>CM054057.1:414269376-414975674 GCA_028641055.1 Alopecurus myosuroides | reverse complement strand
GGTATACATCGTCTAAATTGTAGAATTTGTTGAACTTATTTCGGGTTTTCTCTCCTTCCTTAGATATGGCTCACAACGACGAGGCGGGTGGTTCTGGTCTCGGACACGGCGGAGACAACGACGATGCGTGGCTTTCTATGCTAAGCGCCGGAGGCGGACCCGTAGATCCGCACCCGGATCTAGAGATGGAGGGCGACGATGCAGACGACGAGATGGACGAAACCGTTCGCCAGGAGCTAGAGCCACACAACGATACATCGGGCGCAGAAGGTGATCAAACCGGTAGTGGCACCGGGGATACCGCCTCCGGTAGCGAGGCGGCGGCTAGGCGCAAAGAGAGGCGGCACAACATGCTCGCCACCATGCGGGAAGAGTTCACGGAAGAGTGGACCCCAAGAGCGGTGCTCCCCTCGAGCCGGATGAGTTATGCAAGGGCTATGGAAACCAGATAGGCTGCATAGCTTGAGACTTCGGCAACGTTAATATGGAGCACCTCAGAGCTAAAGAAAACAAGGCTAATGCCGCCCTGCTGATTGAGAAAGCTGCACACAAGGTACAAATTCCCGGCTCCTTACGACAACCAGGACCTGAAGAAGAATCTGGTCAACTCCTTAGCACTGGGAAAGTTTGCCAAGGCGGTTTACGACTTGGAGATCAGTTTGCGGGAGATGCTTGCGAAGGGTAAGTATTTTGATGAGATCCATAAGATGTGGCCCTCATTTCGAGGAAGACTTGGCCCAATTCAAGATCGACGAACTCAAACGAAAGGATTGCGCTGAGTAAATGGGGAAAGAACAGCGAAAAAGAACATTGGCCCTCACATCACGGAAGCCGGGGTTACCTTGGGAAGCAGAAAGTATGGGAAAAGGAGGATCGAAGAGAGAAGGGCCGAACCCGTGTGACAAGATCACCGACCGCAGGTGAGAAATTTTGTCAGGGCCATTATAGGAAGATCCCAAAAAGCCCGGCGATCTCTGTGTTGAACGAGATGGTCAAGCTGCTCGAGAATAAGTATCTCGAGGAAGAAGAAAAAGAACGCCTATCTCAATCTGACGGGGGTCCTCGGCGATGACGAACAAGGACCGTATGACACCCCTTTCATTAGGGGCTTAACGCGATGAAGGGAGTGCCCCTTGACAAGAAGCCGCATCGTGGCCATGTGCATGGCCTCGGAAAGGGTCATCGGCATGCGCATACTACCCCGACACAAGGAAAAGCGGTAAGGAGCGGAACAAGGGCCCGGAGAAGACGGTCGACGAGCTTGTGAACGAGAGGCTCAATGAGCTCCTCCCTACCATCTGTTCGACCGTCGCTCAGTCCTTAGGGCCGTGGATGCTAGGTGGAGGACAAGGGCCGCTCCCGCAGATAAACATAGCCCAAATGGTGCAGCCAGCGCCGCAGAACGTGGCCCCCGTCGTGGCGCCACAGAACGTGGCCCCCGTCGTGGCGCCGCAGAACGCGGCCCCCGTCGTGGAGTCTGCTGCGCGGAACGAGCCGGCCCCCAACCCTCAGCCGGAAGGTCGCAAAGATCCGTCGCCGCCCCGCCACATCTCTTCAACGCCGCCGCCGACACTCAGCGGTCCATCCCCCTTGTCCGAGCTCAATGCCCTCACGGTAATTCAACGTGCACTGCTTAATTATATATTATGACTTGATTCGTGACGGCATCAGTCTCTAACAACGATCGCGCGACGTTTCGCAGGCCGACGAGACGGGATGCACATTGCTTCTTAATGTGAACTGCGAGTTAAAGGACGTCACCAAAGGAAAAATCATCACACCTCTGAACCGCGTATCCCACGGCGTTCGTATGCCCGAGGACGTGTTCAGAGTGACATTAAGTCGGGTGCTCCCTGGTTGCGGTGCTCTCGATCCTCCGAACCAACCACCCGCAGCCGACAGCGATTTGAACCTGGAGCAATGCTTGGTTTGGCCATTGACCTGGCGAAATCACTAATTCGTTTGGAAAGTACTCCTGCCAACACTCCAACACCGGTCCAGGGGTCGGGGCACCCAAGCCAACACAAGGATTTCTCACCTGCAAAGTCCGTGCAGCACGACGGCGACGATGCTGAAGATGAGAACCCGAATGACTACCTCGTCGACGATCCTTACGAGGGGGCGCCCGGCCTGGATGATCTTGATCAACTTCTCTTGCCAGTGGAGGAAGCGGATAAATATCGATGCACAAAGCGTCTTTTCTCTTCTCAAGAGCCGGCAGTCCCCGAGCAAGAAGTCATCAGCCAGGATGCCCTCAAAGAGGCGGTAGCGGATGTATTTCATAAGACTCAGCCTAAGATCAAGTATGCACGGAAAAGAACTAAGAAGAGTTCTGCCGTTGCATCGATGAGCCAACCGGTGGAGGGGACCAAGTCTAAGCCGCAGACAGGACGTGTATTGGACAGGATACCCATAACCGACTGGCATCAGATCCATCAGTTGGGCAAACCGATGCTTCCGCCGAGGTTGGTCGCCTTGCTGACAGGTGATATGCGTAGCGTCCATCACGGTGTACTATATATGGAGGAGATGCTTCTGAAAGAGAAAAATCCAACGCTGCCGGTTTTGGTCACAAAGGTGCCATCTACGGTGGGATTTGTCACTGAAGGCAACGCAAACAAGATCATCATTAGATTTGACAACATTTTTCGGATGTTCCACATGAAATCACTCCACTCGTCAATCGTCCGTCTGTTTACGCTCAGCTTGGCGCATCAGCTATCCGTAGAGAATGCCAGAAACATCGGGCTAGCAGACCCCTACTACATGCACGACATGTACTTGAACAACCCCAGGGGTAGGGCAAAAGCGACAAAGTACCTCGAACAAGTGTTGCTCACTAACCATATGAACAAGAGGATAACCCTCGTGCCCTACTTTCCTGAGTAAGTTATATTTCCCATCTTTACATAAGTTTGCGCATATACAATTTTTGAGGATTATATATATGGACTCTCCTGTTTTGCGCAGAAACAAATACGGCACCCTCATCATGCTCTACCCGAGAGACGCGCACGCAGTATATCTCGACTCCGGGAGTACGATGAAGGAGAAGAACTACACCCTCATCAAGTCTGATCTCAATGATGCTATGGATGGCTACATAAGGGGGGAAGGATTCTGCGACAGGAAGAAACAAATTCAAGGCAAATATGTGTTCAGACACAGAACAGAGTTTCCCTGCCCCAAGCAGGCGCCAGGCGGCCAAATGGAGGCATGGTACCTCATCCAACACATGACGGAGATCGTGAAGGACCAACATAGTCTGCAATACATGTATGCTGTGGACAAATGGTCTCGCAGCATCGTGGAATGGTCTGATGCTGAGTACAGACAAAACTTTGGTCGCATCCAGCGCAAGCTCTGCACAATCATCTATAAGGATGTAGTAACTTCAGGATCTACCTTCCACTGGAACACCCCACCATCTAACAATGAGTTGCGACAATGTGTGCTAGAGCAGACTGACGAGAGACCATTCAACTCGTTAGAAGGTGCTCTTCTGTTCCCGCCGGAGAAAAAACAGAAGATCACAACATCGAGGAAGAAATGATCGACGGTATGTATTCGATTCGTTACGAATTGCTCCTAATAAGAACTTGTGATTTCTTTTGCCGGTCTAATGCTTTTATCTTGGTCTACAGAGAGATGAAGAAGTGGACGGCGCGCTGGCCCTAGCGAAAGATCGCAAGCGGAGGCGGAAGCTAAAGCGGAGGCGGACCGTATATCTAGTCTTCTTTGCGATTGATCTCTATATCGCGCGTACGTTGCATAGATGTAGTAGTCATACCTTTGTAATCGTTGAACTAATTAGATGGCTATATTTTGGGTTCGAAATCTTCCGACATAAACGTGTTATTGAGATCAATGTGTTGTATTCGTACTTATGAGAATTGGATATGGATGCATATGTATAGATGTGTTAATTTCGTTATCGATGTGTTAAATTTGTTATGGATGGATGCATATGTATCTATGATTTATCGATGTGCTATCAGTGATTTATATGTGTGAAGTTTATAAATTATAGAATTTGAATGTATTTGGACCTGGGAATATACAGAATCAGAATATACAAACTGTTATACAAAAAAAAAATACAAACCTGTGAAACTTACCACTGGCGAACAAAGTACCTACCGCTGGCGAATAGTACCACTGGCGAACAGGATGACTACCGCTGGCGAACCAATACCGCTGGCGAACAGAGGAGCTACCGTTGGCGAACATAGCGCTGGCGAACAAGGCCTTGTTCGCCAGCGGTAACATGCACTACCGCTGGTGAAGTGGTGTGCGCCAGCGGTAACCTGCTACCACTGGCGTGGTAGCGCTGGCGAACACATGTTCGCCAGCGGTAGCTGAAATTTGTTCGTCACTGGTAGCCCTTTTCCTACTAGTGCAAATGCCCCAGCATGCCAAGATAACTATCTCCTCAAAACAAGGACTACAAACATGCTTCTTGGTAAACCTGAGTGACATAATTGTACATCCTGGAACCCAAGGAATTTGCAGATAATTACATACTCTTGTACTGTAAGTACAATTAAAAAATAGATGTATCCAGTCCTCATATTCATGAGCAGAACAGAGAACACACTCAGAAGAATCACTAACATTCCAATGCCTTCGAATCAACATGTCTCTGGTATTAACTCTATCATGTAGCAATAACCAGGCAAAAAATTTATGCTTAGACTGACATTTACTTTTCCAAATCCCATAGGATAGCACATCATCAGGAAGAATAGAAAAATGATGTTTATAAAAAGAGCTTGGAGAGAATTTGGCAGGTGAAATAGAACTTCTCCATTGATCTTTCTCACTTGACTGGAGATTGAAATTAAGTATCATTTTTCTCAACATCAATAGCTCATCATTTGCTTGGGTAGTCAATGGGAGGAAAAAATTCTGAATACAATCAGTGTGCATGAAGAATTCATGGACAGACTGAAGCTTACCTTTAGCAAAAGAGAATAACCTTGGGAAGGTTATCTTAAGCAGTTGAGGTTGCCAATTATCCTCCCAAAAAAGGGCAGTGAAACCATTACCCACAAATCAAGTAGATATCTTCCTATATTCATCAGATAAGGCCAGAATATTTTTCCACCAAAAGGAACCTGACTCCACCACAGCATGAGGAACAGACTGATGATAATAAGCATCAGTAATGAGTTGAACCCATGGTAATTGTTCCTGATTATAGAATTTATCTAGATGCTTCAGTAAAAGAGCAGATTTTTGCACTTTCAAATTCAAAACCCCAAGTCGTCCCTTCTTCTTAGGCTTACACACCATAGACCAAGCTGCAAGGGAGTTAGCTTTATCTTTTCCTTTTTTGCTCCACAAACAGTGCCTCCTTGCTCTGTCAATGACCTCAATAACACCGGCAGGAATAACCAAGGAAAGCATTTAATATGTTGGTAAAGAGGAAAGCACAGAATTCACCAGTACCAACCTATCACCATAAGAAAGAAACGAGGATGTGGCAGATAATCTTCTTTCAACTCTATCAATGAGAGGATAAAAATCTTTGATAGTGGGTCTAGTAGTGCCCATGGGCAGACCCAGATAAGTGAAAGGCATAGACCCAAGTTGACACTGGAAAAAGTCTGCTAGAGCAATGGTTTCCTCAGAATCAAGATTTATAGGAATCGGTGAAGTTTTGTGGAAATTCACTTTCAGTCCTGTGAAGGCAGCATATGTCTGCAAAATTCCTTGAACACATTTAAATCTTTTTTACAGGCTGGCAGGACAACTATTGTATCATCAACATACTGTATAATAAGAAAATCCTTTCTGACTGGAATAGGGGAAGAAAGCAAACCATCATTGTAAACTTTATTGACCAGGCTTTGCAGTAAATCAGCACCTTCAACAAAAAGAAGAGGGGAAAGTGGATCCCCCTGTCTAACCCCTCTTTTGCAGAGAAATTTCTTGCCAGGAATCCCATTAAGGAGCACAAAGGAAGAACCAGAAGCTAGTATTTCCTTGACCCAAAAAATAAATAATTCTGGAAGCCCTTAGCTCTCAATAATTGTATAATAGCATCATGATCCAGTAATATCAAAGGCTTTCTCAAAGTCAATTTTAAGGACCACAATTTTCTTCTTGGATTGCTGGCATTGAAATAAGAATTCAAATGACCATGCAAGACAATCCTGGATAGTTCTACCTTTTATGAAGCCATATTGATTATCATTAATAGTGTCACAAATAATATTCTGCATTCTATTATCAATCAGCTTGGTAACAAATTTGAGGCAAGTATTAGTCAATGATATTGGCCTGAAATCATTAACTGTATGAGGGGAGTTAATCTTTGGGATGAGAGTGATGTATGAATCATTTATACTTTGCAAGGAGAGATGCCCAGAATGAAAATCATTGCATAATTGGAAGAAGTCATCTTTTAGAATATCCGAACACTTCTTCACAAAAAGGCCATTGAAACCATCAGGCCCTGGTGCTCTATCAGATTTAAGAGACTTCATTACACCAACAATTTCCTCAGAGCTGAAAGGAGCAATGAGACACTCCAAATTGGCAGTAGGATTTATATAATTGGAAAGAGGTAAGGACTATGTGATGTTAGAGGAAACACCCATTCTGTTCTTGAAACAAGCCCAGAAAACAACTGACTTATGATGATGATCAATCAAGGAGATCCCTTCCTCATTTATAATTTCAGCAATAGTATTAAATCTGTATCTTGCAGTAGCTTTGGCATGAAATAATTTAGTATTCTCTCCACCAAGTTGCACCCATCTGATGGTACATCTATTTTTCCAATAGGCAGACTGTGAAAGAAGTAGCTTTTTAAGGTGAATTTTGACAATATTTCTAAAATTGAATTCAGGCCTGCTTGAACTTCTTTCCTCTTCCAAATTGTCTAAGATCAGTATCACCTTGTTACAATTGGCAATCAAAACCTTTAGATTGGAGAGATTCCTACCCCACCTTTTGAGCTCGTGCCTGATATTTTTAAGCTTTGCAGTAATTGTGGCAGCAATATTATTCCTCTTCACTGGCCATTTCGAAACTCTATCAATAAGAACCATGAAGCCTGGCTGATGGATCTAATGGTTTTCAAACCTGAATATCTGAGCTTTTGGAATGGTAGTTGAGATGGAGATGACACAAGGAACATGGTCAGAAGTGGACTTAGCAAGTGGCATAAGCATATTATTAGGGTAGCTTAGTGTCCACCATGTGCTTGTAAAAAACCAATCCAACTGCTCAAGAAGGGGCTGGTCTTGCATATTGGACCAAGTAAAGGATCTACCTTTTAAAGGGAGTTCAATTAGTCCAAGGTGGCTAATAATTTCATTAAAAATGAAGATATCATTCATGTCAGCTCCAGGTTTATTTCTATTATCCACAGATCTTATAAAATTGAAATCTCCCACCAGTAACCAATTTTCATGAGGGGGAATTATCAGATCATGAAGCCATTGTACAAAGATATCCCTGTCTAATCCACTTCAAGGGCCATAAACAGTGACCAAAGTCCAAGTGGAAAGATTGTGCTTAGAGGTAAAACACAATTTAATTGCAGACTTATAGCAATCAATCAGCTCGCCATCAAAGATAGCACTGTTCCAAAGAACAATAATGCCACCAGAGGCTCCAACAGAGGGGGTGAAAACAAATTTATCAAACCTCTTTGGACAAAAATATCTGATGAAGCTATGATCAAAATCTTCACATTTTGTTTCTTGTAGACAAACAATAGCACACTGGCTTTCTTTAATTTTGTTGTAAAGAAGTAGCCTTTTATTTTTGTCATTAAGTCCCCTGACATTCCAGTTCAGCACTTTCCAGTCCAATAATAAATAAGATGTATTATCCACTAAAAGAAGGGGAAATGTATCATGAAACATGTAACAGTACCGGACTGCTACATATGGAACACAGGAAAACAATGGAACATGGGATTAACACTTGGATAATTCAGTGATATATCCTCAAAAGGGCCCATATTCAATTGTGATATTACAAAATATAGCTCCCAAGATAATTCCAAAGAGTACAAGAGAATCCAAGGACATAAATCAATAAAACAAAAGAGGCTTCCTAACATTATTACTTCTTCTTGTCCTTGTCAGAATCATGGACAACATCAAGCTTGTCCACTATGAGGTCCTCATCTGCAATCTCCAAGGCCCTTCCAACTTGTTGCAGAACATCAATTGGAGTATGAGGAGTGACAGGAGCACTGTCTTCAGCTGGCCTAGCAGATCTTGGTTTCTTCCTGGGTTGTGGATTGTCCTGCATTGCCACAAGCCTCAAGCCATTGTGTAATGCAGCTTGTCCAGTACTTCTTCTGACAGAGGTTTCCACAGAGGGAGTGTCCACCTTACTCTTCCTTCTTTTCTTTGATTTGAGCTCAGCTGTAGAAGGAGTAGAGCACTCAATGCTCTGATTGAGATCATTTGTGAGAGGAACATAATTATCAGGATAGGTCTCAAAACATAGCTTTCTAGTTGCTCTCTGAGCCTTGAAGAACCTTCTGTGAGCTGTAAAGTGGAAAATATTCCCTTTGAAAGGAACAGTGGCAGCAGTAATCAGAGAGAAAGGACTAGAAGAAAGTCCATTAGGCCTGACAGTTGACATAAACTGTAATGGAACAAAAAAATTCAGAAGATTCTCCCATTGCATGGATGGGGGGAGAGCAGTCCCATACATATGTGAATTTTGCTGCACCCAAGGCCAAGCAAAATTACTAGAAACATGCAGTGGAGCATAAGCATTCTGGACCTGCATCATGTTGACAATAAGCACATTCTGATTAACAGAATTGACAGAGTCTGAGCTGACTATAGAGTTTGATTCATGCATAGGGAGGTGGTCATCCCAACCCCCAACTTGCTCTGCCTCCAAATCCTGCTGCTGCATCTCATCATCATGTTGTTGAATGGGAAACTCTGCCATTGGTGGTGGTAAATTCCATCCTTGTTCAGGGTACTGAGGCATCACAAAATTACCAAGGTCCTGCTGCAGGTGCCCGGTTAAAGGGTGAGGATTTCCATCAAACGGCATCGGGTCCTCATCAGGGGGAAGGACTTCATCGAATTCAGCAGACAAAATGTAACAAGGAGCAGTCCATGATTTCCTCACTGCTCCCAGAGTGCTAAAATTCCGAAAGGAAATATCCCGAGGCACCAGTTGAGGAGAAATAAAAGTAACAAAAATCATAGTCCTATCAAGGATACCATCGAGATTATGCCAATGGTGGAAACGTCCAAAAGGAGCCACTGCATTTGCTAAATCTTTGTCATTGCGGAAATCAAAAGGAACACCGAGAAGCATAATCCACCCAGTACGTGATCCAATAGCTGATTTGTGCAATTGCGTATGATTATCATGGTTGACAAAACGAACAAAGATATTCTCCTGAATTTCATAAGGCCCGTTCTGTACCAGTGCAGATCGCGCAGCAGGACTGTGCATCTTGAAAAGACCAGTACCAAAGAGACAAGGTTGTGCGTCCTCAACAACACGTTGTAGAGTTTGCTCAATGTAATCATGAACCTGCAACCTCCAGAACTGCTCCTCCTCTGGCAACTTCTCTGGTTCAACAATGGCCACGCAATAAACTTCATGAGCACGGGTGGGGGGTACTGCAGGCGTGTAGAAGGTGCGAGGAAGTCTCGATGGCCCTCCATCAACAATTTGAAAACCCTGCGGCACCCACCTCGCTGGATTGAGCTCGAAAGTCACCATGGTTTTTGCTGGAAGAACCGAGGAGGGCTTGGTGGAGACAAGGGCAGGGGTTTGCCGACAGGTGGAGGTGGGCTTGTCAGGGAGAGGGGGTGGAATTCGGAACGGCCCCGGCTGGCTCTTGAGTTCTCGCAGAGGGACACGAAGGCAAATTTTTAGGTACCCAAATAAGGGATGAATTCTTATTATTAAAACAATTTCTTTCAATGTGTCCATAGGAAAAAAATTACGACACCTAATATCATTAGAGAAATTATCCTTGTCGTGTTTCATAGAGAGGCATCTAGCACATTTCCAGAAACGATAAGCCATGTCATCAATAACTGATTTCAGACCTTGCTGACCCGTGTCCTCAGGAGGAGAATTATCAACTTGATCCAAGTTATCAGTGTTTGACAAGATATGAGCTGAGACTTGATTAGCATTGAAAGTACCAAAAGTGATATCCAAATTCTTGGTACTAGGATTTGAGTACCCTTTGCAAGCATCATAACTAATAGAATCCGAGAAAACCAATTTCTTGCTCACTGAGTTTGGTATTTTGAGACTAGACCTTGGAACAGGTAATTTTAAAGCATCCAAGCCAATTTGGACTTTCTTTTTAGTTGGACTAACCAAAATCCACTCCTTGTTGCATTCCTCTTGCCAAGATTTCAATTCACTCTTCCAATGTGGTCTCCCTCTACCCCAAAGGTTGAAGGAGCATTTGAATTTAGCACATGAGAAATTCTTTAGCTTATAGATATGAAATCCAACCAGACTATTGGAAACATTAAAAGAAAAAGTTCTATCATTAAGATGAGAAACTTTTAAAATGCTACAAAAACCAATTGTAGCCTCCAAAGCAATAGCAAAAAAATCTTCTGTTAGACGAAAACATGCACGTGCAAAAGAGACCACCATAATAAAATGTCCATAATAATAGGTTGGATGCACCGTGGATGAAAAGAGATGATCAATCTCTCGAGAAAATTTGAAACCGTGAGAAAAATCCAGCCCCATTGAGATAGAATCATAAACTGCCGAGGCACAATTATCCACAGTAGACGTGTCGGACGTGGAATCAACAGAAGTATTACCATTAATTCCCTGATGGATTTCAGATCCAATTAAACCAGGTGGGTTTGACTCATTGAATGATTCCTTATCCATCGAGGCACCAATAGGCAGCTCATGCACCTGATCATTAGGGGAAATCAGGCAATTGCCAACTAGGGCAGTGTGATCCGGGAAGCGTACCTTAAACCCAAGATCAATTCTCTCATCGGGGTTCACGTGTCTCCCAACCAAAGATGTGCCCTTTGCATCCTTGAGTGAGATCCAATCACGACTGTGCTCCTTGATCCATAGATGAATGGCTCCAGCATACAACTTGACACATCCCCGATCTAGATCCTTGAAGGTTTATTAGGTTACCTTCCAGATCCATGCAGGGGGGAGGGTTGGTGCCATAGGGTGAAGAGATGATGTAGGATCTAATGGTGGGATCAGAAGAGGGAGTTGGACGCCGAAGAAGGGGGATCGCCGGCGGCTAGGTTAAGGTGGGAGGTGGGAGGAAGTCGCCATTCCCCGCCCAAATACTGGTGGAGAATGTTATTTTGGTCACAGACGATAGCGTGAAGAATGTTGAGAAACTAGTGGTAAGAAATTTACCATTTGATGCTACTCATCATAATCAAGTCATTGATTTCATTCTAGTACGAAACCATTTCTAAACCGTTCATATGTTGCTTCTGCAGCAAGAAGAACAACAGCTTGAATCTTCCTCGTCCTAGACGTCGACGGCCAAAGTCGCGTGGGATAAGCCTTTTATCAGGGGGTACAACAAGGCAAAGAGCCCGGACCCTCTGAAAAGGCCGCACTTAGGCCGTATCACCGGCGGCAGACTAAATAGGAAGCACGCCAACTATGGCTTCGCTGAGCCCAGCACTAAGGAGTCGCGGGAGGCGAAGAAGAGCCAGTCAAACGAGAAGGCGGAGTTGTTGAAGAAGAAGGTGGCAGACTTGGAAGAAAACATGGAGAAGCGGATTGAGAAAAAGGTTGGGGGAAAGATGAATGTGCTCATACCCGCCGTATTTGAAAAACTCTATGGCTACATCGCCGGGGGTGCATAGGGGCCGATGCCTACGATCAACATAGGCGCCGGAGGTGGACCGTCGACGTTGGTCGTGCCCGGCGCGGCCGCCGCCGGTGGTCCATTGACGTTGGCCGTGCCTGGCGCGGCCGCCCCCGCCGTGCCTGACGCGCCTGCCCCCGATGGACCGTCGACCGTGTCCGGCGCGGCCGATGGTCCGTCGATGTTACCGTTGCTCGACGAGCCCACCATCACCTGTGCTCCGTCGATGTTAGCCGAGCTCGATGCCCTCACGGTAAATTATTGACCGTCTCAAGCTGCAGCCAGTTCAATATAACCCCACTCTCTGACCTATCAATGCATGTTATCGCAGGCTGACGCGAAGGGATGCACCTTCCTGCTAAAACTGGGCAGTGAGTTGAAGGATGTTGCAAAGGGGTGCATCTTGCAGCCACTATCCCGCAAGTACCACTGCAGAGATATACCGGCCAACGAGCTTCGGGTTCGCGTCGATCTGGTGCTACCGGGATTCCATGACTTGTATCCTCCTAATCAACCCGCCGATGCCGACAGCGAGCTGAATCTCAGCCAACTCGACAATCAAATCTTGCAATGGCCGAAAGCCCTTATTCGGCTGAACACCACGTCAGGGTCGGCGCCAAGCCAAGGCATGTGTAAGGACCCCAGACCGGCAGTCTGAAACCCTCCGTATGCATACATTCACGATCCCAGAAAGATCAGTCGTGAACAACATACAAAGTTGGCACACAGAAATACATCATCCATTACACGAATACATAAAGGTATTACATAAAAGATCACATGATCAAGTTTAACGCAACTGCCACATAGGGCAGGCAACTTATCAAACACAGCGGAAGACAATTAAAACACAACGTAGATGAGCCCAAGTCACGCCTTAACCTACAGGCTGCTGACCCGGAGACGATCCTAGTTCGCAAAGCCGTCAGCTCCGTACTTCTCTTCATAGATCTCCTTCGGAGGCTCCTTCTCAAAGTCTGGCAAGTAGATACCAGGGGCGAAACCATAATGAGTACATTTGAATGTACTCAACAAGACATCCATCATGTCACTTACGAAACATGCAAATATGCTTATATGGTGGAATAGGTAGGCTATAAATAGGGTTCACTATCAATGGTGTTCATATATGATGACACCACAGTTGCAGTCAGGTTAATCTGTATCTTCGTTGAAGAAGATACTTCAGAAGAAAATATATAGTTTTATTTCTCTTGTAGATATCACATGTACAAGAGGTTTTGTAAAGCTTTGTTAAAGAATATTTTCTCTTTGCAAAACTTCTTGGAATCAGTTTCCATAATTCTTGCTTAGAGTACAAAAGGTTTTCTTTGCAAAACATTTTGTTTTGTACAACGACATCTAGCTTTTCATCATCGACGATACCTCCACGGTATAAGTTTTTATTCCTTTCCGAACTTCACAAGTTCAACACTTCCTTTCAAAAAAATTCCTTTTCAAAAACTTCCTCTTTTGAAAACACTGACACAATGCTAGCTACATGGCCATTCAACTGTCCATATCCGAGGACGCGGCTTCTTCGAAAAAGTTGTACTCTGCAGAGGTGTACTCATCCACCAGATCCAGTACACCTACCGTGAACAACCACGGACTGTAACAACAGTATGTAAACATCAGGTATCTGATCATAACCATTCACTATGTTCAAGCTAGTATATGTCTATCTCTCAGTCGAGTGTCCGCTCCCCGGCACCGAGCTAATCCCCGCCAAGCCAGGAGCCCCAACTGTTGCATCCAGAGGGAAAATTAATCCCACACTTTATATGTCTCCACGACATTCGGTTCGAGGGTACGACGTCCCTTATAGCGATTGAGATAGCACACACTAATAAGAACAAACTTCAAGTTAAGCCCCGTGCCCATGTTGGGGTAGGGTGGCAGTACGGTAAAGGTTGTCCGGCGAAGACTAGGTTATGTGTCATTTTTGAAAACACCACTTTCTCAAAAATCCACTTCCACATTGATCCGGAGAACAAGGATCCGCCTTTTCTCCGGGTTTTTCCGTAAAGCCTTTGTTTTGTAGAATCACAATTTTAGGGTGTCCACTTAGGGACTAGTATATTTGATGGTAATAAATACCATATGGTGGCTTATGGGCTTGGTATTACCAAGTTTAACTACTGGCATGATAGTAACCTATATAATAGTATAGTAGTAATAGCCACATCAAAAATAGTTTTGATAATCAAGTTTTTGTAAAACTTCAGAGGGAAAACATGCATGATAGATAATGATAAGTATTGTATCAGCAAGCATCAGGATGGCTTGCCTGGTAACTCCTTGTGTCCCTGGTTTTGGAGTGCTTGGAACTTGAAACAGAGCTTCCCGACACTTCCTTCCTCTTCGTTTTCTAACGTCGTAAAAAGAATAAAGGACACACATTCATAACCAATCAAGGCAAGCAACAATACATAGCAATACATACATCAAGGAAACTAATAATAACCAATCACACAAGTATTAATGGAGGCAAACAATCAGACAGACACACTTGGCAGAAATGCCATTTAATAAGACAGCTTAAGGTTGGAGGAACATATCTCACAACCTTAATATCATGGATTCAGTGGGTGTGCCACTCTCATACCAAGATATTAATAAACCCAAAATACACTTAGTTTCACAAGGGTGATACTACTAAAAGTATACAAAACATGCACAATAATAAGCATGGCAATGGGTCTATCCACCAAACCACAAAAAGAAAAAGGTAGCTATCCTACTAAGTCTAAATTCACATCAAGAATAAATAAAACACCTGATTTGCAAAAGTTACTTTGACAAATCAGTGAGCCTACATAAGTGCAACAAGGCAATAGACTCACCACAAAACACACAATTCTCATAGTGAGAACAATAGAAACAATGACTAAAAAGGAGGAATCCTATAGTCATGTTTCTACTAAAAGTTTGCTATGGAAGCATGCATAATAAGTAAAGTACTAAAAAGAAAACAAGGAACCATGATATCATTATGGGAAAATTAAAACATGTCCTCATGTAAGGATACACAAATAACTACCAAACACAAGTTGGCAGGAAAAACAATTCAATACAAAAACTGCTAAGGAAACTAGTACTAATCAAACATGAAGAATCAATGGATGCATTTCAATCAAGTAATTGAAATATAACCAGAGGTTCCATGTCATAAAAACAGGAGTGAAAAACATATATACTTGCTATGACAAAAATATCCCATTTAACAAAACAATGCATCAATTTGCAGGGCAACTCCTACATACTAGTGGTAATAAAAAGGGCATTACTAGAGGAATCAAACCACACTCCAAGAATGGGTTTTTCCTAGCAAGCCACACATGATTAAAACCACTTACAAACAGAAGCATACACATTTTCATTTAGCACTCATAAGCCCAAGGCTAAAATACTAGGCACTCATTAGTTAGAGAACTATATAAAAGAAATACAGCTAGTGTGGGGGAAATAATGTTTCCACCAAAAATGCAATGACTCCAGTGGGTGTTCCACTAGCATATCAAAGCATTAAGAGGTCACAAGACCTCTGGTCATACTTGCTAAAAATTAACAAAAGCCTAAACTAGCATCTAGTGCAATAACCATACTAGTAGAAAATAATAGGATGCTAAAATAAGCAAGGTAATGCTACTCATGCTATTATTTTCACACGAGTGAAAAATCTAGGGGTCAAGCACTCATAAGAACATCACAAAAATGCTACTGGTCCTATGAGTAAAACCCAAAAATATGTGGCTACACAACCACAAATGCTTATGTCAAAAATTCCACACATGAGGGAATTTTTCCATAACATTCTCATAGCCATGACAAAACTACTCATACTTTTCTACCAACTCAAATGCAAGCTAGAAGAGGTGATAACAGCACAATATAAGTACCAACATGGTACTGGATTCAATCAACAATCCAAGTGCTTGCACAAAAATTAATCACTCAGAAATTCTATGCAAATATTAATTAGAGATAAAACATATGCTACTAACATAAATCCTATTTAATCTCAACTCAAGTCCACACAATCTAACATGCTAAAATAGCTAAGTAAAACTTAGAAAACAAGTTCACACAACTTGTACATGCTAGAAAACAATATTGCAACACAAAAATATAATCACTCAATTTAAATACCTAAAATGCCAAAATGGCAGAAACATGCAAATTAAAGATCTGTCCACCAAATTTTCTATGATGCTCTAAAATTAAACCCAGCTAGGTTTGGATAGCCCTAAACATACACAAGACCATCCAGTTGAGTTTGCATCAAAAATCATTTTTAATAATTTTATGAAAATCACCAAAGTGTTCTCTGGTGTTTTACCAAATTGCATGAAATTTCAAAAATGTTAGGAATTTGGAAGCAAGGATAATTTCTCCTGTTAGGAAATTTCAAGGGATTTCCAATGCAATTGGATACACCTCATTCTGATTTGTGGATTTAAAATGGTGCTCATTTTGGTGTTTCTGGTACCTGTTGCCAAAACATTTTTCATTTCAAAAATAGTCATCCAAATGTAGATCTACAAATTGAAGGTGGTTTAGATTTTGTTGCTTTACCACTGTGAATTTTAGTTTGGTCAAATTCATCTTTTAGATCGGTTTTTATGACCAAAAGTAAACAGGTACAACTTCTGTAAAAATTAAATGGAAAAAAGGCAGGGGATGGGCCAGATCCAATTACTGGGCCGGCCTGAACAATTCCTACCGCGGGCAGATCTAGCCGCAGTGACTGACCAGCGGGCCAGGTGGCCACGCGGCAGCCACGCGGGCAGATCCAGGCCCACGGGCAGGTTTGACTTCTTCCGCGCGGGGTTAAGGGCGAGGCTGACGTCGCCCTGCGTCACTCGCTGGCGGGGACGACTCCGACGAGGTCCTAACTAGCGATTTCGGCCACCAAAACGCGAAATAAAAACATCCTCACTTTGCTCTCGATGAGGGGAAGCCAACGGGGGTGGTCTCGTTTCCTGGAAACAACCGGAGAGACCACGGCGACGACGACGTGCGGCGGCCGGACAGCGAGGATGGCTCGGCGGCGATTCAGAGGGAGAGGGAGAGGGGAAAAGGGGCCGGGAGACGCGCATTGTAACATCCAAGTATGAAAACATCCCTTAGTGGTTCAATTTCTTGTTTACTTTCAAGCAATGCATCATGTCATCATATCATTGCATTTGTTTTACTTATGTTTGCATTGTTTTCATAATGAATCAAACCTTGTTTTCACACTTGTCTGTTACAATCTTTCAAACAAAGAATTGCAAAACAAAACCTTTCATTGTTTTCCAAATAATTCATTGATGTTCAACTCTTAAATTGTTGCCTCAAATCATTCCTTTAATTCCACCAATTAAATTCAAATCATTTCCAAATTCTCAAATCAGTACCTTTTGGAAACCATAAAACTCACCAAACATTTCTTCCCCCTCTAAATCATTCTAAAACCCTAGGGGTAACCCTATTCTTATACATGTTTTTATTAAGGTTTTATTAAACTCAAATCCCTCTATTTTGGATTCAAACACAAACTATAATTTTAAATTTCAATTTTTGAAATCCAAGCTTGCAGGGTGGTTTCTAATTACCTAGAAGGCTTAACCAAATTTTTTTCAAATTTTTCTATAAGCAAAACCCTACCTTTTTCTTCCAAAAGCAAACTGCAAAAAAAAAAAAAACAGAAAAGAATAAAAACGAGCTAAATCAGCGCGCGCGCGGCAGCTAAACGCAGCCCAGCCCACTAGCCTACGCGCGCGCAGCAACCCAGCCCGATCAGCGCAACTTACCCCTTCGTGCGCCAAGATTCGCGCAAACGTTCTAATCCTCCTTCTCCCTCCTGTACGGCGCGCCATCGGAGGCCTCCACGGCGACCCCGACGCGACCACGGCGGCCACCGCAGCGCCTCCACCCTATTTAAGCAAGCCCTAGCCCCCTACCTGTGCCCTAGCTCCTAGGGTTCCGCCTCCACCTCGCTCGCGCCGTCAATCGCCTCCATTCCCGAGCTCCCTCTCTCTCTGCAACTCGACCCGCCGGCGATCTTCTGAATCCGTCCATGGCGCCACCGCACCTCGCTCCCACCTAGCCACCAGTCAATTGCAATCGTGTCGCCGCTCTTCCTTCTTCCCCTTGGACACCAGAATCAGCGCAGGTGAGCCTCAAATCGACGCCGCGATCTCTGTCCTCTCCGGCCACCGTGCGCCCGTCTCTGAATCTGTCGATCGCGCCGCCGTTGCAGGGCTTCTCCACTTCGATTGCCTACTGGAAACAGAAGGCCAAGTCTTCCTCGACCTTTCGGACACGCGAGCGCGCACGGAGGATCACCACGTCGACGGCGCCGTCTGCTTCCTCGCCGCGGCCGCCAACGTCACCGTACGTCACCGTCCGCCTCCTCGTCAAATTACTCCGGTGGTGAGCTCCGTCACCGTTCCCTCCTCCCTTCTCTGCATCTGTGCGCCTCCTTCTGCATCCACGCACACTCACCGCAACGCTCGCAGCCGTGGTTCAGCTCCGGTGAGCTCTGTTCTGACGGCGAGCAAGTGTTTGCTCGTCAGAAAGTTCAGTTAACCAACTGAACAATAACCTGTTTCAGTTCCCCTCTCTGTCAAAGACTGAATCGCACCGCAGTGGCACTGAACCTTTGCGCGCAGCGCCAGGGCACGGGTTCGAGCCCGCACGCCCCACTTTTTTGTGGAATTATTTCCACTGCGCTGGCCCACTGTCATAGACCCCAGTGGCCACGCAAGCGCTTGCTCAGCGCCACGCTGGCTAGGCCCACGGGCAGAGGCAGTGGCTAGCTGCCACCTGAGTAACAAAAGATTTCTGCGCAATTTTAAAATTACAAATTCCTTTTTAAATAACAGATTTGAATAGAAACTTTGTAATTCCATATCTTTTATTTCATAAATCCAATAAACACAAACTTTATATCTATTCTGATCCAAATTTTATAAACTTTCCAAATATTACATTTGTGTTCTGTTTTGAATTTTCAAAATACTTTTAAATTTCAAAATTGAATAATTCAAATGCAAATTGAAATAATTCATAACTAATTCATACTGTTTTCAAATAATTCAAATAAAATATGTTTTTCACACCTTTTTGAATGTTCTATTCAAATATAAATTTTGTTCTCTGGTTTGGATAATTTAAATTGCCTAAACAATTTAAACCTTGTTTAATGCAATAAAATTTGATAAAATCATAACTTGATTAATATAAAATATTTTTTAACATGCAAATTATGTTTTCAAACCACCAAAGTGTGAACTTTTCAAATGTGGATTTGAATTTATGGCTTGGACAAATAAAAATTCAATTAATATTTAAGCTTGTTTTAAATTCAATTAAAACTTGTTTAATATTGTTTAATTCATAATTAAATAATCCTAAGTCCAATTTCAAATTGTGAAACATGTAATCCAACTAAAATTTGATAAACTTTTCAAATATAAAATTTGTAAATTGTTTTGCACACCCTAACTTGATGAAAACAATAATTGTTTGTGTACCATGTTTAAGTAACAAAATTCCAAATTTGATAAATGCCTTTCTAAATTGTTAACTATTATTCCAATTGCATTTAACTTGTTATGTTATTGTTATTCATCATGCATGCATCATACTAAGTCACTTACACATGATGCTTAGTGATAGAACAATTAATTCAACTCTAAAGCATGGGCTTCCATATGCAACTTTTGCATATGGAATCCATTTAAACTTGTGTCTCATATCAACTAGTTTAGTTTGGTGCATCTACTAAACGTGACATGCATCATCCAATGTTTGTGCACCTATGCCATGTATTGATTGCCCGTCTTCCTTCGTTGTTGTTTTTGCTTCTTCTCGATTAGACGACGACGTTGATACCGACGAGCCTTACGACACCACTACTCAGGACCTAGCCCAGTACGAGGCTGAGCTGCCAGGCAAGTTATCACTCACATGAATCATCGAGTTCCTTTCCACACTTGTTGTCGATACTATCCTTTTGTCTACTATTGCTAGCCCTATGTATCGTTGCTTGTTCTCCGAACCTATCACATGATACCCTGAACCAATGATACTGCCTCACCTCCATACCTACAGCCTTTGTTTGTGCCTTAGTATTATCTAGCATGCTTAGGGTTGCTTTTACTCGAGTCTGTTGTCGGTTACTACTGTTGCTATCTTATTATCTTGTACCGGGGCTCGTTGTTAATCAATCAATCCTGTTAATTGCTAATGGTAATAATAATTTGATGATAAGGCACCGGCAGGAGGCCCATGAGTGGTTTTGGAGCCTGCTAGTGTCGACCCTAATAGGAAAAGGGTCTTGTCTACTGATCCATGATGAGCGCACTACCCGCATTTGGGAAGCGAGTATGGGCGCCCCCCCTCAACTTGACCTGATTCGCATCTCGTCCAAATCATCTCATTTAGTTCGTGCTTTCTATTTGCCGCATGCATGTTTTTGCGAGCCCAGCGCAGGGTGGAACTTTTGTAGTCGGCATATAGGGGGACACGTTCTTAGAGTGCTATGAGGGTCCATTTTCTTCTGGGCTCGATTAGCCGTGCGCCCAAGGTGCTTTGGGCTTGATGCGAAGAATGGTTGGTTGTGTAGAGTACCCCGCTTGGTGGAAGTGCATTTCCATCTGGCGGGTTATTCTTGAGTGTACGGCCAAATTGGTGCAACCCTGCAGGGATAATCTTCTCGAGAAGCCGTGTTTTCCGCGGTTATGGATTACTTGGTGAAAGTACTGGCTAACAAGTACTCAGGACAACTTCAACATAATGATCAATCATGTTTCACCCAATGATTAATAACCTGACTAGTAATAGGTTATTCACACAATAACTTGATTCACCTTATTACAACTGTGTGAGTTATCCTCGGATTGCTTCTTCGGATAAGGGGCGAGATCCAGGATGGGTTTGGTTGAAGTTATCTTTCAGTTGGTTACAATCCTCGATCTTATCTTTTCTGTTAGCCGGAAATTGTAGTTATCTTCTGTAGTTGGTTAGAGCAGCCAGCAGCAATTTTCATATCACCCCTTTCTTCCGTTGATCCCAAGCATCAATGCTTGTGTTGACGGGTAACTCTTTGATGAACTGTGAGTCTTGCTTGCCAGTACTTGGATGTACTGACCCCGTTGGGGCTGTGGTTTACGCAGAGTACGACTACGACTACGATGCTTCCCAGGATGGCTACTTTGTGGAGTTCGACGAGACTGCAGACGAGTAGTTAGCTGGACCAGGGCAGGATCCAGACCTACGTGGATGGGCTTCGTCTTATTTATTTTCTCCGGCTTCTTAAGCCATGGATTTGTCTGTACTCAGACCCTTTGATTGCTTCCGCTGTTGTAATGATGATATGTTGGGGCATGTGTCCTCTGGATGACTGTATTCGATATTTCTGCCTTAGTGAAGGCCAGTTGCACTTATTTCATTCTTTTGTGTCTTAGAGACAGTTTGTGTTATCATTTCGTTCAAAGCTGTTGACGTACAGTGCGTGTTTGAATATGAAGTACGTCGACAGTAGTGCCTTAGGTTCCTAGCGGATAGTTTACTTCGACGGTGGAAGCAGGGCTTGTGTTGTCGCGCATAAGCGCAGGCCTACCAGGAAGCTGGGACGTGGGAGCAGTTATGCCCCATAATCCAAGCCCCTGACTTCCAGTTCGTGCGATGAGTATCCTCTAGAAACCTTGGGTGCGACAAATGGTATCAGAGCCTGTCTGCCTGTAGGATCCTTTTTACTGGTCGCAGTTGAGTCTAGAAACTATTTTGTAGCTATATAGGAAAAATGAAACGTGAGAGTAGGAATTCTGCCATTTTTCTTCTTTCCCCACCCACCCACCCTTTTCTGGTAAGGAAGTGAAACGTTGTTTTCTGTTCTCACCTAAACGTTCAAGTTAGGATTTCACGTGTTTTGGGTTCTCCATAGTACCTCAGGACTTTTGGTCTCGTTTTCCCGATGTTGCTTCGATATCATGTTCTTTTCAACATCCTTATCGTCCGTTGAACCTTGTTGTTGTTTTCCACATCCTTTTTCATCTACCAGAGTCTAATCAAAACCTTCCAAATAATCTGCAGATGGGTCTCAGCTACTACCCGCAGGTGGTTCGCATGACTCGCTGTGAGAGCACCGCCGGTTTTTCGGAGTTGCTGAGAGACATGGTTACCTATCTGGGGTTCCGTTGGGCACCAGAGTACCAGGTCTACGAGCACCAGCGAGAGTTTGACCAGACTTGCTACCGGGCTATCGTCTACATTCTGTCGGATGATGGCAGGAGCATTGCACACCAGTACGAGGCAGTAGGGTCCACAGTGGATATGGCCGTGCAGCAGGCAGCGTACGTGAGTCTCACCGTCTCCGTGCTGACTACTGGGGGTTTGATAAGTCCAGTTTTCGTCACATCCCCCGTGGTTACATCACGGCAGCGGGAGTTCACTTCACTGTCCACCGCGACCTGGATACCTACGAGACTGATAGCTCCAGGCTCCAGATCACTGCCCAGTTCGCTAGTCACAGTGATGCCGTTGCTTCCGCACTTTCTCAGGAGTTAGCCTTAGTCAGGGAGCAGCTCCACCTTGCTCTCACTCGTCTGGCGACGTACACCACAGACTTTGTTGGAGACGAGCGCTTCGCACGTGTCGTTCAGCCAGCTGGTCTTCCGTTGCCAGATGCTGGAGGTTACGAGCCGATCAGAGGCCCACTTCTCGACCTCGGAGCTGGTTACACAGGGATTCCCCGCTATGGAGCACAGGGAGAGGACGCTTTCTACTTCACCACACCGAGAGTTGCTCTCAGAGCAGTTCCTATCTACATGGATCGTCGTGATACCTACTTCCGTGGGATTCCTCCTCACCGTATCTCTCGTCGTACTACTCACCGCCGTCCTGCGTGATGAGCATGGGAGTACCGTTGTATCCATTACTAGCTGTGTCTAGTTTATCCTTTCGTTTTCGAACCATGTGTTGGTCTGTTGGATATTCTGATGTACTTGAACATGTGATGATGTACCTGTTGGTTATCTATTCATGCGTCGGAATAATCTATCTTTCGGTTACCAAGTCTATCCTTTTCTGTTGTTGTGCTAAAATGAATTTTTGTTCAGGATGCCTCCAACCAGGAACAACCCGCCTCCGCCACCACCAATGGGGGAGCTGTTGGCTCAGATGACCCAAGTGGTGACACAGATGGCCCAGATCCAGGCTAACCAGCAACACAACCAGAATGCTCCAAGGGTCACCATCAAGGACTTCCTCAGCTTGGGCCCAAAAGCTTTCGTGGCAACACGTGAGCCCCTGGATGCTGATGACTGGATCCGTGACGTAGCAAGAGCTCTGGAGATTGCTCATGTTGCAGAAGAGGATAAGGTCAAGTACGCCACCTACCTACTGAAGGGTCAGGCAGCTACTTGGTGGGAGAACTACCAGGCCATGAGGGCTGGCTTTCCTATCAACTGGGGATGTTTCAAGGATGCCTTCCTGAAGCACCACATCCCGGATGGTCTCATGGAAAAGATGCGTGAGGAATTCTGCTCTCTCAGACAGGGCAAGCTGGACGTTCTCGGCTACCAGAACGAGTTCAATCGTCTCGCTCGGTACGCTGGTGACGAAGTGTCCACCGAAGCCAAGAAGATGGCAAGGTTCCGCCGAGGTTTTAACCCGGAACTGAAGTACGCTCTCACAAACATCAAGTGCAAGGACTTCGTGGAGCTCGTGAACACCGCGCTCAATGAGGAGAATGGGCGCAAGGCGTTCGAAGAGTCCCGCAAGCACTCGCGTGAGGGTGGTTCCTCCTCCAACATGACCACCCCTCCGCAGAAGCGCCGCATCTGGGTGCCAAATGGTGCTGTCACTCGGGCTCCAAATGCCCAAGCTTCTCCAGGCTTTGGTCCCCGCCCACCCAACCCATCTCAGATGCAGGGTCAGAGGTTCCCGATGGGGCAGCCAAGGCCAGGTCCTTCTCGTGTCGTCACTTGCTACAAGTGCAAGGATACTGGACATTATGCTGATAAGTGCACTCAGAAGCAGCTACCCCTACCTCCTCGCCCCAACACCAACCAGGCTATGGTTCGTGCTCCTCCGGCTAAAGCCTTCAACTCCAACAATAGGCCTGTCGGGAGGAACGCGAGGGTGAACCATATCAAGGCCGACAAAGCCGAGGAGCTGCTGACGTCGTTCTCGGTATATTACCCGTAAACTCTATTCCAGCTAAAGTGTTGTTTGATACTGGAGCATCGCATTCATTTGTGTCAAAGATTTTTGCAAAAGCATACAACCTAGTTCTGGTTCCGCTAAGCAATCAAATGACTGTTCACTCTCCGGGACCACAAATGTTGACTTCCAAGATAAGCATGGACAATGAGATCCTAATTGGAGGTCGTGTATTCCTTGCTTCACTCATGTTGCTGGGAAATTCTGACATTGATGTCATTCTGGGTATGGATTGGTTGAAGACCCACAAAGCTAAAATTGACTGTGCTCAAAAGTCAATAACTCTCTCCCACACTTCAGGCCAGATAGTCTATTCTCCATATGGATCAAGTTCTGTTCAGCTGTTCAGCCTCGATGCCAAACCCCTTCCTGCAATTGAAAATGTTCCGGTGGTTTGTGAATTCCCTGACGTCTTTCCAGAAGAGTTGCCAGGGATGCCTCCGGACAGAGCAGTTGAGTTCGTGATCGAGCTTGAGCCAGGTACTGCTCCAATCTCTAAGCATCCATACAAGATAGCTCCTCCTGAACTGAAATTGTTGAAGGAGCAAATCGATATGTATATGGACAAAGGTTTCATTCAGCCTAGTTCCTCCGCTTGGGGTTGCCCAACTCTGTTTGTTGCCAAGAAGGATCAAACAAAAAGACTCGTGGTTGACTATCGTCCTCTCAACGAGAAAACCATCAAGAACAAGTATCCACTTCCTCGTATCGATGATCTTTTTGATCAACTTGCTGGAGCCTCAATATTCTCAAAGTTGGACTTGAGGATGGGGTACCATCAGATAAAGATCAGAAAGGAAGATATTCCTAAGACAGCTTTCACCACTCGGTACGGTCTATATGAATACACCGTCATGTCCTTTGGTCTCACCAATGCACCGGCAACGTTCTCAAGACTCATGAATTCTGTCTTCCATGAATACCTCGACAAGTTTGTTGTGGTATATCTCGATGACATTCTAGTCTACTCAAAATCCGAGGAAGAGCATGGAGAACACCTTCGTCTCACTCTCATGAAACTTCGCGAGCATCGTCTGTATGCCAAGTTTTCCAAATGTGAGTTCTGGATTCCAGAAGTTGCATATCTTGGTCATATCATCTCTGCCAAAGGCATTGCCATTGATCCTGAAAAGGTTAAGGCAATTGTTGATTGGAAACCCCCTAAGACGGTGAAGCAAGTTAGAAGCTTTCTTGGCTTGGCTAGCTATTGCCGTCGTTTCGTCCAAAACTTTTCCAAGATTGCCAAACCTCTCACTGATCTCACAAAGAAGGACAAAAAGTTCGTTTGGACTCCACAATGTGATGAGAGTTTCAACCTCCTGAAGACTAAACTCACTTCCACACCTGTTCTAGTGGGCCCAGATACTACCAAACCTTTCCAAATATTCTGTGATGCATCTCTCCAAGGCCTAGGAGCAGTTCTTATGCAAGAACGTCAAGTTGTGGCTTATGCTTCACGTCAGTTGAACCCACATGAGCAAAACTATCCCACTCATGACCTAGAACTTGCAGCAGTTGTGTTTGCCCTCAAGAAATGGAGACAATACTTGTTGGGTAACAAAACTGAAATCTTTTCCGATCACAAGAGTCTGAAATACATCTTCACTCAGCCAGATCTGAACCTCAGGCAAAGGAGATGGATTGAGAAGATTAAAGACTTTGATCTCACCATTTCTTACACTCCAGGCAAGGCTAATGTTATGGCCGATGCTCTCAGTCGCAAATCCTATTGCAATAATCTCATGATCATGGAAAGCCAACCTCCACTTCATGAAGAATTCCAGAAGCTGAACCTTGGTCTTGTTCCTGAAGGATACCTTGCTAGCTTGACAGCCAGCCCAACTCTCGAGGACAAGATTCGTTCTGAACAACGTCGTGATAATGAAATCAAGAAGATTGTAGAGCACATCAAGGAGGGCAATGATAAATTCAAGTCCTTCTCAATTGATGACAAGGGAACTGTGTTGTTCGAAGGACGCATTGCAGTTCCTCAGATTCAAAGTCTCAAGGATATCATTCTCAAGGAGGCTCATGAAACTCCTCTCTCCATCCACCCTGGAAGTACAAAGATGTACCAGGATCTTAAGACTCTGTATTGGTGGTCTGGCATGAAACGTGAAATTGCACAATACGTTTCTGAATGCTACGTTTGTCAACGTGTTAAAGCAGTCCATCAGAAAACAGCCGGTCTACTCCAACCTCTGAAAATTCCTGAGTGGAAGTGGGACATGATTGAAATGGACTTCGTTACTGGGTTTCCAAAGTCCAAAAAGGGCAACGATGCAATCTTCGTTGTTATTGATCGTCTCACTAAGGTCGCTCACTTCTTTGCTGTCAAGGAGACTATCTCAGCTAGCCAGTTAGCAGAGCTCTACACAGCAAAGATTGTTCCTCTTCATGGTGTTCCATTGGAAATAAGCTCAGACCGTGGAAGTATCTTCACTTCTCATTTCTGGAAAAGCTTTCAAGAAGCATTGGGCACTAAACTTCTGTTCAGCACAGCTTATCACCCTCAGTCTCAGGGGCAAGTCGAAAGAGTCAATCAGATTCTCGAGGATATGCTCAGAGCATGTGGTCTCTCCTTTGGCATGAAATGGGAGGGTTGCCTTCCATATGCTGAATTCTCCTACAACAACAGCTACCAGGCAAGCCTAGGCATGGCACCATTTGAGGCACTGTATGGTCGCAGATGCAGGAGTCCAATCAATTGGTCTGGAGCTGGTGAACGTTCACTTTTAGGCCCTGACATTGTTAAGGAAGCCGAGGAGAAAGTTCGTATCATTCGTGACAATCTCAGGATTGCTCAGTCTCGGCAGAAGAGCTATTATGATAGCAAGCACAGGGATATGGTCTATGCACCTGGTGATAAGGCATATCTCCGTGTAACTCCCCTCAGAGGCACTCATCGTTTTGGTGTGAAAGGAAAGCTTGCACCAAGATACATTGGCCCTTTCAATATCCTCTCAAGACGTGCAGAGAATGCTTATCGTCTTGAACTTCCAGAAAAACTATCCAAGGTGCACGATGTGTTCCACGTGTCACAACTCAAGAAGTGTTTCAAAGATCCAGATCGTGCAGTTGATCATGATTCCATTGAGCTGCAAGATGATCTATCTTATGAGGAGCACCCTATTCGTATTCTCGATGAGACCGAGCGTAAGACTCGCAACAAGAGCACCAAGTTCTTGAAAGTCCAATGGTCGCATCATTCCGATAAAGAGGCAACGTGGGAGACCGAAGAGGATCTTCGCAAGAAGTATCCGGACCTTTTCACATCTCAGTAGGGAATCTCGGGGCGCGATTCCTTCAAGGGGGGGCGTTTTGTAACATCCAAGTATGAAAACATCCCTTAGTGGTTCAATTTCTTGTTTACTTTCAAGCAATGCATCATGTCATCATATCATTGCATTTGTTTTACTTATGTTTGCATTGTTTTCATAATGAATCAAACCTTGTTTTCACACTTGTCTGTTACAATCTTTCAAACAAAGAATTGCAAAACAAAACCTTTCATTGTTTTCCAAATAATTCATTGATGTTCAACTATTAAATTGTTGCCTCAAATCATTCCTTTAATTCCACCAATTAAATTCGAATCATTTCCAAATTCTCAAATCAGTACCTTTTGGAAACCATAAAACTCACCAAACATTTTCTTCCCCCTCTAAATCATTCTAAAACCCTAGGGGTAACCCTATTCTTATACATGTTTTTATTAAGGTTTTATTAAACTCAAATCCCTCTATTCTGGATTCAAACACAAACTATAATTTTAAATTTCAATTTTTGAAATCCAAGCTTGCAGGGTGGTTTCTAATTACCTAGAAGGCTTAACCAAATTTTTTTCAAATTTTTCTATAAGCAAAACCCTACCTTTTTCTTCCAAAAGCAAACTGCAAAAAAAAATAAAACAGAAAAAGAATAAAAAGCAGCTAACCTACGCGCGCGCAGCAGGAGACCCAGCCAGCCCAGCCCAGCTAAGCATACCAGCGCGCGCAGCCAGCCCAAGTGGCCAGCGTACCGGTTCGTGCGCCAAGATTCGCGCAAACGTTCTAATCCTCCTTCTCCCTCCTGTACGGCGCGCCATCGGAGGCCTCCACGGCGACCCCGACGCGACCACGGCGGCCACCGCTGCGCCTCCACCCTATTTAAGCAAGCCCTAGCCCCCTACCTGTGCCCTAGCTCCTAGGGTTCCGCCTCCACCTCGCTCGCGCCGTCAATCGCCTCCATTCCCGAGCTCTCTCTCTCTCTGCAACTCGACCCGCCGGCGATCTTCTGAAACCGTCCATGGCGCCACCACACCTCGCTCCCACCTAGCCACCAATCAATTGCAATCGTGTCGCCGCTCTTCCTTCTTCCCCTTGGACACCAGAATCAGCGCAGGTGAGCCTCAAATCGACGCCGCGATCTCTGTCCTCTCCGGCCACCGTGCGCCCGTCTCTGAATCTGTCGATCGCGCCGCCGTTGCAGGGCTTCTCCACTTCGATTGCCTACTGGAAACAGAAGGCCAAGTCTTCCTCGACCTTTCGGACACGCGAGCGCGCACGGAGGATCACCACGTCGACGGCGCCGTCTGCTTCCTCGCCGCGGCAGCCAACGTCACCGTACGTCACCGTCCGCCTCCTCGTCAAATTACTCCCGTGGTGAGCTCCGTCACCGTTCCCTCCTCCCTTCTCTGCATCTGTGCGCCTCCTTCTGCATCCACGCACACTCACCGCAACGCTCGCAGCCGTGGTTCAGCTCCGGTGAGCTCTGTTCTGACGGCGAGCAAGTGTTTGCTCGTCAGAAAGTTCAGTTAACCAACTGAACAATAACCTGTTTCAGTTCCCCTCTCTGTCAAAGACTGAATCGCACCGCAGTGGCACTGAACCTTTGCGCGCAGCGCCAGGGCACGGGTTCGAGCCCGCACGCCCCACTTTTTTGTGGAATTATTTCCACTGCGCTGGCCCACTGTCATAGACCCCAGTGGCCACGCAAGCGCTTGCTCAGCGCCACGCTGGCTAGGCCCACGGGCAGAGGCAGTGGCTAGCTGCCACCTGAGTAACAAAAGATTTCTGCGCAATTTTAAAATTACAAATTCCTTTTAAATAACAGATTTGAATAGAAACTTTGTAATTCCATATCTTTTATTTCATAAATCCAATAAACACAAACTTTATATCTATTCTGATCCAAATTTTATAAACTTTCCAAATATTACATTTGTGTTCTGTTTTGAATTTTCAAAATACTTTTAAATTTCAAAATTGAATAATTCAAATGCAAATTGAAATAATTCATAACTAATTCATACTGTTTTCAAATAATTCAAATAAAATATGTTTTTCACACCTTTTTGAATGTTCTATTCAAATATAAATTTTGTTCTCTGGTTTGGATAATTTAAATTGCCTAAACAATTTAAACCTTGTTTAATGCAATAAAATTTGATAAAATCATAACTTGATTAATATAAAATATTTTTGAACATGCAAATTATGTTTTCAAACCACCAAAGTGTGAACTTTTCAAATGTGGATTTGAATTTATGGCTTGGACAAATAAAAATTCAATTAATATTTAAGCTTGTTTTAAATTCAATTAAAACTTGTTTAATATTGTTTAATTCATAATTAAATAATCCTAAGTCCAATTTCAAATTGTGAAACATGTAATCCAACTAAAATTTGATAAACTTTTCAAATATAAAATTTGTAAATTGTTTTGCACACCCTAACTTGATGAAAACAATAATTGTTTGTGTACCATGTTTAAGTAACAAAATTCCAAATTTGATAAATGCCTTTCTAAATTGTTAACTATTATTCCAATTGCATTTAACCTGTTATGTTATTGTTATTCATCATGCATGCATCATACTAAGTCACTTACACATGATGCTTAGTGATAGAACAATTAATTCAACTCTAAAGCATGGGCTTCCATATGCAACTTTTGCATATGGAATCCATTTAAACTTGTGTCTCATATCAACTAGTTTAGTTTGGTGCATCTATTAAACGTGACATGCATCATCCAATGTTTGTGCACCTATGCCATGTATTGATTGCCCGTCTTCCTTCGTTGTTGTTTTTGCTTCTTCTCGATTAGACGACGACGTTGATACCGACGAGCCTTACGACACCACTACTCAGGACCTAGCCCAGTACGAGGCTGAGCTGCCAGGCAAGTTATCACTCACATGAATCATCGAGTTCCTTTCCACACTTGTTGTCGATACTATCCTTTTGTCTACTATTGCTAGCCCTATGTATCGTTGCTTGTTCGCCGAACCTATCACATGATACCCTGAACCAATGATACCGCCTCACCTCCATACCTACAGCCTTTGTTTGTGCCTTAGTATTATCTAGCATGCTTAGGGTTGCTTTTACTCGAGTCTGTTGTCGGTTACTACTGTTACTATCTTATTATTTGTACCGGGGGCTCGATGTTAATCAATCAATCCTGTTAATTGCTAATGGTAATAACAATTTGATGATAAGGCACCGGCAGGAGGCCCATGAGTGGTTTTGGAGCCTGCTAGTGTCGACCCTAATAGGAAAAGGGTCTTGTCTACTGATCCATGATGAGCGCACTACCCACATTTGGGAAGCGAGTATGGGCGCCCCCCTCAACTTGACCTGATTCGCATCTCGTCCAAATCATCTCATTTAGTTCGTGCTTTCTATTTGCCGCATGCATGTTTTTGCGAGCCCAGCGCAGGGTGGACTTTTTGTAGTCGGCATATAGGGGGACACGTTCTTAGAGTGCTATGAGGGTCCATTTTCTTCTGGGCTCGATTAGCCGTGCGCCCAAGGTGCTTTGGGCTTGATGCGAAGAATGGTTGGTTGTGTTGAGTGCCCCGCTTGGTGGGAGGCATCCCATCTGGCGGGATATTCATGAGTGTACGGCCAAATTGGTGCAACCCTGCAGGGATAATCTTCTCGAGAAGCCGTGTTTTCCGCGGTTATGGATTACTTGGTGAAAGTACTGGCTAACAAGTACTCAGGACAACTTCAACATAATGATCAATCATGTTTCACCCAATGATTAATAATTTGACTAGTAATAGGTTATTCACACAAATAACTTGATTCATCTTAATCCAACTGTGTGAGTTATCCTCGGGTTGCTTCTTTGGATAAGGGGCGAGATCCAGGATGGGTTTGGTTGAAGTTATCTTTCAGTTGGTTCCAATCCTCGATCTTATCTTTTCTGTTAGCCGGAGTTTGTAGTTATCTTCTGTAGTTGGTTAGAGCAGCCAGCAGCCACTTTTATATCACCCCTTTCTTCCGTTGATCCCAAGCATCAATGCTTGTGTTGACGGGTAACTCTTTGATGAAGTGTGAGTCTTGCTTGCCAGTACTTGGATGTACTGACCCCGTTGGGGCTGTGGTTTACGCAGAGTACGACTACGACTATGATGCTTCTCAGGACGGCTACTTCGTGGAGTTCGACGAGACTGCAGACGAGTAGTTAGCTGGACCAGGGCAGGATCCAGACCTACGTGGATGGGCTTCGTCTTATTTATTTTCTCCGGCTTCTTAAGCCATGGATTTGTCTGTACTCAGACCCCTTTGATTGCTTCCGCTGTTGTAATGAATGATATGTTGGGACATGTGTCCTCTGGATGACTGTATTCGATATTTCTGCCTTAATGAAGGCCAGTTGCCCTTATTTCATTCTTTTGTGTCGTAGAGACATTCTGTGCTATCATTCGTACCAAACTGTTGACGTACAGTGCGTGTTTGAATATGAAGTACGTTGACAGTAGTGCCTTAGGTTCCTAGCGGATAGTTTACTTCGACGGTGGAAGCAGGGCTTGTGTTGTCGCGCATAAGCGCAGGCCTACCAGGAAGCTGGGACGTGGGAGCATGTTTGCCCCATAATCCAAGCACCTGACTTCCAGTTCGTGCGATGAGTATCCTCTAGAAACCTTGGGTGCGACACGCATGCTCACCACGAACTCGCTGGACCACTCGGTGAAGGAGGAGGAGACTCGATGCGACGGTGATGCCTCGCCGGAGTGCACCGGACCCGTAGAAGAAGGGTGGACGGCGCGGGCTCCTCGAGGGCTCCCGCCTCGATTCCTTCTGCAGGGAGGACAAGCTCGATGAGGCGGAGACGATGGGCACAACGGAGACCGGTGGCAAGCTCACCACGGGCCAAATCGACGGTGACCAAATCCTAGGGTTTTCGGTTTGGGACTTTTTCGCAGAGAAAGAGAGAAAACTTGAGGGGGGGAGAGAGGGGGCAAGTGGGAGGTACAGAGGTGCACATGGGGGGCCTCTTATCCTCGAGGAAACCTTCTACTCGAAGGAAATGGCTAGGTCACTGCATCTACAGAGATGCTAGGTTGAAGAAGGTGTGACTCAGCTCACAAACAAGTCCCTGGCTAAATTACAAATAGGTCCTTTTCTCTCTTTTCCTTCTCTGAAAAATATTGTTTTCACTAGGAAAACAAAGTATAAATTTAAAATCCTTTTTCCCAAAATTCTTATTAGTTGAGATTCACAACATATGTGAAAATTGGCTCAATTAGATAAACTTGATAATTCAAAGTTGTTCAAATTTTAATTCTGACATAAATGGACATTGAATTTATTAGACTACTTAGGAGTTTCCTAAAATGATAAGTTTTGGCACACATTCCTCATTTGGTGTGTTCCTTGTGTGGTAGAAAATTCAAGTCATTTTGAGGTACTTCATAGAACAAACTTGTTCAAATTTCTTAAAGGTGCTGTCTAGAAAACAGGGGTTTTTGGCAACTTAAACTATTCAAAAACTTGTGCCCTTTTGGTTTTCATCCTTATTTATGATATAGATCATGTGGTATTTATTTCATGGCATTTTGAAATAGTTTGTAGAACAAACTTGTTCAAAATTCCAATTGTTGCTGTGGAGAAAAACCATGTTTTCAGGACTTTAATGGATTCAATTTTTGGTCTCCTCTTGTGTGTGTTCCTTATTTGATATAAGGAAGCACTGGTATTAATTTCAGATCATTTGAAGAAAGTTTCCAATAGTAACTTGTTTGAGTTTTCTGTTTCTGGAAATATTGGAAAATCAATTTAATAAGGCACTTGGCTTTTCTTTAACAATGCTTTGCCAAAATATTTATGTGACTAGAGATAGCAAGTCAATGCTCTCCAATACCTTTGTTTTTAATATTGCAAGGTTGGAAAAACATTTGACAAGATTTTGGTGAAGCATCTAAGAATGCCTCTTTTTCTGATAATCTTTTAGGGAAATTTATTTAGTGTTTCCTCTTTCTTAATTTAGGCCTTGGAATAATATTCAAAAAGTATGGGATTCATAAGATAGTTTTGGAAAACTCTTTGATCAATATTTACTTTAGAAAATATTGTCAAGGTCATTGGAACAATATGTTGAATATTTTTAGTTTACTGCTTTGCTGTCTTTTTAAGTTTGTTTAGTTGCACTTAAACAAACACAACCAAAGTTTAATTGTCAAGCAATTAGCAAAACAACTGTGTTTTCAGGTATTCCAAAATTGGGATGTGACAGGTCTTCCCCCCTTAAAAAGAATCTCGTCCCCGAGATTCGCAAGCGAGGACTAAGGGAGGGCCAACAAACACAATGTTAGTGTTGGAGTGCAGGTGCTTCCCCCCTTTGACTTTTCTTGGGAGGCGGGGTACTTCCCTAAATTAGCAAATTCTTTTTAAGAAAACACCAGGGTCTCCACACCTCGGGTTTTGGATGATTTAGAAACCAACAAAAATAAGGTTAGTGCAGAACTAACTCGAAACATACCGTCAATTATTTACATGAGTTCCTAGCTATATCCCACCTCTTACATACCACATATGGAGTGGTGTACCACTCTCATAACAAGGTATACAATAAGCTAAAAAATATAGCTTGTGGGCGCAAAGGTTAGGTTGCTAAGGTAAAACATTTAAACAAAATCCAATAAGCAAGCAAACAACACCACAGATGAATAGACTATTTATTCACTAGGTTATTGTTTACTAGAGGTTTTGGAATCCATCAATCATGAATAATTAGCAAACAACCAGTAGCTAAAAACCAATGAATCCAATCATAAAGGTACTCTAAAACACCATCTTCACACAAGATAAAACTTCTATTACACGGGCATTAAAAAAAACAGGACTGCACAAATAACCCACTAGTATGAAAAATCTACTCCAGCATGCTATAAGAGATAATCATATCCTATAACCATAGAACATGCAACTAAATAATTCATGGCATGATAACAGAAGTAATTCTATATCAACACATATACTCATAAAATAAAAAGAGGGTAATACTAGAGCAAGAATCAACATTTTCTAGTCGTGAAACTAGTTTCACCCTAGAGAAACAAACAATGATATCATGATGTTTAAAACTAAACAAGAAAGTCATGAATATAAGTGTACCTAATAACAGTACACAAAACTTACTCATGTTAGTAAGCACAAACACCAAAGTAATTCTATAAATCAACCATTAAGCATGCAGAAATTTCTTCTAGCAATTTCTGTTTTCTTTAACCAATTACTAGCAAACAAGCAAGGTATAACTCACACAACCAGTAGCTATGAAATTAATGAAAAGTTATCTAAACCTTTTCAAAAATCCATACACTCAATTTAAAATTATTCACAAACAATCTACCAATCAAGAGGAATTTATTTTATTTGCGGACAATTTAATTTTAGCACACGACAGTGAAACATTTCTTAACACGATACCCCTAAGGAATATTATGCTAACAAAAGGATCACACCTAAACATACTAGTATTTACTAATAAGAAATAAACTTCTCACTTGTATAGGTGAAAAGAAACAATTATAATTTCCAAGGTGGAAAATAGAAATCAATCACATAGTGAAACATGCTATTTTCACACATGTGTATGGTTGGGGATTTTCATCCTCAAGCCAAAATGCAATGGGACCAGTGGGCTATGGCCTACTAATACCAAGGAAAAATAGGTACTAAGCCTCTGGTTACTCATGAAAAACTTTGCATACAAGATAAAAATATAAGGCTATTTAATCTAGTGAAACAATACTAGTGCATAATGATAGCAATGCTTACACATGCTTTACTATTAAGAGACATGCAAGCTAACATAGGTACAAGCATCAAAATAACAGTACCTAAATGGTACTGGACTCAAAGAAAACATAGCACAAAAATCTACTAAGAAAGTATACACAGATCTAGCTCTCACAATACTTCCAAATAGTAAACTAGAAGGTAACAAATGCTATTTCATTTTTATTCGAGTTTCCAATCATGCACACACTTTCTAGGGTAGATTTATCGTAAGAAAACAACATAATAACAAGTCCTAACAACTCCATATAAGTTAGGAAGCAAGATTGAATAAAACACAAATTCATTTCAATCAAGAGCACACAAAGAAACAAAAACAGGAAAACTGATGTTTTCCAGTTCTATCATAACCATTCCATCGTTCACTTAATTTCTAAACCCCGAATTTCATAGTACCCACAATGTCTACTAAGATTTGGTTTCCAAAGTAGATACACCCAATATACTATTGACTAGTAAACGAATAGGTCATCATCTTATTTTCTCGTGACTTCTCCTTTTTACCAACTAGATTAAAAAGTGTCCTAAATCACTTAATCCTTTGGTTTAGAAAGAGTTGTCAGTAGTTCGCATGATTTGGTTAGGTGTCGACCTAAGATTAGAACAAAGCATGTTAGTCTTGTTAGCTTTCTATTTAATCATGTTTGTCCGACAAGATACGACTAGCGTCATCGTGCGTCGAAGATTGAATCGTGCTCTTCGGATTGGCTTTTGAGGGGGTTGCGCATCATGGCATGTGAAGACTTCTTTTGCACCTTTCTCAAGAGGAGGGAGGTATATAACTTTTAAAAGGGGGTCTCTTTAGTTTGGTCTTTTAAAGGGGACATAAAAAAAAATGTGCAACATCTAGCCAACAGGGAAAAACGAGTCTTTTGCAAACAGACAAACATAGAGGTTTTGGTCAGTAGTGGTTGTTGTGTAGCGCTTGTAGCAACGCTCTCAGCTCATGTGGCTTGATGATCCTCCATTATTAGGCCCAACGGTGCTTTCATTGATGGTGGGGGAGATGGTGGTGGTTCACGACGGGTCGCATTATGAAGCGAAAACAAGTATAAGTCTAAGCAACAAATTCTTGTTTTTGAATACTATACAAACATTTTTGCTTGGCAAAAACCTAACAAGAGGCGATTCAAAAACAAGAGCGGGGCAATCACAAATTTGCATATTCTGAGCACCCCACAAACATATAGAAGCCTAGATGAACCAAATTCTACACCACACAATAGCACAAAGTCCTCCGGACACACATAAGCAAGCCATAACACACAAGCAAGGCTCCATTGGAGGTACGTCGGGGGAGACGACTCATGGGGTCATCGCTAAATTACTCCAAACTAGACTGATCCAAAAATCCTAGAAGTGGCTGAAGAACTATATCTACTTCTGACCATCATCACTGTAGAGCTAGGCAATTATTTTGATCTTCTCGGGACATCGGCAAGTATACAAGTTTTTGGATGGAAACAAGATAATAGAAGTAAAGTTTTGATAAAACATTTAACTGAGAGAGGTAAGACTATGCAACAATTTGTTTTTGAAACCCCAACTATTTTCTGGACAGAAAACTTCAAAGACGAGAGATGTTTCAAAAACAGAGCGGAGCAGTTGCAAACAAGTAAGAAATAAACTCTTAACCGAGAGAGATATGCCTTTAGAATCTTTGGAAAATATAAGAAGGAGGGAAAATGTACTAAAATTCCCTTAGATAAAAATAATTTAGATAGTAAATAGGTTTTTACTCAAAATATTTTTGTTTCCTATCTGACGTCCATGCTAACTAAGGTCTCCTAAGGTCAGGATGGCTCTGATACCAACTCTGTAAGGACCCCAGACCGGCAGTCTGAAACCCTCCGTATGCATACATTCACGATCCCAGAAAGATCAGTCGTGAACAACATACAAAGTTGGCACACAGAAATACATCATCCATTACACGAATACATAAAGGTATTACATAAAAGATCACATGATCAAGTTTAACGCAACTGCCACATAGGGCAAGCAACTTATCAAACACAGCGGAAGACAATTAAAACACAACCTAGATGAGGCCAAGTCACGCCTTAACCTACAGGCTGCTGACCCGGAGACGATCCTAGTTCGCAAAGCCGTCAGCTCCGTACTTCTCTTCATAGATCTCCTTCGGAGGCTCCTTCTCAAAGTCTGGCAAGTAGATTCCAGGGGCGAAACCATAATGAGTACATTTGAATGTACTCAGCAAGACATCCATCATGTCACTTACCAAACATGCAAATATGCTTATATGGTGGAATAGGTAGGCTATAAATAGGGTTCACTATCAATGGTGTTCATATATGATGACACCACAGTTGCAGTCAGGTTAATCTGTATCTTCGTTGAAGAAGATACTTCAGAAGAAAATAATATAGTTTTATTTCTCTTGTAGATATCACATGTACAAGAGGTTTTGTAAAGCTTTGTTAAAGAATATTTTCTCTTTGCAAAACTTCTTGGAATCAGTTTCCAGAATTCTTGCTTAGAGTAGAAAAGGTTTTCTTTGCAAAACATTTTGTTTTGTATAACGACATCTGGCTTTTCATCATCGACGATACCTCCACGGTATAAGTTTTTATTCCTTTCCGAACTTCACAAGTTCAACACTTCCTTTCAAAAAAATTCCTTTTCAAAAACTTCCTCTTTTGAAAACATTGACACAATGCTAGCTACATGGCCATTCAACTGTCCATATCCGAGGACGCGGCTTCTTCGAAAAAGTTGTACTCTGCAGAGGTGTACTCATCCACCAGATCCAGTACACCTACCGTGAACAACCACGGACTGTAACAACAGTATGTAAACATCAGGTATCTGATCATAACCATTCACTATGTTCAAGCTAGTATATGTCTATCTCTCAGTCGAGTGTCCGCTCCCCGGCACCGAGCTAATCCCCGCCAAGCCAGGAGCCCCAACTGCTGCATCCGGAGGGAAAATTAATCCCACACTTTATATGTCTCCACGACATTCGGTTCGAGGGTACGACGTCCCTTATAGCGATTGAGATAGCACAAACTAATAAGAACAAACTTCAAGTTAAGCCCCGTGCCCATGTTGGGGTAGGGTGGCAGTACGGTAAAGGTTGTCCAGCGAAGACTAGGTTATGTGTCATTTTTGAAAACACCACTTTCTCAAAAATGACCACTTCCACATTCCTCCGGAGAACAAGGATCCGCCTTTTCTCCGGGTTTTTCCGTAAAGCCTTTGTTTTGTAGAATCACAATTTTAGGGTGTCCACTTAGGGACTAGTATATTTGATGGTAATAAATACCATATGGTGGCTTATGGGCTTGGTATTACCAAGTTTAACTACTGGCATGATAGTAACCTATATAATAGTATAGTAGTAATAGCCACATCAAAAATAGTTTTGATAATCAAGTTTTTGTAAAACTTCAGAGGGAAAACATGCATGATAGATAATGATAAGTATTGTATCAGCAAGCATCAGGATGGCTTGCCTGGTAACTCCTTGTATCCCTGGTTTTGGAGTGACTGGAACTTGAAACAGAGCTTCCCGACACTTCCTTCCACTTCGTTTTCTAACGTCGTAAAAAGAATAAAGGACACACATTCAGAACCAATCAAGGCAAGCAACAATACATAGCAATACATACAGCAAGGAAACTAATAATAACCAATCACGCAATTATTAATGGAGGCAAACAATCAGACAGACACACTTGGCAGAAATGCCATTTAATAAGACAGCTTAAGGTTGGAGGAACATATCTCACAACCTTAATATCATGGATTCAGTGGGTGTGCCACTCTCATACCAAGATATTAATAAACCCAAAATACACTTAGTTTCACAAGGGTGATACTACTAAAAGTATACAAAACATGCACAATAATAAGCATGGCAATGGGTCTATCCACCAAACCACAAAAAGAAAAAGTTAGCTATCCTACTAAGTCTAAATTCACATCAAGAATAAATAAAACACCTGATTTGCAAAAGTTACTTTGACAAATCAGTGAGCCTACATAAGTGCAACAAGGCAATAGACTCACCACAAAACACACAATTCTCATAGTGAGAACAATAGAAACAATAACTAAAAAGGAGGAATCCTATAGTCATGTTTCTACTAAAAGTTTGCTATGCAAGCATGCATAATAAGTAAAGTACTAAAAAGCAAACAAGGAACCATGTTATCATTATGGGAAAATGAAAACATGTCCTCATGCAAGGATACACAAATAACTTCCAAACACAAGTTGGCAGGAAAAACAATTCAATACAAAAACTGCTAAGGAAACTAGTACTACTCAAACATGAAGAATCAATGGATGCATTTCAATCAAGTAATTGAAATATAACCAGAGGGTCCATGTCATAAAAACAGGAGTGAAAAACATATATACTTGCTATGACAAAAATATCCCATTTAACAAAACAATGCATCAATTTGCAGGGCAACTCCTACATACTAGTGGTAATAAAAAGGGCATTACTAGAGGAATCAAACCACACTCCAAGAATGGGTTTTTCCTAGCAAGCCACACATGATTACAACCACTTACAAACATAAGCATACACATTTTCATTTAGCACTCATAAGCTCAAGGCAAAAATACTAGGCACTCATTAGTTAGAGAACTATATAAAAGAAATACATCTAGTGTGGGGGAAATAATGTTTCCACCAAAAATGCAATGACTCCAGTGGGTGTTCCACTAGCATATCAAAGCATTAAGAGGTCACAAGACCTCTGGTCATACTTGCTAAAAATTAACAAAAGCCTAAACTAGCATCTAGTGCAATAACCATACTAGTAGAAAATAATAGGATGCTAAAATAAGCAAGGTAATGCTACTCATGCTATTATTTTCACACAAGTGAAAAATCTAGGGGTCAAGCACTCATAAGAACATCACAAAAATGCTACTGGTCCTATGAGTACAACCCAAAAATATGTGGCTACACAACCACAAATGCTTATGTCAAAAATTCCACACATGAGGGAATTTTTCCATAACATTCTCATAGCCATGACAAAACTACTCATACTTTTCTACCAACTCAAATGCAAGCTAGAAGAGGTGATAACAACAAAATATAAGTACCAACATGGTACTGGATTCAATCAACAATCCAAGTGCTTGCACAAAAATTAATCACTCAAAAATTCTATGCAAATATTAATTAGAGATAAAACATATGCTACTAACATAAATCCTATTTAATCTCAACTCAAGTCCACACAATCTAACATGCTAAAATAGCTAAGTAAAACTTAGAAAACAAGTTCAAACAACTTGTACATGCTAGAAAACAATATTGCAACACAAAAATATAATCACTCAATTTAAATACCTAAAATGCCAAAATGGCAGAAACATGCAAATTAAAGATCTGTCCACCAAATTTGCTATGATGCTATAAAAATTAAACCCAGCTAGGTTTGGATATCCCTAAACATACACAAGACCATCCAGTTGAGTTTGCATCAAAAATCATTTTTAATAATTTTATAAAAATCACCAAAGTGTTCTCTGGTGTTTTACCAAATTGCATGTCATTTCAAAAATATTAGGAATTTGGAAGCAAGGTTAATTGCTCCTGTTAGGAAATTTCAAGGGCTTTCCAATGCAATTGGATACACCTCATTCTGAGTTGTGGATTTAAAATGGTGCTCATTTTGGTGTTTCTGGTACCTGTTGCCAAAACATTTTTCATTTCAAAAATAATCATCCAAATGTAGATCTACAAATTGGAGGTGGTTTAGATTTTGTTGCTTTACAACTTTGAATTTTAGTTTGGTCAAATTCATCTTTTAGATAGGTTTTTATGGCCAAAAGTAAATAGGTACAACTTCTGTAAAAATTAAATGGAAAAAAGGCAGGGGATGGGCCAGATCCAATTACTGGGCCGGCCTGAACAATTCCTACCGCGGGCAGATCTAGCCGCAGTGACTGACCAGCGGGCCAGGTGGCCACGCGGCAGCCACGCGGGCAGATCCAGGCCCACGGGCAGGTTTGACTTCTTCCGCGCGGGGTCAAGGGCGAGGCTGACGTCGCCCTGCGTCACTCGCCGGCGGGGACGACTCCGACGAGGTCCTAACTAGCGATTTCGGCCACCAAAACGCGAAATAAAAACATCCTCACTTTGCTCTCGACGCGGGGAAGCCAACGGGGGTGGTCTCGTTTCCTGGAAACAACCGGAGAGACCACGGCGACGACGACGTGCGGCGGCGGACAACGAGGATGGCTCGGCGGCGATTCAGAGGGAGAGGGAGAGGGGAAAAGGGGCCGGGAGACGCGCATGCTCACCACGAACTCGTTGGACCACTCGGTGAAGGAGGAGGAGACTCGACGCGACGGTGATGCCTCGCCGGAGTGCACCGGACCCGTAGAAGAAGGGTGGACGGCGCGGGCTCCTCGAGGGCTCCCGCCTCGATTCCTTCTGCATGGAGGACAAGCTCGATGAGGCCGAGACGATGGGCACAACGGCGACCGGCGGCGAGCTCACCACGGGCCAAATCGACGGTGACCAAATCCTAGGGTTTTCGGTTTGGGGCTTTTTCGCAGAGAAAGAGAGAAAACTTGAGGGGGAGAGAGAGGGGGCAAGTGGGAGGTACAGAGGTGCACATGGGGGGCCTCTTATCCTCGAGGAAACCTTCTACTCGAAGGCAATGGCTAGGTCACTGCATCTACAGAGATGCTAGGTTGAAGAAGGTGTGACTCAGCTCACAAACAAGTCCCTGGCTAAATTACAAATAGGTCCTTTTCTCTCTTTTCCTTCTCTGCAAAATGTTGTTTTCACTAGGAAAACAAAGTCTAAATTTAAAATCCTTTTGCCCAAAATTCTTATTAGTTGAGTTTCACAACATATGTGAAAATTGGCTCAATTAGATAAACTTGATAATTCAAAGTTGTTCAAATTTCAATTCTGACATAAATGGACATTTAATTTATTAGACTACTTAGGAGTTTACAAAAATGATAAGTTTTGTCACACATTCCTCATTTGGTGTGTTCCTTGTGTGGTAGAAAATTCAAGTCATTTTGAGGTACTTCATAGAACAAACTTGTTCAAATTTCTTAAAGGTGCTGTCTAGAAAACAGGGGTTTTTGGCAACTTAAACTATTCAAAAACTTGTGCCCTTTTGGTTTTCATCCTTATTTATGATATAGATCATGTGGTATTTATTTCATGGCATTTTGAAATAGTTTGTAGAACAAACTTGTTCAAAATTCCAATTGTTGCTGTGGAGAAAAACCATGTTTTCAGGACTTTAATGGATTCAATTTTTGGTCTCCTCTTGTGTGTGTTCCTTATTTGATATAAGGAAGCACTGGTATTAATTTCAGATCATTTGAAGAAAGTTTCCAATAGTAACTTGTTTGAGTTTTCTGTTTCTGGAAATATTGGAAAATCAATTTAATAAGGCACTTGGCTTTTCTTTAACAATGCTTTGCCAAAATATTTATGTGACTAGAGATAGCAAGTCAATGCTCTCCAATACCTTTGTTTTTAAGATTGCAAGGTTGGAAAAACATTTGACAAGATTTTGGTGAAGCATCTAAGAATGCCTCTTTTTCTGATAATCTTTTAGTGAAATTTATTTAGTGTTTCCTCTTTCTTAATTTAGGCCTTGGAATAATATTCAACAAGTATGGGATTCATAATATAGTTTTGGAAAACTCTTTGATCAATATTTACTTTAGAAAATATTGTCAAGGTCATTGGAACAATATGTTGAATATTTTTAGTTTACTGCTTTGCTGTCTTTTTAAGTTTGTTTAGTTGCACTTAAACAAACACAACCAAAGTTTAATTGTCAAGAAATTAGCAAAACAACTGTGTTTTCAGGTATTCCAAAATTGGGATGTGACAGCACGGTCGTCACTACTACACATGTTGCACCCGCGGCTATCCAACAAGACAAGGTTGTCCCTCCAAGGGCAAACCAATATGACAAGGTCCCCCTCCTCCCGAGCACGAGACGTCACATGACGAGCATGAGACCCATGGCGACTACATGGATATTGAACTTTCTCCCATTGACGATTTCATAAATCAGTTGGATGGCGAAAAGGTTCCTCCGGAGTTACCCACCAGAAATCTTAATATCCAGAAGAAGGTAGATGGTGAAGAGGGTGGTCCTTCTGAGTTACCCACCAGAAAACCGGATATCCAGAAGAAGCTAACATATTCCCAAGAAACTCCCGAGGAGCAGACGGCCTTTACGGCTCCACAACCTATGGTGGTTACCCCGAATACACTCCGTGCTACGGCCGAGGAGGCGGTAAAACAAAGGGGCCCTCCCCTGTACTTGAGGACGAAGAAGCATCGGAAGAGGCCGGCAGCCAACAAGAAGAAAGGTGGTGCCTCCTCTAGTAGCCAGCTAGCGGCCGCCCGAGTCCTAGACCGTTTTCCGCCCACCGTCCCGTGGAGGAAGGTGCATGAGATAGGTCAGCCGATGTTGCCGCCAGAGGTTGTCAATGTCATGGGTGGTGACATGATGAGCATCCACGATGGAATTTTGCTGAGAGAGACGGAAATTCTACATGAGAAACATCCCTCCTACCCGCTATACATGGTCAAGGTGCCCCGATCCGTGGGCTTTGTGGATACAAATCCCGCTGAGGTGTTCTTCATCACATACGAAGACGTATTCAGGGTCTTCCACTTGGGAAAGCTCGACCGAAGCATTGTCCGCCTGGTATCGCTCAGCATGGCGCACGATATGGTCATGGAAAATACCCCGCACATCGCGATTATGGACCCCTACTACATGGTTGAGGACTACTTGCAGTCACATGCGGACCGGGTTGTTACCACGAACTATATAACGGGGTTTTTGATAGATAACAAGGATAAGAACGCCATTCTCATGCCATACTTTCCCCTGTAAGTAGTCCTCTCTGCTTCCCGTCATTACATTCTTTCTAGAATCTCCTTAGTATTTGTAACACCTGGGGTGTTACCTGTTTGTTTTCTTTTTGTTTGCATCATCTGCATCCCATAAGCATTGCATCATGTTTTCCAAACCACTCAAAACTTCAAAACAATTTAAATTGTTCAAAACCCTAATGGTAAATGCAAGTAACACATTCAAATCCAATCAAATCCTACTTGGCAATATTTCAAATGGGAGTTTAAGAATTAAAATCTTGCAAACAAAATTAAAGCTAATAATGTTTTCATAATTGCTTGAACCTATTTAATATAATTTGTTTATTTCCAAAATTCCCAAATCCAACATTGTTTGAAATTCACCTAAAACCTTTAAACCAAATTAAATATTCAAAATTGTGAAACAATGATTAACTCTTGCTTTAATTATTTGTTTTGGAAAATTAACACAAATAATTCCAACCTCAAACCCTATTTGAAAATTTCAACTAACAACTTATAATCAATTAAAATGTCCAACCTGTGAAAGTAATGTTAGCATCTGCTTTTATTTTATGTCTTGTAAATTAATACAAAAATGTTGCATAACAATTTAAACCACCCCAAAACCCCTTTTCTATTCCTCTCTCCCTTTTATTCTTTACAAAAATTGGAAAAGGAAAAAAAAAACAGCAAGGAGAGAGGGAGCAGCCCTTTCCTCCCCAGCCCACCTACAACCCACCTAAGCCCATACCTCTTTCCCCTCTCCCCTAGCCCAGCCCACCAGGGCTTTCTTCCTCGTACGGACAGAACCGAGCACGAGGCTGTCGCTTTCACCCCCCCTCCATGGATCACCTGCCCCTCCTTATAATCTCCTCTCCCCTTCCTTTCCTAACCCTAGCCTCTACCACCTCTCCCTGCTACTGTTCCACTCCGCCGCCGTTCTTCCTCTTCCCCCCAAATCCCATCAATTATGTTTCCTCTGAAGGTGTCTGTTTTTCTGAACCAAGTCGGTAGCACGAACACCTTCAGAACACCGGTCATCGTCGCCTCCACCGGCATCGACAAGCAGCGCCGTGGCCGGGAATGGAGTCGTGGAGACTCCGTCCATCCCCTCGTCCCCTCGGTTGGTCCTGGAAGCGTCCGTGGTGGCCGCGCCATCGACGGGAAGCCTCCCTTCCTCGCCACCGTACGCCGTCATCGCCACCAACTGCAGCGACCGATTCCTCCCTGTCTGTCCGTCGAAGCTCATCGAGGTGAGCGTTCCCTCTCGCCTTAGGGCCCCTCCTCCCTCCTGCTCTGAGATGTGTGGCCCAACCATCGCGTCGCCGTCGCTGGGTCTGGTCGTCGGCGCCTTTTTTTTCTGATCGTCGCGTTCTGCAGTTCGCAGATGCAGTCTCACGATCGTCAGTTTCGCGCGAGCAGCAGGTCCGGCGCCTTTAACTGAACCTCCCCGCAAACTGCAACTCTGAACAAAGGTTCAGTACAGCGCAGTGGCAAGGGGCTCTCGCTCGCTATCCCGCATCCCGGGTTCGATCCCTCGGGACGTTCCCTTTTTCATATTTTCCACCGCGAGGTCCCCGGCCCCACCTGTCATGCGCTGTGGTGGCCGCGTGGCTTCCAGCGCGCCTCGTCAGCGCCACGCGGGCGCTAGGGCCCGCTGGCCAGCCCCTGCGGTTAGGGCACAGGTGGGTGCAATTCGCCCAGATCCAGATCTGGATCTGGAAATTGCACCGAGGCCCCTGTCCTTCCTCTGTTTAGCACAAAGCCCCTCTCTACTGTTTTTCTCTCACCTTCTAGCCCCTGCCTTTTACACTTTGAACCCTAAGAATCAAACCACTATAACTTTTAATCTACAAATCCAAATAATACAAATTTTATATGTATCCCAACCAAAATTCCATGAACTTTTCAAATATGCAATTTGTTTCCTGTTTTGAACAATTCAAATTGTTTCAAATTTCAAATTCAAACAATTCTTTTCCAATTTGGTTAATTCCATAATTAATTCATACCTAATTCAAATAACACAAACCAAATATGTTTTTCAGTCCAAATTCAATGTACTTTCTGTTTATCAACTTTGTTTTGCAATTTGGGCAATTAGAATTACTGTTATTTACTAATCCTTAAATTGGTTAATTAAATGGCATAACTAATAACTTCCAAATGGTTGCTCCAAATTAACTACTCAAAACATGTTTTTCATCCAAAATCAAATGCCACACTTGAATATCAACTTTGTTTTCTGGTTTGCAACATCTAAATTGAATAATTGTTTCACCTCTTATTTAATGCAATTTAAATTGCCAAAAATCATAACTAATTCATTTTAATTCCAAATCAAACAAATAAAATATGTTTTCCAATCAGTTTCATGTCATTAACATGTTCATGCCATTCATATCTCTGTTTGCATCTTATCTTGTGAATTTTAGGGTTGTTATGCTTGTTCATCTATATGACAACATATGGAATGTGTGGACTAATTATTTCCAGCTGTTGCCCCATTCCATTTAAATTGCCTAACTCATCTACCTCATTGTTTTCCATGCTAAACAACATTTAAACTTGATGGTTAGCTAAACAACTTGAACCAATTCCTATTTCTCCGGACTCCGGTTCCAATTAAATTGCTTAAGTTGTTTTCCTCCCTGTTGCATCTTGCCATGTCATGCATATAAAATAGGATCATGCTGGATCATTTGCCATAGTATTAATTGTTGCATCCCGTTGTTCGAGGTTCGTTGCTTCTTCGCGGATAGGACGTTGAGATGATGTGAGCAACGACAAGTTCTGCTACCTTGCGGGATCCCAGGCAAGTATACTCACTTGCTGCCATATGGCTGCCTTTCATCACTTGTTACCGATTCTTTCCGTTGTTCTTTTCTGCTAGCCTTAGTAGTAGTTGTTTCTGTTACGAACCTATCACATGAACCCTTTAACCCTGTTATTGCCTCACCTCCACACCTATAACCATTGCTTGTGCCCGTGTCTTACTAGCATGCTTAGGTTGTTTTGCTCGAGTCTGTTACCCGTTACTTTACGTTACTAGATTACCTTTGTGTTCTGGGGGCTCGATGTTAATCAATCAACCTGTTATTAATAATATGCTGATAAGGCACCGGCAGGAGGCCCTTTATGGTTTTGAGGCCTGCTAGTGTCGACCCTAATAGGAAAAGGGTCGTGTCTACTGATCCATGATGAGCGTGCTCACCGCATCCGGGTGGTAGTATGGGACCCCCCTCGACTTAGACCTGATCTGCAGCTTGTCCGAAGAGCCACACTTAGTTCGGGTGTTCCATTTGCTCCTTTGCATAATGGGTTGATCACCCATGGTTACTGATGATGATGATGCATATAGGGTGAGGCCCGTAGTGCCGGGGTGTTGTGTCCTGCGGGAGTTTTGCACACCTGCGCTGAGTATTCGGCTGCGTGGCTGGGACCTTATAGCTCCGTGGCTCCTAGGATGGGTTGTAGAGATGGTTTGGGTCGTGTCAAGCCAACCTGAGTTTTAGTTGGTGGCTTGAGTGTGTACGGGTACTGGAGCACACCCTGCAGGGATAAATCTTCTCGAGAAGCCGTGTTTTCCGCGGTTATGGATTACTTGGTGAAAGTACTGGCTAACAAGTACTCAGACAACTTACACCTAATGATAATAACTTGATTAGTAATAGTCTTATTGACACAACAACCTGATCCATTATTCATTAATCCAACTGTGTGAGTTATCCTCGGATTGCTTCTTTGGATAAGGGGCGAGATCCAGGATGGGTTTGTTTGGAGTTACTTTCAGTTGGTTACGATACTCGATCTTATCTTCTTTCTGTTAGCCGGAAGTTGTAGTATCTCTCTGTAGTTGTTAGTGCAGCCCGCTGTCGCTTGTTTGCAATAACCCCTTCCTTTCCGTTGATCCTAAAGTATTTGTATCTTGTGATGACTGGCTACGCCGGTATCTTGTGAGTATGGGTTCTATCCCCCTTGCCAGTACTTAACCGTACTGACCCACGAATCTCTTTCGTGGCTGCATATTCAACATTGCAGTCAACAGGTTTGAAGTCTGACGACGTTAGCTTGGGAATCCCTCCGGCTTGGCCTGGACAGGGATTGGACGCCTTCGGTTATCTTCAGGACTCTTAGTCCAATTTGGATCTTGTCCGTAGCCGGACACCATGTTGTTCTTCCGCTGTTATTTGGATCCTTGTATTGTATCAGTTGTATCCTTGGCTCGTTTGAGTCCTCTTGTATATATCTCATTCTGTTGTTGTTGTGGATTATTCGTGAACTGCTGTAATGTTATCACAAGTGGCAACCTGGAATCGGTTAGTATGTGTATTTTGGCGGGAATGCTGAAATCTGCATAGTGCCCGATCGCGGGGCGTCACAAATGGTATCAGAGCCTTGGTTCCGATTCCCGAGATTGTTTCGATACGAATGGTTATCGAAGCAACGGGCCCGCAAAGCCTGTAGGTTAAACCTCGCTAACGGTCGTTGTTTCTAGAGTGTCAAAAAACTATTTCTGCTAAACTATTTTGGAAAAACATCTCAATAGGATTCTTGTTTTCTCCTTATCTCTATTCTATTTTCCCCTCCCACCTTATTTGATTTGGAGTCTTCCCCCCTTGTCTATCTTTCAAAGTGTTATGATCCTACGTGGGTGGACGTTTTCTGAGCCTTTAACCTAATAGGTCCGATCATCGGAAGATTCCTGGTGGAAAAACATCGTCGTCACTCCGAGCAAGAATCCCTTGTTAGTGGTGTCGAGAAGCCCTTGTTAGTGGTGTCGAGGAGATCAGCTGGAAGCATGAAGAATCGATAGTCGAACTCCTTTCCCCTCCCGGGTTAGCAGGTGGATTCCGAGGGCGCAATCCCTTGTTAGTGGTGTCGTCTGTAACACCTGGGGTGTTACCTGTTTGTTTTCTTTTTGTTTGCATCATCTGCATCCCATAAGCATTGCATCATGTTTTCCAAACCACTCAAAACTTCAAAACAATTTAAATTGTTCAAAACCCTAATGGTAAATGCAAGTAACACATTCAAATCCAATCAAATCCTACTTGGCAATATTTCAAATGGGAGTTTAAGAATTAAAATCTTGCAAACAAAATTAAAGCTAATAATGTTTTCATAATTGCTTGAACCTATTTAATATAATTTGTTTATTTCCAAAATTCCCAAATCCAACATTGTTTGAAATTCACCTAAAACCTTTAAACCAAATTAAATATTCAAAATCGTGAAACAATGATTAACTCTTGCTTTAATTATTTGTTTTGGAAAATTAACACAAATAATTCCAACCTCAAACCCTATTTGAAAATTTCAACTAACAACTTATAATCAATTAAAATGTCCAACCTGTGAAAGTAATGTTAGCATCTGCTTTTATTTTATGTCTTGTAAATTAATACAAAAATGTTGCATAACAATTTAAACCACCCCAAAACCCCTTTTCTATTCCTCTCTCCCTTTTATTCTTTAGAAAAATTGGAAAAGGAAAAAAAAACAGCAAGGAGAGAGGGAGCAGCCCTTTCCTCCCCAGCCCACCTACAACCCACCTAAGCCCATACCTCTTTCCCCTCTCCCCTAGCCCAGCCCACCAGGGCTTTCTTCCTCGTACGGACAGAACCGAGCACGAGGCTGTCGCTTTCACCCCCCCTCCATGGATCACCTGCCCCTCCTTATAATCTCCTCTCCCCTTCCTTTCCTAACCCTAGCCTCTACCACCTCTCCCTGCTACTGTTCCACTCCGCCGCCGTTCTTCCTCTTCCCCCCCAAATCCCATCAATTATGTTTCCTCTGAAGGTGTCTGTTTTTCTGAACCAAGTCGGTAGCACGAACACCTTCAGAACACCGGTCATCGTCGCCTCCACCGGCATCGACAAGCAGCGCCGTGGCCGGGAATGGAGTCGTGGAGACTCCGTCCATCCCCTCGTCCCCTCGGTTGGTCCTGGAAGCGTCCGTGGTGGCCGCGCAGCTTCCAGCGCGCCTCGTCAGCGCCACGCGGGCGCTAGGGCCCGCTGGCCAGCCCCTGCGGTTAGGGCACAGGTGGGTGCAATTCGCCCAGATCCAGATCTGGATCTGGAAATTGCACCGAGGCCCCTGTCCTTCCTCTGTTGAGCACAAAGCCCCTCTCTACTGTTTTTCTCTCACCTTCTAGCCCCTGCCTTTTACACTTTGAACCCTAAGAATCAAACCACTATAACTTTTAATCTACAAATCCAAATAATACAAATTTTATATGTATCCCAACCAAAATTCCATGAACTTTTCAAATATGCAATTTGTTTCCTGTTTTGAACAATTCAAATTGTTTCAAATTTCAAATTCAAACAATTCTTTTCCAATTTGGTTAATTCCATAATTAATTCATACCTAATTCAAATAACACAAACCAAATATGTTTTTCAGTCCAAATTCAATGTACTTTCTGTTTATCAACTTTGTTTTGCAATTTGGGCAATTAGAATTACTGTTATTTACTAATCCTTAAATTGGTTAATTAAATGGCATAACTAATAACTTCCAAATGGTTGCTCCAAATTAACTACTCAAAACATGTTTTTCATCCAAAATCAAATGCCACACTTGAATATCAACTTTGTTTTCTGGTTTGCAACATCTAAATTGAATAATTGTTTCACCTCTTATTTAATGCAATTTAAATTGCCAAAAATCATAACTAATTCATTTTAATTCCAAATCAAACAAATAAAATATGTTTTCCAATCAGTTTCATGTCATTAACATGTTCATGCCATTCATATCTCTGTTTGCATCTTATCTTGTGCATTTTAGGGTTGTTATGCATGTTCATCTATATGACAACATATGGAATGTGTGGACTAATTATTTCCAGCTGTTGCCCCATTCCATTTAAATTGCCTAACTCATCTACCTCATTGTTTTCCATGCTAAACAACATTTAAACTTGATGGTTAGCTAAACAACTTGAACCAATTCCTATTTCTCCGGACTCCGGTTCCAATTAAATTGCTTAAGTTGTTTTCCTCCCTGTTGCATCTTGCCATGTCATGCATATAAAATAGGATCATGCTGGATCTTTTGCCGTAGTAGTAATTGTTGCATCCCGTTGTTCGAGGTTCGTTGCTTCTTCGCGGATAGGACGTTGAGATGATGTGAGCAACGACAAGTTCTGCTACCTTGCGGGATCCCAGGCAAGTATACTCACTTGCTGCCATATGGCTGCCTTTCATCACTTGTTACCGATTCTTTCCGTTGTTCTTTTCTGCTAGCCTTAGTAGTAGTTGTTTCTGTTACGAACCTATCACATGAACCCTTTAACCCTGTTATTGTCTCACCTCCACACCTATAACCATTGCTTGTGCCCGTGTCTTACTAGCATGCTTAGGTTGTTTTGCTCGAGTCTGTTACCCGTTACTTTCCGTTACTAGATTACCTTTGTGTTCTGGGGGCTCGATGTTAATCAATCAACCTGTTATTAATAATATGCTGATAAGGCACCGGCAGGAGGCCCTTTATGGTTTTGAGGCCTGCTAGTGTCGACCCTAATAGGAAAAGGGTCTTGTCTACTGATCCATGATGAGCGTGCTCACCGCATCCGGGTGGTAGTATGGGACCCCCCTCGACTTAGACCTGATCTGCAGCTTGTCCGAAGAGCCACACTTAGTTCGGGTGTTCCATTTGCTCCTTTGCATAATGGGTTGATCACCCATGGTTACTGATGATTGCCGGGGTGTTGTGTCCTGCGGGAGTTTTGCACACCTGCGCTGAGTATTCGGCTGCGTGGCTGGGACCTTATAGCTCCGTGGCTCCTAGGATGGGTTGTAGAGATGGTTTGGGTCGTGTCAAGCCAACCTGAGTTTTAGTTGGTGGCTTGAGTGTGTACGGGTACTCGAGCACACCCTGCAGGGATAAATCTTCTCGAGAAGCCGTGTTTTCCGCGGTTATGGATTACTTGGTGAAAGTACTGGCTAACAAGTACTCAGACAACTTACACCTAATGATAATAACTTGATTAGTAATAGTCTTATTGACACAACAACCTGATCCATTATTCATTAATCCAACTGTGTGAGTTATCCTCGGATTACTTCTTTGGATAAGGGGCGAGATCCAGGATGGGTTTGTTTGGAGTTACTTTCAGTTGGTTACGATACTCGATCTTATCTTCTTTCTGTTAGCCGGAAGTTGTAGTATCTCTCTGTAGTTGTTAGTGCAGCCCGCTGTCGCTTGTTTGCAATAACCCCTTCCTTTCCGTTGATCCTAAAGTATTTGTATCTTGTGATGACTGGCTACGCCGGTATCTTGTGAGTATGGGTTCTATCCCCCTTGCCAGTACTTAACCGTACTGACCCACGAATCTCTTTCGTGGCTGCATATTCAACATTGCAGTCAACAGGTTTGAAGTCTGACGACGTTAGCTTGGGAATCCCTCCGGCTTGGCCTGGGCAGGGATTGGACGCCTTCGGTTATCTTCAGGACTCTTAGTCCAATTTGGATCTTGTCCGTAGCCGGACACCATGTTGTTCTTCCGCTGTTATTTGGATCCTTGTATTGTATCAGTTGTATCCTTGGCTCGTTTGAGTCCTCTTGTATATATCTCATTCTGTTGTTGTTGTGGATTATTCGTGAACTGCTGTAATGTTATCACAAGTGGCAACCTGGAATCGGTTAGTATGTGTATTTTGGCGGGAATGCTGAAATCTGCATAGTGCCCGATCGCGGGGCGTCACAGTATTCCGGTGATATTGATGGCATGTTCAAAATGTTCTGCGCAGAAGAGGAGGATGCACACTCATCGTCATGGAACCGCATTGGTCGCAATGCACTTATCTCGATGCGGGTAGGGCGGTGAAGAAGGACTACAGCGAGATAAAAGCTATTCTTAATAGATCCCTTAACGGCTTCGCCTCCAATTTAGGCAAGCCCCTAAAAAAGGAGAAAATAGTCTGAGGCGCCTACGTGTGCAACCACGTAACAAATTTCCCCTCCCTCAAGCAATCGGAGCAAGAATCTGGGTTGGAAGCTTGGTATGCCATCTTTCAGATGAGGGAGTACTTAAAGGATGCCCAAGAGGTATTGTTACCAAGTCATCTCCGAGACCTGACCACAAAGATGGCCAACACCCCCGATGAATATGTGCGAGTTGAGTTCCGTCGCATCTAGCGGAGGATCTGCACGATACATAAGTCGGATGTCATCACTCGGGGTGGCTTGTTCTTCCACGGCCATGCACCACCGAGCAACCGTGACATAGAAGCACACCTACGAGAGCAACGTGACACCCGGACTTCAACATGCTAGAAGGCGTTCGTTCGTTCCTGCCGAGACCATAGGATTGACAAAATGTTAGTATACACTTGCATCATATAACTTTTAGTCCTTTATTTGTCGTGTTATATTCATAAACCTTGATGCTTCAATTTCTTTGATAGTTATTTGCGGTCTATTATCACTTTCCATGCTAAACACGTATTTTTGTCCTATGCACAGATGACATGGTATGTTGTGTATATCGGTAGAGTTCCCGGAGTCTACGACGATTGGGAACAATGCCGGAGATAGGTGCACGGTTTCAGCGGCAACAGCTACAAGGGGTACAAGACCATGGTGGAGGCGGAAGCTCGATAAAACACTTACCTAGCGAGAGAGAAGACGGAGACGACGAGGGCCCGGATGACCATCTTCGCCATCGCCGTGCTGATACTCCTTGTGTTGATGCTACTTGCTCTACTGCTTGTGTAGCTAAACTATCTGTTGAACTATCTCTGTTCGATACTATGTAATATAAACTTGTGTATTATGTGTTGATGATCGAGGTTATGTAATGACTACTAGTTGTGATGATCGATCGATGTTGTTTTCTGCATCTCTAACTTAGTGCCAATTGAAACTTATTTCTGTCATTTTCCTGTTATTTCTGTCATTTTGATATATTTGTGTAAATTGAGAGTATTTTGGTTTCTTTTAATTTTTGACATAGGTAAAACATACCCCAGGCGAATAAGAAATGTTACCACAGGCGCATATGTACCCCAGGCGCATCAGGCTTGTTCGCCACAGGTAAATCAGTTACCCCAGGCGCACAAGGCTGATTCGCCTGCGGTATTCTGAGTTACCAGGCGCATATCTAGATTCGCCTGGGGTAAGTGATTACCACTGGCGATATGGTCCCAGGCAAACAGCTATGCGCCAGTGGTAGACCTTTTCTGTTCGCCTGGGGTAAGCATTTCCCTAGTAGTGTGGATGCCACCATGGGGCCGGCCTTCTCGAGCGAGGACCCCTCATGGATGCGAGAGGGTTCCAGGATCGAGCTCGGGGTGGATGATGATGTCTTGGCGAAATCCATGAGCTTGCCCTTGGCCACTGACGCGTTTTTCTTGCTTTCCATTGGGAGGAAATTTCCATGAAGAGTTAGAGATCTGGAGGAAGGGAAGAAGAGAAGGCGGCGATGGATGGGGAAAGTGAAAGTACTCTCGGTGCCTTCGTCGACCTTTATGGACAGGGGCCTACCACGATGTAGGGAGCCGTTATCATCGCATCGAGAAGATCGTGGGTCGTGGCCATGTGCCACGGCCTGGCCCCGCGCCTCCTCGCATCCTGTGGACGCGTGTCCTCCACGGGCCCGGGGGCTACTGTCGGGCCTTCACCTACCAGGTTATCTTGAACCGGGTGCTGTGGCCCAGGCTTCGGCTTTGCTGGCCCAATCTTCGAACACTCCCACCTAAGGGCAAGGCCTCTGCAGAGGAGCTCGCCGTACTCGTCCTCGGAGATGAGCTCTACTCCGCCCCTGCTCCTCCCTGAAGAAATTTCTCTCTCGAGAGGGAACATCCCATGTGCTGCTGACGATGGCCCCTTTGCACAATGACCGAGGCACCACAGAAGCCGCAGGACCCCTCTGGCCGCAGACTACCGTTCTCGATTATAAAGTAGGGATCGAAGCTGCAGGCGCCAAAGAGCCCCCCAAGACTTCTTTGGTGCAAGGAGACGAAAACTGCGCTACAAGATGGAGGCAACGTCATCCGACGCCCCCACCCTTCTTCCATGGACAATTCAGCTGTCCTCGGCGACCAAAGACCGCACAGGGAGCAAAGAGTTCGCGGTGTTCTCAGTTTGGCACATTGTGGGAACCATTTGTACTGCCTAATGAGCGGGAAGGAGGTCCGAGCGCCAGTATAAATAGGGCCCCTATGGCCCTCGTAGAAAGGGAGCTCAAATCACCCAAGAGCCCAAGTAGTCTGACCCAAGCACAAGCTCGCATTTGTACTGTAGTCACAGCAGTGCAATCCATCAAACAAGCATGAGTAGAGTTTTACACCACATTGGTGGCCTGAACCTGGGTAAACTTTCTGTGTCGCCATTGCTGTCGTTCCAAAGCTTACCTCACGAAGCCTCCTCGAGATGTGAAGGATGTGTGTTTAGCCCCGAGTGTTCGAACCTCTTGAGAGATCCTGTCGTTGACAAACCACTCTCCGACATTGGCACTTCACCACATTATTCATGAGGTTAAGTCAACACGCAAGAAGGGCGTGTTCCTTAAGATGGACTTCCAGAAAGCATATGATCACTTGGACTGGCGCTTCCTTCGCGTAGTGTTAGAGCAAAGGGGGTAGATAATCTTATGATCTATTGAATTATGCTGATAGTGATTAGTGGAAACACCGATATTCACATAAATGGGGAAGTGGGTCCCTAATTTAGATCTATGTGCGGGGTGAGGCATGGGGACCCTATCTCTCCCTTGCTCTTCAAACCCTGCCGTCGACGCCCTTGCAGAAGTTAAAGAAGCTAAGACTTCTGGCCATATTTGCGGTGTGGTTGGACATCTTATCCCGGGGGTGGTCTGAATCATCTCCAATACGTGGACGATACCATGATCATGGTGGAGGGGTCGGAACTTGATATCGTTAACCTAAAGTTCCTTCTCCTCTGCTTTGAGTCCATGTTAGGTCTCAAGATCAGCTTTGATAAAAGTGAGGTTATGATCCTTGGGTACTCCGATGAGGAGAGACAGCAGATTGCTGACAACCTCAATTGCAGGCTAGCAAAATTCCTTGTAAAATACTTGGGGATGCCCTTCCAGGACTCTCGGATTCTAATTAAGGACCTGGACCCGCTAGTAGAGCGGGTTAAGGCTAGGTCTAAACCCTGGCAGGGGAGGTCTACCTACAAGGGCAGTAAGACTATCCTTATTGATGTCTGTCTATGTAGCATCCCCATGTACACTATGGGGTTATACCTGCTGCTAGACTGAGTTCCTGCAAGCTTTGACAGAGATCTAGCTAGTTTCTTCTGGCAGGCGTCTAATGGACGCCAAAAATACCATATGGTAAAATGGGCAGATATATGTGCCCAAGGAGTTGGGGGGCATAGGGATCCAAGCATCTAGGCGCATGAACAACGCGCTGATGCTGAAGTGGGTCTGGAGAATTCTTAGTGAGAACGGGGGGGCTTTGGCTATAGTTGCTTAAAACCAAATACCTGGCATGCGACCACAAGGAGGGATATCAGTTTTGTAGATCCATCCAAGCCATCAAGCGTGAGATCCGATTAGGGATAAACTTCTCCATAGGCGACGGAAAAGTACCTTGTTTTGGCAGGATCATTGGCTTGGGACGCATCCCCTTCATCAGGAATTCCCGGAATGGTTTGCAATTTGCTCATACCCATATTTTTTGTTGTTTTGGGGGCGGTCTAATAGGGCGATGGAACATTGGGGTCCGCCGCACATTTGGCCAGGTTGAGGCCAACATATTTGACCGCTTAGTTGCTCCCACAAACCTTATTGGACTCGCCGGAACTCAGGCATTTTTATTGTCGGTTCCGCATATCGGTCCCTATTTAGGGGCACTAGTGGAAAGAGGGGCATTAGTCCCGGTTCGTAAGGGATATTTGTCCCGGTTGTGCAACCGGGATGGGCCAGGCGGGACAAATGGCCCTCCCCCATTGGTCCCGGTTGTGCCAGGACCCGGGACAAATGGGGCTGACCACGTGGCGAACCTGGCCAGGGGCATTCGTCCCGGTTCTTAACACGAACCGGGATGAATGACTACTCTGCCGTGGCAGCACTTTTGCCATTTTCTCTACCGCGGCAGAGTTTTTTTTCTCTTTATTGTTTTCCTTTTTATTTTCTGTTTTGCGATCAATTCGATTTTACGATACCCCTGTCACCATACACTGATAAGGAGCCTTGGTGGCCTCTCCCCGGACCTCCCGGATCCCAGGAGAAGAGAGGAGCCCGGTGGCCCTTCACCGGACCTCCCGGATCCCACGAGAAGAGAGGAGACTCGGTGGCCCCTCCCCGGACCTCCCGGATCCCACGAGTGAATAAGTAATACATATATATAGCAAAAGAAGGAACACTTATATTAAAGAAGCTAAGTATATCGAGCATATTACATGACCGATGGAATGAATTACAAAAAATCAAATTCAGTTCCAACCGGTGCTATAGTACTCTCCATTTACATTTAGGACCTCTACATCTAAGAAGCCCGCAATATCCTCCTGAATTGCTCGTATGCGCTCCCTTGGTAGAAGACCGTCCCGGAGCCGTTCGATCTAATATAAAGAAGAGTGGTCAATATATATTAATGAAACTAAGTAACTAAAATAGATGGTAATAAGAAAAATTGACGACCGGCGTACATGAAGGTGGTTTAAATCTCTGCCCTTGGGACAGGTCGTCTGACGAATGAACTCGCAGACGCAGTATCCACACAAGTGATTCCCGTCTCCTTGTTGCAAGAACTTTACGAGAACATGGTTTCAATCAAAATAATAATCAACCAGCCATGATAATGGTATCAACACTAGAATCAAGGAGATGAGCGGATCTAGATAGTAGTACTTACTTCCACAATATCAAATGTAAGCTCTTATTTCCATCACCAGGAGACTTTTTTGTGAACCTATTCCAAACGCTGCCCGGGAAAGAAAAATATTAAAAAGAGTTAGTAATTACTTGATATCCGAAAATGAAACAAAGTAGTCCATATAGTGCCATATATAAAGACTGAAATTAATAAAGATTGAAATTACCGCTGGATCATTTCCTGCATGTCCGCCCACGTCGCTAGGGGTTTATGTTTTGGGTCCATTACCAGTACTTTTCCTTTGTCAACTTGGAAGATTAGCAGAATATAGTGGAAGCTGTGCACGCAGAACTCATCAATTATACACTGAACATCGAGTAAGGAAAACAGAATGTGTACAACACAGTAACACTCACCCGAATTTGTAAGGAAATACTATTTCCCGTCGGTGTTGTTGAAACCTTATTGCCCTCAGAATATTATATTCTGTATCCTTGGGAGATAGCTCAAGAGTCTTATGATTAACAAAATGTGGGTCAATGAACCCAATATCATAGATTTTTCATCTTTTGCATTCGAGAATCTTCATTCTGCAATTATAATATAATGAGTGTACTATATATATGATTATGCAATGAACGACGTGAGCTAGCTAGAGACTTAATTAGAGAAATAAGTACTTACAGACAATAGGCACTAACGATAGATTTGTCGAGGGCCTGCTACTGGAATAACTGAAACAATTCGGAAAATTGAATCAGAACCATTCCATCTCCATACCTGTAGTGCTCGTCTCTAACTGCGAGACATATCCATTCCTGAGATTTCTCAGCGGCTTCCATATACCAACTATGTACTCTTCGCATTTTGGTTGGTAGATCCTTTACCTCCTCGAGTTTGACGAGAGGATTCCCGTACTGGTATTTGTACGCACATTCAGCTTCGTGGATGTAGTCTAATTTTTGCATATACTCAGCAATGGACAAACCCGCAGCAGCTGCCCTTTCTCCGTAGAGTTCTATAAACTCTGGATCAATTTGCTCGTCAGCATTAGTGCTCGGCCCCACCTGTGTATTGGAAATCACTTTGAGCGGGGAGATGGATTATTTTTTCTGCTCTCCGAGCTCGACAACTGATTTCCCCCTTTTCCCGCTTGCGCTACTACTCTTCGTCGACCGCACCATTTCCTGGTATGACTTCAGAATAGAGCAGTCATAGTGAGATGACAGACTCGGCTCGGGTTGATGAAGAGTTTCACCATTTTCCACGCTCGTTCTATATCTTCTTCAGTCTCGGGGAAATCGGCCTTTTTATTCTCCTTCCGCTTCGATTTCCACGCCTCGTATTCGTCCCTTGCGATATCCTGGGTTTGCTCAGGAGTATAGTCATAAGGTAACTTGGGTAACTCCTTTGGTACCTTCGGGAGGGGTGACCGTTGACGTTTGGGTGATCTTTTACGTTTTGGCAGAAACTTAGTGGGCGGAGAAGGGTGACGCGACGGCGTAGGCGACCACGCTGGAGACGTGCACGGCGGAGGCGACCGCGCTCGAGACGGCATGCATGGCAGAGACTGTTGCGCTGGAGACTGTTGCGCTGGAGAATGGTGAGGAGTCGATGGCCTTGCCGTCTGATTTGGAAGCACAATGCATTCTTTTAGCCATAGAATGGTCAACTTCTTGGCTTCTCCGAGTTCAGTCACCTCTCCATCTTCACCTTCAGGGAATTAGAGCTTCACCCGCTCGAATCCGTTGACAAATTCGTCGACCCCAACAACAGCGTAGCCCCGTGGAACCAGAAGACTATGGTGAGTTGGTTCGTTGCCAATTGGTAAGACATAGCCGACCGTCGCCTTGATGGTTATATTGACGACCTTCACGTGGAGCTCACAGGTTGTCATCTCCGTGATATCATCCACCGGGTGCATCATCGGCAGTGCATCATCACCCGGGAGCTGCGTGGACGCAACACTGCTTTTCCGATGAGAATGTGCGGCGCCGGTAGCATCAACTTCACCTTCTACCATGTGTGGTACGCCGGTAGACACTAGCTGCTGGCTAAGTGTGTTAATTTTCTCCTGCTGCTGCATTGCTACATCATAAATCCGCTTTATCTGTTCTTCAAGTTGACGCCTCCAGTTTGCTTGACTCTCTGCTTCAGCTTACTCCGCGTCCTTTTTCCGTTAACGGCTTCTATCGGGGTATTTCTTTTTGGTGTCGTCAAACCCAATACTCCACGGAGGAATGCCTTTTGTGGCTCGTGTACGCCCTACGTGTTCCTTATTCCCGAGGGCGCGTGTGAGCTCGTCGTTCTCTCTATCTGGCACGAACCTCCCCTCTTGAACGTCCTTTATTGCGCTTCTCAGATCTTCTATGGGTAGAGGATTCTCTTTATTCCTTTGGTTATAGATTGTTTTTCCTTCCGCGTCCAACTTGCCCCCATACCCGTAGAACCATGACCTTGTCCGCTCGACCCACAAGAACGGCTCGGGAGTGATCCCCTAATCAAGCAGGTCGTTCTCCCATTTCTCCCGCTTGGGCATGGAGCCCTTGTAGCAAGCTTGCCCCATAATATGGTGATATACCTTTTTACCGGCGTTTTCCTTATTTGTTTTTGACCTTTCCGTTGCATTCTCTGACAGCTTGTACTTCACAAAGTCTGCCCATAAGGGTTTTATTTTCTCATACCCTTGAGTGAAATCTCGAGTCTTGCCCTTCTTAACAAAGTCAAGGTTCAATCTTTTCTTCCAGTTTTTGAATTGCTCGGTCATCTTTTTCAGAGTCCACGACTTGACCTTTTCCACAAACTCAAGTTTCTTTTTAGTAACATCGGCTTCACCATCTACCTCCTCATTCTCGTCCACCTCCGGCAAGGGTAAGGTGAAATTACACATGATCTTTTTGAAAATATGATCTTTGGCTTTTTTGCTTACAAATGAAATTCCTTGTCTCCACGGATCTTTTGGCTCATTCCACTCATGAACAGTGATCGGGATGTGATCCCTAACTAGCATTCCGCATTGCTTCACAAATTTTTGGGCAACATCAGCGGGAAGCTCGGTGCGTCGTCTGCTGCGATCGTTTCGATCCTATATCTTTCTGTATCTTTCAACTTCTTTGTTGCGCCTCTTTTAGTCTTTTTTCCGGGTTATATGCTTGAACCGGATGGATAAAAATATAAAGAATGCTAATATATGTATATATACAACGGATGCTTTATTAATTAACATATCTATATGCACCTCGGAGCCGGTGTTTGTAATTTGTACGGCTCCACCGGAGCTGTCGTCTTCTCCCTTATGGGAGTCGTCGGCTTCTCCCTCAGCAGAGACGTCTCCTCGGGTGAGCTCCGGATCTCCCTCACCAGAGTCGTTCATCCACTGGCTCACATCGGTCTCTCCCTCGGGCCCGCGGATTAAACCCGCGATTAAGTTTTCCGCATCTTCATCTCTTGGCTCCATACTTTTCTGAAAATACACAAAATTCCCTAAGTTAGAAAAAAGAGTAATTATATGTTCTAGATCCATGTCCTCAAAATTGCTTATAGATAATATCTAATGGTACTTATACCTAAACAAGTTAGAAAAAAGAGTATCAATATGTTCCAGATCCTCATTTCAATTATAAAAGCAACATTGATGAAATATTTTAACGTATCAATACACACCAAGAGTTACATAGCCCGGGTTCATTTTATTTAAACCTAATACATCACGATCGAATAATATCACTTATACATATTCATGACATCTCTCAAACTACTTAACTCCTACCTAGTCCTAAGCCGCGGGGTGCTGAGTCGCGGGTGCTATGCATCCATAGGTAAGGAACCCTCACAGGGTCATAGCTCACGTGGTAAGGAACCCTCCGAATAATCGACCAACTGCTGCTATACTCCGTATTGAGCAAGTACATGTAGCGACGGACGTGTTCGTCCTCCTGCCTGATACGCTGATGTACCACCTCCTCAGGGGCTGACTCTCTCCGCACCGATCGTGGCCCACGCGATGGCCACCAAAGAATATCCGGGTCGACCACGTCATCCGGATTTCTCACCAAGCCGCGTGTCCCGGTAGTAAGGAACTCCCAATGCCAGCCCGGCGGGTCCAACAGAGACATAAGCTAAAAACAGACCCGGCCTAAGTAAATATTCCTAATTAAGTAAAATACCTTAGTGTTTCTAACTTAGTAAAAAATAGTAAATGGAGAAATATGACATAAATAAGATGAAAATTAAACACAAAGGATCAAATTGGCCCTTCTCATATCTTGTGCTTGTTACGAGGTAGTATACGTGATGGCGATGCGGGGAAAGACGAATACAAGAGTTTCTGAACTTCGTTGAAACTAAACAAAATCACATACGTAAGTGTTTGTGAGATCCAAACAAAGTTGGACCATTTCGTGCACATATATAACGGTGATATTCTTCATAACCCCGTCCGGGGCTATGAAAAATATCACTATTACGTACATGCACCAAACAGTGCAACCCAGTTCTTCTGATCTCACTAACAATAATATTACAAATGCGATGTTCCTTAGTTCGAACGAAACCCTCATCTTCATCCTTTCCCGGGATCACCACCGCCTATAGTACCTCTTAACAGGAACAAGGTTTTCTAAACATTAGTAAGGAGTATGACTAGCAGATCACATCGAGTCTTGCCGAGTAAAGTTGCAACTCGAACAGGACATAACCGTTGTAGCATCCCAGATTATCCATATCATGTGTGAAAACATTGCAGATCACTTCAAGAAGAAGAGGAAGTGATCTGTAATGTTTTCATACATGATTGGATAATCTAGAATGTTGTTATGCACCATTCAAGTGACAAGTTTACTAGGAAAGAGTGGATCTGATCTGCTAGTCATACTTCTTACTAGGCCTTGATGTGAAGTTGAACCCTCACATTTTGTGCGTGCTACGAGGTAGTACACGTGATGGCGATGCGGGGGAAGTAAGGGTTTCTGAAAATCTTTGAAACTAAACAAAATCATATATGCAACTAGAAAATACCCCTAAGAATTTTTAACGAAAATTATACATAAAAATATGAAAAATAAATATTCGATAGAACATGGAGAAACGTCAAGAAGAAGCGAAATCAATGAAAAGGGAAGAAAAATATGACGATAAGATGGCAACACAATAATGATATTTACATCTCAATATAATATTACAAAGAATTTGGCACTGGCATAATGTTCCTGTCAACAGTATTTACATTGGGTTCAAAAAGCATTGAAACAATTCTTATTGAGTCACCGAGCACGTGAGTAGCCGGGTTTTTTTTTTGATAAAGACGTGAATAGCCAGTATATATTATTGGTAATCTCCGAAGGTTCCTAAAAATATCTGGAGGTACCATTAATAACATACTCTATCAAGATCTCCAAAGAAAATATATGATTAGACGAAATAAACTTTTAACATGACCACTAATAGCACAAATCAAAATCATTTCAGAAGACCGACTAATAAACAACGAAACCCTCATCTTCATCATTTCCCCGGATCACCACCGTCTGTAGTACCTCTTAATAGGAACAAGATGGTCATCGGGTCTTGATGTGAAGTTGGACCTTCACATTTTGTGCTTTTTACGAGGTAAGTACACGTGATGGAGATGCGGGGGAAGGAAGGGTTTCTGGAGTTCTCTGAAACTAAACAAAATCATATATGTAATAGTGAAATCTGGAAAAAATATACCCTTTTGTACACATACATAATGGGGACATTCTTCATAACCCCGGAAGGGATTTCTGAGGAATGTCACCATTACGAATGTGCACTAAAGGGTTCAGCTTCATCCGGATCTCACGAACCATATTACATATATGACATTATTTAGTTCGAAAGAAATCCAGAAACCCTCATCTTCATCCTTTCCCCGGATCACCACCGTCTGTAGTACCTCTTAACAGGAACAAGATGGTCATCGGGGCTTGATGTGAAGTTGGACCTTCACATTTTGTGCTTGTTACGAGGTAAGTACACGTGATGGCGATGCGGGGGAAGGAAGGGTTTCTGGAGTTCTCTGAAACTAAAAAAAATCATATATGTAATAGTGAAATCCGGAAAAACTAGACCCTTTTGTACACATACATAATGGGGACATTCTTCATAACCCCGGAAGGGATTTGTGAGGAATGTCACCATTACGAATGTGCACTAAAGGGTTCAGCTTCATCCGGATCTCATGAACCATATTACATATGTGACATTATTTAGTTCGAAACAAATCCAGATACCCTCGCATTCGTTTCTTTCCCTAGATCACCACCGCATGTAGTGCCTCTTAACAGGAACAAGATGGTCATCGGTCTGTGTGTCTCATATTTAGGGTGGACACATACAAGCAGCCTTGGTGGACCCGGCGCGCCAAGTGGGATGCACAAGATCCTAACCTTGTGAAAATCACAAGGCGCACCGAACCAACAAGGCCATCTGAGTGTGAACCAACTCTTTCAATCATCGGCATTTATTCAAAAGATCGAACGAACATCACAAGTAAAACTGCAATAACAGTTCCAAATTTCTAACACAAAGTAAAAAAAAATCTAACTTACTGAAATTTTCTAACTTAGTGAAATTTTCTAACACTAACTTAGTGAAATTATTCTAACTTAGTGAAATTTTCTAACTTGGTGAAATTTTTCTAACACTAAAAATTCTCTAACACTAAAAATTTCTAACACTAAAAATTCTAAGACTAAAAATTTCTAACAGTAAAATTTTCTAAAACTAAAAATTTCTAACACTAAAAATTTCTAACACTAAAATTTTCTAGCACTAAAAATTTCTAACACTAAAAATTCTCTAACACTAAAAATTTCTAACACTAAAATTTCTCTAACACTAAAACTTCTAATTTTTCTAAGACTAAAATTTCTAACTAAATTCTAACACTAAATTCTAACTAAAAATTTTCTGACACTAAAATTCTAACACTAAATTCTATACCTATATTTCTAACTAAATTTTTAATACTAAACAAAATTGTAAAAAAAAGCACTAAAAAAATGTTCTATGTTAATCTTACCTATACAGAGAGCTCGGGGCGAGAGGCGACGGCGAGGGGCGAGGGGCGACGGCGACGGGGCGACGGCGAGGGGTGCGGCACGGCGAGCTCGATCGTCCACGGCGCGCAGGCGCGGCGCGGGTGCGTCGGAGGCGGGCGGGCGCGGCGTACGGGCAGAAGAAACGGGGCGGACGGGCGCGGCGCGTCGGAGGCGGACGGGCGCGGGCGCGGGCGAGGTCCTCCACGGGTCAACGACGGCGAGCTCCTCGGGACGACGACGGCGCGGGCGCGGGAGGCGTACGGGCAGCCTGGCGGCGTCTCCTCGTCCAAATCCTACGCGAGACGACGCCTATATATAGCGAGGGGCATCCGTCCCGGTTGGTAGGAACAACCGGGACGAAAGGGTCTTCCGTCCCGGTTGTTCCTACGAACAGGGAAGGATGCCTCACACTTTTTTTCGCAGGGGTACGTGCAACGCACGCGTTGGGAGGGGGGCATCTGTCCCGGTTGTTTGCAAAAACCGGGACGAATGCCCTATTTTTAAATATTTTTGTTTTCTTTTGTTTTCCATTGTTTCCTTTATGTTTTCTATTGTTTTCTTTTGTTTTTTGTTTCCTTTTTGTTTTCTCTTGTTTTATTTTGTTTTCTACTGTTTCCTTTATGTTTTCTATTGTTTTCCTTTATGTTTTCTATTGTTTTCCTTTATGTTTTATTTTGTTTTCTGTTCTTACCTTTTTTGTTTTCTATTGTTTCCTTTATGTTTTCCATTATTTCCTTTATGTTTTTTATTGTTTTATTTTGTTTTCCATTATATCCTTTATGTTTCAAATAATAACTCCACATGTTTCAAATACAGAACAAGGTACATTAAATTTATAATAAATGCACATCAGACCGGTTGATCCATGCATATACATAGTTTCGTCGCATACAAGGCACTCGGGTGATTTGTATTCGGTCGATGAACTGAATGATGTATCAAACCTTTTGTCAAACCTTCAAGGGGGATGTAGAACAAAACAATCTGTATCGCCATCATACTCCCCGACCGTGGCTATTGAGTGCATATATGAATATTAAAAGAACAGTCGGACGTATGATGGCAAATCCGGATGATTTGTATTCGGTCGATGAACTGAATGATGTATCAAACCTTTTGTCAAACCTTCAAGGGGGGTGTAGAACAAAACAATCGGTATCGCCATCATACAGCCCGACCGTGGCTATTGAGTGCATGTATGCATATCAAAAGAACGGTCGGACGTATGATGGCGAATCTGGACGATGTGTATTCGGTCGATGAACTGAATGATGTATCAAACCTTAAAGGGGGGATGTAGAACAAAACAATCGGTGTCTCCAGCATACAACCCAACCGTGGCTACCGAGTGCATATATGCATACCAAATGCACGGTATAACGTATTTTGGCGAATCCAGATGATTTGTATTTGCTCGATGAACTGACTGATGTATGAAGGTGGGCTATATATAGGGTCCTCTGGCTCACAAAGTGTTCTTCTAGGGTTTCGATCCAACGGTTAAGAAACACCCTTGATCCAACGGCTCACAACAGCTCGAAAGAAACACACCGTACCCCTGATCGAACGGCTCATAACAACTCGAAAGAAACACGCCCCTGATCCAACGACTCACAAGCACTTGAAAGAAACACACGATTCGTGTGATTCTTTCTGATTGGTCCCAACGAAACTCTAACCATTTATTCCCGGTTGGTAAAACCGGCCGGGACTAAAGGGACGATCCGTTCCCCAACGAAACCCGAACCATTTCGTCGGTTGGTAAAACAGGCCGGGACTAAAGGGTTTGTTTATTCTCACTATATATATGTATGCATTGCCACCATTGGAATAAACACATATAAACTCATCACTCTCTCATGGCTTCTACCATACCCACTATAACCTTCCTCCAGGCGGAGGCACTTTCCGCCTCGAACTACCCCTGCCCGCCCGGCTACAGCGTTCCCGCCGGTTGGATGCTAAGCGCCGGAGGAGTGCCGGTCCCTCCTCTTCCTCAAGGTGTGGCACGTCGGGCGGCCATCACGAACCACTACTACCACGAGCTCATGCCGGAGCAGCGGAGGAATCCCAGTTGGAATCCTGACTACCGCCCTACTTGGGACGCCTTCTTCATTAATCGGCGTGATAGTGCGCTCGCCAGGTACGAGGAGAACGGCTGGCCTCCTTCGAACTTCAACGAGTCCGGTCGTCAGCTGTGGTGGGGCCACGGACGGACTCTTCAGACCGTCATGAACTACATTAGGGCCGGCGATAACCCCCGCCTGCGCTACCCTCATGCCCAGTGCTGGCGTCGTGATCCTCCGAGGGAGTCCAGAGCACCGTCCGACGATAGTGATGACGACGGCGGCGACTACGACGACTACGAGTCAGATTACTATAGGCCTAGGCAGGAGTATGACTAGCAGATCAGATCCAGTCTTGCCATTATGTAGATCTATGCTATCGGTTTAGGTTTAGATCCACTCTTGCCATTATGTACTGCCTTTTTATCTATCCAAGATGCATGTTTGTGTGCAATATGGGAGCGAGCGCCGATGCGACAAATTCTTTTATAAAAAACAGAAAACAGACGCGCTAGCGCGCCGCAGTTCGCCGGAATACAAATTCTTTTATTAAAACCTAAAAACAGACGAACACTACTCCTCCTCCTCGTCGTCGGGGAACTCGTCGATGACCTCCTCCGGGTCATCGTCGTCGCCGAACTCGTCGGTGACCTCCTCATCGTCGTCGGAGGTGCATGATGGTATGTCCGAGATAGGCCCCCACCTCGGATCGTCGGAGGCCCAGACTTCGCTGGCGTGGTCGGCCCGACGGAGCACTTGCAACGCCTTCGTCCTCGCCTCCCGAGCGGCATCTAACGCGAGGTGGCGTTTGAGGCGGCGCTCCGCCCGCTCAGCCGCACGGGTCTGCCAGAGCTCCTCGTCGGCGCTCTCCTCCCCCGGATTGTTCCATTAATACTCGCGGACGACACAGTCGTCCCTGGCGTCGACTAGGCCCTAAAACGCGCGGTGGCGGAGGTGGAGGTGGTCGGCGGCAGAGACGATCTGCGGCTTCGGCGCCCTGACCTCCGCTTCCTAGAGGGTGTGGCAGTTGTTGAATTTCATCAGCGGCCGCGGGCGGTTGAGGCGCCAGGCCGCCACGTCCTAGGCGCGGGCGGCCTCCGCCGCCGTCGCAAAGGAGCCGAGGGTGATGCGGTCGTCCCCCTAGCGGATATCCGCGCTGAACATTCCGCTCTACCATGCTCGGACGCCGCGGAAGCCGGTGGTGTTGTTCCTCCTCGGAGGCATGGTAGCGGCGCGACGGTGCATGGAGAGGAGTGGGCGCGTGGAGAGGAGAAGACGCTAGAGGCGCGGCAGTTTATACCGTGGCGTCCTAGCCACGCGTCACAACTCCCGCGCCACGCGTCACAACTCCCGCGCCACGCGGCACACCTCCTTTGTCAACATTGTCCGTGCTTCCAAGATGCATGTTTGTGTGCACCGTCGTTTGAAACCGAAACCCTAGAACGTTACAAGGAGATAGCAAGTTTTTGTGAACACTTTTTCAACAGAACTATGATCATGTATTCCACGTTTATTATTACACATCACCAACAACATCCCTATCTAGTCTTCTGAATTTTCTTCGCCTAGAGATGGTCCATGAACCCTAGTCCCTTGCTTATGATCTCTTCGGCCGTAACCATGGAGCAGCTTCATTATTTAACGGGATGGTTGGGTCAGCTTTCACTGTGAAGGGTGGAATTTCAACAAACTTATTATAATCTTCTGACATGTCTGTCTTGTCATCAATTCCCACGATGTTTCTTTTCCCTGAAAGAACTATGTGACGCTACCTTTACCCCTTCTCCATTCAGGTTGACCCATTTGCACTTGAACAAAGGGACCTTAAATGAAGGTCCATAGTCAAGTTCCCATATCTCCTCTATGTAACCATAGTATGTGTCATTTTTTCCATTCTATGTTGTACAGCTGATCTTCAACAGTGGTGTCATTTATAAGATGTGTTTGCAACCAACTTCCGAAAGTCTCCATGTGTTTGCGTTTAATCCATGAGTCATCCTTCCCCGGTTTTGTGGAGCGTACAATATTCTTGTGTTCCTCGAGATACGGAGCCACGAAGATGGAATTTTGTAGAACTGTGTAGTGTGCTTTAGTGAAAGAATGCCTGTCCCTGGGTATCATTGTTTTCTTTCCCATCGTTCCTTTTCCCCTCAGTCTCCCCTCATGTCGCGATTCAGGAACACCAATCGTCTTAAGGTCAGGAATAAAGTCAACACAGAACCCAATGACCTCCTCTGTTCCATAGCCCTTCAAGATGCTTCCTTCTGGCCTAGCATGGTTATGAACATATTTCTTCAAGACTCCCATGAACCTCTCGAAGGGGAACATATTGTGTAGAAATACCGGACCGAGAATATGAATCTCTTCACATAGGTGAACCAGGAGATGAGTCATAATGATGAAGAAGGATGGTGGTAAGACCAACTCAAAACTAACAAGACACTGGACCACATCCCTCTGTAATCTTGCCAGAATTTCTTGATCGATTACCTTCTGAGATATTGCGTTGAGGAATGCACATAGCTTCACAATGGGTACTCGAACATTTTCCGGTAGAAGCCCCCTCAATGCAATCGGAAGCAACTGCGTCATAATCACGTGGTATTCATGAGACTTCAGGTTTTGGATTTTTTTCTCTGCCATGTTTATTATCCCCTTTATATTCGACGAGAAGCCAGACGGAACATTGATACTGTAAAGGACTTCAAAAAATATTTTTTCTCTGATTTAGTAAGAGTGTAGCTGCTTAAGTAATGGCTCCCGGTATCCGTGTGCTTGTTGATTGGGTCTTTCATACGTTGTTGGTCCTCCCGTACTTCTGGCGTATCTTTTGACTTCCCATACACGCCCAGGAAGCATAGCAAGTTGACACAGAGATTCTTTGTCACGTGCATCACGTCGATTGAAGAGCGAACCTCTAGAACTTTCCAATAGGGTAGCTCCCAAAATATAGATTTCTTCTTCCACATGGGTGCGCGCTTATCAGGGCCGTTCGGAACAGCTTGGCTGCCATCACCCTTCCCAAAGATTACTTTTAGGTCCTTGACCATATCGAATAAATCATTACCACTACGGAGGTCAGGCTTCTTCCAGTTATCTGCCTCATCTCTAAAATGCTTCCCTCCTTTCTTTCTTACGGGATTCTTGATCGGAAGAAATCTACGATGCCCCAGGTATACAATTTTTTTACATTTATCCAAATAAACACTGTCAGTCTTATCTAAACAGTGTGTGCATGCATCGTATGCCTTGTTTGTATGTCCGGAAATGTTACTAAGAGTAGGTCAATCATTTATGGTTACGAAAAGCAACGCCCGTAGGTCAAATGGCTTTTGTCCGTTCTCATCGCACACACGTACACCTGGTTTGCCCCACAATTGTAAGAGTTCTTCCACTAATGGCCTTAGATACACAACAATGTCGTTGCCAGGTTGCCTCGGGCCTTGGATGATAACTGGCATCATAATGAACTTGCGCTTCATGCACAACCAAGGAGGAAGGTTGTACATACATAGAGTCACGGGCCAGGTGCTATGACTCGAGCTCTGCTCCCCAAAAGGATTAAAGCCATCTGTACTTAGACCAAACCATAAGTTTCTCGCCTCTCCTGTAAAGTCCGGGAAGTCTCTCTCGATCTTTCTCCACTGCGATTCATCGGCGGGGTGTCTCAACTTTCCGTCTTAATTATGGTCTTCTTTGTGCCATCGCAACAACCTAGCATGCTCTTTGTTTCTAAACAGACGTTTCAACCGTGGTATTATAGGAGCATACCACATCACCTTTGCAGGAATCCTCTTATGACCGGGGGGGGGCTCTCCATCAACATCACCAGGGTCATCTGCTTTGATCTTATACCGCAGTGCAGTGCATACCGGACATTCATCCAAATTCTCATACTTCTCACCGCGGTAGAGGATGCAGTCATTAATGCATGCATGTATCTTCTGCACATCTAATCCTAGAGGGCAGAGAGCTTTCTTTGCTTCGTACGTACTCTCAGGCAATTCGTTATCCTTTGGAAGCTTCAACTTCATTAGTTGAAGTAAACTCTCAAATGCCTTGTCAGTCACACTGTTCTGTGCCTTCCATTTCAGCAACTCTAGTGTGGTACCGAGCTTTGTGCTACCATCTTCTCAATTTGGGTACAACAACTTTTTGTGATCCTGTAACATGTTGTCCAGCTTCAACCTCTCCAATTCACTTTCACAGTCTTCCCTTGCATCAGCAATAACTCGTCCAAGATCATCATCGGGCTCTTCTGATGCCCGTTCTTATTCACCACCTTCTTTTGCATTGTCTTCCATTGCAGTATCACCGTATTCAGGGAACAAAGGATCTTCTTCTTCTTATTCTTCATTGTCTTCCATCACAACCCCTCTTTCTCCATGCTTGGTCCAGCAATTATAGCTGGGCATGAAACCTCTCGGAAGTAGGTGGTCGTGAAGGACTCTCGAGGAAGAGTGCTCCCTGACGTTCCGACAATCAACACATGGGCAACACATAAAGCCATTATCTTTGTTCGCCTGAGCTACATCGAGAAATGCATTTAGGCCTGCCATATACTCGGAAGTGCGTCGGTCACCGTACATCCATCGCTGCCGTGCATCCATCTGCATCATATAATTAAGTTTATCAAAAAAACATTACAATAACATCTTCAATAGAGAAATGACCACAGTACATCAAAAAATATAACTTTTTTATGTATCAATTACAGATGAAAAAGATAAGTTTGCTAACCCCGGTCGAAGATACCATTTTCTGTGAGCTAATGTGTGGCTCGGGTATTTCGTCGAACACCTCGTGTGCATAGTAAAATAACACACAATAGCACCCACCTCTCTCACTCCTCCAAGAAAAAAACAGAGGGAAGAAGGGCAGCTGGGAGGCAGTATATGTAGGGCGAAGGGAGGCATTGGTCCCGGTTTGTGGCATGAACAGGGACCAATGCCCTTGCACGTGCCACGTGGCCTGTGGCGAGGCATTGGTCCCGGTTCATGGCACAAACCGGGACAAATGCCTGCTAACGAACCGGGACCAATGCCCTCAGGCGATTTCTGCTGCCTCGGGCGCACAAACCGGGACCAATGCATAGCATTTGTCCCGAATTTTGATGCAACCGGGACAGATGCCTTTTCTGGCCCTGGACGAAAGGGGTTGTCTCCACTAGTGGGGGCCTTGTGATTCCCTAGACCATTCATCTATGGAAGGCCCCGATGCCGCTGAAGATTAAGATCTTCACTTGGCAACTGTTGAGGGATTGTCTTCCATCGAGTGTGGAGGTGACACAGTGGTGCCCTTTCTGTAGACAGCGGGACAAGGCTCGGCTGGATGGCTCATTCGAGGACCTTCTGAGACGTGCCTTTGACTCGTTGTTTAAATTCTTGACATTCTTGCAACAGTGGTGCCCTCTTTGTAGACAGCGGGACAAGGCTCGACTTGCTGCGTCGTCCCGCCGTTGACTTTTACTCCATTCTGGAGTTGTATCTTTGTTGTTTTGCTTTTCGCACTCTTGTTGGGCCTCCTTGTGCTGTTGCTCCAGCATTTGTTTTCTGTTTATCGCTACTTTGAACTTGAACCGTGTAACTCCGTGGGTGGTTGCTTTATTTACAAAACGGGGCGAAAAGCCTGTTTTGAGGAATTTGTGCACCAGACATCATCATCGAGCATTGAAAACCGATTGGCATGGCCCCTTTCTATTTGCAAATTATGTTGACTAGTTATGCTTCTCTGCGTTATCCCTTCAGCTTCGTGTATCATCAGCATGCACGTACAGTTATGTTGGTCCTTCGCCCTTGCATAGTTCTACAGCATATCATCATCAACGAGAGAAAGAACCGCCGATTTGCTCTCATTGTGATTTATTCTTTACTGTGGAATAGCCAAGGTACATGTAGAGTCATATAAAAATACAGATCTCACGTGGTCACAAAAAACATTTGAATTCTCTACATTGTACTCGTGTGGTTACAGAACATCTGATTCCTCTACATGAACCCTCAGCCCATGGTGTAGGATGGAGATGGCAGGTTTATGACGGTGCTCTTCACCTTGGTCATCATGTTTATGCTGTTAGTTATCCCTTGGGATCCTATTCCACTGTCTTTCAGACCCTGCAATCCAGAGAAATCACTTCAAACCACATCGCAACTGGAAGAAGAAGACAAAAACTTCCTGAAACAAATTAATCCACGGCGATGTGAAGTCGCAGACACGGTACCTGGAAGGGGAAATGGTCAGGTCCTCGAGCTGGGGCAGAGTTGATCTGAACAGTTCCAGTCTCCATTGCATCACTGATCATGATTGCCTTGTTGATGTCTCTTGTGAACACACAACCCTGAAACAGGATACGCACAAACGAATGAGCATCCAAGATTCATAATAGTTTCAGAGTTTCTAGGCGGTATAAGATTCACCATGATGGAGGCTGGGGCTATGCTCCATTTAAAAAAAAAGGAGTATAAGATGACAGAACAATAGTTTACTTTTTAAGTGTAAAGAGAAAGAGACCTGGAGCCCAAAGTTGCTGGCGTTACAATGGTGGATGCCTTCCTCAAATGAGTTGATCCTAATCACAGGCAAGACAGGGCCAAAAGGCTCCTCCCAAGCAATCCTCATGTCAGGCCGGACATGATCCAACAGCAACGGCCAGATAAGGTTACCTTCTCTCCTGTACTCTTGGCAAAAAGTTGCCCCTTTTTCCTTTGCATCTATTACCAAGCCTTCGATGAAATTCGCTGAGGATTCTGTTACAACTGGGGTGATATCACAGTTATCCTCAGGTGGGCCAACTGTCAGCTTTGCCAGCTTGGCATTGACCTTTCCTACCAAGACATCAGCCACCGATTCCATGATCAGCACCACTTTGACAGCAGTACACCTCTGGCCACTGTATTGAACACAAGTTCATGGCACATGCGAGTAAAAATTCGAGCAGCCCCATGGGTTAAAAGAAGCAAGATAGAATAGATGCACAAGAGGAAATGGAAAGAAAAAGACACAACGTACATTTATTCAGAATAAACAGTATAACAGATGAGTTATGACATAAGGATGGGATCATGTGAGCTAAGGAAAAGCAGATGACATCACAATCTGTTATACACGGCACAACTTGGATGACATGTGTTCTGCTAAACAAGATGTGATATCCAGCTTTTATTCAATTCTACTGCTTGCTTTCACTCTTCTAACAAATGGTGTTGCCTTCAAATCAGATGGCAAGACACGTGTAGTTTGGCCCAATAAAGTACCACAAAATCAATTTTCTGATTTCCATATATACCTGTATGAGAAACCTCCTTTTACTATGTTCGCTGCAACTAGATCGAGGTCTGCATCCTCTAGCACAATGCAAGCATCTTTTCCACCAAGCTCCATCTGAAGTGGTACCATCCCAGCCTTCTTTGAAATGGCTATACCAGTATCACCTCCCGTAAAACTAGGAAGCAAAGAAATAAGTTTTTGCCTGGTCGAAATTACGGATAATACAGAAGGAAGCAGCTCATTGTTACCTTATGCAGTTCACTCCAGGATGCATTGTAAGAAAATCACCTATTTCAGAACCTTTCCCAGTGACACAACCAATCAGGCCTTTTGGGAAACCGGCCAGGTGAAAGCAGTGTACCATATGAAGGGCTGCCACTGCACCCTAATTGCATTTTCAGAATTCCAAAAAGAAATGTTTTGCAATGAAATGCATCAGCTTAAAATTTACGAACAAAACTACTATCCTATTTGGGCTAAATTTTAAAATACTGAAGAATTCATTTACCTGGGTTGGAGGCTTGAGCACAAGAGCATTGCCAGCAATCAGTGCTGGACCAATCTTAGAAACCGCTAAGTTGACAGGATAGTTAAATGGTGGGATTGCCAAAACTACTCCAAGAGGTACCTTTATGAATATAAGAGGACATGATGAGATACATAATACCGATGGACCATTAATGCAGAAAATTTTATGGCAACACAGGGGAGAAGTTTAAGCTTCTACTAATACACGTTCTGTTCACAATTACTTTGCATTCTAAGTATAGTCAAAGTCAAACCTTGTGAAGTTTAACCAAACATCTAAGAAAAAATATCAATATCTAAAATATAATTTTATTACCATTAGAACCTTATAAGATATATTTTTATATTATATATATTTCATATTATAATAGTTGATATTTTTTCGTATATACTTGATCAAAATTTTTAAAGTTTGAATTCGAAAAAACCCAGAACACAAAATAAATAAAAACGGAGGGAGTATGAAAGATGGGTAAGCTACTCATACTTATATATTTGGAAAACTTAGTTATAAATGAAAGCACATCAAAAGTTCTGGGATCACACATCTTTCATGACTTATCACATATCTGGGTTAATAAATTTCCCTTCAGGAGCAGCTGTATCAACTTTTAAACCTTAGCATCCTACAAGTTATTCAACACATACCGTAAAGGAACTAAACAAACTCTAATGAATAGTCTCGGAAAGGACCATCAACCATGAAGCTGAAAATAGGATGGAAAGGACCACATGGTGAAGCCAAAGTGAAGCTAAAGACTCCAACAGAAGTGTCCCGGTAGCATCAGAATTCAGAAGTGTACCGCGCGCGTAAAGGAAGATCCCTCTATTATGTGGAAAAAGCTGCATATTCGCTATCCTATATCCCAATTTTACTAAGGTTGTTGATAGCATATATTAAAACTATGCGCCCTGATTTGGTCAAATTATTCTTTCTGTCAGGAAGGAGTACACGTATATTATTTCTGTCAGGAAGGATTAGAAGTCAATCAACTATCAAGAACAGGAAAACAAAGAACACTCAACTAGCCCGTTTCACGACTTTTCGTTTCTGTGTCAGATAAGGCATAAAGAATAATCAAGAAAGGGGCCCTGCACAGATATACCTTGGAGCTCAAACAGTACTTGTTCCGCTCATTACCGGGGAAGCTATCGGATACAAGGAGCTTGCCCTCCCCCAGTATCCGGACACCCTCCTCGGCTGTGTATGACACCAAATCTCCAGACCTCACCACCTACGGAGCCAAACAAGGCATGTCTTGTCTCTTAGCCTCGGCAGAAGAATATACCATTAAATAAGAGAAACCATTGCAAACGCTAGTCACCTCAGAAACAGCATCCTTAGCCGGCTTGGCAATCTCCTTGACCAGGCACTCGGCGATTGGGGTCTTGTGCTCCTTCAGGATGGCTGCCGCCTTGTGGAGAAGTTCGGCGCGCTTCCAGAGCGGAGTCCGGGCCCACGCCTTTTGGGCCACCTTAGCCGCCTCCATTACCTTGTTCACCTCCTCCTGTGTACATGCTGAACATATGCGACACCACCCAATTTCTCAGGAATGAAGTCGTGGGAATGTGGATTGTCATATGGGATTCTATGTTGCCACGACCATAGATGTCAAGCGATCCTAATGATTCTACACTGATCCTATGATTCACAATCGTATACAATTTTTGGAACCTCCGGTTGGATTTACAATCACGATCTTTGACAACATTGCTCAACAAATTATCAGTCAAGTTAAAAGTTAATGTCCTCCGCAATTCATACTAGCACTCATAATTAGTAGTGACTAATCGCAAATGCAAGGATAAGAACTCGGACAAACTCAAATGAGCTTCTTCTTACGACTCATAAACTGGAAAATCCTTATTAAGTTCTTTCAATTGGGGCCAGTAAACAAACTTGTGGCTGAGTACTTGATCTATGCTCGGTTTTTTAGCTGTTTCGGGGCTTACAGCCTTACACCCGTGTATCTGCATCGTTTCATTTGTAATGCTGCACATACTCGGATGGTTTCTTTCGATGAAATGGGACCGGGGAGATTTTACCTGATTTTTTTTATAAGGGGGCCAGTTAAGGTACACTACGGGGCCCTATCAGGCAGCGGTGCCAGTCAATTCGTGGAATTAAAGCCGAGTGCGTGCGCAGTAAGTTAGTATTAGTCGCACTGGTGAACGAGACAAGTCCACATCAACCATTCAACCAGCTCCCTCGGAGCCAGCGCGTGCTATACTAGGTTCTTGTCGCCGGAAAAAATATGAACAAGACGTGGAGGAAGTGCAGCACCTTGCACCCTATACTGCGTCTGGCGGGTGGTGGGGTTGACGATGGCGACGGTCTTGCCGGAGGCCGACGCGCGCCACTCCCCGTCGGCATAGTACTTGTAGACCTCCCCGTCCAGGACGTGCGCGAACACCCCCGTCCCCGCCATCGGAAAAGAAGCAGGTGGCCGCGCGGTGCGTGGTGGTGGAGAGCGGAAGGGGGGGACTCACACACTGGCTAGCTAGCTAGCTAGCTAGCGATGTGTGCTAGTGGCGATGAGGGGCTCGGGAGGAGTGGTTGGTCCTGATGGGTGCGCGAGTGGTGGACCGGTGGCGAGGCGGGGTTAAGTAGAGCGGAAGCGGAGGAGCAGGGCCACGCGTGGGTGGGTGATCGGCTGCGACGGGGAAGGGGCCCTGCCGAGGCGGAGAGGGACCGAGGATGAGAAAGGACGGAAAGGGACGAGATTTTCGTTTTAGCGTCGCGAGTGTTTTTTTTTTTTAACAAGGAGAGGGGCCTCAAAGGACCCCGAAGAAGCTGCATTAATACTAGGGAGTTACAAAGTTTTGCATACAGGACCCCCGAAGGAATCAAAATTACAATTAGATCCTGGAATCTCGCACAGAGGACCTTAAAACTAAAGAAAAGAAAAGCAATCTGGTCCTTCTCTTGCACTGCCATGAATGAAGCTCCAACTCCGGCCGCCAACTCTGCCACCGGGGACTACACCACTTGGGGCAGAGGAAGCGAGAAGCGCCGGCGTCGCTCCATGAGTAGGCCTCCGCATCGGAGGTTGTATTGGCCATCTTTTGGGCCGAAGATCATGGAGGCAAACGACCTCCATGAGATTTGCTCTGAGCTGCAGCTTGAACAGGCGTGGAGAGGCCCCCTCGGCCAAATATGGCGCCGGCACACCACGCCGTCGCTTGATGTCTCCACCATACCCCCACAACTTCTCAGCAACTGCACACACAACATCAGCCTTCCACCACCTCCCGTCGTCACCATGGCGAAAGAGAGGAGGAAGACGAACTCTGCACATGCCAACCGCCGAGTCACCGCACAAACAGGCCTTATTGATGGAGTCGCTCGAAGCTCTCCTCCCTGCCGCCTCCGGCTCCACCCACAGGAGCACCGCAACAAGAAGGAGAACCACCAGCAGGTGCCGGATCTGGCCAGAGAAATCCCACACCAACCTCCCGGCATAACACCAAACAACGGCACAGAGCCGAAAGACAGCAGAAAAGCAAATCATACAACGACGCCTACGCCTAGTATGTACAGAAGGTCCGACATCGCCTCCTAGCCACCACCAGCCGAGCTCGCCGGCGGGGATAGCATCAGAGCGACCTGGTATTCGGAGGTCGACTCTCAAAGCTACAGTAGACAAAATAGGGGAAAGTTTGTGCCATTCCCCCGACGATGTTTTTTCTTTGGTTATTTGAAAAAAAAAGGCGGTGCTGAGGGTCGCGGGATAGGAAGCCCCAATATGCGAGAATGGATTTCCCACAATGGATCTCCACTACATATCGTGGCCATCGATTCTGCATCCGACGGTCGTGTGTCGTTTTTACAGAAAAGTCTCTACACTTGGCCAACTACAAACCGACCCCTCTATATATGGATCCTAACAGCTTCCGATCCACCTAATCCTAATCATTCACCCCCTTCCTCACCTCCATCCCACCTCCACCACCAACCAAACCTCCCGGGAGGAGTGACGACGCGACGGGCGGAGGAAGGCCGCTACGGGCGGAGGCGCCCTATCCGGCCATGGAGGCGACGGATCCGACCATGTGGGCCGCGACGGGTCGAGGCGCCGTGTACGAAGGCGACTGATACGGCCATGGCGACACATAATCTTCTCTGTTACCACATGCATCTTGCAGATCCGGCCATGATGTTGGAACCAATCTTTCGGATTTTTTTCTTTTTTCGATTTCCCCATTCAGATCTAGTATCATTTTCTTCGTGTTCTTGTTTCACGGATCTATATTAATAAAAATTGTATGTGTGCATTTTTTGTAAATGCAATATATTACATGCAAGAGTTGATGCAGTAGCAAAACATTGTAAAATGGATGCAATTTGTTTTGGTTTTGTTCTTAGACGCGAGAAATATGCTCATCACAAAATCCGGCCAGAATCGGGGGACACATTTTCCTAATTAACTAACATGCATTACACAACGCTCGAGTTAATGCAAAAATCGTGTTAATAAAACAAGTGTTAATACATAATTGTCCTATTAATGTGAGGACTGGACATTAGAAAAGATAGGAAGTAGTGGGAGTCTTTGCAAAAGTTGAGCACGAATCTCCAAGAAGTGTGTGGTCCGGATAGATGGCGGACATCCATCTAGGTGAGGGATGGAGTTTTCGCCAATCCGCACCTATATGACCCGTGTCATTAGAAGCGTTCGATCTCCGCCAAGTAATGAAATGCTCCACGGAGCCTGATGCAACGAGCCTGATGCAACGCAACCCATGCCACCAAACTCCTGTACTACACCTAATAGACCAATGAAGAGAGCATGAGTCAAAAAACATACAAGATAAGCTGAACTCACTCTGAGCTCTCCATGATTACAATGATTCGGTGAATGGCTCGCTGCCTCATGGAAAGATTTTATGTGTGCTCAGATATGACCCTCAAGACAATGCTAAAGACACTCAAAAAGATGTCATGAATGATGGGCAAGAAGCAAGAACCTACGCTAAGGAAGGAGGAAGTCCAGAGGAGAGTCGGCCCCAGCACTGGCTGCAACAGCCCTAGCACCGGACGAATCTACGCCACAATCGACCTAGGCCGGTTCCTATACCGGTCAGTCAGAAGGGGATACCGACATATAGCCCGGTCTCAGCAGACCGAGACAAGCCCAGCGCTGGCCAGACCGGCCTATCAACCGACACTGCGTCGGCCTTATAGAAGGAGATACCGGCCACAAGACCGACCTAGACCAGCCCAGCGCCGGTTCCGGCGTCGGTTGAACTAACTTATCAACCGGCCTATGCAGTTGAATTCCTTTGACCTGCGAGTTGTTTGGGACTTGACCATTGTACCCCTCTACCAACCCCCTAACTTATAAATAGACCCCCTCCTGCTCTCCCTAGGTGTCGAGACTTCGTTATTAGGATCATGGACGGGGGAGTCATAAGCCTACTGGTAAAACCGCGGGGGGGCGTGGAAAACTGGAAACGAGAACATGGTTTACCCAGGTTCGGTACGTCGCAACTAAGGTTCCTGCTATAACATCCCATGTTTTTCCAAAATATAAAACCAACATGCATACATGAGCATCATAGCATCCCTGCATATTATTTGCATTTGAATTGGCCTTTATTCTGAAAGACACAAAAAATTTGGGCATTTTTACCAATAATGCCCTATTTGAAATTTAAACATCTTCTATAAATAATATTTTTATTTCTTGGCAAGGTTAATGCCAAAATGTTCTCTTTTTGTTAAGCTTTCCAAAAAGTCCTTTTTCAAATTTTTATAAAAGGGTTTGACCAAGTTTTGGATTTATTTGCTTCACTTTTGTATTTAAGACAAAATAAAAAAAGAGTATAAAAAAAGAACGAGTGCAGGCCATCCCAACTAGGCCAGCCCACTATCTCTCCCCTCTTCTCTCGCTCGCGCACGCTCGCAGCAGCAGCCCAGCACGACCCAAACGGCCTGCCATCGGCATGCGTGTCGAACCCAGCAGCAGCCCGCGCGCCCCCTTCCACAGACATGGGTCCCAAAGCGACGCTAGCGTGACCTCGCCCTTTTCCCCTTCCGCACGACAGAACACGAGGATAAAATATAATTGGAAACCTTAGGATGTGTACCTTCATATCCTCTGTCACAAATAATATTTGAACAAAATAAAATTGAATTTAGAATTAAGTGTTATATTTGAGTATTTTTGACATAGATTTAATTCCACAAATAATTTCAATATAGTTCCTTTTGCAAATTGCTCCATTTGATAACCTTGAACCAGAAACAACCTTGCCCAACCATTTTGGACACCCTTGGACCATGACCATGAGTTTTGACCAAAAACCCAACATAGTGATACATCCATTTTCATCATGTCTTAGAAATTGTTTCCATCATCTACTCTTTGATGTTATGGCTATTTGGAGCCAAGATCAAGTCCTTAGAATGTGTCAATCACATATAGTACCAAGTAGTGAAATTTAGTTTTCTATCTACTTCTCCACACCCCTTTCATGCTTCAAGAAATCATCAAGTTAGCAAAATGGAGATCAAGACTCAAGCAAAGAAGAAAACTTTATTTTCAACTTGGTGGCAACATGAAGAGCTACAAGGAAGATGAATGAATAAGTTTAAAGAAAAGACTTGGAATCCACACCGAGAAGAAACTCAAGGAAGTACAAGTGTGAAGAAATCCAGAAGAAAACATCTCCCTCTCTCTTTCTATCTTTCTGCTTTTTCTTTCTATTTGACTTAGTGGTATTTGTGCCCATCCCATACCCAAACCAATTAGTGAATAAGCCATGAAGAATTTATCAAGACCAAGAGAAGAATCCATCCAAGGAACAAGTCTACAATAGAAGCATGAAGATGATCTTCAATATGACAAGCATGTGAAGACTTGGGGCAATCCATACAAGATAAAGTATAACAAGTTGTTTTTGTCCAACCCTTGACCCCAAAAGAAAAGCCCAATACTTTATCATGTTATCTCCATTGATACGAACCTAGACCTAGCCTAAACCAAAATGGAAGGACTAACTTAGATCACTCAAATATTTTGATGAAAACAACTAAGTGTTACACTTTGTTATGTGAAATAGTGAGATCACCTTGGTGAACTCTTGGAATTTCCTCGACAAGTATGGTTAAAATAAAGTTAGTTTTCTACAACTCAACCTAGTCCATCCCAAGTAAAACCTTGGAAACTCCTTAGCATGTATTGAACCATTAGAGAATAAATCTTTTCAAAATCAAACCTTGACCTTGTCCTAACCAACTTGGTTAAACCCCTTTTTGATATGTTAGTTTCTCTGTATGTTTTATACACTTGTATGTTTGTTTGCTAGGAGGCTTGTTTATTTTTTTATTGTGTTTTCAATGTATAGATTGTACGGAGAGCAACGATCTTTTGTGAAGCGTGTTATTTCTTCACCAACTTCAACAAGGCAAGTAACACATCATTTCAACTACCCATTATTTTCTACATGCATTAGTTGATTTTTTAGTAGTATGCATGATAGGAAATTTTACTAAGTTATATTATGCTATGATCCTAGTAGTGTGTAGCCATCCGTATACCTTGTTATTTTGATGCCTTGGTACTTATTAGATGCTTAGCCATGCTACAAAACTTGTTTTACTTGATGTTGTGGAAAATTCTAAGTAACAACTTCAATGAACCACCTGGGTGGATTGGTAATGCGGGGTTGTTGATAGTTGAGTGTCTTCCCGAGAGGAGTTCACTTGAAGGAATGCCACCCAGGAACAAAGTGATTATGATGTTCCCCAAGTTTAGATTGCTTCCAGTGCAACCTTTAGTTATATGGGATCTGTCTTGATTAATTAAGTTGCGAGGGTTCAGCCTGGGCTTGACAAGCAGATGTAGCATAATTATAGGTGGAACGGGTCTTGCCATTAGGTTGAATTCTTGCTTCTGAAAGATCTCGTCTCAATCTTCTCCTTTCCTTCATGCACTCAGGGTGTATAGGATATTTGGGCTGATTTGAGTCTGAAGGTGAAAGTGCACAAACTCTGCAGAGTCAACAAACTAAGATCTTAGCCGTGTCCCCGGTTATGGACAACTATGAGCAGCTGGACAAGGAAGGACGGAAGAATCACATCACCATTTTGAATAATTAAAATTTTGACCAAGTGAACAATATTTGTGGTGCTTGGATTTCAGTCCGATGATGCCACCCCTTTGAAAACAAAAGTTTTCTTTTACAAAAGAGATAGGAGAAAACTTGCTTTATGCAAACTTAGCCAAAAACTCCACCAAGCCAAATATGCATGTAGTATTAGTCTTTCCATTTATATCCACCATAGTGTTACCTGCCAATACATTAAATTGTATTGAATCCCTTGTGGCTGCATATTCCATATTGCAGATGTTTCTGAAGACGAGTGAGGATTTCGTTTAGGATCTCGAGACTATCGCCAACATGTTTTGCCTGTGGCACATGAAGAAGATGGTCTCAATGTGTTCTATGTTTTCCGCTGTATTTCTTTGTTTTCTACTAGTCTTCTAATACTATGCAAGTTGTAATACCATTTTGTAAAGACTGGATCATGCGATGTAATAGAATTTGATGCATTTGCATGATATTTAATTTTGTACTGTGGTGCTAGCAATTGATCTCGGGACTAGCACAATAACACAGGCGTTCTTACATTATTTAAATGTAGGAACGCTACAAAATGGTTTTAGAGCATTGTGTTGCCTATAGAATTCAAGACCCTAAGTTTGGAAAAGACCCTAGAATTGAAAAAAAATCTATGTTCAAACTTTCTAGAAACAAAACAACCATCTTAATTCTTCTCATATCATGTCATCTATTATTCACCTTCAAAATTTTCTAGATGACCTACCTCTTCAGTACCATCAAGACAGGAATGTTGATGATCATACCAAGAAGTGCAAGAAAGTATTTTCACCACATGAAGACCTACACTCAATACAATTGAAGAAACTTGGATATATACCTATACTTCACAACAATCAAGAATACCCAAGACATCGAGAGAATGTTTTTGAAGAAGCTCAAGAAGATATAGATGAGACCACCAATCTAGTTACTTTGTTAGAACAACGTTAACTTGTTAGAGTATTGATCATACCAATGAGTGTGGTATGACAATATTAGTTTGTTTTCAAAAACCTTGTTGTTTGGTGTGAAGATTGTTTGTTAGATGTTGTTTGTAAGATGAGTTTCCTTGATCTGTTGTGTTGGGTAGATTTTTTTGTAGCTTTCTTTCTAATCTCTACTCATCCATGCTAAGCCAAATCAAATCCCATACCCATTTACCAACCATAGAGATCTACCATATGAAGTGCAACAACAAAACTTCACCCAAGAATGTCACCGTTTTCAAGATCCTTTTGTGTGAAGGAACAATCACATCCATGATCAATTCCAACTACATCATAAGGAGAAGCAAGCCAATCAACAAGTGAAGAAAGACAACTGAACCCCAAGTTGCATGAGATATAAATATTTCAGAGCCAACTACACCAAGAGAAGAAATAATGAAGAAACACATATATCTAGTTTGTGTTAGATGTCGCACCCGGACTTCTAGAGGATACTCACCGTACGAACTGAACAGTATTTTGATTGGATTACGGGGCTTAATGGCTCACGCGTCCCCTTACGGGTAGGCCAGCACTTATGTGCGACAACCAACCGTTACTGTTCACCGTCGATGTAAACTATCCCGTAGAAATCAGGACACTACCATTGACGTACTTCATACCATACACACATGGTACGTCAACGGCTTTGAACAAAAGGATAACACAACATGCCTCTAAGACACAAAAGATTGAAATAAGTTGCAACAGGCCCTCACTAGGGCAGAGAATAGCAAATACAATCATCCAGAGGACACATGTCCCAACATAACATCATTACAACTCAGCGGAAGCATTCAAAGGGGTCTGAGTACAGACAAATCCAAATAGGCTTAAGAAGCCGGGAATGAAAAGAAAACGGAGCCCATCCACGATGTCTCGGATCCTGCCCGGGTCCGCTAGCTACTCGTCAGCAGCCTCGTCAAACTCCACGTAGTAGCCGTCACCTGGATCCTCATAAGCGTAGTCTGCGGAAACCACAGCCCCAAAGGGGTCAGTACATAAACGTACTGGCAAGCAAGACTCACAGTTCACCAAAGTGTAGCCCGTCAACACCAAGCACATATGCCTTGGGATCAACGGAAGAAAAGGGTATAAAAGATGCTGCAACGGGCTGCACTAACCAACTACAGAACATACTACAACTTCCGGTGTAACAGAAAGAGATAAGATAGCGTATGTAACCACCTATAGCTAACCACCACACAAACCCATCCTGGATCTCGCCCCTTATCCAAAGAAGCAATCCGAGGATAACTCACACAGTTGAATTAAGGATGGATCAAGTTGTTGTGTAAATAAGCCTATTATTAGTCAAGTTATCAGTAGTTAGGTGTAAGTTATTCTGAGTACTTGTTAGCCAGTACTTTCACCAAGTTAACCATAACCGCGGAAAACACGGCTTCTCGAGAAGATTTATCCCTGCAGGGGTGCACCAATTTGGCCGTACACGTAAGAATAACCCGCCAGATGGGAAGGCCTTTCCCACCAAGCGGGGCACTCAACACAACTCAACTCTTCTTCGCATCAAGCCCAAAGCACCACGTGCTGTGCGTGCGCGGCTAATCGAGCCCCACGAAGAAAAGGGGACCCTCATAGCACTGGAAGACCACGCCGCCCTAAATGCCGACTACAAAAGTTCCACCCTGGCCTCTGGTTCGTACCTGCATATGCGTGCATCAAATGGAAAGCCCGAACTAAGTGTGGTGATTTGGACGAGATGCGAATCGAATCAAATTGAGGGGGGCGCCCATACACGCTTCCCACATGCGGATAGTGCGCTCATCATGGATCAGTAGACAAGACCCTTTTCCTATTAGGGTCGACACTAGCAGGCCTCAAAACCACGCCGGGCCTCTTGCCGGTGCCTTATCAGCAAATTATTATTACCTCAAATTAACAGGTTGTTGTTTAACATCGAGCCCCAGAATATAACAGAATATAGTAACAGAAAGTAACTGATAACAGACTCGAGCAAAACAAGCCTAAGCATGCTAGTAAGACACGGGCCCAAGCAACGGGGTTTTAGGACTGGAGGTGTGGCAATATCAGGGTTTAGGGTATCATGTGATAGGTTCGTAACAGAAGCAACGATACATAGGGCTAGCAAATATAGAGGAAAGTATCGGTAACCAATGTTGAAAGGAACACAATGGTTCATGTGAGTGATAACTTGCCTGCAAACCCAGTAGCCGGGTACTGAGCTAGATCCTCAGAAGGGGTGTCGTAAAGGTCGTCGGTATCAACGTCGTCGTCTATTCGAGAAGAAGCAAACAAACAATACAGGAAGAATAAACAATCAATATCATGGCATAGTGCACAATCATAGGATGATGCATGTCAAGTTAATGGATGCATCAAAATAAACTAATTGATATGATAACACAATTTAAATGGACACATATGCAATTTTGAGTTGCATATGAAAAGCCCATGGATTTTGGTTAGATTATTTGTTTTCCAACTAATCAACAGGTGCTAGTGGTTTAGTATGATGCATGCATGAGGAAAACAACAAAATAACAACACTAGAACCAATTTGAAATGAGGTTTAGCAATTTAGAATTTTATTTATTAATTTAGGGAATTTTTTGGTGCCTTAAAGGTGACACACAAGTATTTGTTGTTTTCAACCATTTAAATTGTTCAAAACAAATAACTAAATTCATATTTGAAAAGATCATGAAATTTTGGGTGGATTACATGTTTCAAATATTGAAAAAGGCATTAGGATGAATTGATTATGACTTAAACAATATTAAACAAGTTTTAAATGGATTTAAAACAAGCATGAATTTTATTTGAATTTTATTTGCTCAAAACATAATTTCAAACTCATATTTGAAAAGTTCATACTTTGGTGGTTTGAAAACATATTTTGCATGTTCAAAAATATTTTATATTGAGCAAGTTATGATTTTATCAAATTTAAATGAATTAAATAAGGATTAAGTTATTTAGGCAATTTAAATTATTCAAACCATGAAACAAAATTTATATTTGAAAAGGTTATTCAAAATAGCAGGGAAAACATATTTTATTTGCATTTATTGGATTAGGTATGAATTAGTTATGGAATTTAGAAATTTGCATTTGAATTATTTGAATTCAAATTTGAATTGCATTTTGAAAATTCAAAACAGTACACAAGTGGCATAGTTGGATAGACAATTAAATTTAGAACAATAAACATATTTAACTTTTATTTTTTAGAGTTATATATTAAAAGTTATTAACCAATTAAAATTTAGGACTAAACTGTAATTAAAAGGTTCTATTTTTGAAAACAGAAAAACGCAGAAACTTTTGTTACGCACAGCTAGCCAGCCCAAGCCACTGCAGCGTGGGCCTGGGGGGGCCAGCGTGGCGTGCGACGCGCGCGTGGCAGACACGGTGGCTTACAGGTGGGCCCTGCCACTCCGCTGCGGAAAAAAATAAATAAAAAAGGTTGTTTTTATTCTGCGGCCGCGGGGGATCGATCCCACGACCGCGCGCAAGGAACAGAACAGCGCAACCACTGTGCTGGTTTCAGTCGTTTGACAGTAAACGTGAAACAGAGAGGATATGTTTTAGATCTGGGTTAACTGAACCCAACTGACGAACGATTCCATCCGCGACTGAGCAGAAGCAACGCTGCTTGCCGGCGGGGAGAATAACGCGGCCGTGCTCGATCTGCTGTGGTGCAGTGGGGTGGTGGACGTGCACGGTACCGTGGTGGTGCAACAGAGGGAGAGATGGGAGAGAGGTAGCACGGTGGCTCACCGGGAGTTCGCCGCGGTTGCAGAGCTCGGGCACACGGCGGCGTCCGCGGTGTGGACGAGGATGGCGGGGGAGATCCAGGGGGTCAACGGGGCTGCTCTGGTGTTTAAACGGACGCGGAGAGAGAGGGGTTTCGGTTTCAGGTTAGCCAGCGAGGAATCGGGCGGCGACGGAGGCGTCTATCGTCGATTTTCAGAGCGGTGGTCGCCGGAGGGAGTTGCAGAGAGGGAGCTCGGGCAGCGAGAGAGGGTGAGCGGCGGCGCTAGCGAGGGGAGGAGGAAAACCTAGGGCTAGGGTGCAGCAGGGAGGGTCCAGGGGTGTGTATAGGGCTGTAGGAGCTCGGATCGCCGTCGGGTGGTCGTCGATGCCGCCGTGGATGCCTCCGATGGCCGCCGTACTGCGGGAAGAAGGATTAGATCGAGGAAAAAAAACGAAGCGTTTTCTTCGTTTAAGTGGCAGGCTGGGCTGCGCGCGGAAGGGAGACGAGGTGGGCTGGGCGCAGCCCACCCTCTGTTGGCGCCAAAACGTTTTGAATTTTTAATTTTTTCTTTCTCCCTTTTTTTTTTGCTGAAAAGTAATTGGAAGTAAAAGATGGGTTTTAGGTTAGAGAAAAATTTGGAAAAATTAGAGGAAGTCCCTTAGGCCAAATACAAACAGTTGTTTACTTTTATTTTCAAAAGTTTAAATATTTGCTTGCTGTTTGAAATTAAACCAAATTTGGGGAATTTTAATATTACATGCTCATTAATAAAAACCCACTTTTAAATAGGGTAACCCCTATGTTAATTTATAAACCGTTGCTCAAAATTGTGTTATAATTTGCATGGATTCAATTGGTTGCTGTTTGATGCTTGAATTTGGAATTTTAAATGTGCTTGGAAAATAAATGATTGGTTTAAAACCATCATTTTCACAAGTGATCACTATGGCATAAAATGAAACCAATTGGTTGTTATTATTTGTGATTTTTATTTAAAATGTTGTAACAGAGCAAGTATGAAACCATTGTTTGAATAAGGTTTGAATTTGAGTTGTGAAAACAGTGGAAAACAATTGCAACAATTAAGAAACAAATGCAAACAACATGGAAACAATATGATGACATGATGCAATACTTTAATAAACATGCAACAAACATTCTAAGGGGATGATTTTCATACTTGGGATGTTACAAAACGCCCCCCCTTGAAGGAATCGCGCCCCGAGATTCCTACTGAGAAAGGAAAAGGTCCGGATACTTCTTGCGAAGATCCTCTTCGGTCTCCCACGTTGCCTCTTTATCGGAATGATGCGACCACTGCACTTTCAAGAACTTGGTGCTCTTGTTGCGAGTCTTACGCTTGGTCTCATCGAGAATACGAACAGGGTGCTCCTCATAAGATAGATCATCTTGCAGTTCAATGGAATCATGATCAACTGCACGATCTGGGTCTTTGAAACACCTCTTGAGCTGTGACACGTGGAACACATCGTGCACCTTGGATAGCTTTTCTGGAAGTTCAAGACGATAAGCATTTTCTGCCCGCCTTGAGAGAATGTTGAAAGGACCAATGTATCTTGGTGCCAGCTTTCCTTTCACACCAAAACGATGAGTGCCTCTGAGGGGAGTTACACGGAGATATGCCTTGTCACCAGGTGCATAGATCATATCCTTGTGCTTGCTGTCATAATAGCTCTTCTGACGAGACTGGGCAATCCTGAGATTGTCACGAATGATACGAACTTTCTCCTCGGCTTCCTTAACAATGTCAGGGCCTAAGAGTGAACGTTCCCCAGCTCCAGACCAATTGATTGGACTCCTGCATCTGCGGCCATAGAGTGCTTCAAATGGTGCCATACCTAGGCTTGCCTGGTAGCTGTTGTTGTAGGAGAATTCAGCATATGGAAGGCAATCCTCCCATTTCATGCCAAAGGAGATACCACATGCTCTGAGCATATCCTCGAGAATCTGATTGACTCTTTCGACTTGCCCCTGAGACTGAGGGTGATAAGCTGTGCTGAACAGAAGTTTGGTACCCAATGCTTCTTGAAAGCTTTTCCAGAAATGAGAAGTGAATATGCTTCCACGGTCTGAGCTTATTTCCAATGGAACACCATGTAGAGGAACGATCTTTGCTGTGTAGAGCTCTGCTAACTGGCTAGCTGAGATAGTTTCCTTGACAGCAAAGAAGTGAGCTACTTTAGTGAGACGATCAATAACAACGAAGATTGCATCGTTGCCCTTCTTGGACTTTGGAAAACCAGTGACGAAGTCCATTTCAATCATGTCCCACTTCCACTCAGGAATTTTTAGAGGTTGGAGTAGACCGGCTGTTTTCTGATGGACTGCCTTAACACGTTGACAAACGTCGCATTCAGAAACGTATTGAGCAATTTCACGTTTCATGCCAGGCCACCAATACAGAGTCTTGAGATCCTGGTACATCTTTGTACTTCCAGGGTGGATGGAGAGAGGAGTTTCATGAGCCTCCTTGAGAATGATATCTTTGAGACTTTGAACTTGAGGAACTGCAATGCGTCCTTCAAAGAACACAGTTCCTTTATCATCAACTGAGAAGGACTTGAATTTCTCCTTGCCTTCCTTGATGTGCTCAACCATCTTCTTGATTTCAGCATCACGAAGCTGTTCAGAACGAATCTTGTCCTCGAGAGTTGGACTGGCTGTCAAGCTAGCAAGGTAGCCTTGAGGAACAAGACCAAGTTTCAGCTTCTGGAATTCTTCATGAAGTGGAGGTTGGCTTTCCATGATCATGAGATTATTGCAATAGGACTTGCGACTGAGAGCATCGGCCATAACATTAGCCTTGCCTGGAGTGTAAGAAATGGTGAGATCAAAGTCTTTAATCTTTTCAATCCATCTCCTTTGCCTGAGGTTTAGATCTGGTTGAGTGAAGATGTATTTCAGACTCTTATGATCGGAAAAGATTTCAGTTTTGTTACCCAACAAGTATTGTCTCCATTTCTTGAGGGCAAACACAACTGCTGCAAGTTCAAGATCATGTGTGGGATAGTTTTGCTCATGTGGGTTCAACTGACGTGAAGCATAAGCCACAACTTGGCGTTCTTGCATAAGAACTGCACCTAGACCTTGGAGAGATGCATCGCAGAATATCTGGAAAGGTTTGGTAGTATCTGGGCCAACCAGAACTGGGGTGGAAGTGAGTTTAGTCTTCAGGAGATTGAAACTCTCATCACACTGTGGAGTCCAAACGAACTTCTTGTCCTTCTTTGAGAGATCAGTGAGAGAGGTTTGGCAATCTTGGAAAAGTTTTGGACGAAACGACGGCAATAGCTAGCCAAGCCCAGAAAGCTTCTAACTTGTTTTACCGTCTTAGGAGGTTTCCAATCAAAAATTGCTTTAACCTTTTCTGGATCAATGGCTATGCCCTTGGCAGAGATGACATGACCAAGGTAAGCAACTTCTGGAATCCAGAACTCACATTTGGAGAACTTGGCATATAGACGATGCTCGCGAAGTTTCATGAGAGTGAGACGAAGGTGTTCTCCATGCTCTTCCTCGGATTTTGAGTAGACTAGAATATCATCAAGATATACCACAACGAACTTGTCGAGGTATTCATGGAAGACAGAATTCATGAGTCTTGAGAATGTCGCCGGTGCATTGGTGAGACCAAAGGACATGACGGTGTATTCATATAGACCGTAACGAGTGGTGAAAGCTGTTTTTGGAATATCTTCCTTTCTGATCTTTATTTGATGGTAACCCATCCTCAAGTCCAACTTTGAGAATATTGAGGCTCCAGCAAGTTGATCAAAAAGATCATCGATATGAGGAATTGGATACTTGTTCTTGATTGTTTTCTCGTTGAGAGGACGATAGTCAACGACGAGTCGTTTTGTTTGATCCTTCTTGGCAACAAACAGAGTTGGGAAACCCCAAGCGGAGGAACTAGGTTGAATGTAACCTTTCTCCATGTACATATCGATTTGCTCCTTCAACAATTTCAGTTCAGGAGGAGCTATCTTGTATGGATGCTTAGAGATTGGAGCAGTACCTGGTTCAAGCTCGATCACGAACTCAACTGCTCTGTCCGGAGGCATCCCTGGCAACTCTTCTGGAAAGACGTCAGGGAATTCACAAACCACCGGAACATTTTCGAGCAGAGGTAGAGGTTTAGCATCCAGGGTGTACAGCTGAACAGAACTTGATTCATTTGGAGAATAGACTATCTGACCGGAAGGGTGGAACAGAGTTATTGACTTCTTAGCACAATCAATCGTAGCTTTATTGGCCTTCAACCAATCCATGCCAAGGATGACATCAATGTCAGAATTGCCAAGCAGAATGAGGGAAGCAAGGAATATGTGACCTCCAATCAAGATCTGATTCTCGTGACTGATCTTGGAAGTTTGCATAGTTGCTCCAGGGGAATTTACTACTAGCGGGGAACCCAAACCAACAAAGGGGAGCTTAATTGCTGTCGCAAAGATCTTTGACACGAAAGAATGCGATGCTCCGGTATCAAACAACACTTTAGCTGGGTTAGAGTTTACGGGGAATGTACCGAGAACGACGTCAGCAGCTTCCTCAGCTTTGTCGGCCTTGATATGATTCACCCTCGCGGTCCTCCCGACAGGCCTGTTGTTGGAGTTGAAGGCTTTAGCCGGGGGAGCACGAACCATTGCCTGGTTGGTGTTGGGGCGAGGAGGTGGTGGAGGTAGCTGCCTCTGAGTGCACTTATCAGCATAGTGTCCAGTCTGCTTGCATTTGAAGCAAGTGACGACACGAGGTGCATCTGGCCTTGGTTGCCCCATTGAGAACCTCTGAGCCTGCATCTGAGCTGGGTTGGGTGGGCGGGGACCAAATCCTGGAGAAGCTTGGGCATATGGAGCCCTAGTGACAGCACTGTTTGGCACCCAGATGCGGCGCTTCTGCGGAGGGGTGGTTATGTTGGAGGAGGAACCACCCTCACGCGAGTGCTTGCGCGACTCTTCGAATGCCTTGCGCCCATTCTCCTCATTGAGCGCGGTGTTCACGAGCTCCTCGAAGTCCTTGCACTTGATGTTGGTGAGAGCGTACTTCAGTTCCGGGTTAAAACCTCGGCGGAACCTTTCCATCTTCTTGGCCTCAGTGGACACCTCATCACCAGCATAGCGAGCGAGGCGATTGAACTCATTCTGGTAGCCAATGACGTCCAGCTTGCCCTGCTTAAGAGAGCAGAACTCTTCACGCATCCTTTCCATGAGGCCATCTGGGATGTGGTGCTTCAGGAAGGCATCCTTGAAACATCCCCAGGTGATTGGGTATCCAGCTCTCATGGTCTGGTAGTTCTCCCACCAGGTAGCTGCCTGGCCCTTCAGTAGGTAGGTGGCATACTTGACTTTATCCTCCTCAGCAACGTGAGCAATGTCAAGAGCCCTTGCCATCTCCCTGATCCAGTCATCAGCATCCAGAGGCTCCCGTGTTGCCACGAAAGCTCTCGGCCCCAGACTCAGAAACTCCTTGATGCTGACTCGCGGAGCATTCTGGTTGTTGTGCTGGTTAGCCTGGATCTGGGCCATCTGAGTCACGACCTGAGTCATCTGAGTCAACAGCTCCGTGAGCGGAGGTGGTTCAGGCGGGTTGCTCCTTGTTGGCGGCATCCTGAATAGACATGCATTTTAGCACAACAATAGAAAAGGATAGACTTGGTAACCGAAAGAGAGATTATTCCGACGCATGAATAGATAACCAACAGGTACATCATCACATGTTCAAATACATCAGAATATCCAACACACCATTACATGGTTCGAAAGCCAAGGATAACTAAACATAGCTATGAATGGATACATCGGTACTCCCATGCTCATCACGCAGGACGGCGGTGAGTAGTACGCCGAGAGATACGGTGAGGAGGAATCCCACGTAAGTAGGTAGAACGACGATCCACGTAGAGCGGGACTGCTCTGAGAGCAACTCTCGGTGTGGTGAAGTAGAAAGCGTCGTCTCCCTGTGCTCCAAAGCGTGGAATCCCAGTGTAACCAGCTCCGAGGTTGAGGAGTGGACCTCTGATCGGCTCGTAACCTCCTGCATCTGGCAAACTACGTCCAACTGTCTGATGGAAACGTGCAAAGCGCTCATCTCCAACAAAGTCTGTGGTGTACGTAGCCAGACGAGTCAAAGCAAGATAGAGCTGCTCCCTGACTGAGGCCAACTCCTGAGAAAGTGTGGTGGCAACAGCGTCACTGTGTCTCACAAACTGAGCGGTGGTGTGCAGCCTGGTGTTATCATGCTCGTAGACATCCAGGTTGTCGTAGAGGGTGAAGTGAGCTCCCGCTGAAGTGATGTAACCACGGGGGATGTGGCGATAGATAGAATCGTCAAACCCCCAGTAGTCAGCACAGAGGACGGTGAGACTCACGTAAGCTGCCTGCTGCACGGCCATATCCACTGTGGAACCTACTGCCTCGTAGCGGTGGAAAACGCTCCTGCCATCATCTGACAGAATGTAGACGATGGCCTGGTAGTAGGTCTGGTCAAACTCTCGCTGCTGCTCGTAGACCTGGTACTCTGGTGCCCAATGGAACCCCAGATAAGTGACCATGTCTCTCAGCATCTCCGGATAACCGGCAGTGCTCTCACAGCGAGTCATCCGAACCACCTGCGGGAAGAACCTGAGATCCATCTGCAGATGATTTGGGAGGTTTTGATTAGACGCCGGTAGAAGAAACTGAAGTGGAAAGTAACAACAAGGTTTCAACGGACGAAAAGGTTCTTTAGAAGAACAGGATATCGAAGCAACGTCGGGAAAACGAGACCAAAAGTCCTGAGGTACTACGGAGAACCCAAAACACGTGAAATCCTAACTTGAAAGTTTAGGTGAGAAGAGAAAACAACGTTGCACTTCCTTACCAGAAAAGGGTGGGTGGGTGGGGAAAGAAGAAAAATGGCAGAATTCCTACTCTCACGTTTCATTTTTCCTATATAGCTACAAAATAGTTTCTAGACTCAACTGCGACCAGTAAAAGGGATCCTACAGGCAGACAGGCTCTGATACCATTTGTCGCACCCGGACTTCTAGAGGATACTCACCGTACGAACTGAACAGTATTTTGATTGGATTACGGGGCTTAACGGCTCCCGCGTCCCCTTACGGGTAGGCCAGCACTTATGTGCGACAACCAACCGTTACTGTTCACCGTCGATGTAAACTATCCCGTAGAAATCAGGACACTACCATTGACGTACTTCATACCATACACACATGGTACGTCAACGGCTTTGAACAAAAGGATAACACAACATGCCTCTAAGACACAAAATATTGAAATAAGTTGCAACAGGCCCTCACTAGGGCAGAGAATAGCAAATACAATCATCCAGAGGACACATGTCCCAACATAACATCATTACAACTCAGCGGAAGCATTCAAAGGGGTCTGAGTACAGACAAATCCAAATAGGCTTAAGAAGCCGGGAATGAAAAGAAAACGGAGCCCATCCACGATGTCTCGGATCCTGCCCGGGTCCGCTAGCTACTCGTCAGCAGCCTCGTCAAACTCCACGTAGTAGCCGTCACCTGGATCCTCGTAAGCGTAGTCTGTGGAAACCACAGCCCCAAAGGGGTCAGTACATAAACATACTGGCAAGCAAGACTCACAGTTCACCAAAGTGTACCCCGTCAACACCAAGCACATATGCCTTGGGATCAACGGAAGAAAAGGGTATAAAAGATGCTGCAACGGGCTGCACTAACCAACTACAGAACATACTACAACTTCCGGTGTAACAGAAAGAGATAAGATAGCGTATCGTAACCACCTATAGCTAACCACCAAACAAACCCATCCTGGATCTCGCCCCTTATCCAAAGAAGTAATCCGAGGATAACTCACACAGTTGAATTAAGGATGGATCAAGTTGTTGTGTAAATAAGCCTATTATTAGTCAAGTTATCAGTAGTTAGGTGTAAGTTATTCTGAGTACTTGTTAGCCAGTACTTTCACCAAGTTAACCATAACCGCGGAAAACACGGCTTCTCGAGAAGATTTATCCCTGCAGGGGTGCACCAATTTGGCCGTACACGTAAGAATAACCCGCCAGATGGGAAGGCCTTTCCCACCAAGCGGGGCACTCAACACAACTCAACTCTTCTTCGCATCAAGCCCAAAGCACCACGTGCTGTGCGTGCGCGGCTAATCGAGCCCCACGAAGAAAAGGGGACCCTCATAGCACTGGAAGACCATGCCGCCCTAAGTGCCGACTACAAAAGTTCCACCCTGGCCTCGGGTTCGTACCTGCATATGCGTGCATCAAATGGAAAGCCCGAACTAAGTGTGGTGATTTGGACGAGATGCGAATCGAATCAAATTGAGGGGGGGCGCCCATACACGCTTCCCACATGCGGATAGTGCGCTCATCATGGATCAGTAGACAAGACCCTTTTCCTATTAGGGTCGACACTAGCAGGCCTCAAAACCACGCAGGGCCTCCTGCCGGTGCCTTATCAGCAAATTATTATTACCTCAAATTAACAGGTTGTTGTTTAACATCGAGCCCCAGAATATAACAGAATATAGTAACAGACAGTAACTGATAACAGACTCGAGCAAAACAAGCTGAAGAATGCTAGTAAGACACGGGCCCAAGCAACGGGGTTTTAGGACTGGAGGTGTGGCAATATCAGGGTTTAGGGTATGATGTGATAGGTTCGTAACAGAAGCAACGATACATAGGGCTAGCAAATATAGACAACGGAAAGTATCGGTAACCAATGTTGAAAGGAACACAATGGTTCATGTGAGTGATAACTTGCCTGCAAACCCAGTAGCCGGGTACTGTGCTAGATCCTCAGAAGGGGTGTCGTAAAGGTCGTCGGTATCAACGTCGTCGTCTATCCAAGAAGAAGCAAACAAACAATACAGGAAGAATAAACAATCAATATCATGGCATAGTGCACAATCATAGGATGATGCATGTCAAGTTAATGGATGCATCAAAATAAACTAATTGATATGATAACACAATTTAAATGGACACATATGCAATTTTGAGTTGCATATGAAAAGCCCATGGATTTTGGTTAGATTATTTGTTTTCCAACTAATCAACAGGTGCTAGTGGTTTAGTATGATGCATGCATGAGGAAAACAACAAAATAACAACACTAGAACCAATTTGAAATGAGGTTTAGCAATTTAGAATTTTATTTATTAATTTAGGGAATTTTTTGGTGCCTTAAAGGTGACACACAAGTATTTGTTGTTTTCAACCATTTAAATTGTTCAAAACAAATAACTAAATTCATATTTGAAAAGATCATGAAATTTTGGGTGGATTACATGTTTCAAATATTGAAAAAGGCATTAGGATGAATTGATTATGACTTAAACAATATTAAACAAGTTTTAAATGGATTTAAAACAAGCATGAATTTTATTTGCTCAAAACATAATTTCAAACTCATATTTGAAAAGTTCATACTTTGGTGGTTTGAAAACATATTTTGCATGTTCAAAAATATTTTATATTGAGCAAGTTATGATTTTATCAAATTTAAATGAATTAAATAAGGATTAAGTTATTTAGGAAATTTAAATTATTCAAACCATGAAATAAAATTTATATTTGAAAAGGTTATTCAAAATAGCAGGGAAAACATATTTTATTTGCATTTATTGGATTAGGTATGAATTAGTTATGGAATTTAGAAATTTGCATTTGAATTATTTGAATTCAAATTTGAATTGCATTTTGAAAATTCAAAACAGTACACAAGTGGCATAGTTGGATAGACAATTAAATTTAGAACAATAAACATATTTAACTTTTATTTTTTAGAGTTATATATTAAAAGTTATTAACCAATTAAAATTTAGGACTAAACTGTAATTAAAAGGTTCTATTTTTGAAAACAGAAAAACGCAAAAACTTTTGTTACGCACAGCTAGCCAGCCCAAGCCACTGCAGCGTGGGCCTGGGGGGGCCAGCGTGGCGTGCGACGCGCGCGTGGCAGACACGGTGGCTTAAAGGTGGGCCCTGCCACTCCGCTGCGAAAAAAAAAGGTTGTTTTTATTCTGCGGCCGCGGGGGATCGATCCCACGACCGCGCGCAAGGAACAGAACAACGCAACCACTGCGCTGGTTTCAGTCGTTTGACAGTAAACGTGAAACAGAGAGGATATGTTTCAGATCTGGGTTAACTGAACCCAACTGACGAACGATTCCATCCGCGACTGAGCAGAAGCAACGCTGCTCGCCGGCGGGGAGAATAACGCGGCCGTGCTCGATCTGCTGTGGTGCAGTGGGGTGGTGGACGTGCACGGTACCGTGGTGGTGCAACAGAGGGAGAGATGGGAGAGAGGTAGCACGGTGGCTCACCGGGAGTTCGTCGCGGTTGCAGAGCTCGGGCACACGGCGGCGTCCGCGGCGTGGACGAGGATGGCGGGGGAGATCCAGGGGGTCACCGGGGCTGCTCTGGTGTTTAAACGGACACGGAGAGAGAGAGGGGTTTCGGTTTCAGGTTAGCCAACGAGGAATCGGGCGGCGACGGAGGCGTCCATCGTCGAGTTTCAGAGCGGTGGTCGCCGGAGGGAGTTGCAGAGAGGGAGCTCGGGCAGCGAGAGAGGGTGAGCGGCGGCGCTAGCGAGGGGAGGAGGAAAACCTAGGGCTAGGGTGCAGCAGGGAGGGTCCAGGGGTGTTTATAGGGCCGTAGGAGCTCGGATCGCCGTCGGGTGGTCGTCGATGCCGCCGTGGATGCCTCCGATGGCCGCCATACTGCGGGAAGAAGGATTAGATCGAGGGAAAAAAATGAAGCGTTTTCTTCGTTTAAGTGGCAGGCTGGGCTGCGCGCGGAAGGGAGACGAGGTGGGCTGGGCGCAGCCCACCCTCTGTTGGCGCCAAAACGTTTTGAATTTTTTAATTTTTTCTTTCTCCCCTTTTTTTTCCTGAAAAGTAATTGGAAGTAAAAGATGGGTTTTAGGTTAGACAAAAATTTGGAAAAATTAGAGGAAGTCCCTTAGGCCAAATACAAACAGTTGTTTACTTTTATTTTCAAAAGTTTAAATATTTGCTTGCTGTTTGAAATTAAACCAAATTTGGGGAATTTTAATATTACATGCTCATTAATAAAAACCCACTTTTAAATAGGGTAACCCCTATGTTAATTTATAAACCATTGATCAAAATTGTGTTATAATTTGCATGGATTCAATTGGTTGCTGTTTGATGCTTGAATTTGGAATTTTAAATGTGCTTGGAAAATAAATGATTGGTTTAAAACCATCATTTTCACAAGTGATCACTATGGCATAAAATGAAACCAATTGGTTGTTATTATATGTGATTTTTATTTAACATGTTGTAACAGAGCAAGTATGAAACCATTGTTTGAATAAGGTTTGAATTTGAGTTGTGAAAACAGTGGAAAACAATTGCAACAATTAAGAAACAAATGCAAACAACATGGAAACAATATGATGACATGATGCAATACTTTAATAAACATGCAACAAACATTCTAAGGGGATGATTTTCATACTTGGGATGTTACATTAGATACGAGTTTTACGCAACCCACTAGTTGAGAAATGCTAGTTAGCTCAAGTTTGTCTTATAGATTGGAAACTTTCTGTTAGACAAGTGAGGTGACCTAGTGTTATCAAACAAGATTCACCGATCCAAGTACAAGGTAATGATTGAGTGCAACATGGATTGGCCCCCATTGTGACTATTCACATTATTTACTTTTGATGTGAGGAATGTTAAATCTGAGTGACATACCTATTAGAGAGACGATGATGTTAAACCTGAACCATAGAATGGTAGAATACAATAATCACCCTATGTTAGTGTTACTGAACACGTACTATTTTTGGTGAGGATCAAGCCAACCTTGGAGCTATCAAGCAATGGGAGATTTTGCCTACCATGAGAGTTTCTTTCGAAATATCACGGTGTTTACCTTCAAGGATGACAACAACAAGATGCAAGATTGCCAAGGACATTAAAAGACAGAGTTGAGAGTGACCCAAGGACTTTTGATTGACCCAAAGAGTGACTCCTCAGTGTCAAAGGTAGTTCAACATACCTATGTTGATCTGCAGCTCTACCACGAAGGAAAGTTCTACTCAAGCCAATCTCAAATCAATCTACACTCCAATCTAATGAAAATAGACTAACCACAAAAGTTTCTTTTAAGGTTGGAAGCGCACCCAGCTGTTCTAGAACCCAGTCACCCAGACCTATCTTTCTTTCTAGTCTTCCCAAATCTCAGGACGAGATTTCTCTTAAGGGTGGTAGTCTGTAACATCCCTGATTTTTGGAAAACTCAAAAATCACAAAACTTTGAAACTTTGGTTTTCATGTCAATACAAGTCACCAAAAACAAATAAAACTCAAACACAAATGAAATATTAGGTCCTATACCAAGTATATTGGATTTGGAAGTCCAGTTATGCCCTTGTTCCTTAAACCCTAACACCTTATTCAAAAATAAATTTCTAAATTATATAAAGGGAATATCTTTTTATTAACAAACCCTTACCTAAAATGTTTACAACTCCAATATTACTTTGAAGATATTTTATGGCAACAAGAATCAAAGATTTATAACCCTTAATGAAGTTCTAGGCCTCAAAAGTATTTGATGAGAATAAAATTGTTAATAATAACTTTTAGTTGTTATTCCAAGTTTTAAACATAAAGGTGTGAAAATAAAATGCATTGCTTGAAAATAACATAAAAGAGGGTTTTGAAAACAATATTATGACTTGTGGTTTTATTTTAAATTTTATTGATCAACAATATTAATTATTTGATATGAACTAATTAAATAGCATTAAGTTACTATTAGTAAATCCTTCATATCCTAAAATTATAAAATGTGAAAAGGGTTTAAAAATGGCTTTCCAAAAATAATATATGACATGCAAAATGTCCCTCTAATTTTATTTAGACAATAACATCAATTTATTATTTTCTAAATTCTTAAAATGGCCTTAAAGTACTATTAGTGTTTTATTTATATTTTCAAAATATAAATTGTGAAAACAAGATGAAATGACTTTCAAAAATATGTTTTCAACTTTTATAATGTCACTAAAATTTTAATTGACCAATAACTATGTTTTATAAATTTTTAAATTAAAAATCACATTCAGTAACTATTAAGGAATTATTCAAATTTCCAAAATTCAAAAATAAAATATGTGGTTTTGTTTTAAAAAATGTTACACTTGGAAAGTATTTTAAATTTTAAGATTTTAAATTTTTTGTTTCATGTCATTTGGATAATTAAAACAGAAGTTATTAAAGATTTGTTTAAACAGAAAAAGAAAAATAAATAAAAGGAAAGGATGATGTCAGCTGACGTCACCTTCTTCTTCCTCACAGAAGGAAAGCCACGGCCATAATGGCCGAAATTTTCGCCGCTCGATTCCAGGCCATTAAGGCCATGACTGCCCCTCCCTTTGGCTCTATAAGATGCATCGAGACCCCTCTCAATTTCCCCTCTCCTCCCCCTTCGTTTCGTGCCCCCACGTTAGATATTTTTGTCACCGGAGTTGAACCGTGCCGCCGCCGTGATCCTCGAAATCCAGCAAGGTAGTCCTTCGCCCTCTGTCCCCGTTGGTCCCCCGTGGTTTCCCATGCCCGTGCGCACCTCTCTGATTTTTTGTTGTTGTTTCTCTTGCATCTGTTCTGCCGCATCGAGCTCGCAGAGGTTCGCCGGAGCAGCCACGTCGAAATCTTCACCGTGCCTCCATTTGGATCACAATCGGCAGTCGTCGTCCACGCCATCTCCTTCACGGTGCCACGACAAGTCGCTCCATGGTGTCCCCGTGCCCGGAGGCGCCTCCTAGCCTCGTCGCCGTCCGAGCCCGAGAGCAGCACCACCGCGCACGCCATTTCCGGCGAGGTTCCCGCCGCCCGGTGAGCATCCCCATCTCCATATCTAATCACGACTATTAGATCTAGATCCAACCGCTCACAACAAGCCACTTATCGAAGAGGTATCACCCAATAGCGTAGCGCCACGTATGAGCCAGTCAGCTGCGCCGATTTGGTTATTTGTCGCCCACGCAGCGCATAGCCGGCCCAGGCCCAGTCCCTACCCCTCGCCCTGTGCGTCAAATAGCAGATATGAGCGCAGCTATCTCTGGGATTTATTCCCGAATAAAAACAGAATATCAATTTTGCAGAAAAGCCCCTAGAAACTAGAATCATCATAACTTTTGATCCATAAGCCCAAATTTGGCAAACTTGGACCTCTTGGAATCAGCACAACATGTAGAAACTTTTGGCACTGGCCAAATTTAAATTTTACAATTTAAAATTTGTTCAAATTCAAATATGCTTGTTTGATGAATTTTGGCATAATTTAAATTCTACAAATCCAAAAATTGCAAATAAAATATAATTGGAAACCTTAGGATGTGTACCTTCATATCCTCTATCCCAAATAATATTTGAACAAATTAAAATTGAATTTAGAATTAAGTGTTATATTTGAGTATTTTTGACATAGATTTAATTCCACAAATAATTTCAATATAGTTCCTTTTGCAAAATTGCTCCATTTGATAACCTTGAACCAGAAACAACCTTGCCCAACCATTTTAGACACCCTTGGACCATGACCATGAGTTTTGACCAAAAACCCAACATAGTGACATCCATTTTCATCATGTCTTAGAAATTGTTTCCATCATCTACTCTTTGATGTTATGGCTATTTGGAGCCAAGACCAAGTCCTTAGAATGTGTCAATCACATATAGTACCAAGTAGTGAACTTTAGTTTTCTATCTACTTCTCCACTCCCCTTTCATGCTTCAAGAAATCATCAAGTTAGCAAAATGGAGATCAAGACACAAGCAAAGAAGAAAACTTTATTTTCAACTTGGTGGCAACATGAAGAGCTACAAGGAAGATGAATGAAGAAGTTTTGAAGAAAAGACTTGGAATCCACACCGAGAAGGAACTCAAGGAAGTACAAGTATGAAGAAATCCAGAAGAAAACATCTCCCTCTCTCTTTCTATCTTTCTGCTTTTTATTTCTATTTGACTTAGTGGTATCTGTGCCCAACCCATACCGAAACCAATTAGTGAGTAAGCCATGAAGAATTTATCAAGACCAAGAGAAGAATCTATCCAAGGAACAAGTCTAAAATATAAGCATGAAGATGACTTCAAGATGACAAGCATGTGAAGACTTGGGGCAATCCATACAAGATAAAGTATAACAAGTTGTTTTTGTCCAACCCTTGACCCCAACAGAAAAGCCCAATACTTTATCATGCTATCTACATTGATACGAACCTAAACCTAGCCTAAACCAAAATGGAAGGACTAACTTAGATCACTCAAATGTTTTGATGAAAACAAATAAGTGTTACACTTTGTTATGTGAAATAGTGAGATCACCTTGGTGAACTCTTTGAACTTCCTCGACAAGTATGGTTAAAATAAAGTTAGTTTTCTACAAAACTCAACCTAGTCCATCCCAAGTAAAACCTTCGAAACTCCTTAGCATGTATTGAACCATTGGAGAATAAATCTTTTCAAAATCAAACCTTGACCTTGTCCTAACCAACTTGGTTAAACCCCTTTTGATATGTTAGTTTCTCTGTATGTTTTCTACACTTGTATGTTTGTTTACTAGGATGCTTGTTTATTTTGTTATTGTGTTTTCAATGTATAGATTGTACGGAGAGCAACGATCTTTTGTGAAGAGTGTTATTTCTTCACCAACTTCAAGAAGGCAAGTAACACATCATTTCAACTACCCATTATTTTCTATATGCATTAGTTGATTTTTTAGTAGTATGCATGATAGGAAATTTTCCTAAATTATATTATGCGATGATGTATCCTAGTAGTGTGTAGCCATCCTTGTACCTTGTTATTTTGATGCCTTGTTACTTATTACTTGCTTAGCCATGATACAAAACTTGTTTTACTTGATGTTGTGGAAAAATTCTAAGTAACAACTTCAATGAACCACCTGGATGGATTGGTAATGCGGGGCTGTTGATAGTTGAGTGTCTCCCCGAGGGGATTTCACTTGAAGGAATGCCACCCAGGAACAAAGTGATTATGATGTTCCCCAAGTTTATATTGCTTCCAGTGCAACCTTTACTCATATGGGCTCTGTCTTGATTAATTAAGTTGCGAGGGTTCAGCCTGGGCTTGACAAGCAGATGTAGCATAATTATAGGTGGAACGAGTCTTGCCATTAGGTTGAATTCTTGCTTCTGAAAGATCTCGTCTCAATCTTCTCCTTTCCTTAATGCACTCAGGGTGTATAGGATATTTGGGCTGATTTGAGTCTGAAGGTGAAAGTGCACAAACTCTGCAGAGTCAACAAACTAAGATCTTAGCCGTGTCCCCGGTTATGGACAACTATGAGCAGCTGGACAAGGAAGGACGGAAGAATCACATCACCATTTTGAATAATTAAAATTTTGACCAAGTGAACAATATTTGTGGTGCTTGGATTTCAGTCCGATGATGCCACCCCTTTGAAAACAAATGTTTTCTTTTACAAAAGAGATAGGAGAAAACTTGCTTTATGCAAACTTAGCCAAAAACTCCACCAAGCCAAATATCCATGTAGTATTAGTCTTGCCATTTATATCCACCATAGTGTTACCTGCCAATACATTAAATTGTATTGAATCCCTTGTGGCTGCATATTCCATATTGCAGATGTTTCTGAAGACGAGTGAGGATTTCGTTTAGGATCTCGAGACTATCGCCAACATGTTTTGCCTGTGGCACATGAAGAAGATGGGATCAATGTGTTCTATGTTTTCCATTCTATTTCTTTGTTTTCTGCTAGTCTTCTAAGACTATGCAAGTTGTAATACCATTTTGTAAAGACTGGATCATGCGATGTAATAGCATTTGATGCATTTGCATGATATTTCATTTTGTACTGTGGTGCTAGCAATTGATCCCGGGACTAGCACAATAACACAGGCGTTCTTACATTATTTAAATGTAGGAACGCAACACATGCGACTAACACAAACTTGATCAATCTAATGTAAAAGCGTATGCACGCTGAGATCATAAAACTTTAAACACAGGCATGATAAATAAAACTTTAAGAATAATGCATAGCTATTACTTTGCATCACGAAAAGTAACTCAAATAAAGGATCATGAATAATAATGCAAAGAAAGGTAAACGTTTGTTTCAGGTATAGAAAAAGCATGGAAACATGATATTTCGATATTCCTTAAGAGTGGGGCAAAACATAAATGCCAGGACACCTTCAAAGTTCAAGAGGAAGACTAGAACAAATAATTTAAGAACAAATAATAACACATCATGAAGTAATTATTGATGCTTATGGGACAAATCCACATAGAACTCAGAATGGCAAAAAATGCTCTCTCATTTGTGCATAAAGTTAGAAGATGGAGACTCAACATAAAAGTAAAAGAAAGGCCCTTCGCAGAGGGAAGCATGGATCATTCATGTGCTATAGCTTTTATTTTATTAAACAGAGGTATTAAAAGTTTGACATTTGTGGAGGAATGTCTATATTTTGGGAGATGTATGCTAATGTCAACGAATGGTAAACAGAAAATATAGTACGTCACAAGTCAATTGGATTCACAAGAGCGGCTCCCATGGTGAAGGACGCAACTTGTGTAAAAGGTCATCCCTCTTTCTCTTTACTTTACACAATTATGCTTTGACTGTTAAATCAAGGGCAAAAATAGTGAAGAGAATTTGTATGCATTAATTTGGGGCTGGGCACCCCGCTGCCAGCTCTTCTATCATTTGGATAATCGGATGGAGCCACTAGTCCAGGGTGTGAAATCCAATCAACAAGTGAGATAAAGATTCTCTATTTATGTCCGCATGAGCAAAAATAGGAACATAAAGCATGAGTATTTTTAAAGGTTTTAAAGGTAACACATAAGCAATTTACTTTGGAATAGCAGTTAAATACCACATGTAGGTAGGTATGGTGGACACAATGGGAAAAACTTTGGCTTAAGGGAGTTTGGATGCACGAGTAGAGCTCATACGCAGTACAGGTGGAGGCCAGCAAAACACTGGGAGCGACAAATCAAGAGAGCATAAGAGCCATAATCATGCATAGCGACATAAGGATCATTAATTAAAACATAAGCAGCATCACAAGTTCAAAAACTAAGTAGTCATGGAGGCTATTCGTGACTGGTTTTTAGTCATAAACATGGTGTGAGCATGCGCCAAGTCAACCAAATAAAACATTCGAAAGAGAATACCATATATTGATGCTTTACTATGACAAGAACAACTCATGAATCTTTCAATACATATTAAACACTCTCAGCTATTTGAGGCTAATCATGCTACTCAATAACCACAAGGATTTAAAACTAAAATAACATTTAGCATGGCATGAAAAAGTCCTAGCCACAGTATATACAAGTTTCTACTAGTATTGTTATAAATTCTACTTCAAGCAGCAGTTTTTCTTTTGTTTCTCCCAACAAGCACCATACAAAACATGCTTTAACAAAAATACTCTTTATGATACAGCAAGCAAACATGAGAGTACTCAAATAATACTACTAAAACTAATATCTCTAATAAGAGATGCATGCAAAACAGGAGCTAAATAAATGCAATAGTCAAACAGAGACTAAGAATACAAGATATTCTCAAGAAAAAGTGGAGCGTGTCACTCTCCAATAAAAGAATGTTGGGGTCCAACCAAGCTTATTGAAAAAGTAAAAAAAAAACTGAAAGCAAAAGCAAACTGAAAACAAAAATAAAAAACGCTCCAAGCAAAGCACATAAGATGCGACCGAATAAAAATATTGTTTCACTAGAAGTGACCTGATAATTTGTTGATGAAGAAAGGGATGCCTTGGGCATCCCCAAGCTTAGACGCTTGAGTCTTCTTGGAATTTTCTTGGATGTACCACCGGGGCATCCCCACGCTTAGGCTTTTCACTCTTCTTTATCACATCATATCATCCTCTTCTCTTGACCCGTGAAAACATCCTTCACATCAAAATTCTCACAATCGTCATTAGCAACGTTAGTGCAACTGAAATAATAAATTCACATGGTTCAGTTTCAACACAAGTCTAACACTGAAAAACACATTAGCTACTGTCACAACTTCTTTCAAAACTCTTTTTATCAAAAGAACACCAAAAGAAAGAGATTAATATGCAAATGCGATAAATGGTAGAAATCTTTCAAAAACGAAACAACAGGTAAAGATCGATTTCTTCAAAAATCTTATGTTGCTCAAATCAAAAAGTCATATTGTAAGAAACGTTGCGTATATACTCAGGATTAAGAAAAAAAGCTCAGGTCATTTGAAAATTTCTATGATTTTTAACGGAATTAACAGTGGACAACAGAAATCTGTTTCCTGCGCAGAAATCCGAAATATAGTCTCAACTTTCCACTAGAGACTTTACTTGGCTCAACAAAAACTCAAAAGAAAGGATATAGCGGGGTTTCTAAGGAAATAGACAACACCCAGGTCCAAGCACACAACCTCAGGAGTATCAAGGTAGAATATTTTTTTGTGCACCTCTTATGAGCATTATTTATTCTATACCAAGCATATTTTAAACTTTTTCCCCATTGTTGCCTAAAATAACGAACCTCTACTTCAGGAATACTCATTTTAGCAGAATAAAGGCAAGCAAATAAATAACAACTATGAAGTAAACTATTTTTTTGTGTGTTTTTGATATAGAGAAATAAACTATTTTTTTGTGTTTTTGATATAGAGAAATAAAAACAAGACAAACAAACAAAATAAAGAGATTGAGAGTGAGAGTATCCCCTTGCCAGAAGACTTCCTTTTCACCGGCAACGGCGCCAGAAAATGTCGTTGATGGTGCAAATCTTGCACTCGTTGGGATACCCCAAGAGGAGGGTGTGATGAGCACATCGGTAGGAAGTTTTCCCCTTAGTTAAGAACCAGGGTTATCAATCCAACAGGAGAAAGAGAATCTCCGGAAGGTTGATGCCACTGACGGTGGTGCTGGCGCTTCACCGGTGTCAGCAACAACGTGGAACCTGCACACAACACAACCAAAATACTTTGCCCCAACGGTATAGTGAGGTTGTCAATCTCACCGGTCTTGCTGAAAACAAAGATTAGACGTATAGTATGGAAAAATAGTGTATGCTTGCAGAAAGTAAAGAAATCAGGAAATTGTTGTGGTTTGTTTCACAGTGTGGAAAATGGACCGGAGTTCATTGTTTCACTAGTGGTGTCTCTCCATAAAAGTTAGCATGCTGGGTGAACAAATTAAGGCTGGGCAATTGACAAATAAAGGTTGCACCGTAGTGCAAAATATGACATGAAGATTACTATGCTATTTAGTGCGGGCATTACAACAAGATACATAAACCGACATCCATCTGCATCTATGACTAATAATCCACCCTCAAGTTATCATCCGAACCCCCTCAGGTATCAAGTTCCAAGCAACAGATAATTGTATTAACCAAAGTGTGTAATGTAAGCAATGATTATGCATGCGGGCACTCTCACCGTTGTTTTCTCCCTAATGGCAAAAGCACATCCTCCCCCTTCATGTTTCTGTCACTCGAGCAAGGCGACAAGGAGGCATGAACCCACTATCGAGCATAAATACTCCCTCTTGGAGTCACTAGAAAATACTTGGCCAGAATAACCACTAGAAACGGAGAGCATGCAAGATCACAAATAACATATGAAAATAAAGACTATAATCAACTTGGCATAATGTCAATATTCATCGGATCCCAGGAAACACAGCATAGATAATTACATAAGATCAATCTCGATCATGATCGGCAGCTCACGAGATCTAAACATGGAGGAATATGAGGAGAACACAACCATCTAGCTACAGCTACGAACCCGTAGTCCAAGGATGAACTACTCACGCATCACTACGGAGGTAGGCATGGTGATGAAGAGGCCTCCGGTGATGATCTCCTCTCCGGCAGTGTGCCGGAAACAGCTTCAAAACCCCCTTGATCTAGGGTTGACGGTGACGGCGGCTGCGGAACTTTTTCGGGGATTTTGATCAGGGGCCTATGGTTTTCCATCCGGGGGGCTTAACTAGGCAAAAGGGCAAAGGCGGTGGAGGCTAGGGGGCCCACACCCATAGCTCGCGCGGCCAGGGGGGTCGCGCCACCCTATGGTGTGGCCCCCTGCTGCCCTTCTTCGGCTCCTCTTCGGTCTTCTGGATGCTTCTGGCGAAAATAGGAGTTCCGGGCTTCGAATTTTCCAATTCCGAGAAAATTTCTAGAACAACTTTTCTGAAACAAAAAAACAGCAGAAAACAGGGAACTGACTCTATGGCATCTTGTTAATAGGTTAGTCTGGAAAACCGATAAAAATGACATAAAGAAGGGTGAAAACATGTAGCAATTGGCATAATATCATCATGGAGCATCAGAAACTAGGGATACGTTTATGACGTATCAGCTTTACGCCCAGTTCATGCATCTTTGCATTGTTTCCCATGATAGTTCTGGCACGCTCTTCTTCAATGGGGTGTAGTGGCGATCCTAACATGAATAAAGAACTCAAAGTAAACTACAAATATAACACTTCATAAGAACCTAATACATCATAAAAAATTAAGGCACTCATCTTGTAAGAACAGTCCAGTGCAAGTAATATAAATTCTGATCCTAACTAAGACTGATAGGATCACAAGCAAAGTGACCTTAAACCTAATACGTAGTGTACAAGCTAGATCGCTGCAAATGAGCAAAGTTTTACCAAGCAAGAAGGCCCCCCTTCCAATTTCAGTTACAAGAAACCGTTTAGAGAGATTTATTGAATCAAACATTAGTAGTATAATTAGGATAACAATGAAGCATCGAACATACGATTAAACAGACAACCAATTAAGGAAGATTAACTGCATCGAACATAAGCAGGATAATAAAGAAGCATCAAACATACAATTAAATACACAAGCAGTTTACAAAGGATAGTTGCATGCGGCTTTAGGGCCTTCTGTCTTGTTGTTTTTCTCGCCTTCAATCTTCACTCGTTTCAGCGTCCTTGTAGACATTGATGGTGATGTTGCGACGATGTTGGAAACGAGGTGGAAAATCTGGACGTACGGCAAGGTCGGTAGCGAGGTCACTGACCGGCAAATACGGCGGCGAGGTGGCTGACCGACAAGCACGGCGGCGAGGTGGAAGATAACGTACGGCGAGGTTGGAGATGATGTGGCAGACAGACGAGCACAACGGTGAGGTGGCGGATCTGGACGACGAAAAGGGCGGTGATGTGGCAGATATGGAGGGAGATCTCGACGGCGACGAGGGAGTCCTGGAAAGCAAGCTATACAGCGAGGTGTGAGACCGGGGGAATAGAGGATCTGTTTTGGGAGGACAAGGGGGAGTGGATATTTCAAATTAGTGGCTTTCTCTTTCGGCGAGAGGGCCGATCGAGGGGATAAGGCAGGGTTTCGGAACGATTACAGAAATGCCCTCCAGGCTAAAGGTTGCCAGTTGTGTGTGGGAGGGATGAGAAATAAAATATCCTTGCACGAAAAAATTTGGGCGGGCTGTCCTGGCGCGAAATTTTCGGAGATACGCGAAATTTTGGCAGAACTGCGGGAAACTTTGCTAGTCGTCCGATGCTGATGGGTGGCTTACAAAAACTGAGAATTTGTGCAATTATTTACTAAATATTGTGAAGAAATCTTGAAAGTATTTGACCTAAAATCCTGGAAAGGGTCAATTATGTGGAATACTAGTACATGTTGATAGGTGGCTTAAACTTTGCTAGCCGTTGGATTCTAGTTTACTTTTTTGTCTAGACCTATCACCGGTGTCGGAAGGGGGTAGACAACTGTTTTTTTTGGCTTGGTTCTGTTAAGTTAGGCCATAGGTACATGGATTACCCAAATCTAGATATACTTGTAACAAGATTCCTTCCATTTCGCCTGAAAGGGAGCATCGATGGTTCCCCCTTAGGTAATGCATAACCTTCCTATGCGATGTCGGTAAAACCGGTCACAACTATGAGTAGGTGATACGTATCGAACGTATCTATAATTTCTGATGCTCCATGATAATATTATGACAATTGCTACATGTTCTCTCCCTTCTTTATGTCATTTTTACACATTTTCCGGGACTAACCTATTATCAAGATGCCAAGTGCCAGTTCCCTGTTTTCTGCTTTTTTTAGTTTCAGAAAAGTTGTTCTAGAAATATTCTCGGAATTGGACCCCACAAAGCCCGAAGTGCCTATTTTCCCTGGAAGCATCCAGAAGACCGAAGAGGAGATGAAGAGGGGCATTAGGGGCCCACACCATGGGGTGGCGCGCCCCCTTGCCCGTGCTAGGGGGTGGTGTGGGGCCCCCAATGCTCCACCGCCTCTGCCCTTTCTCCTATTTATTCCCCTGGATGGAAAACCCTAAACACCTGATCAAATATCCCTGAAAAGTTCCGCAGCGGCCGTCACCGTCAACCCTAGATTGAGGGGTTCTAAAGCTATCTCCGGCACCCTGCCGGAGAGGAAATCATCACCGGAGGCCGGTCCATCACCATGCCTGCCTCCGGAGTGATACGTGAGTAGTTCGTCCTTGGACTAGGGTCCATAGCAGTAGCTAGATGGTTGTATCCTCCTCTTTTTCCTCCATGTTTAGATCTCGTGAGCTGCCTAACATGATCGAGGTCGATCTTATGTAAGTCTATGTGCCGTGTTTGCTAGGATCCGATGAATATTGAACTTATTCCAAGTTGATTATAGTCTTTATTGCATATGCTATTTGTGATCTTGCATGCTTTCCGTTGCTAGTGGTTGCTCTGGCCAAGTAGTTGCTAGAGACTCCAAAAGGGAGTATTTATGCTCGATAGTGGGTTCATGCCTCCTTTTCGCCTTGCTTGAGTGACAAAACGTGAAGGGGGAGGATGTGTTGTTGCCATTAGGGAGAAACCAACGGTGAGAGTGCCCGCGTGTATAATCATTGCTTACATTACACACTTTGTTTAATGTAGTTATTTGTTGCTTGCAACTTAATACCTAAGGGGGTTCGGATGATAACCTGAGGGTGGATTATTAGTCATAGATGCAGTTGGATTACCGTCTATGTATATTGTTGTAATGCCCGCACTAAATATCATAGTAGTCATCATGTCATGAATGTGCACTACGGTGCAAACTTTATTTGTCAATTCCCAGCTGTAATTTGTTAACCCAGCATCCTATATTTTATGGAGAGACACCACTAGTGAACCTATGAACCTCGGTCCATTTTCCTATACTGTTAAACAAACCACCACAATTTCCTGCTTTCTTTACTTACTGCAAGGATACATTATTTTCCACACTATACGTCTAATCTTTGTTTTCAGCAAGACCAGTGAGATTGACAACCTCACTGTACCGTTGGGACAAAGTATTTTGGTTGTGTTGTGTGCAGGTTCCATGCTGTTGTTGACACCGGTGAGCCATCACCACCGTCAGTGGCATCAACCTTCCGAAGGTCCTCTTTCTCCTACTGGATTGATAACCTTGGTTCTTAACTAAGGGGAATTTTCTACCGCTGTGCTCATCACACCCTCCTCTTGGGGTATCCCAACACACACCATCAAGGAAATTTCTGGCGCCGTTGCCGGGGAGGAAGATGTCTTCTGGAAAGGGGAGTCTCTCATTTCAACCTCTTTATTTTGTTTATTGTCTTGTTCTCGTTTTTGTCTTGTTTTTCTTCTATATCAAAACACACACAAAAAATTAGTTTACTTTATAGCATAGAAAGCAACTCAAGTGTTTTCAAGTGTTCTAGTTGTTATTTTTGCCTTATCATGCTTCCTATCAATGTTTGATGACTTTGAAACTAGATCTTATAGGCAAGGTGGGTTCACAGATAAACAACAAAAATATTATAAGGAACACCGCTTGTCACAAAAAGGAATACACTTATGGGAGCAAATTAATAAATTGCATGACTATGCTAAAAACTTGTGCTCCACCTATAATGTTACTTATTGCTTTGATAAATCTTGCTGCTGTAGGAGGTCTAAACACCTTCCTTTTCAATTTGAGTGTAAGGATAATGTTACCATATCTTCTTATGTTAAGGGAAATTATGAATTATATGATGTGGAACAAATTGAAGAATGTATTGCTTGGAAGGGTGCATTCGAAATTGCCTATTTGCTTGAAAGTATTGATGGTGCACCTTATAAATATGAGATTTATGCTATACTTGAATATTGCTTTGATAATTACAAGGATTTTAGTTACTACATAATGGAATATCTTAATAAATTCTCTCAACATAATGGAAGAAGAAACTGCTGAATCTGGAACTTCATTGGATGAGAAAGAGGAGGAGAGTGATGATCAAGAGGAGGAAAAATGGTACCCATGTCTACCTCCCAATGATAGTAACTCTTTAACTCGTACATTTTTTCATGATAATCCATGCTACTTTGATAAATCTTATGATAATCCTCTGTTTATTCCAACTATTGATATGCATGATAATGAGGAATTTTGTTTAGAAAATTTATATGATAATGCTCTTGATGATGGTCCTATGTTATTTGATGTTATGAATTATAATGCTACTGAAAATAGGAGTTCTATAATGTTTCCTATAACTTTTATGAGTGATCAATCATCTTGCTTTGCTATTGCTAAAAGTGGGAAAAAAGAGGAGCTGATTTTAATTTTTTTATCCCACTATTTTTGAGCGTGATATGAATTGTGTGCTTTTAGACCATGACAAACATGTTTTATGTGATAATTATGTTGTTGAGTTTGTTCATGATGCTACTTAAAATTACTATGAGAGAGGAAAATTTGGTTGTAGGAATTTTCATGTTACTAATACACCTCTCTTTTTGTTGAAAGTTTTGAAGCTGCTCTTGTTCTACCTTCCCATGAGTTCTAGTTTGAGCTTCTTTAATTTATTTCTTTACGAGATTCCTATGCATAGGAAGTGGGTTTGACTTAAAAAAAATTATAATTGCTTCTTGATGCTCTCTTTTTCTTAATTCATATTTCTTATGTGAGCATCTTTGCTTTTTATGCTTAGCTGAAAGGCGTTAACGAAAAGCGCTACCGGGAGACGACCCGTTTTATTTCATTGGTTTCAACCCGTTTTCCTTTGTTTGATTTGCACCTGGGTGTTTTCTATTTCCTTAGTAACCCTGCTGTATCTTTTCTTTTGAGTTCTTGTTGAGCCAAGTAAAGCCTCTAGTGGAAACTTGAGGCTATATTTCGGATTTCTGCGCAGGAAACATATTTCTGCTGTCCACTGTTTATTCCGTATAAAATCACAGAAAATTCAAATGACATGAGTTTTTTTGTGCGTAATCCTTGGCTGTATACGCAACTTTTCTTAGTTGACCACTTTTTTATTTGAGCAACAGAATATTTTCGAAAAAAATCATATTTACGTGCTGTCCTGTTTTGACAAATTTCTGCCAATAATTGCATTTGTATCTTAATCGTTTTCTTTTGGTTTTATTTTGAGAAAAAGAGTTATAAAAGAAGTTGTGACAGTAGCTAATGTGTTTTTTAGTGGTAGACATGTGTTGAAATTTAACCATGTGAATTTATTATTTTGATTGCACTAACGTTGCTAATGAAGATTCTGAGAAGTTTGGTGTGAAGGAAGTTTTCAAGGGTCAAGAGAAGAGGATGATATGATGTGATCAAGGAGAGTGAAAGGACTAAGCTTGGGGATTCCCTGGTGGTACATCCATAAAATTCCAAGAAGACTCAATCGTCTAATCTTGGGGATGCCCAAGGCATCCCCTTCTTCATCAACAAATTATCAGGTCACTTCTAGTGAAACTATATTTTTATTCGGTCACATCTTATGTGCTTTACTTGGAGCATCTTTTATTTTTTGTTTTAAGTTTGTTTTTGTTTTTTTTTTCATTTTGTTTTTTACTTTTTTCAATAAACTTGGTTGGACCCCAGCATTCTTTTATTGGAGAGTGACACGCTCCGCTTTTTCATGGGAATACTCTGTATTCTTAATCTTTGTCTGGCTGCTGCATTTATTTAGCTCCTGTTTTGCATGCATCTCTTATTAGATCTGTTAGTTTTAGTAGTATTATGTGAGTACTCTCATGTTTGCTTTCTGTATCATTTAGAGAGTTTTTGTTAAAACCTATTGTGTATGGTGCTTGTTGGGAGAAAGAAACTGCTGTTTAAAGTAGAATTTATATTGGTGCAAGTAGAAGCTTGTATAGACTGTTGCTAGAACTTTTTCATGCCATGCTAAATGTTATTTTAGTTCTAAAGATTTGTGATGTTCAGTAGCATGAATAGTCTCAAATAGCTCAGAGTGCTTAATATGTCATTGAAAGATTCATGAGTTGTTCTTGTCATAAGGAAGCATACATTTTTGGTATTCTCTTTCGAATGTTTTATTTGGTTGATTTGGCGCATGCTCACACCATGTTTATGACTATGAACCAGTCACGAATAGCCTCCATGACCACTTAGTTTTTGAACTATGATACTGCTTATGCTTTAATTAATGATGTTGATGTCGTTATGCATGATTATGGCTCTTATGCTCTCTTGCTTTGTCGCTCCCAGTCGTTTGCTAGCCTCCACCTTTACTGAGTATGAGCTCTACTCGTGCATCCAACTCCCTTAAACCAAAGTTTTTCCCATTATGTCCACCATACCTACCTACATGTGGTATTTAACTGCCACTCCAAGTATATTTCTCATGTGCTACCTTTAAAACCTTCAAAATTACTCCTGCTTTATGTTCCTGTTTTTGCTCATGACGACGTCAATAGAGAATCTTTATCTCACTTGTTGATTGGATTTCACACCCTGGACTAGTGGCTTCATCCGCTTATCCAAATGATAGAACAGCTGGAAGCGGGGTTCCCAGCCCCAAATTAATACACACAAAATATCTTCACTATTTTTGCCCCTGATTTATCAGTCAAAGCATAATTGTGTAAACAAAAGAGAAAGAGGGATGACCTTCTACCCAGATGCGTCCTTCACATGGGAGCCTCTCTTGTGAATCCATTTGGCTTGTGACGTACTGTATTTTCTATTTACCATTCGTTCACATTAGCATACATCTCCAGAAATATAGATACTCCTCCACGGTATGTGATTGTTGGCAAGCACTCGAGGATTCGGTTAGCCATGGTTTGTGAAAGATGGATGGGAGGAGTGTCAAACTTTTAATACCTCTGTTTAATAAAATAGAAATCTCTAGAACATGAGTGATTCCTGCTTCCCTCCGCGAAGGTCCTTTCTTTTACTTTTATGTTGAGTCTCCATCTTCTAACTTTATGCACAGTTGAGAGAGCATTTTGCCATTCTTAGTTCTATGTGCACTGTCCCATAAACATCAATAATTACTTCATGATGTGATATTATTTGTTCTTAAATTATTTGCTCTAGTCTTCCTCATGAACTTTCAAGGTGTCCTTGCATTTATGTTTTGCCCCACTCTTAAGGACTAGCGAAATATAACTTTGCCATCCTTTCTCTATGAATGAAACAGAAGTTTATTTTTCTTTGCATTATTTCTCATGATCCTTTGTTTGAGATACTCTTCATGATGAAAAGTGATTGCTTTGCTTTATTATTAAAGTTCTATTTATCATGTTTGTGTTTGAAGTTCTATGATCTCAGCTTGCATATGCCTTTACATTTTTATGATCAAGATTATGTTAGTAGCATGTCACCTCAGAAATTATTGTTTTATCGTTTACCTACTCGAGGACCAGTAGGAACTAAGCTTGGGGATGCTTGATACGTCTCCAACGTACCTATAATTTCTGATGCTCCATGATAATATTATGCCAATTGCTACATGTTTTCTCCCTTCTTTATGTAATTTTTACACGTTTTCCGGGACTAACCTATTAACAAGATGCCATGTGCCAGTTTGTTGTTTTCTGCTGTTTTTGGTTTCAGAAAAATTGTTCTGGAAATATTCTCGGAACTGGATCGCACAAGGCCCGAAGTGCCTATTTTCCCCGGAAGCAACCAGAAGACCGAAGAGGAGACGAACAGGGGCATCAGGGGGCCCACACCATGGGGTGGCGCCCCCCCCTTGGCTGCGCCAGGGGGTGGTTTGGGCCCCCAGGGCTCCACCGCCTCTGTGCTTTCGCTTATTTATTCTCCACGATGGAAAACCCTAAACAACTGATCAAATATCCCCAAAAAGTTCCGCAGCCGCCGTCACCGTCAACCCTAGATCAAGGGGTTCTGAAGTTGTCTCCAGCACCCTGCCGGAGAGGAAATCATTACCGGAGGCCTCTCCATCAGCATGCCTACCTCCGGAGTGATGCGTGAGTAATTCATCCTTGGACTACGGGTCCACAGCAGTAGCTAGATGGTTGTATCCTCCTCTTATGTGTAACATCCCAAGTATGAAAATGTCCCTTAGAATGTTTGATTTCTTTTTTAATTAAAGTATTGCATCATGTCATCATATTGCTTTCATGTGTGGATTCTCAAAATTCAACTAAATTCAAATCACTTATGTTTTCACACTTGGTCTGTTACAACCTTTTCAAATAAAATAATCTAATCTAATAAGTTATTTGTTTTCCATAAATTTGAATTTGCAACAATTAATTTGGTGGAATTTCAAACCTTTTCAATTATTGCAAAATGCACTTAAATTCATTTGAATTTCAAATAGCAACAAAAATTTGAGATTTTGAAAAAACAAAAGTTTGTGCAACTGGGCATTTTGAATTCCCAATGCATAGAAAATTATTTCATAATTTTCTGACTTGAAAATCTACCTCAAATTCCTTTTCTCATTTCCTTTTTACAAAAAAAAAGAAATCCAAAGCAAGGGAGAGAGGCAGTAGGCCCAATTTTTTTTCCCCTCAGCCCAACACCACCCCAACCGACCTTTTCCCCTTTGGCCCAACTCTCTCCCAGCCCATACCCCTTCGATCCCACTTCTTCTTCCACCTCTGTACGGTCTTCATCCATGGTGTCCACGTGGTTCAGAGAAACAGGCAACGGTGGAGCTCCTCCCTCCTGCCCTATAAGACCTAGCTAGTGCCCTAGCCCCTAACCCTAACCCCTCTCCTTTCTTCTCCCTCTCCCCGCCTTCAAATTCTCTCCCTCTTCCTCCATCTCTCTGTCTCCTTTCATCTGTAACTGCAACCTCTGTACCTCCAACCGAAAGCTCCTCTTCCTCCGGTGGTCGCCGGCCGTCTGGGCCCCCTCCGGCCGCGGTGAGGGCGGGAATGGAAAGCCCTCACCGCGGGCTCCCTTCTCCCCCCCTCGGCACGGGCGGGGACGGCCCGAGCCGCCGCCGCCGTCCGCTCCAAGGTCGTCGGTCGCCCCTGCTGCTGCCCCGACCGCTCCACCTGCCTCCGATCGAGGTGAGCATCCTCGACCGCCCCTTCCCCTCGATCGCCTCCTCCCTCTCCCTTGGCCGCACCGCACCCCACGCCCCTCCTGCCCACGGCCACCGCGGCGAGAGAGCAGCGAACTGCCGGCGGCCCTCCATCGTTGCTGTCTGCCAGGTTCAGTACACGTACAGTTTCAGATTCAGTTCAAAAAACCCGCCAGTCTGAACCTTATCCATCCCCCACCACCTTTTTGTCACCAAACGATTCGCAGACCAACTGGTCCCTGTCCCTAGCGTGCACCCTGGACGTCTAGGGTTCGATCCCCCTCACCCCACCTTTTTATTCTCTATTTTCTTTTTCTGCCCGCAGTTCAGAAAGTCAGATCTGATCAATTACTTCTAAATTCCATATAAAATTTAATATCACTCCAATTTGAATGATTCGAAATCCTGTGGTTTCATAATTTTGTGCTCCTTCTAGTAATGTCAAGTTTGCAACATGTTTCTGTAACAATTTTTGCACTAAATAATTAATTACTGAAAATGCAATAAAATTTGGAAACTTTGGAATTTCATAACTTTAGTTCTACTCATCCAAATTAAGCAAACTTGGTCTCGAAAAATTTGTATTAAAAAACTCTACACATTGGTATTTTATTTGGTCACAATTGAATTAATTTTGAACATGTTTTCCTCTGTTTACTAAAAATAGCAGAATAAGAATGATTATGGAAAATGGCATAATAAATTCAATAATCACCCAAAAATTATGTTTGATAGCTCAAAATGATCAGTGAAACATTTGCTACATGTTTTCAACCTTTTCAATGCAATTTGTTACTGTTTTGAATATTTTAAATTGGTGCAATATTTGAAATCTTGTTTAATTCAATTAATTTTGCAAAAATCATAACTTGGGCATAAAAATTCCAAATTCAACAAACTTAATATGTTTTCCAATCAACTTTTCATGTACTTTCCAAATATTAAATTTGTTTGCTGTTTTGAATAATTTAAATTGCTGAAAACAACTGTTTCTTGTTTAATGCATTTAAAATTGCCAAAATAACAACTTGCTCATTTTAAATCCAATTTCAACAAATGAAATATGTTTTCCATGCAAAATTAAACCACCTTTCCAAATATAAAATTTGTTCCATGTTTTGAATAATTAAAATTGGTTAAATGATTTAAACCTGGTTTAAATCATTTAATATTGCTAAATTTATAACTTGATCAAAACAAATTCTTTTGGGATATATAAAATATGTTTTCAAACCATAAGGGATAAACTTTTCAAATATGAACTTGGTTTAATGTTTTGAACAAATAAAAATTCAAATAAGTTCATGTTTGAATTAAATTCATTTAATTCTTGCTTAAACTTGTTTAATTCATAAATAATTTATTTGAAATCCTTTTTCAACAAGTGAAACATGTATTCCATCTAAAATTGTGTGTTCTTATCAAATATGAACTTTGTTATCTGTTTTGAACAATTTAACTTGATGAAAACAACAAATGCTTGTGTGGCACCTTTAAGTAACCAAAATTTCTTAACTTAATAAATGAATTCCCAAACTTGTTAAACCTTATTTCCATTTGGTTCTATTGTTGTTATTTTGCTGTTTTCCTCATCCATGCATCATGCTAATCCACTTTCACCTATTGGTTAGTTGTAAAACAAATGTTTCAACTTAAATTCATGGGCTTCCATATGCAATCCCATTGCATGTGGGTCCATTTAATCATGTTGTTATCTTGTCAACTAGTTTATTTTTGGATGCATCAATTAAACTATCATGCATCATCCCATGTTTGTGCACCTATGCCATCTTATTGATTGTTTATCTTTCTGCATTGTTTGTTTGCTTCTTCTCGGATACACGACGACGTTGAGACCGACGATACTTACGACACCCCTTCTAAGGAGTTAGCTCAGTACCAGGCTACTGGGTTTGCAGGCAAGTATTCACTCACATGAACCATCGTGTTCCTTTCAACATTGGTTACCGATACTTTCCGTTGCCTATTCTGCTAGCCCTAGTAATAGTTGTTTCTGTTACGAACCTATCACATGAATCCCTTAACCTGATATTGCCTCACCTCCATACCCATAACCTTTTGCTTGTTGCCCGTGTCTTACTAGCATGCTTAGGGTTGTTTTGATCGAGTCTATTACCCGTTACTTTCTGTTACTATTTCATTATGTTCTGGGGGCTCGATGTTAAACAATCAATCATGCTAATGTTATTGTTAATAATAATTGGATGATAAGGCATCGGCAGGAGGCCCTGTGTGGTTTTGAGGCCTGCTAGTGTCGACCCTAATAGGAAAAGGGTCTTGTCTACTGATCCATGATGAGCGCACTAACCGCATGTGGGAAGCGAGTATGGGCGCCCCCCTCAATTTGATTCGATTCGCATCTCGTCCAAATCGCCTCATTTAGTTCGTGTTTTCCATTTTCCGCATGCATGTTTTTGCGAGCCCAGGCCAGGGTGGAACTTTTGTAGTCGGCATATAGGGGGACACGTTCTTAGAGTGCTATGAGGGTCCCCTTTTGTTCGTGGGGCTCAATTAGCCGTGCGCCCAAGGTGCTTTGGGCTTGATGCGAAGAAGAGTTGAGTTGTGTAGAGTGCCCCGCTTGGTGGGAGGCATCCCATCTGGCGGGTTATTCTTGCGTGTACGGCCAAATTGGTGCAACCCTGCAGGGATAAATCTTCTCGAGAAGCCGTGTTTTCCGCGGTTATGGACTACTTGGTGAAAGTACTGGCTAACAAGTACTCAGGACAACTTAAACCTAATGTTTAACAACCTTACACCCAATGATTAACAACTTGACTAGTAATAGGCTTATTGACACAATAATCTGAACCATCATTAATTCAACTGTGTGAGTTATCCTCGGATTGCTTCTTTGGATAAGGGGCGAGGTCCAGGATGGGTTTGTTTGTGGTTAGTTATAGTTGGTTACAACACACGATCTTATCTCCTTTCTGTTAGCCGGAAGTTGTAGTATGTTCTGTAGATGGTTAGAGCAGCCAGTTGCAGCATCTTTATATCCCCTTCCTTCCGTTGAACCCAAAGAATCTGTGCTTGGTGTTGACGGGTTACACTTTGGTGAACTGTGAGTCTTGCTTGCCAGTACGTTTATGTACTGACCCCTTTGGGGCTGTGGTTTCCGCAGACTACGTTTCCGAGGATCTACATGGTGGCTACTACGTGGAGTATGACGAGACTGCTGACGAGTAGATAGCGGACCCGGGCAGGATCCGAGACTTCGTGGATGGGCTCCGTCTGTTCGTTTCCGGCCTCTTAGGCCTATTTGGATCTTGTCTGTACTCAGACATGTTGAATGCTTCCGCTGTGATGTAATGATGTTATGTTGGGACATGTGTCCTCTGGATGATTGTATTTGCTATCTCTGCTCTAATGAGAGCCATTTGCAACTTATTTCAATCTTTTGTGTCGTAGAGATCTGTTGTGATATCACTTGTTCCAATGCCGTTGACGTACCATGTGTGTATGTTTTGAAGTACGTCAATGGAAGTATCCTGATTTCTATGGGATAGTTTATGTCGACGCTGAACAGATAGGGGTTGGTTGTCACACATACGTGTGTTGGCCTACTCGTAAGAGGACGCGGGTGCCGGTAAGCCCCGTAATCCAATCTACTACTGTTCAACGGAACGGCGAGTATCCTCTAGAAGTCCGGGTGCGACAAATGGTATCAGAGCCTGTCTGCCTGCAGGATCCCTTTTTACTGGTCGCAGTGAGTCTAGAAACTATTTTGTAGCTATATAGGAAAAATGAAACGTGAGAGTAGCAATTCTGTTCTTTTTCTTCTTTCCCCACCCACCCTCCCTTTTCTAGTAAGGAAGTGCAACGTTGTTTTCCCTTCTCATCTAAACTTTCAAGTTAGGATTTCACGAATCCTGGTTTCTCTAGGATGGTTATATCTACTAGACCATAGGAATGGAGGTGGTTGTGACATGATTTATCATGTTGCCTACTCACGATTGAGAACGGAGGCGTGTAAGCCCCGGAAGCAAATCCTCTATTCCTTAAGCAGTAGATATTGATCCTTTAGAAGCCCGGATGGGTTTTCCGTAGTACCTCAGGAGTGTTTTGTTCTCGTGTTTTCCCGATGTTGCTTCGTTATCCTGTTCTTCTCAACATCCTTTTCGTCCGTTGAAATCTTGTTGTTGCTTCCCACTTCAGTTCTGCTACCGGCGTCTAATCAATAACCCTGTTCCACCCTTCTGACAGATAGTCTATTCTACAAATGAATCAAATTCTATCCAGCTATACACCCTCGATACAAAACCTCTCCCTTTACTTGAAAATGTTCTTGTGGTTTCCAAATTCCCTGACATTTTTCCAGAAGAGTGGCCAGGAATGCCTATCATCTTGAACTTCCAGAAAAGCTATCCAAGGTGCACGATGTGTTTCACGTGTCACAGCTCAAGAGGATCTTCGCAAGAAGTATCCGGACCTTTTCTTTTCTCAGTAGGAATCTCGGGGCGCGATTCCTTCAAGGGGGGGGGCGTTTTGTAACATCCCAAGTATGAAAATGTCCCTTAGAATGTTTGATTTCTTGTTTGATTAAAGTATTGCATCATGTCATCATATTGCTTTCATGTGTGGATTTTCAAAATTCAACTAAATTCAAATCACTTATGTTTTCACACTTGGTCTGTTACAACCTTTTCAAATAAAATAATCTAATCTAATAAGTTATTTGTTTTCCATAAATTTATATTTGCAACAATTAATTTGGTGGAATTTCAAACCTTTTCAATTATTGCAAAATGCACTTAAATTCATTTGAATTTCAAATAGCAAATTTTTTTTGAGATTTTGAAAAAACAAAAGTTTGTGCAACTGGGCATTTTGAATTCCCAATGCATAGAAAATTATTTCATAATTTTCTGACTTGAAAATCTACCTCAAATTCCTTTTCTAATTTCCTTTTTACAAAAAAAAAGAAATCCAAAGCAAGGGAGAGAGGCAGCAGGCCCAAATTTTTTTCCCCTCAGCCCAACACCACCCCAACCCACCTTTTCCCCTTTGGCCCAACTCTCTCCCAGCCCATACCCCTTCGATCCCACTTCTTCTTCCACCTCTGTACGGTCTTCATCCATGGTGTCCACGTGGTTCAGAGAAACAGGCAAAGGTGGAGCTCCTCCCTCCTGCCCTATAAGACCTAGCTAGTGCCCTAGCCCCTAACCCTAACCCCTCTCCTTTCTTCTCTCTCTCCCCGCCTCCAAATTCTCTCCCTCTTCCTCCATCTCTCTGTCTCCTTTCATCTGTAACTGCAACCTCTGTACCTCCAACCGAAAGCTCCTCTTCCTCCGGTGGTCGCCGGCCGTCTGGGCCCCCTCCGGCCGCGGTGAGGGCGGGAATGGAAAGCCCTCACCGCGGGCTCCCTTCTCCCCCCCTCGGCACGGGCGGGGACGGCCCGAGCCGCCGCCGCCGTCCGCTCCAAGGTCGCCGGTCGCCCCTGCTGCTTCCCCGACTGCTCCACCTGCCTCCGATCGAGGTGAGCATTCTCGACCGCCCCTTCCCCTCGATCGCCTCCTCCCTCTCCCTTGGCCGCACCGAACCCCACGCCCCTCCTGCCCACGGCCACCGCGGCGAGAGAGCAGCGAACTGCCGGCGGCCCTCCATCGTTGCTGTCTGCCAGGTTCAGTACACGTACAATTTCAGATTCAGTTTAAAAAACCCGCCAGTCTGAACCGTATCCACCCCCCCACCACCTTTCTGTCACCAAACGATTCGCATACCAACTGGTCCCTGTCCCTAGCGCGCACCCTGGAGGTCTAGGGTTCGATCCCCCTCACCCCACCTTTTTATTCTCTGTTTTTTTTTCTGCCCGCAGTTCAGAAAGTCAGATCTGATCAATTACTTCTAAATTCCATATAAAATTGAATATCACTCCAATTTGAATGATTCAAAATCCTGTGGTTTCATAATTTTGTGCTCCTTCTAGTAATGTCATGTTTGCAACATGTTTCTGTAACAATTTTTGCACTAAATAATTAATTACTGAAAATGCAATAAAATTTGGAAACTTTGGAATTTCATAACTTTAGTTCTACTCATCCAAATTAAGCAAACTTGGTCTCTAAAAATTTGTCTTAACAAACTCTACACATTGGTATTTTATTTGGTCACAATTGAATTAATTTTGAACATGTTTTCCTCTGTTTACTAAAAATGGCAGAATAAGAATGATTATGGAAAATGGCATAATAAATTCAATAATCACCCAAAAATTATGTTTGATAGCTCAAAATGATCAGTGAAACATTTGCTACATATTTTCAACCTTTTCAATGCAATTTGTTACTGTTTTGAATATTTTAAATTGGTGCAATATTTGAAATCTTGTTTAATTCAATTAATTTTGCAAAAATCATAACTTGGGCATAAAATTCCAAATTCAACAAACTTAATATGTTTTCCAATCAACTTTTCATGTACTTTCCAAATATAATTTTGTTTTGCTGTTTTGAATAATTTAAATTGCTGAAAACAACTGTTTCTTGTTTAATGCATTTAAAATTGCCAAAATAACAACTTGCTCATTTTAAATCCAATTTCAACAAATGAAATATGATTTCCATGCAAAATTAAACCACCTTTCCAAATATAAAATTTGTTCCATGTTTTGAATAATTCAAATTGGTTAAATGATTTAAACCTTGTTTAAATCATTTAATATTGCTAAATTTATAACTTGATCAAAACAAATTCTTTTGGGATATATAAAATATATTTTCAAACCATAAAAGTATAAACTTTTCAAATATGAACTTGGTTTAATGTTTTGAACAAATAAAAATTCAAATAAGTTCATGTTTGAATTAAATTCATTTAATTCTTGCTTAAACTTGTTTAATTCATAAATAATTTATTTGAAATCCTTTTTCAACAAGTGAAACATGTATTCCATCTAAAATTGTGTGTTCTTATCAAATATGAACTTTGTTATCTGTTTTGAACAATTTAACTTGATGAAAACAACAAATGCTTGTGTGGCACCTTTAAGTAACCAAAATTTCTTAACTTAATAAATGAATTCCCAAACTTGTTAAACCTTATTTCCATTTGGTTCTATTGTTGTTATTTTGCTGTTTTCCTCATCCATGCATCATGATAATCCACTTTCACCTATTGGTTAGTTGTAAAACAAATGTTTCAACTTAAATTCATGGGCTTCCATATGCAATCCCATTGCATGTGGGTCCATTTAATCATGTTGTTATCTTGTCAACTAGTTTATTTTTGGATGCATCAATTAAACTATCATGCATCATCCCATGTTTGTGCACCTATGCCATCTTATTGATTGTTTATCTTTCTGCATTGTTTGTTTGCTTCTTCTCGGATACACGACGACGTTGAGACCGACGATACTTACGACACCCCTTCTAAGGAGTTAGCTCAGTACCAGGCTACTGGGTTTGCAGGCAAGTATTCATTCACATGAACCATCGTGTTCCTTTCAACATTGGTTACCGATACTTTCCGTTGCCTATTCTGCTAGCCCTAGTAATAGTTGTTTCTGTTACGAACCTATCACATGAATCCCTTAACCAGATATTGCCTCACCTCCATACCCATAACCTTTTGCTTGTTGCTCGTGTCTTACTAGCATGCTTAGGGTTGTTTTGATCGAGTCTGTTACCCGTTACTTTCTGTTACTATTTCATTATGTTCTGGGGGCTCGATGTTAAACAATCAATCATGCTAATGTTATTGTTAATAATAATTTGATGATAAGGCACCGGCAGGAGGCCCTGTGTGGTTTGAGGCCTGCTAGTGTCGACCCTAATAGGAAAAGGGTCTTGTCTACTGATCCATGATGAGCGCACTAACCGCATGTGGGAAGCGAGTATGGGCGCCCCCCTCAATTTGATTCGATTCGCATCTCGTCCAAATCGCCTCATTTAGTTCGTGTTTTCCATTTGCCGCATGCATGTTTTTGCGAGCCCAGGCCAGGGTGGAACTTTTGTAGTCGGCATATAGGGGGACACGTTCTTAGAGTGCTATGAGGGTCCCCTTTTGTTCGTGGGGCTCGATTAGCCGTGCGCCCAAGGTGCTTTGGGCTTGATGCGAAGAAGAGTTGAGTTGTGTAGAGTGCCCCGCTTGGTGGGAGGCATCCCATCTGGCGGGTTATTCTTGCGTGTACGGCCAAATTGGTGCAACCCTGCAGGGATAAATCTTCTCGAGAAGCCGTGTTTTCCGCGGTTATGGACTACTTGGTGAAAGTACTGGCTAACAAGTACTCAGGACAACTTAAACCTAATGTTTAACAACCTTACACCCAATGATTAACAACTTGACTAGTAATAGGCTTATTGACACAATAATCTGAACCATCATTAATTCAACTGTGTGAGTTATCCTCGGATTGCTTCTTTGGATAAGGGGCGGGGTCCAGGATGGGTTTGTTTGTGGTTAGCTATAGTTGGTTACGACACACGATCTTATCTCCTTTCTGTTAGCCGGAAGTTGTAGTATGTTCTGTAGATGGTTAGAGCAGCCAGTTGCAGCATCTTTATATCCCCTTCCTTCCGTTGAACCCAAAGCATCTGTGCTTGGTGTTGACGGGTTACACTTTGGTGAACTGTGAGTCTTGCTTGCCAGTACGTTTATGTACTGACCCCTTTGGGGCTGTGGTTTCCGCAGACTACGTTTCCGAGGATCTACATGGTGGCTACTACGTGGAGTATGACGAGACTGCTGACGAGTAGATAGCGGACCCGGGCAGGATCCGAGACTTCGTGGATGGGCTCCGTCTGTTCGTTTCCGGCCTCTTAGGCCTATTTGGATCTTGTTTGTACTCAGACATGTTGAATGCTTCCGCTGTGATGTAATGATGTTATGTTGGGACATGTGTCCTCTGGATGATTGTATTTGCTATCTCTGCTCTAATGAGAGCCATTTGCAACTTATTTCAATCTTTTGTGTCGTAGAGATCTGTTGTGATATCACTTGTTCCAATGCCGTTGACGTACCATGTGTGTATGTTTTGAAGTACGTCAATGGAAGTATCCTGATTTCTATGGGATAGTTTACGTCGACGCTGAACAGATAGGGGTTGGTTGTCACACATACGTGTGTTGGCCTACTCGTAAGAGGACGCGGGTGCCGGTAAGCCCCGTAATCCAATCTACTACTGTTCAACGGAACGACGAGTATCCTCTAGAAGTCCGGGTGCGACATTATGCCTCCATGTTTAGATTTGTGAGCTGCCTAACATGATCGAGATTGATCTTATGTAACTCTATGTGTTGTGTTTGCTGGGATCCGATGAATACTAAACTTATGCCAAGTTGATTATAGTCTTTATTGCATATGTTATTTGTGATCTTGCATGCTTTTCGTTGCTGGTGGTTGCTCTGGGCAAGTAGTTGCTAGTGACTCCAAGAGGGAGTATTTATGCTCGATAGTGGGTTCATGCCTTCTTTTCGCCTTGCTCGAGTGACAGAAATGTGAAGGGGGAGGATATGCTGTTGCCATTAGGCAGAAAACAATGGTGAGAGAGCCCGCATGTATAATCATTCCTTACATTACACACTATGTTTAATCAGTATCTGTTGCTTGCAACTTAATACCTAAGTGGGTTCAGATGATAACCTAAGGGTGGATTATTAGTCATAGATGCAGTTGAATTACGGTCTATGTATATTGTTGTAATGCCCGCTCTAAATATAATATTAGACATCATGTCATGAATGTGCACTACGGTGCAACCTTTATTTGTCAATTGCCCAGCTGTAATTTGTTCACCCAACATGCTATCTTTTATGGAGAGACACCACTAGTGAACCTATGATCCCCGGTCCATTTTCCTATACTGTTAAAGAAACCACCACAATTTCCTGCTTTCTTTACTTAATGCAAGCATACATTATTTTGCACACTATACATCTAATCTTTGTTTTCAGCAAGATCGGTGAGATTGACAACCTCACTGTATCGTTGGGAAAACGTATTTTGGTTGTGTTGTGTGCAGGTTCCACGTTGTTGCTGACACCGGTGACCCATCACCACCGTTAGTGGCATCAACCTTCCGAAGGTTCTCTTTCTCCTACTGGATTGATAACCTTTGTTCTTAACTAAGGGGAATTTCCTACCGCTGTGCTCATCCCAACACACACCATCAGTAGGATAGTGGCCCTCCCAACCTCTCACCACACATTTATAAGTATATTATTAGGGATCCACCATAGCTTACGTAGGATTACGACACTCCACAGCCCCCACTTGCCAAACATTGATTTGTTGACCCATGCCACACTCTAGCACACATGGTATGTCATACCATAGGCTTGGGTGGGATTCAGACGCTCTTGAGCCCCTCTCCGGAGAAACCCTGCGCCCGGTGGAGAAAAAGGACAGAACTGCCATTTTGGACCCTCTACGTGAGCCGCAAGGGGTAGAAAAGTGGAACTAATTGCTTGTTTGTGTTAGGTTAGGACCAAGGAACACCCAATACAATGGTAGGTCCCACCTCTTGGAAATATTTCCCCCGTTTTGTCATATCCGGGATTTCGGGCTATGAGTATAGTCCTGGAACCCGTTAGAGAGAATATGACGCTGGTGAAGCCATAACAAAGAGAGTGAGGCAATCTTGGGCGTCCAAGACCCATGCAACACTCTAACACACATGGTATGGAATACCATGGGATTTTGTGGCATTCAGACGATCCGGAGCCCCCCTCCGGAGAAACCATAGCCCCTGATGGGGGAAAAGACGGAACTACCGTTCCGGCCCCTCTACCTGAGCCGGAATGGGGTAGAAAATCGGAACCAATTTCTTTCTTGTGTTGGGTTAGGCCCAAGGAACACCCAAGACAATGGTAGGGCCCAACCTCTTGGCAAGATTTCCCCAGTTCCGTCACATCAGGGAGTTTCAGGCTCTAAGTAGTCCTTGAACATGTAGAGAGAATCTGACGCCTGTGAAGCGCGCCCTAACACACAGAGAGAGGGAATCTTGGGCATCCAAGACCCATGACACAATCTAACACACATGGTATGACATACGCTGGGATTTTGTGGCTTTCGGGCGATCCAGAGCCCCCTCTCCGGAGAAACCATAGCCCCGCTGGGGAAAAAGACGGAACTGCCGTTATAGCCCCTCTACGTGAGCCAAAAGAGGGTAGAAAAGTGGAACCAATTTCTTGGTTGTGTTATTTTAGGCCCAATGAACACCCAAGACAATGGTAGGTCCTACCTCTTGGCCAGATTTCCCCAATCTGTCAGATCCGGGAGTTTCGGGCTCTAAGTAGTCCTCGAACCCGCTAGAGAGAATCCGACGTCAGTGAATTCCTAACACTGGGAGCGAGTGAATATTGGGCATCCAAGACCCATGCCACAATATAACACATATGGTATGGAATACCATGGGATTTGGTGGCCTTCAGACGATCCGGAGCCCCCTCTCTTGAGAAATCATAACCCCGATGGGGAAAAGGACGGAACTGTCATTCTGGCCCCTCTACGTGCGCAGGAAGGGGTAGAAAATTGGAACCAATTTATTTTTTGTGTTTGTTTAGTACCAAGAAACACCCAAGAAAATATTTGGCCCACCTCTTGGCAATATTCCCCCATTTCCGTCAGTTCCGGGAGTTTCGGGCTCTAAGTAATACTGGAACCCGCAAGAGAGAATCTGACGCTGGTGAAGCCCTAATACAGAGAGAGAGGGAATCTTGGGCATCCAAGACCCATGACACAATATAACACACATGGTATGGCATACAATGGGATCTGGTGGCATTCAGACGATCTGGAGGCCCCTCTCCGGAGAAACCATAGCCCCTCTAGGGAAAAAGACGGAATTGCCGTTCTGGCCCCTCTACGTTAGCTGGAACGGGGTAGAAAAGTGGAACTAATTTCTTGGTTGTCTTAGGTTAGGACCAAGGAACACCCAAGACAATGGTAGGGCCCATCTCTTGGCAATATTTCCCCCGTTTTGTCATATACGGGAATTTCAGGCTCTAAGTATCGTCCTTGAACCCGCTAGAGCGAATCTGATGCAGGTGAAGCCATAACAAAGAGAGTGAGGCAATCCTGGGCATCCAAAACCCATGCCACACTCTAATACACACGATATGGTATACCAAGGGATTTCGTGGCATTCAGACGATCCGGAGCCCCCCCGGAGAAACCATAGCCCTAATGGGGGAAAAGACGGGACTGCCATTCTGGCCCCTCTACGGGAGCTGGAAAGGGGTATAAAATAGGAACGAATTTCTTGGTTGTGTTAGGTTAGGACCAAGTTACAACCAAGAAAATGGAAGGGCCCACCTCTTGGCATGATTTCCCCAGTTCCGTCAGATCAGGGAGCTTTGCGCTCTAAGTAGTCCTGGAACATGCAAAGAGAATCCGACGCCGGTGAAGCGTGCCCTAACACAAAGAGCGAGAAAATATTGGGGATCCAAGACCCATGACACACTCTAACACACATGGTATGGCATATGCTGGGATTTGGTGGCATTCGGACGATCCGGAGCCCCCTCTCCAGAGAAACCATAGCCCCGCTGGGTAAAAAGACGTAAATGCCGTTCTAGCCGCTCTACGTGAGCCGGAAGGGGTAGAAAAGTTGAACCAATTGCTTGGTTGTGTTAGTTTAGGCCCAATTAACACCAAAGACAATGGTAGGTACTACCTCTTGGCAAGATTCCCCCAGTTCCGTCAGATCCGGGAGTTCAGGGCTCTAAGTAGTCCTCGAACCCGCTAGAGAGAATCCAATGCCAATGAATTCCTAACACTGGGAGCGAGTGAATATTGGGCATCCAAGACCCATGCCACACTCTAACACACATGGTATGGCATACCATGGGATTTGGTGGCCTTCAGACGATCCGGAGCCCCCTCTCCGGAGAAACCATAACCCCTATGGGGAAAAAGACGGAACTGTCATTCTAGCCCCTCTACGTGCACCGGAAGGGGTAGAATATTGGAACTAATAACTTGGTTGTGTTAGGCCCAAGGAACACCCAAGAGAATTTTTGGGCCCACCTATTGGCAAGATTCCCCCATTTCCGTCAGTTCCGGGAGTTTTGGGCTCTAACTAATCCTGGAACCCGCCAAAGAGAATCCGATGCCGGTGAAGCCCTAACACAGAGAGCAAGGGAATCTTGGGCATACAATACCCATGACACACTATAAAATACATGTTATGGCATACAATGGGATCTGGTTGCATTTAGACGATCCGGAGGCCCCTCTCCGGAGAAACCATAGCCCCGCTAGGGAAAAAGACGGAACTCCCGTTCTGGCCCCTGTACGTTAGCCGGAACGGGGTATAAAAGTGGAAATAATTGCTTGGTTGTGTTAGGTTAGGACCAAGGAACACCCAAGAAAATGTTAGGGCCCACCTATTGGTTATTTCCTCCGTTCTCTCATATCCGAGAATTTCGGTCTCTAAGTATGGTCCTGGAACCCGCTAGACAGAATGTGACGCCGGTGAAGCCATAAAAAAGAGAGTGAGGTAATATTGGGCGTCCAAGACCCATGCCACACTCTAACATATATGTTATGGCATACCATGGGATTTCGTGGCATTCAGACGATCCGGAGAAACCATAGCCCCGCCAGGGAAAAAGACGGAACTGTCGGTCTAGCCCCTCTACATGAGCCGGAAGGGGGTAGCAAAGTTGAACCAATATCTTGGTTGTGTTAGTTTAGGCCCAATGAACACCCAAGACACTGGCAAGGCCCACCTCTTGGCAAGATTCCCCCAGTTCTGTCAGATCCGGGAGTTTCGGGCTCTAAGTAGTCCTCGAACCCGATAGAGAGAATTCGACGGCAGTGAATTCCTAACACTGGGAGCGAGTGAATCTTGGGCATCAGAGACCCATGCCACACTCTAACACACATGGTATGGCATACCATGGGATTTGGTGGCTTTTAGACGATCCGCAGCCCTCTCTCCGGAGAAACCATAACCTGATTGCGAAAAAGACGGAATTGTCATTCTGGCCCCTCTACGTGCACCGGAAGTGGATGAAAATTGGAACCAATTTCTTGGTTGTGTTAGGTTAGGCCCAAGGAACACCCAAGAGAATTTTTGGGCCCAACTCTTGGCAAGATTCCCCCATTTCCGTCAGTTCCGGGAGTTTTGGCTCGAAGTAATCCTGGAACCCGCCAGAGAGAATGCGACGCCGGTGAAACCCGCCAGAGAGTCTGGGAATCTTAGGCATAAAATACCCATGCCACACAATAACACACATGGTTTGTCATACCATAGGATTGGGTGTGAATTCAGACGCTCCGGAGCTCCTCCCCGGTGAAACCCTAGGTCCGCTGGAGAAAAAGACGGAACTGCCGGTTTGGCACCTCTACGTGAGCCGGAAGGGGGTATCAAAGTGGAACCAATTTATATGTTGTGTTAGCTTAGGCCCAAGGAACACCAAATAAAATGGTAGGACCCACCTCTTGGCAAGATTCCCCCGTTCCGTCCGATCCGGGAGTTTCGGGCTGTGAGTAGTCGTGGAACCCATGAGAGAGAATCCGACGCGGGTGAAGGCCTAACACAGAGAGAGGGGTAATCTTGGCATACAATACCCATGCCAAACTCTAACACACATGGAATGACATACCATGTTGTTTGGTGGTATTCAGACACTTTAGAGCCCCTCTCCGTAGAAACCCTAGCCCCGCTGGAAAAAAAAACGGAACTGTTGTTCTGTTCCCTCTACGTAGCCGGAAGGGGTTAGTAATGTGGAACTAATTTCTTGGTTGTGTTATGTTAGGCCCAAGTAACATCCAAGATAATGGTAGGGCCCACCTCTCCGCAGTATTCCCCCTTTTGCGTCACATCCGGTATTTTCGGGCTCTGAGTAGTCCTTGAACCCGCCAGAGAGAATCCGACGCCGGTGAAGCCATAACACACCGAGTGAGGGAATGTTGGGAATCGAAGACCCATGAAACACTCTAACACACATGGTATGGCATACCATGGGATTTGGTGGCATTGAGACGATCCGGAGAACCCTCTTCGGAGAAACCATAGCCCCTCTGGAGAAAAAGACGGAACTGCCGTTCTGGCCACTCTACGTGAGCCGGAAGGGGGTAGAAAATTGGAACCGGTTTCTTGGTTGTGTTATGTTATGCCCAAGGAAAACCCAAGACAATTGTAGGGCCCACCTCTTGGCAAGATTTCCCCAGTTCCGTCAGATCCGGGAGTTTTGGGGTGTAAGTAGTCTTGGAACCCGCAGAGAGAATCCGACACCGGTGAAGCCCTAACAGAGAGAGCGAGGGAATGTTTTCCATACAAGAACTGTGACACATATAACACACATTGTATGACATACCACGGGATTTGGTGGCATTCAGACGATTCGAAGACCACACTCCAGAAAAACCATAGCACCGATGGGGAAAAAGTCGGAACTACCGTTCTGGCCCCTCTTAGGTTAGGCCCAAGTAACACCCAAGACAATGTTAGGTCCTACCTCTTGGATAGATTCCCAAGTTCCATCAGATCCGTGAGTTTAAGGTTCTAAGTAGTCCTAGAACCCGCTAGAGAGAATCTGACGCCGATGAAACCCTAACATAGAGAGCGAGGGAATCTTGAGAATCCAAGACCCATGCCACAATCTAACACACATGGTACAGAACAACCTAGCATTGGGCGAGATTCAGACGCTCTAGAGCCGCCCCTCTCCGGAGAAACCCAAGACATGTTGCAGAGAAAGGACGGAACTGCCGATTTGGCCACTCTACGTGAGCCGAAAGGGGGTAGAAAAGTCGAAATAATTGCTTGGTCATGTTAGGTTAGGCCCATGTAACACCAAAGACAATGTTGTGAGAGAAAGGACGGAACTGCCGATTTGGCCACTCTACGTGAGCCGAAAGGGGGTAGAAAAGTCGAAATAATTGCTTGGTCATGTTATGTTAGGCCCATGTAACACCAAAGACAATGTTATGTCCCACCTCTTGGCATGATTCCCCCCGTTCCGTGAGATCCGGGAGTTTCGGGCTCTTAGTAGTCCTGGAAACCGCGAAAGAGAATGCGACGTCGGTGAAGCCATAACACAGAGAGTGAGGGAATATTGGGAATACAAGACCCATGAAACACTCTAACACACATGGTTTGGAATACCCTAGGACTGGGTGGGAATTCAGACGCTCCGGAGCCCCGCCCCGGAGAAACCATAGGTCCGTTGGAGAAAAAGACGGAATTGCCTATCTCGCCCCTCTACGTGAGCCGAAAAGGGGTAGAAAAGTAAAAATAATTGCTTTGTTGTGTTAGTTTAGGCCCAAGTAACACCCAATAAAATGGTAGGACCCACCTCTTGGCAAGATTCCCCATGTTTCGTCAGATCCGGGTGTTTCGGGCTCTAAGTAGTTTTGGAACCGCTAGAGAGAATCCGACACCGGTGAAGCCCTAACACGCAGAGAGAGGGAATCTTGGGAATATAAGAACCATGACACACTATAACACACATGGTATGGCATACCATGGGATTTGGTGGTATTCAGACGATCTAGAGCTCCTTCTCCGGAGAAACAGAGCCTCGCTGGGGAAAAAGACGGAACAGTCGTTCTGGCCCCTCTACGTGAGCCGGAAGGGGGAAGAAAATTGGAACCAATTTATTGGTTGTGTTAGGTTAGTCCCATGGAACACCCAAGACAATGGCAGGGCCCACCTCTTGGCAAGATTTCCACAGTTTTGTCAGATCCGGGAGTTTTGGGCTCTAAGTAGTCCTAACACAGAGAGCGAGGGAATCTTGGGCATCCAAGACCCATGGCACACTCTAACACACGTGGTATGACATACTCTGAGATTTGGTGGCATTCAGACGATCCGGAGCCCCCTCTCCGGAGAAACCATAGCACCATTGGGGAAAAAGACGGAACTGCCGTTCTAGCCCCTCTACGTGAGCCGAATGGGGTTAGCAAAGTGGAATTGTAACATCCCAAGTATGAAAACAACCCTTAGAATGTTTTATTTCTTGTTAATTTATGTTTTGCATCATGACATCATCATTGCATTTGTTTTGGCATTGGTTTTCCATTTGTTTTCATCTGTTTTCCTTTGTTTTCCCATTTGAAATTCAAACAATATTCAAATATTTTGTTTCATACATGTTCTGTTACAATTTCCAAATAGATATATTCAAATAAAAACAACCATTTGTTCCCATCAAAATAGAAAGCTCAAACTATTAATTTGTTCTTTTTAATAATTCACTTAATTCAAATTTCATTCAAATACAAGTAAGTTTCCAAACAACAACCATTTTTGAAGTTTATGGAAATTACAAAAACAAATTAATCATTTGTTACCATTACACTTGAAATTACAAACTTTTAAATTGTTCTTTTCAATTAATCCATGAATACCAAAAATTCAATCAAATTCAAACAAATTGCAAACAGCAACTAATTTCAAATTTTTGGAAAAACAAAAGTTGCATTATGGTACTATTACAAAAACTAATCCATACAATTTTTCCTAAAATTCTCTAACCCCAAAAGCTATTCCTTTTTCTCCTTTTCCTTTTCAGCAAAAAAAAACAAACAGCAAAAAAAAAACAAGCACGCAGAGAGGGAGAGGGCAGGCAGTGGGCTGAGCCCAGCCCACCAGCCCGCGGCCTGGTACCCCCGCGTCCCTCTCCTCTGTACGGCTGCACATCCGCCATGTCCACGTCGTCAGACCGAGGAGCAGACGGCCAGCAGCAGCTCGCCCTCGCCCTTATAGCCAACCCTAGCCCCTAGGGATCCCCTCTACCCTAGCTCCTCCCTTTTCTTCCTCCTCTCGCGCCGTCGTCTTTCTCTTCTCCTCCTTCCTCTCTCTCTGTTCTGCAACCATCATCACCGCCACCGTACTGAACTCCGGTGATCGCGGGCTGAGCACGGGAACGAGATCCCCGTGCTCCCCTCTTCCTCCTCGACCACGCCAAGGTAGCCGGGGGCTGCTGCAGCGCCGACGCCATCCAGTTCGCTGTCGCCGCCGTCCACTGCCTGCCCCGAGCACCTCCCTCTGAATCTCCTCCCGGTGAGCACCACACCATCCACCCGCCTCTCTCTCTCTGCGTGCGCACGGTGCCTGCACCTGTCTATGAACGTACACGAGCGCGCACAGCAACCCCCGCAGCAACGCAGGCCACCGGCGACCACGGTCTCCCCGTCGCGGCCAAGGTTCAGTTAACTGAACTGAAAATTCAGTTAACTGACGCGGACACCACCTTATCCTCACGGCGCATCCCTTACTGACAAGAAACGTTCGCTCACCGCAGTGGCAACAGCACACGTGCACGCGCCCGAGCCCAGGGTTCGATCCCCCATCGGGGTTAAATCCCAAACCTTTTTTCGCCACCGCGCGCTGACAGGTGGGCCTCCCCCTGTCAGCGACCACACCTGCCACGCACGCGCCACGTTGGCCCAGGGCCGCCTCGTCAGTGGCCCAAGCTAGGCCACTGCGAGGTGTAAAACGTTTCTGGCCTTTTCTTTTTAAGTTTAAGTCCTTTTATTTTACAGATTAGTCCCTGTATTCAAAATGCAAATAACTTTTGAAATTCAAATCCAAATAATACAAATGAAATATGTATTCTGCACCAAATTAAATTCTCTACATGATTAAAGCATTTGTTTTCAGTTTTGACCATTTCAAATTGTTTCCAAATTTAAATTCAAACAACTCCTTTTAAATTTGGTTAATTTCATAACTATTCAATATTATTTCAATTGTCACATATAAAATATGTTTTCCATGCCAAATTGAACCACCTTTTCAAATATAAACTTTGTTTCATGTTTTGAATAATTAAATTTGGTTAAATACTTTAAACCTTGTTTAAATCATTTAAATTTGCTAAATTCATAACTTGGTCAATTTAATTTCTTCTTGACCATATAAAATATGTTTTCAAACCTGAAAATTATAATCTTTTCAAATATGAATTTTATTTAATGTTTTGAACAAATAAAAATTCAAATAAATTCATACTTGAATTAAATTCATTTAAATCTTGTTTAAACTTGTTTAATTCATAAGTAATTTATTCTAAATCCTTTTTCAACAAGTGAAACATGTATTCCACCTAAAATTTTGTGCACTTTCCAAATATGAATTTTGTTATCTATTTTGAACAATTTAAATTGGTGAAAACAACAAATGCTTGTGTAACTACTTTAAGGAGCCAAAATCTCCTAACTTAATAAATAAAATTCCAAACTTGTTAAACAACATATCAAATTGGATCTATTGTTGTTTTCTTTCTGTTTTCATCATCCATGCATCATGCTAATCCACTTTCACATGTTGTTTAGTTGTAGATCATCTAAACCAACCTTAAATCATGGACTTTTCCATATGCAATCCAATTGCATATGGGTCCATTTAAATTATGTTACCATGTCAACTAGTTTATCTTTGATGCATCAATTAAATTGCCATGCATCATTCCATGATTGTGCACTATGCCATGTTATTGATTGTTTGTCTCTCTGCGTTGTTTGTTTGCTTCTTCTCGAATAGACGACGACGTTGAGACAGACGAGATTTACGACACCCCTTCTGAGGAGTTAGCTCAGTACCAGGCTGCTGAGTTTGCAGGCAAGTATTCACTCACATGAACCATTGTGTTCCCTTCCACATTGGATACCGATACTTTCTGTTGTGTATTCTGCTAGCCTTATGAATCGTTGCTTGTGTTCGATCCTATCACATGTTATCCTTTAACCCTGATATAGCCTCACCTCCACACCTAAAACCCCGTTGCTTGTTGCCTGTGTCTTACTAGCATGCTTAGGGTTGTTATGCTCGAGTCTGTTGTCCGTTACTTTCTGTTACCATATTTATTATGTTCTGGGGCTCGATGTTTAAACAATCAACCTGTTAATGTTTGAGGTAATGCTAATTTGCTGATAAGGCACCGGCAGGAGGCCCGGCGTGGTTTTGAGGCCTGCTAGTGTCGACCCTAATTGGGAAAAGGGTCTTGTCTACTGATCCATGATGAGAGCACTATCCGCATGTGGGAAGCGTGTATGGGCGCCCCCCTCAATTTGATTCGATTCGCATCTCGTCCAAATCGCCACACTTAGTTCGGGCTTTCCATTTGATGCATGCATATGCAGGTACGAACCCGAGGCCAGGGTGGAACTTTTGTAGTCGGCATTTAGGGCGGCGTGGTCTTCCAGTGCTATGAGGGTCCCCTTTTCTTCGTGGGGGCTCGATTAGCCGCGCACGCACAGCACGTGATGCTTTGGGCTTGATGCGAAGAAGAGTTGAGTTGTGTTGAGTGCCCCGCTTGGTGGAAGGGCCATTCCATCTGGCGGGTTATTCTTACGTGTACGGCGAAATTGGTGCACCCCTGCAGGGATAAATCTTCTCGAGAAGCCGTGTTTTCCGCGGTTATGGTTGACTTGGTGAAAGTACTGGCTAACAAGTACTCAGAACAACTTACACCTAACTAATGATAAATTGACTAGTAATAGTCTTATTGACACAATAACTTGAACCATCATTAATCCAACTGTGTGAGTTATCCTCGGATTGCTTCTTTGGATAAGGGGCGAGATCCAGGATGGGTTTGTTTGAGGTTAGTTGTAGTTGGTTACGATACGCTATCTTATCCCCTTCTTTTAGCCGGAAGTTGTAGCGTGTTTCTGTAGTTGGTTAGAGCAGCCTGTTGCCGCACTTTTGTATCACCTATTCCTCCGTTGAACCCAAAGCATCTGTACTTGGTGTTGCCGGGTACACTATGGTATCTTGTGAGTCTTGCTTGCCAGTACGTTTATGTACTGACCCCTTTGGGGATGCGGTTTCCGCAGACTACGTTTCCGAGGATCCCCATGGTGGCTACTACGTGGAGTACGACGAGGCTGCTGACGAGTAGATAGCGGACCCGGGCAGGATCCGAGACATCGTGGATGGGCTCCGTCTTTTCGTTTCCGGCCTCTTAGGCCTATTTGGATCTTGTCTGTACTCAGACACTTTGGATGCTTCCGCTGTGTTGTAATGATGAATTGTTGGGACATGTGTCCTCTGGATGATTGTATTTGCTATCTCTGCTCTAGTGAGAGCTATTTGCAACTTATTTCAATCTTTTGTGTCTTAGAGATATGTTGTGATATCAGTTGTTCTAATGCCGTTGACGTACCATGTGTGTATGATATGAAGTACGTCAACGGAAGTGTCCTGATTTCTATGGGATGGTTTGCACAGACGATGGATAGTAGAGAATGGTTGTCACACGTTTACGTGTTGGCCTGCTCATATTGAGATGCGGGTGCCGGTATGCCCCGTAAGCCATTTGTTCTACTATTTAGAGGACTGTGAGTATCCTCTAGAAGTCCGGGTGCGACAAATGGTATCAGAGCCTGTCTGCCTGTAGGATCCCTTTTACTGGTCGCAGTTGAGTCTAGAAACTATTTTGTAGCTATATAGGAAAAATGAAACATGAGAGTAGGAATTCTGTTCTTTTATTTCTTTCCCCACCCACCCTCCCTTTTCTGGTAAGGAAGTGCAACATTGTTTTCTCTTCTCATCTAAACTTCAAGTTAGGATTTCACGTATCCTGGTTTCTCTAGGATAGTTATATCTACTAGACCATAGGAATGGAGGTGGTTGTGACATGATTTATCATGTTGCCTACTCACGATTGAGAACGGAGGCGTGTAAGCCCCGGAAGCAGATCCTCTATTCCTTAAGCAGTAGATATTTATCCTTTAGAAGCCCGGATGGGTTTTCCGTAGTACCTCAGGAGTATTTTGGTCTCGTGTTTCCCGGTGTTGCTTCAATATCCTGTTCTTCTCAACATCCTTTCGTCCGTTGAAACCTTGTTGTTGCTTTCCACTTTAGTTCTTCTACCGGCGTCTAATCAAAACTTCCCCGATCATCTGCAGATGGATCTCAGGTTCTACCCGCAGGTGGTTCGTTTGACTCGTTGCGAGAGCACTGCCGGTTATCCGGAGATGCTGAGAGACATGGTCACTTTTCTAGGGTTCCGTTGGGCACCAGAGTACCAGGTCTACGAGCAGCAGCGAGAGTTTGACCAGACCTACTACCAGGCTATCGTCTACATTCTGTCAGATGATGGCATGAGCGTAGTCCACCGCTACGAGGTAGTAGGTTCCACAGTGGATATGGCTGTGCAGCAGGCAGCTTATGTGAGTCTCACTGCCCTTCGTGCTGACTACTGGGAATTTGATTATTCTATCTATCGCCACATCCCCCGTGGTTACATCACTTCGGAGGGAGCTCACTTCACTCTCTACGACAACTTGGATGTCTACGAGCATGATAACTCCAGGCTGCACACCACCGCTCAGTTTGTGAGGCACAGTGACGCAGTTGCCATCACACTATCTCAGGAGTTGGCTTCAGTTAGAGAGCAGTTCTACCTTGCTTTGACTCGTCTGGCGACTTACACCATAGACTTTGTTGGAGATGAGCGCTTTGCACGTTTCGATCAGCCAGTGGGTCGTCGTCTGCCAGATGCTGGAGGTTACGAGCCGATTAGAGGTCCACTCCTCAACCTCGGTGCTGGTTACACTGGGATTCCTCGCTTTGGAGCATAGGGAGTCGACGCTAGGTACTTCACCACACCTAGAGTCGCTCTCAGACCACGTCAGATCTATGTGGATCGTCGTTCTACCTATTTTCATGGGCGTGCTCCTCACCGTACCTCTCGCCGTACTCCTAGTCGCCGTCCTGCGTGATGAGCATGAGAGTACTGATGTATCCATTCTTAGCTATGTTTAGTTATCCTTTGGCATTCGAACCATTTATGGTGTGTTGGATATTCTGATGTATTTGAACATGTGATGATGTACCTGTTGGTTATCTATTCATGCGTAGGAATAATCTCTCTTTCGGTTTCCAAGTCTATCCTTTTCTATTGTTGTGCTAAAATGCATTTCCATTCAGGATGCCGCCAACAAGGAACAACCCGCCTGAGCCACCGCCAATCATGGAGCTGTTGACTCAGATGACCCAAGTCATGGCACAGATGGCCCTAGTTTCAGACTAACCAGCACAACAACCAGAATGCTCCACGAGTCAGCATCAAGGAGTTCCTCAGTCTGGGCCCGAGAGCTTTCGTGGCAACACGCGAGCCTCTGGATGCTGATGACTGGATCCGTGAGATAGCTAAGGCTCTGGAGATTGCTCACGTTGCTGAGGAAGACAAGGTCAAGTATGCCTCCTATCTGCTGAAGGGTCAGGCAGCTACTTGGTGGGAAAACTACCAGGCCATGAGAGCTGGCTTTCCAATCACATGGGTTTGTTTCAAGGAAGCCTTCCTAAAGCACCACATTCCAGATGGTCTCATCGAAAGGATGCGTGAAGAGTTTTGCTCACTCAAGCAGGGCAAGTTGGACGTCATTGGCTATCAGAGTGAGTTCAATCGCCTCGCTCGTTACGCTGGTGATGAGGTGTCCACTGAGGCTAAGAAGATGGCAAGGTTCCGCAGAGGTTTTAACCCGGAACTCAAGTACGCCCTCACCAACATCAAGGCCAACAACTTCGAGGAGCTCGTTAACACCGCGCTCAATGAAGAAAATGGGCGCAAGGCGTTCGAGGAGTCTCGCAAGCACTCGCGTGAGGGTGGTTCCTCCTCCAACATGACCACCCCTCCGCAGAAGCGCCGCATCTGGGTGCCAAATGGTGCTGTCACTCGGGCTCCATACGCCCAAGCTTCTCCAGGCTTCGCTCCCCGCCCCACCCAACCCTGCTCAGATGCATGATCAGAGGACTTCGATGGGGCAGCCAAGGCCAGGACCTCCTCGTGTCGTCATTTGCTACAAGTGCAAGCAGACGGGGCACTACGCTGACAAGTGCACGCAGAGGCAGCTACCTCCACCACCACCTCGTCCCAACACAAACCAGGCAATGGTGCGTGCTCCCGCGCCTAAAGCCTTCAACTCCAACAACAGGCCTGTCGGGAGGACCGCAAGGGTGAATCATGTCAAGATCGACAGAGCTGAGGAAGCTCCTGACGTCGTTCTCGGTACATTTCCCGTAAACTCTAATCCAGCTAAAGTGTTGTTTGATACCGGAGCATCACATTCTTTCGTGTCAAAAATCTTTGCGACAGCAATTAAACTCCCTTTTGTTGGTTTGGGTTCCCCGCTAGTAGTAAACTCCCCTGGAGTAACTATGCAAACTTCCAAGATCAGTCACAGAAATCAAATTCTAATTGGAGGCCACATATTCCTTGCTTCTCTTATACTGCTTGGCAATTCTGACATTGATGTCATTCTTGGTATGGATTGGCTGAAGGCCTAATAAAGCTAGGATTGACTGTGCTCAAAAGTCAATAACTCTGTTCCACCCCTCTAGCCAGATAGTCTATTCTCCAAATGAATCAATTTCCTCTCATCTATGCAACCTCGATGCAAAACCTCTTCCTTCACTTGAAAATGTTCCGGTGGTTTGCGAATTCCCTGACGTCTTTCCAGAAGAGTTGCCAGGGATGCCTCCGGACAGAGCAGTTGAGTTCGTGATCGAGCTTGAGCCAGGTACTGCTCCAATCTCTAAGCATCCGTACAAGATAGGAACTCCCGAGCTGAAGTTGTTAAAGGAACAAATTGATATGTACATGGAAAAAGGTTACATTCAACCTAGTTCCTCGGCTTGGGGTTGCCCAACTCTGTTCGTTGCGAAGAAGGATCACACAAAGAGACTCGTTGTTGACTATCGTCCTCTTAACGAGAAAACCATCAAAAACAAGTATCCAATTCCTCGTATCGATGATCTTTTTGATCAACTTGCTGGAGCCTCAATATTCTCCAAGTTGGACTTGAGAATGGGTTACCATAAAAATAAAGATCAGAAAAGAGGATATTCCAAAAACAACTTTCACCACTCTCTACGGTCTATATGAATTCGCCGTCATGTCCTTTGGTCTCACCAATGCACCGGCGACATTCTCTCGACTCATGAATTCTGTCTTCCATGAATACCTCGACAAGTTTGTTGTGGTATATCTTGATGACATTCTGGTCTACTCAAAATCCGAGGAAGAGCATGAAGAACATCTTCGTCTCACTCTCATGAAGCTTCGCGAGCATCGTCTATATGCCAAATTCTCCAAATGTGAGTTCTGGATTCTATAAGTTGCTTACCTTGGTCATGTCATCTCCGCCAAGGGCATAGCCATTAATCCAGAAAAGGTTAAAGCAATTGTTGATTGGAAACCTCCGAAGACGGTGAAGCAAGTAAGAAGTTTTCTTGGCTTGGCTAGCTATTGCCGTCGTTTCGTCCAAAACTTCTCCAAGATTGCCAAACCTCTCACTGATCTCACAAAGAAGGACAAGAAGTTCGTTTGGTCTCCACAATGTGATGAAAGTTTCAATCTCCTGAAGACTAAACTCACTTCTACACCAGTTCTGGTTGGCCCAGATCCTTCCAAACCTTTCCAAATATTCTGTGATGCTTCTCTCCAAGGTCTAGGTGCAGTTCTTATGCAAGAACGTCAAGTTGTGGCTTATGCTTCACGTTAGTTGAACGCACATGAGCTCAATTATCCCACTCATGACCTTGAACTTGCAGCAGTTGTGTTTGCCCTCAAGAAATGGAGTCAATACTTGTTGGGTAATCGCACTGAAATCTTTTCCGATCATAAGAGTCTGAAATACATCTTCACTCAACCAGATCTAAACCTCAGGCAAAGGAGATGGATTGAAAAGATTAAAGACTTTGATCTTACCATTTCTTACACTCCAGGCAAGGCTAATGTTATGGCCGATGCTCTCAGTCGCAAGTCGTATTGCAATAATCTCATGATCATGGAAAGCCAACCTCCTCTTCATGAAGAATTCCAGAAGCTGAACCTTGGTATTGTTCCTCAAGGCTATCTTGCAAGCTTGACAGCCAGTCCAACTCTCGAGGACAAGATTCGTTCTGAACAACTTCGTGATGCTGAAATAAAGAAGATGGTAGAACACATCAAAGAAGGCAAGGAGAAATTTAAGTCCTTCTCAGTTGATGACAAGGGAACTGTGTTCTTCGAAGGAAACATTGCAGTTCCTCAAGTTCAATGTCTCAAAGATGTCATTCTCAAGGAGGCTCATGAAACTCCTCTCTCCATACACCCTGGAAGTACAAAGATGTACCAGGATCTCAAGACACTGTAATTGTGGTGTGACGCCCCGGGATCGGGCACTATGCAGATTTCAGCATTTCCGCCAAACTCCACATAATAACCGATTCCAGGTTGCCACTTATGATAACATTACAACAGTTCACGAATAATCCACAACAACAACAGAGGAGATATATACAAGACGACTCAAACGAGTCAAGGATACAACTGATACAATACAAAGATCCAAATAACAGCGGAAGAAACAACATAGTGTCCGGCTACGGACAAGATACAAATTGGACTAAGAGTCCTGAAGATAACCGATGGCGTCCAATCCCTGCCCAGGCCAAGCCGGAGGGATTCCCAAGCTAACGTCGTCAGACTTCAAACCTGTTGACTGCAATTTGGAATATGCAGCCACGAAAGGGATTCGTGGTTCAGTACGGTTAAGTACTGGCAAGTGGATAAACCATACTCACAAGATACCAGCGTAACCAGTCATCACAAGATACAAATACTTTGGGTACAACGGAAAGGAAGGGATTATTGCAAAGAAGCGGCAACGGGCTGCACTAACTAACTATAGAGACGCGCTACAACATCCGGCTAAAAGAAAGGGATAAGATAGCGTATCAGAACCACCTACAACTACTCACCAAACAATACCCATCCAATGTTACCCCCTACTAAGGAAGCAACCCAAGGAAACTCACACGGTTGATTAAGGTGACATTCATTTTTATGGTGAAGGTAATCTATATTACTAGTCAAGTTATCATCGTTAAGTGTAAGTTGTCTGAGTACTTGTTAGCCAGCACTTTCACCAAGTCATCCATAATCGCGGACAACACGGCTTCTCGAGAAGATTTAACCCTGCAGGGATGCACCAATTTGGCCGTACACGTAAGAATGACCCGCCAGATGGAAATGCACTTCCACCAAGCGAGGCACTCAACACAACCCAACTCTTCTTCGCATCAAGCCCAAAGAACCCCGTGCAATTGAGCGCACGGCTAATCAAGCCCCACGAAGAAAAGGGGACCCTCATAGCACTCTAAGAACGTGTCTCCCTAAATGCCGACTACAAAAGTTCCACCCTGGCGCCAAGGGTTCGCACCTGCATATGCATGCGGCAAATGGAAAACCCGAACTAAATGAGGCGATTTGGACGAGATGCGAATCGAATCAGAATTGCGGGGGGCGCCCAGAATCGCTTCCCACATGCGGTTAGTGCGCTCATCATGGATCAATGGACAAGACCCTTTTCCTAATTAGGGTCGACACTAGCAGGCTTCAAAACCACGCCGGGCCTCCTGTCGGTGCCTTATCATCAAATTATTATTACCCAAACCATTAACATGTTGTTGATTAAGTTGAAACCCAACTATCAGCTAAATAGGTGATATGAAAAGGGCAACAGGACTTGAGCGCAAACGACACTAAGCATGCAACTACGACACGAGGGCCAACAAGGTAAACAAACAACAGTTAATAGGAAGTGGAAGGAAGGCTATATCATGGCTGCAAGATAAACATATGATAGGATCGTGACACAAGCATCGAATCATAAGGCTAGAATAAAGGCAACGGGAAGAATCGGTAACAAGTGATGAAAGGCAGCCATTTGGCAGCAAGTGAGTATACTTGCCTGGAATCCAGCAAGTAGAGGTACATCCGCAGAACTTGTCGTTGCTCACATCATCTCAACGTCCTATCCGCGAAGAAGCAACGAACCTCGAACAAACACCGGATGCAACAATTACTACTACGGCAAAAGATCCAGCATGATCAAGATACGGATGCATGACAAGTTTAAGGATGCAACAAAAATAAACTAGTTGACATGGTAAACATATTTAAATGGGCCCATATGCAATTTGGATTGCATATGGAAAAGCCCATGAATTAATGTTGAATTAAATGATCTACAGCTAACCATCGTGTGAAAGTTGATTAGCATGATGCATGGATGAGGAAAACAATGAGAAAACAACAAGGGATTCAATTTGGAATGAAGTTTACCAAGTTTGGAATTTTATTTATAAAGTGTTGGAATTTTGGTTTCTTAAAGGTGTTACACAAGAATTTGTTGTATTCACCAATTTAAATTGTTCAAAATAGATAACAAAGTTCATATTTGAAAAGAGCACAACATTTTGGGTGGGAAACATGTTTCATTTGTTGAAAAAGGAATTAAGATGAATTACTTATGATTTAAACAAGTTTAAACAAGATTTAATGGATTTAATTCAAGTATGAATTTATTTGAATTTTTATTTGTTCAAAACATTAAATGAAATTCATATTTGGAAAGGTTATGCTTTTCTAGGTTGAAAACATATTTATATGTCCAAAAGAATTTAATTTGACCAAGTTATGAATTTAGCAATTTTAAATGATTTAAACAAGGTTTAAATTATTTAACCAATTTTAATTATTCAAAACATGAAACAAAGTTTATATTTGGAAAGGTGGTTTAATTTAGCATGGAAAACATATTTTATATGTGCCATTTGAAATATATTTGAATTTGTTATGGATTTAATCAAATTCATAAGAGTTATTTGAATTTGAATTTTTGAAAATATTTGGAATGTTCAAAACAGTAAACAAAATACATATTTGAAAAGTTCATAATTTTCTGATTGGGATACATATTTTGTTTGTGCAATTTGGAGTTATAATGAAGAAGATGTTATTTGTTCAATACTTAGGTTTAAATTGCTATTTAAAAGAAATGGGACCGTGCATTTACAGAGGCAGAGCCAACCACGCTGGCTGACAGTGGGCCTAGGCAAGCGTGGCGCCACAGTGGCGTGTGTGCGCAGTGAGGTGGCGCAGGGGGTCGCTTACGGCGTGTAACATCCACCTTTTTGTAATAAATTGCTTGTGTGTTTGTGCTTGTGATCATGTCATGTCATGCATGCATTTTTGAACCTAAGTTGTATTTAAAACAAGTGCACCAAAATTAATACCGGAGTTTATTAAAATCACTTAAAAGTGCCACCCTAAAAGGATGGTTTGAAATGGTACAATTTTTGCAAAACAAAAATATGGTGAGGTTGTCCTTGTTGTAAGGAGCCCAAAAATAATTTTTACCAATTTTTGTTCTTACAGAAAAGTCCTCAAAATATGTTTTAAGTTGCTGTTTTAAAGGAGCAGGGACCTCTTTGCAGTTTCTGTCGTTTCAGGGGGGTATCCGGAAAACCCCTTTTGTCATCTTCTTCCTTTGGACAGAGACAGTGGGCAGCGAGCTTGAGCACGTCGCCGCCTCCTCCGCCACCTCCTGCTTGCCACTTCGAGGGATAAGGCCGAGGAGCCGCCCCCGTACCCCTCTATTCTCTCCTTCCCTCGAAGCTCATCTTCTCTGTTCCTTCCGTGTACAGGCACCCAAACCCGAAACCCTACCGCCCGCCGGTAACCGCCGCACGTCGCCGGCGAATCGGCCTACCCCGGCCCTCCCCGATCACCCCACCGGCTCCGCCACCTCCCCGTACTCCTCCTCGAGCAGAATCAGCAGCAGGGACGCCCCCTCCGGCCCCAATTTCTCGCCGACGAGCGCCACGGCCGCCGCCGGAATTCGCTCGCCGCCGGCCATTGCCTCCCCGCCTCGCCTCCCCGACCTCGCCATCACGTTCACAGTGAGCCCCCGCACCCCCTGGTTCCCTCCTCTTCCTCCCTCCCCCTCCGGTTACCTCCCCCGCCACCGACGCCGCCATCCGCCGCCGCGACGAGCTCGCCGGCGAGCTTCCCGGCCACCTTCCGGCGAGCCGCGGCCACCCCCAGCTTCTCCTCGTTGTGCTCTACCCCGTGATGCAGTTCGATTCCAAAATCCACGAGCAATTCGTTCGATTGCATAGCATCTGTGAGATTTTGGCCTCGGATGATGTCACTGTGACATCGTGCTTGCGTCACCAGGCAGTTTTTCTGTTAATTTCATTTAAATGAATTCAGCTGACACGTGGACCCCACGTGTATTTTTAAATTACAGAAATTGGAAATGCAATATCTTTTAATTGCTTAATCAGAAAAATATGTTCAACATACCATTTTGTTCAGAAAAATACAATCTACATGTTCATGTCATTTGCACACATTTTTGACAATGTTGAATTTTGAGTATTATTTAAATCATTTAAAATAAAGAAAATAAGTTTTTATTCAAGAAAATTAGAAAATTACAAGTTATATGTCAAAGTGCTTAGAATTTCAAATGCAACCTAGTTATGGTGTTCTCAACCCTATTTGAGCACTTTAACTTGTCGCACCTTTAGGTTTTACCCGAATCGGCCTCCGAGGTTCACTTCGGGACTAAAATTCACTAAAGCTGTTTTCTTAACATATGAACCCTAGCAACCCATGAAGCATGTTTAGGGCTTCTCTTTAATGCATTCAAATGTTCATTCATACATACTGAGCATTGCATCGATGCCTGTTTTGAGTGTTGTTTCCTTTCTTTCCGGTGTTCACTCTTATCGGTAGACTTCGAATCCGGAGTGAAGTTCGACACCCCTGTTGCCGAATACTTGGTCTAAACAACCAAATCAAGCACTTATTCCTTGAAGCTTTATCTGGTTTTCTTGAAGCAAGGCAAGCATAACCTCTTATCTGCCCATATATGTTTTCGAAGTGTTTTCCTTCTCGTACGATGCATGCTTTACAAAGTATTTTGAGTCGATAGATAGAGTTATCCTATTTAGTTGCATAAACCAGATATCATGACTCCATGCTCCTAGCTGACATAGGATTTGTTTGCGTGTATCGCCAAACCCTCAAATATGCCATGCTTAGTCATGCATGTCTGTTTACCTCTGCTCCATCCAGTTGATGAATCAGAGTTACGAAATGAATCTAGTATGACAGGATGACGTGGTAAGATTCGAGATGTGTGGTTAATATGATAAAAGGTTTGGATGAGTTGCCACATCGGATGTGGTGATTTTCCTCGTTCATGCCCCTAGGAGCGAGTTCTCGCCTTTGAAGCCAAGACTGATCGTGCAACCACACGGGGATTGGATTCCCCTCGGTTTCAACTTGTCTAGTTTGTTCCATGAGTTGCCTAGTTCGGGCGTTCCATTTGGATTTGCTGGGGATATCAAAACGTTTTCAAAACTAGGACGTGGTGGGGTATCGGCGCTCTGCGGGTAGGTAACCGTCGAGCATTGCGCACAACGATAGAGACCCGGCAGGAGATGGCCACTCCCTATTGGCGGTCCATCTCTACTCGGAGCGACTCATGGAATAGGCGAAGCAAGGGAAAGATCGTGGTCAGCCACCCTCTGCCGGCACATCGTCGGAATTGTGCCAATAGCTTGGCATTAAGAGTCGGTTGATACGTGTGGGTAAAGTTGTACACCCCTGCAGGGTTTAATCTTTTCGAAAAGCCGTGTCCGCGGTTAAGGACAACTTGGTGACGGATCCTGAGATCATAGATAACTTGAACATGACGTAAAAGATGTTGGCAATGAATGTTTAGTTTTAAGAGGTGGTTCCAGTTATCGGTGCTGAAGATGATGCTTCGAAGGTTCTGAAGGCAATACCCGAGGAAAGGGTATTCTTTTAAAAGATTTGTGAAAAGCCTCTCTATCTCCCTCTATTCGAAACAAAGTTAGCTTTACGCAAAACAAACCTTCATAAACCCTTTTCGAACAAGCAGATATATAATAGGTTAGTTAAGTCTTGTTGAGTACCTCCCGTACTCATGTTTGCTTCAATTTGGTTCAGGTGGAGTTCCATACCTTCGGTGGTGTTTCAACGTGGACATCGACGGATAGTTTGGGGTTTCCCAGGTAGCAGCCTGGAATCTATGGGCTGGGACGTCGCCTTATGTTGCGGCCTCTTAGGCCTTTTTGGTTCTTGTTGAATAGCAACATAATTTGCTTTCCGTTGTCTGATGTAATGTTGGGTCGTGTGACCTCTTTTTGTAAGCTATACTCTAGTATTACTTGCTTAATAAAGCTTCATGTTTAGAGTACTGCTTTGATCGGTTGTTGGTTTCGAGCTCATTGTTATACAGTTTTGGCTATGCCTGCATAGTTGTCGTAGTCGAGGGGTTGTGGAGCCGATGATCCATGTCCGAGCCCGCCTGTCGATTTGATCGGCCTGGGGCGAGGTAACCCCAGTAACCCTCGATTGTTGTTGCACTTTCTGGACACATAGCAGCTCTGTATAGCTTTGGTCCCGTTCCTTCAGTTTCATCCGACTCGTGGACACTTGGATATGCATAATTGGTTATGACTAGCATGGACACAAGGAGTAGTAGACCGGGGATCCGGACTACGTGCCGATGAATCCGGTCTGCCTGCCGTTGTTTGTTGCGGTCGGGGCTAGTAACCCTGAAGCCCTTGTGATTTCATGGCTAGGAGCACATAACAGTGTGTATATCTCTGGGTCCGGGGTCGTGACAAGAGTTGGTATCAGAGCAGGACTGCCTGTAGGAAAGCCCTTGCTATTGGTCGATGTTGAGTCTAGAGTTTGTGAAAATTATTTCCGAAATGACAAATGAGTTATGAAAACCTTCTTAGGATTCTTTTTACACCTTACCTGGTATCGCTCTAACTCTGAGTCACCGTATCTCATTTGATTTCAAATGTTTTACCTCTCACCTGTTAACTTCAAAGTTAGGAGCAAAATCGTTGGGTGTTTTTCCTAGTACTCCGTGTCAGGTTCCTAATGTTCTCAGAGTTTTCCAAGTTACCTCCTTTGGTCCAAATCGTTGAATCCTTTTGACTTCAGTTGATCCATATCAAGTCATGAATCTTTCTATTGCATTCTTTTCCATGGGAGTGTTTTTCATGGTTCCGTTTCTTTGTACTCAGGATGTCCGGGAGTATTCAAGATTCCGTTGAAAGTGGTCATATCGAGGGAGAGTCTTCATCTTCCTTAATGACGCAAGTTCTTCAGGATATCGAGACCAACCGCCTGAGAAATGAACATCTCCTTGAGCGTGTGGCGCAAAACACTGAACGTCGTCATGACGAATGCGTTACATTTGGGGATCTATTTCATGCTAAGCTTCCATCTTTCAGCAGTCTCAAGGAACCCATCGATGCTGATGATTGGCTTCGTACCATCCAGCACAAATTTAATGCTCTCCATGTTCCAGAAAGTGACCGTGTGAACTTCGCCGCCTATCAGCTAGAGGGTGAAGCTGGTTCATGGTGGGAAGGTTTCTTGGCGTTGCAATCGCCGGGACATAAGGTTACTTGGGAGGAGTTCCGTGAAGAGTTCCGTGCTGCCCATGTTCCTGAAGCAGTTATGGAATCCAAAAGAAAAGAGTTCCTGGATCTGACCCAGGGACAGATGGATGTTGAAACTTACGGGCGTGAATTCACCCGTTTGGCTCGTTATGCACCCCGAGATGTTGCAGATGATGCGGATAAGCAAGAGTTGTTCCGCAAGGGTCTGGATTCTGGAGTTCGCTATGAGCTATTGTCTTTCCAGTTTCCAACCTTCCAGGACCTTTATAATCATGTTCTTATCTTGGAGCATGGCAAAAAGGAAATGGAAACTTCTTTGAAGCAGAGTTCTGGAGAGTCACGTGCGTCTTCTTCTGGTTCCAAGAAGCGTCTTGTGTTCGTTCCGTACAGTGCTATTCCATATCCACCAGCTTTTCAACAAGGTCACCTTGGTGGGCAATCCAGAGTTGTTGGTGGTAAGAAACGGCTCGTGACATGTCATGTATGTGATGAACTTGGCCATTACTCCAACAAATGTCCTCAGAGGAGACCTCCTCCACTTCAGCATGCTCTTACACGTGTTGTTAACCGTGGTCGTTTGAACCATGTTCTGATGGAAGAAGCTCAGAAAGCACCTGATGTCGTGTTGGGAATGCTTCGTGTTAATCTAGCTCCAGCCTCCGTTCTGCTTGATTCCGGAGCGTCACACTCATGTGTATCAAGAGCTTTTGTGGTGTTGCATGACATACCTCTTGTGAGTATGGTTCCTCCGTTGATAATTTCCACCCCAGGGTCCTTCTGCTAGACTAATCAGTGTTGCCCTGGTGTCCCAATTGAAATTGGAGGTTTGGTGTTTCTTTCTACACTTGTCATCGTGGACTCAGATGATATCAATGTCATACTGGGCATGGACTGGTTGTCAACAGATCATGCCATGATTGACTGTGCAGCCAAGTCTGTTACCTTGATTCATCCTTATGGTCAGACAACTCGGTTGTTGTTTCCTTGTGGGACAGTTCAACCACAGCCACGTCCTCAGCTGAATGCAGTTGAAGTTCGACCGTCTCTCGAGATTCATGAGGTACCAGTGGTGTGTAAATTTCCGGATGTCTTCCCGGAAGAGATTCCTGGTATGCATCCTGATTATTCAGTGGAGTTTGTTGTTGAACTAATTCCTGGAGTGGCTCCTACTTCTGAAAGACCATACCGTATGTCTCTAGAAGAGTTGGTTGAGTTGAAGAAGCAAATAGAGGAGTCGGAAGGGAAATGTTTCCCTCATTGTGACGCCCCGAGATCGGGCACTATGCAGATTTCAGCATTCCCGCCAAATCCACATAATAACCGATTCCAGGTTGCCACTTGTGATAACATTACAACAGTTCACGAATAATCCACAACGACAACAGAAAAGATATATACAAGATGACTCAAACGAGCCAGGGATACAACTGATATAATACAAAGATCCAAACAACAGCGGAAGAAACAACATAGCGTCCGACTACGGACAAGATACAAATTGGACTAAGAGTCCTGAAGATAACCGAGAGTGTCCAATCCCTGCCCAGGCCAAGCCGGAGAGATTCCCAAGCTAACGTCGTCAGACTTCAAACCTGTTGACTGCAATATTGAATATGCAGCCACGAAAAAGGATTCGTGGGTCAGTACGCTTAAGTACTGGCAAGTGGATAAACCATACTCACAAGATACCGGCATAGCCAGTCATCACAGGATACAAATACTTTGGGATCAACGGAAAGGAAGGGATTATTGCAAATAAGCGGCAGCAGGCTGCACTAACCAACTACAGAGACTCACTACAACATTCGGCTAAAAGAGGGGGATAAGATAGCGTATCGTAACCAACTACAACTACTCACCAAACAATACCCATCCAATGTCACCCCCTACTAAGGAAGCAACCCAAGGATAACTCACACTGTTGGATTAAGGATGGATCAAGTTGTTGTGTCAATAAGACTACTTACTAGTCAAGTTATCATTAGTTAGGTGTAAGTTGTTCTGAGTACTTGTTAGCCAGTACTTTCACCAAGTCAACCATAACCGCAGAAAACACGGCTTCTCGAGAAGATTTAACCCTGCAGGGATGCACCAATTTGGCCGTACACGTAAGAATAACCCGCCAGACGGGGGATCAACCCACCAAGCGAGGTACTCAACACAACTCGACCCTTCTTCGCATCAAGCCCAAAGCACCACGTGCTGTGCGTGCGCGGCTAATCGAGCCCCCGAAGAAAAGGGGACCCTCATAGCACTGGAAGACCACGCCGCCCTAAATGCCGACTACAAAAGTTCCACCCTGGCGCCAAGGGTTCGTACCTGCAGATGCGTGCAGCAAATGGAAAGCCCGAACTAAATGTGGCGATTTGGACGAGATGCGAATCGAGTCAAATTGAGGGGGGCGCCCATACTCGCTTCCCACATGCGGGTAGTGCGCTCATCATGGATCAGTAGACGAGACCCTTTTCCTATTAGGGTCGACACTAGCAGGCTTCAAAACCACGCCGGGCCTCCTGCCGGTGCCTTATCATCAAATTATTATTACCCAAAACATTATCATGTTGTTGATTGAATTGAAACACAACTATCAAACTAAACAGGTGATAAGACGGACAACAAGACTTGAGCGCAAACAACACTAAGCATGCAACTACGACACGGGGCCAACAAGGTAAACAAACAACAGTTAATAGGAAGTGGAAGGAAGGCTATATCATGGCTGCAAGGTAAACATATAATAGGATCGAGACACAAGCATCGAATCAACATGCTAGAATAAGAACAACGGAAAGAATCGGTAACAAGTGATGAAAGGCATCCATTTGGCAGCAAGTGAGTATACTTGCCTGAGATCCCGCAAGGTAGCAGAACTTGTCGTTGCTCACATCATCTCAACGTCCTATCCGCGAAGAAGCAACGAACTAAAAGAAACACCGGATGCAACAATTACTTCTACGGCAAAGATCCAGCATGATCCTATTTTATATGCATAGCATGGCAAGATGCAACAGGGGAAACAACTTAAGCAATTTAATCGGAACCGGAGTCCGGAGAAATAGGAATTGGTTCAAGTTGTTTAGCTAACCATCAAGTTAAATGTTGTTTAGCATGGAAAACAATAAATAGGTGAGTTAAGCAATATTAAATGGAATAGGGCAACAATTGAATTAAATACCCCAACACATACCATATTTATTTATTAGGTGAACATACATAACACTACTACAAATGCAACATGCAAGGTGCAAACATGAACATGGATGGCATGAGCAGATTAAGTGCTTTTTCTGGTATGAAAACATATTTTATTTGTTGGATTTGGAATTAAAATGAGCAAGTTATCAAATTAGCAATTTTAAATGCATTAATTAAGAAATAGTTGTTTTCAGCAATTTAATTTATTCAAAATAGAAAACAAAGTTTATATTTGCAAAGTTTAGAGAATTTTGATTGGAAAACATATTTTACTTTTCAAATTTGGAGTTTAAAATGAATTAGTTATGATTTATGCAATTAAATCAATTTAAATTGAGCCGGAAGTCCAACATTTAATTTAGGAGATTCACGTTATTTATTTACCCATCAAGATTAAATGTTGTTTAACATGGCGAGATAATATAAAGATGAGCTATGCAATTTTAAATGGAACCGGGATAATATTTAAGTATTCCAACTCATTCCATAATTAATTGTTAGGTGATATTATTATTACCCCGAAACCCACAAGAGGCAATGCAAACATGATGCGATGACATTTTAAATATAGTTGATATGTTATAGAAAATAGGGCATAAATATATAAGGGTTTGGGTTCGCACGTGTGGAGAGGATCTTCGGGTCATAGATGAAGTAGTCGACGTAGGCGTGGTAGTGGAAGTAGTCGACGTCGTTGTAGTAGGGGAAGTAGTCGACGTCGAGGAAGTATTCGTAATTGCACCACCGCATCATCGTCTTCGGGGCGTCGAGGAGATAATTGTTCTCGTGTCGTCGTCGAAGTAGTCATTCAACGCCCGAAGTCGATGTAGTCGTAGTAGTCGTGGGCGAGCCGCTACCGTATAGTCTTCGGGGTCGGAGGTGATCGTGCCGCATCTCCGGTCGATGAGAAATTCATGGACGTGCACAAAGGCGGCCAACGCAAAGCGGACACGACGAAGGCGATGTAGTCGTTCACGGTTCGTCGAGGAAGTAGTCGTGGTCGTGGTTTGGTCCGAGGTCCTCGGGGTGGCGGTACTTGTCGACGGAGATCTCGGTGTGCTCGACTCGACGGTGTACGGACCATAGCTGACGGGGTCGTTCTTGTCGTTGCCGTTCGGGTGCCGATGGCAAGTGTCGCGCGGTGTAGGATCACCGATGAGTGCACGGCGCTGCGGAAAGGGTCCACGGGACGCAAGGGCACGACAGCCTCGACCACGACAAACATCGCACGGGCATGAACCAAGTGCCATCTTGGGGTACTTTCGTCGAACACATGGTGGGCGTCGAGGAGCACCAAGCTGCTGCCGTTGCAGCTGGCCGTGAGGGCCCAAGGCAGGCAGCTCCTGGGAGGACGCTCGCCGGCCATCCGCGCAGGGAAGCAGCATCGGCGCCGGCGTAGGGCTCGTCGGCGAGCTGCTCGGGCGCGAGGAGGGTTGGGGCCGGGCGCAGGAGATGTTGTGGCCGAGGAGGAGGGCCGGTTCCCGCGGCCACCGGCGGCGACGAGAAAAGGGCGGGCGGCGCCCTGCTTGAGGAGGTCAGCGGCGGCCACGCGCAGGGAGACGAGAAGAGGAGGGCGGCGCTCGATGGGGGGTTGCGCTCGGGGTCGAAGGCAGAGGATGGAGGCGGGTGCGGGAAAGGAGGAGCAGCGGCATCGGAGGTGAGGGAGGCGGAGGGGAGCTCGACGAGCGGGAGGCGCACGGAGGCGCTCGCGCCTGGCGGCGCGATGCAGAGGAAGGAGACGATGGGTTCGCTGGGAATCGATCGATCGATGCTCTCTCTTTTTTTTTCTTTTCCTTCCGTGCGTGCGTGAGTGCGTTGTGTGCGTTGTGTGCTGTGTTTCCTGGGTGTGTGCGGCTCGGGTGCGTGTGTGCGTTAGGTGTGTGTGCGGTTGGGTCTGTGTGGTGTGCGTGCGTTGTGTGCTCCTGGGGTGTGTGCGTGAGTTGAGTTAGGGTTTGTGTGAGTTGACAGGCCGGTTGTCCTATGGGCTGGCCGGCCCTCAAACATTTTTTTTTTGTTTTTTTTTTCAGAAAGTGTCTAGGCCATAAGAAAAAAATAGATTTAAACATCGAATAAATGTTAGTAAATTTTAGAAAACTTGATTTGATAAATTTAAATATGTTTGCAAGTTTTAAATAGACGATGGTGCATGATGCATGGCGATGCACAAACAAAAGGAAAAAAAAACAAACAAGGCTAAGAGGGGAAAATCCCCGGCCGTTACAGACGACACCACTAACAAAGGATTGCGCCCTCGCAATCCGTCCACGAACACGAGGGAGGGGGGAAGTTCGACTATCGATTCTTCATGCTATCAGTTGATCTCCTCGACACCACTAACAAGGGCTTCTCGACACCTCTAACAAGAGATTCTTGCTCGGAGTGACGACGATGTTCTTCCACGAGGAATCTTCCGATGATCGGACCTATTAGGTTAAAGGCTCAGAAAACGTTCACCCACGTAGGATCCTAAAACTTGAAAGATAGACAAGAGGGGAGACTCCAAAACAAATAAGATGGGAGGGGAAATAGAATAGAGATAAGGAGAAAACAAAAATCCTATTGAGATGTTTCCAAAATAGTTTAGCAGAAATAGTTTTTGACATTCTAGAAACACGACCGTTAGCGAGGTTATCCTACAGGCTTTGCGGACCCGTTGCTTCGATAACCATTCGTATCGAAACAATATCGGGAATCGGAACCAAGGCTCTGATACCATTTGTGACGCCCCGAGATCGGGCACTATGCAGATTTCAGCATTCCCGCCAAATCCACATAATAACCGATTCCAGGTTGCCACTTGTGATAACATTACAACAGTTCACGAATAATCCACAACGACAACAGAAAAGATATATACAAGATGACTCAAACGAGCCAGGGATACAACTGATATAATACAAAGATCCAAACAACAGCGGAAGAAACAACATAGCGTCCGACTACGGACAAGATACAAATTGGACTAAGAGTCCTGAAGATAACCGAGAGTGTCCAATCCCTGCCCAGGCCAAGCCGGAGAGATTCCCAAGCTAACGTCGTCAGACTTCAAACCTGTTGACTGCAATATTGAATATGCAGCCACGAAAAAGGATTCGTGGGTCAGTACGGTTAAGTACTGGCAAGTGGATAAACCATACTCACAAGATACCGGCATAGCCAGTCATCACAGGATACAAATACTTTGGGATCAACGGAAAGGAAGGGATTATTGCAAATAAGCGGCAGCAGGCTGCACTAACCAACTACAGAGACTCACTACAACATTCGGCTAAAAGAGGGGGATAAGATAGCGTATCGTAACCAACTACAACTACTCACCAAACAATACCCATCCAATGTCACCCCCTACTAAGGAAGCAACCCAAGGATAACTCACACTGTTGGATTAAGGATGGATCAAGTTGTTGTGTCAATAAGACTACTTACTAGTCAAGTTATCATTAGTTAGGTGTAAGTTGTTCTGAGTACTTGTTAGCCAGTACTTTCACCAAGTCAACCATAACCGCGGAAAACACGGCTTCTCGAGAAGATTTAACCCTGCAGGGATGCACCAATTTGGCCGTACACGTAAGAATAACCCGCCAGACGGGGGATCAACCCACCAAGCGAGGTACTCAACACAACTCGACCCTTCTTCGCATCAAGCCCAAAGCACCACGTGCTGTGCGTGCGCGGCTAATCGAGCCCCCGAAGAAAAGGGGACCCTCATAGCACTGGAAGACCACGCCGCCCTAAATGCCGACTACAAAAGTTCCACCCTGGCGCCAAGGGTTCGTACCTGCATATGCGTGCAGCAAATGGAAAGCCCGAACTAAATGTGGCGATTTGGACGAGATGCGAATCGAGTCAAATTGAGGGGGGCGCCCATACTCGCTTCCCACATGCGGGTAGTGCGCTCATCATGGATCAGTAGACAAGACCCTTTTCCTATTAGGGTCGACACTAGCAGGCTTCAAAACCACGCCGGGCCTCCTGCTGGTGCCTTATCATCAAATTTTTATTACCCAAAACATTATCATGTTGTTGATTGAATTGAAACACAACTATCAAACTAAACAGGTGATAAGACGGACAACAAGACTTGAGCGCAAACAACACTAAGCATGCAACTACGACACGGGGCCAACAAGGTAAACAAACAACAGTTAATAGGAAGTGGAAGGAAGGCTATATCATAGCTGCAAGGTAAACATATAATAGGATCGAGACACAAGCATCGAATCAACATGCTAGAATAAGAACAACGGAAAGAATCGGTAACAAGTGATGAAAGGCAGCCATTTGGCAGCAAGTGAGTATACTTGCCTGAGATCCCGCAAGGTAGCAGAACTTGTCGTTGCTCACATCATCTCAACGTCCTATCCGCGAAGAAGCAACGAACTAAAAGAAACACCGGATGCAACAATTACTTCTACGGCAAAGATCCAGCATGATCCTATTTTATATGCATGGCATGGCAAGATGCAACAGGGGAAACAACTTAAGCAATTTAATCGGAACCGGAGTCCGGAGAAATAGGAATTGGTTCAAGTTGTTTAGCTAACCATCAAGTTAAATGTTGTTTAGCATGGAAAACAATAAATAGGTGAGTTAAGCAATATTAAATGGAATAGGGCAACAATTGAATTAAATACCCCAACACATACCATATTTATTTATTAGGTGAACATACATAACACTACTACAAATGCAACATGCAAGGTGCAAACATGAACATGGATGGCATGAGCAGATTAAGTGCATTTTTCTGGTATGAAAACATATTTTATTTGTTGGATTTGGAATTAAAATGAGCAAGTTATCAAATTAGCAATTTTAAATGCATTAATTAAGAAATAGTTGTTTTCAGCAATTTAATTTATTCAAAATAGAAAACAAAGTTTATATTTGCAAAGTTTAGAGAATTTTGATTGGAAAACATATTTTACTTTTCAAATTTGGAGTTAAAATGAATTAGTTATGATTTATGCAATTAAATCAATTTAAATTGAGCCGGAAGCCCAACATTTAATTTAGGAGATTCACGTTATTTATTTACCCATCAAGATTAAATGTTGTTTAACATGGCGAGATAATATAAAGATAAGCTATGCAATTTTAAATGGAACCGGGATAATATTTAAGTATTCCAACTCATTCCATAATTAATTGTGAGGTGATATTATTATTACCCCGAAACCCACAAGAGGCAATGCAAACCTGATGCGATGACATTTTAAATATAGTTGATATGTTATAGAAAATAGGGCATAAATATATAAGGGTTTGGGTTCGCACGTGTGGAGAGGATCTTCGGGTCATAGATGAAGTAGTCGACGTAGGCGTGGTAGTGGAAGTAGTCGACGTCGTTGTAGTAGGGGAAGTAGTCGACGTCGAGGAAGTATTCGTAATTGCACCACCGCATCATCGTCTTCGGGGCGTCGAGGAGATAATTGTTCTCGTGTCGTCGTCGAAGTAGTCATTCAACGCCCGAAGTCGATGTAGTCGTAGTAGTCGTGGGCGAGCCGCTACCGTATAGTCGTCGGGGTCGGAGGTGATCGTGCCGCATCTCCGGTCGATGAGAAATTCATGGACGCGCACGAAGGCGGCCAACGCAAAGCGGACACGACGAAGGCGATGTAGTCGTTCACGGTTCGTCAAGGAAGTAGTCGTGGTCGTGGTTTGGTCCGAGGTCCTCGGGGTGGCGGTACTTGTCGACGGAGATCTCGGTGTGCTCGACTCGACGGTGTACGGACCATAGCTGACGGGGTCGTTCTTGTCGTTGCCGTTCGGGTGCCGATGGCAAGTGTCGCGCGGTGTAGGATCACCGATGAGTGCACGGCGCTGCGGAAAGGGTCCACGGGACGCAAGGGCACGACAGCCTCGACCACGACAAACATCGCACGGGCATGAACCAAGTGCCATCTTGGGGTACTTTCGTCGAACACATGGTGGGCGTCGAGGAGCACCAAGCTGTTGCCGTTGCAGCTGGCCGTGAGGGCCCAAGGCAGGCAGCTCCTGGGAGGACGCTCGCCGGCCATCCGCGCAGGGAAGCAGCATCGGCGCCGGCGTAGGGCTCGTCGGCGAGCTGCTCGGGCGCGAGGAGGGTTGGGGCCGGGCGCAGGAGATGTTGTGGCCGAGGAGGAGGGCCGGTTCCCGCGGCCACCGGCGGCGACGAGAAAAGGGCGGGCGGCGCCCTGCTTGAGGAGGTCAGCGGAGGCCACGCGCAGGGAGACGAGAAGAGGAGGGCGGCGCTCGATGGGGGGTTGCGCTCGGGGTCGAAGGCAGAGGATGGAGGCGGGTGCGGGAAAGGAGGAGCAGCAGCGTCGGAGGTGAGGGAGGCGGAGGGGAGCTCGACGAGCGGGAGGCGCACGGAGTCGCTCGCCCCTGGCGGCGCGATGCAGAGGAAGGAGACGATGGGTTCGCTGGGAATCGATCGATCGATGCTCTCTTTTTTTTTTCTTTTCCTTCCGTGCGTGCGTGAGTGCATTGTGTGCGTTGTGTGCTGTGTTTCCTGGGTGTGTGCGGCTCGGGTGCGTTTGTGCGTTAGGTGTGTGTGCGGTTGGGTCTGTGTGGTGTGCGTGCGTTGTGTGCGCCTGGGGTGTGTGCGTGAGTTGAGTTAGGGTTTGTGTGAGTTGCCAGGCCGGTTGGCCTGTGGGCTGGCCGGCCCTCAAACATTTTTTTTTTGTTTTTTTTTTCAGAAAGTGTCTAGGTCATAAGAAAAAAATAGATTTAAACATCGAATAAATGTTAGTAAATTTTAGAAAACTTGATTTGATAAATTTAAATATGTTTGCAAGTTTTAAATAGACGATGGTGCATGATGCATGGCGATGCACAAACAAAAGGAAAAAAAAACAAACAAGGCTAAGAGGGGAAAATCCCCGGCCGTTACACTCATGCCAACACATCTTCTTGTGGATGTCCTACACTCTTCGTCATGAAGAAGGATACCACAGTTCCCTAGCTGGTCAGTGAATATTGTCCGCTCAATGATGTGGCAATAAAGCACAAGTGTTCTCTTCCTCGGACAAATGATTTGTTTGATCGTCTGATTGGTGCCACTGTTTTCTCCAAGATACACTTAAGTTTGGGTTATCATCAACTTCAGACCAGGTCCGGGAATGTTTCTAAAACAGTTGTAAAAACTCGTTATGGTCTTTACGAGTACACTGTTATGTTTCCCGAACTCTTCAACGCTCCAACCATGTTGATGGGGCTTACGAAATCCATTTTCATGGAGTATCTTGACAAGTTCGTTGTGGTTCACCTCAACGATGTTATAATCTACCCCAAGTCCGAAGAAGAACATGTTGAACATCTTCGGCTAGCTTTGACAAATCTTCGTGACCGTCGACTCTATGCCAAATTCTCCAGATGTGAGTTCTGGTTGAAAGAGCTCATATTCCTAGGCTATGTCCTATCTGCTGACGGAGTTGCAGTTCTCCCTAACAAAGTTCAAGCCATATTGGATTGGGAGTCACCTAAGTCCATCAAAGAGGTTCGAAACTTCCTCGAACTTATCGGTTGTTATCACCGCTCTATTGAAGGTTTCTCCAAAGCTGCCAAACCAATGAATGATCTTCTTAAGAAAGATAAACAGTTTGTATGGTCAAGAATGGCAGAAGAGAGTTTCCGGTTGTTGAAAACCAAGCTCGCTAATGCTCCTATGCTTGTCCTTCCGGACATGCGCAAGAACTTTGTCATCTTCTGTGATGCCTCTCGTCAAGGAATCGACTGCGGTCTTTTGCAAGATGGTCGTGTGGTTTCTTATGCTTCTCGACAACTGAAACCACATGAGCTCAAATATCCAACTCATGCTCTTGAGTTAGCAGCTGTTGTGTATGCCTTGAAACAATGGCGTCATCATCTGCTAGGAAATCACTGTGAGTTCTACTTCCACCAGCAGAGCTTCAGATATCTTTTTACCCAACCAGATCTAAGTCTCAGACAAAAGAGATGGTTGGAATTAGTCAAAGAACCCAATGTGGAGGTCAAATGTCAATTTGTTAAAGGTAAAGCCGTGGCTGACACGACAATCCAGAAGTCTTACTGTAACAGCTTGATGATACAGCAAGATCAACCTTCTCTCCACAAAGAGTTCTCCAAGCTCAATCTTGAGGTTGTTCCCTCTGGTTATCTGGTTAATCCAGAAGTGAAACCATCCTTTGAACATCAAATCAAGGAAGCCCAAAAGCGGGATCTAAGTATTACCTTGGTCAAGAGAAAGATTTCTCGTGGAATTCCTACATGTTTCTCTGTTAATGAGCAAGGTACCGTTTATTTTGGTGAACGTCTTGTTGTGCCGAAGAAACGGAGTCTGAAACAACTGATCCTCCGTGAAGCTCATGAGTCACTTCTCTCTGTTCATCCTGGTAGCACCAAAATGTACCGTGCTCTACGTCAAAGGTTCTGGTGGACTAAGATGAAACGAGATATCGCTCAATTTGTGGCTGAATGCAACGTTTGTCGTCGTGCTAAAGCTGAACATCAAAGACCAGTTGCTACTCTCTACCCCACACCTATTCCTGTTTGGAAGTGGGATGAAGTTGAGATGACCTTCATTGTTGGTCTTCCAAGAAATGATCAGGGACACACCGCTATCTGGGTAGTGATTGATCCTCTGTCAAAGGTTGCTCATTTCGTTCCTATCCATCAGGGCATCAATGCTAAACAACTGGCAGATTTATATGTCTCTCAGATACTACCTCTTCATGGTGTTCCTAAGAAGATCCTTTTCGATCATGGAAATCTGTTTACTTCCAAAGGCTGGGCAAGTTTCAAGCAAGCTATGGGAAGTCGTCTACATTTCACCATAATCTATCAATCATCCCGTAATGATCACCTCGGGAGTCTGAACCAAACACTTGAAGACATGCTTCGAGCTTGTGTTGTATCCTCCGGTAATGATTGGGAGAAGTGTCTTCCATCTGCCGAGTTCGTTTATAACAACTTCTTCCAAGTTATCTTGGCCAAAGCTCCGTTTGAAGTTCTCTACAATCGAAATTGTTCAATTCCGTTAAATTGGTCAGAAACCGGTGAAAGACAGTTCTTTGGACCGAAGAATCTGATCAATGAGACTGAAGAAAGAGTTCGTATCATCTGTGAACATCTGAAAGCTGCTCAGTCTCGTCAGAAGAGTTATGGTGACCGTCAACAAGATATTCGTTATGATATCGGCGGACAAGCCTATCTTCGAGTCACACCTTTGAAAGGTGTTCATCGTGATGTCATGAAGGGAAAATTACCGCCTCGCTATGTTGGTCCTTTCCCTGTTCTTGCAAAAAGTGGGAATTTTGCTTATCGTCTCCATCTACCTTCAACATTCCTACAGGTTCATGCTACATTCCATGTCTCACAACTCCATCGTTGCTTCAAAGATTCCAACCGTGGTGTTGATCATGAAACCATTGATCTCAAGGATGATCTGACCTACCGAGAATGTCCTGTCCGTATCCTCGAGGCAGCTGAACGAAAGATTCGATGCCGAAGCATCACGTGCCTCAAAGTTCAGTGGTCTCATCATTCTAAAGCTGAAGCAACCTGGGAACGAGAAGATCGTTTACGATCTGAGTACCCGTCCTTCTTTGCTAAAACCTAGGAATCTCGGGACGAGATTCTTGTAAGGGGGGTAGACTTGTAACATCCACCTTTTTGTAATAAAGTGCTTGTGTGTTTGTGGTTGTGATCATGTCATGTCATGCATGCATTTTTGAACCTAAGTTGTATTTAAAACAAGTGCACCAAAATTAATACCGGAGTTTATTAAAATCACTTAAAAGTGCCACCCTAAAAGGATGGTTTGAAATGGTACAATTTTTGCAAAACAAAAATATGGTGAGGTTGTCCTTGTTGTAAGGAGCCCAAAAATAATTTTTACCAATTTTTGTTCTTACAGAAAAGTCCTCAAAATATGTTTTAAGTTGATGTTTTAAAGGAGCAGGGACCTCTTTGCAGTTTCTGTCGTTTCAGGGGGGTATCCGGAAAACCCCTTTTGTCATCTTCTTCCTTTGGACAGAGACAGTGGGCAGCGAGCTTGAGCACGTCGCCGCCTCCTCCGCCACCTCCTGCTTGACCCTTCGAGGGATAAGGCCGAGGAGCCGCCCCCGTACCCCTCTATTCTCTCCTTCCCTCGAAGCTCCTCTTCTCTGTTCCTTCCGTGTACAGGCACCCAAACCCGAAACCCTACCGCCCGCCGGTAACCGCCGCACGTCGCCGGCGAATCGGCCTACCCCGGCCCTCCCCGATCACTCCACCGGCTCCGCCACCTCCCCGTACTCCTCCTCGAGCAGAATCAGCAGCAGGGACGCCCCCTCCGGCCCCAATTTCTCGCCGACGAGCGCCACGGCCGCCGCCGGAATTCGCTCGCCGCCGGCCATTGCCTCCCCGCCTCGCCTCCCCGACCTCGCCATCACGTTCACAGTGAGCCCCCGCAACCCCTGGTTCCCTCCTCTTCCTCCCTCCCCCTCCGGTTACCTCCCCCGCCGCCGACGCCGCCATCCGCCGCCGCGACGAGCTCGCCGGCGAGCTTCCCGGCCACCTTCCGGCGAGCCGCGGCCACCCCCAGCTTCTCCTCGTTGTGCTCTACCCCGTGATGCAGTTCGATTCCAAAATCCACGAGCAATTCGTTCGATTGCATAGCATCTGTGAGATTTTGGCCTCGGATGATGTCACTGTGACATCGTGCTTGCGTCACCAGGCAGTTTTTCTGTTAATTTCATTTAAATGAATTCAGCTGACACGTGGACCCCACGTGTATTTTTAAATTACAGAAAATTGAATAAAATTGGAAATGCAATATCTTTTAATTGCTTAATCAGAAAAATATGTTCAACATACCATTTTGTTCAGAAAAATACAATCTACATGTTCATGTCATTTGCACACATTTTTTACAATGTTGAATTTTGAGTATTATTTAAATCATTTAAAATAAAGAAAATAAGTTTTTATTCAAGAAAATTAGAAAATTACAAGTTATATGTCAAAGTGCTTAGAATTTCAAATGCAACCTAGTTATGGTGTTCTCAACCCTATTTGAGCACTTTAACTTGTCGCCCTTTAGGTATTACCCGAATCGGCCTCCGAGGTTCACTTAGGGACTAAAATTCACTAAAGCTGTTTTCTTAACATATGAACCCTAGCAACCCATGAAGCATGTTTAGGGCTTCTCTTTAATGCATTCAAATGTTCATTCATACATACTGAGCATTGCATCGATGCCTGTTTTGAGTGTTGTTTCCTTTCTTTCTGGTGTTCACTCTTATCGGTAGACTTCGAATCCGGAGTGAAGTTCGACACCCCTGTTGCCGAATACTTGGTCTAAACAACCAAGTCAAGCACTTATTCCTTGAAGCTTTATCTGGTTTTCTTGAAGCAAGGCAAGCATAACCTCTTATCTGCCCATATATGTTTTCGAAGTGTTTTCCTTCTCGTACGATGCATGCTTTACAAAGTATTTTGAGTCGATAGATAGAGTTATCCTATTTAGTTGCATAAACCAGATATCATGACTCCATGATCCTAGCTGACATAGGATTTGTTTGCGTGTATCGCCAAACCCTCAAATATGCCATGCTTAGTCATACATGTCTGTTTACCTCTGCTCCATCCGGTTGATGAATCAGAGTTACGAAATGAATCTAGTATGACAGGATGACGTGGTAAGATTCGAGATGTGTGGTTAATATGATAAAAGGTTTGGATGAGTTGCCACATCGGATGTGGTGATTTGCCTCGTTCATGCCCCTAGGAGCGAGTTCTCGCCTTTGAAGCCAAGACTGATCGTGCAACCACACGGGGATTGGATTCCCCTCGGTTTCAACTTGTCTAGTTTGTTCCATGAGTTGCCTAGTTCGGGCGTTCCATTTGGATTTGCTGGGGATATCAAAACGTTTTCAAAACTAGGACGTGGTGGTGTATCGGCGCTCTGCGGGTAGGTAACCGTCGAGCATTGCGCACAACGATAGAGACCCGGCAGGAGATGGCCACTCCCTATTGGCGGTACATCTCTACTCGGAGCGACTCATGGAATAGGCGAAGCAAGGGAAAGATCGTGGTCAGCCACCCTCTGCCGGCACATCGTCGGAATTGTGCCAATAGCTTGGCATTAAGAGTCGGTTGATACGTGTGGGTAAAGTTGTACACCCCTGCAGGGTTTAATCTTTTCGAAAAGCCGTGTCCGCGGTTAAGGACAACTTGGTGACGGATCCTGAGATCATAGATAACTTGAACATGACGTAAAAGATGTTGGCAATGAATGTTTAGTTTTAAGAGGTGGTTCCAGTTATCGGTGCTGAAGATGATGCTTCGAAGGTTCTGAAGGCAATACCCGAGGAAAGGGTATTCTTTTAAAAGATTTGTGAAAAGCCTCTCTATCTCCCTCTATTCGAAACAAAGTTAGCTTTACGCAAAACAAACCTTCATAAACCCTTTTCGAACAAGCAGATATATAATAGGTTAGTTAAGTCTTGTTGAGTACCTCCCGTACTCATGTTTGCTTCAATTTGGTTCAGGTGGAGTTCCATACCTTCGGTGGTGTTTCAACGTGGACATCGACGGATAGTTTGGGGTTTCCCAGGTAGCAGCCTGGAATCTATGGGCTGGGACGTCGCCTTATGTTGCGGCCTCTTAGGCCTTTTTGGTTCTTGTTGAATAGCAACATAATTTGCTTTCCGTTGTCTGATGTAATGTTGGGTCGTGTGACCTCTTTTTGTAAGCTATACTCTAGTATTACTTGCTTAATAAAGCTTCATGTTTAGAGTACTGCTTTGATCGGTTGTTGGTTTCGAGCTCATTGTTATACAGTTTTGGCTATGCCTGCATAGTTGTCGCAGTCGAGGGGTTGTGGAGCCGATGATCCATGTCCGAGCCCGCCTGTCGATTTGATCGGCCTGGGGCGAGGTAACCCCAGTAACCCTCGATTGTTGTTGCACTTTCTGGACACATAGCAGCTTTGTATAGCTTTGGTCCCGTTCCTTCAGTTTCATCCGACTCGTGGACACTTGGATATGCATAATTGGTTATGACTAGCATGGACACAAGGAGTAGTAGACCGGGGATCCGGACTACGTGCCGATGAATCCGGTCTGCCTGCCGTTGTTTGTTGCGGCCGGGGCTGGTAACCCTGAAGCCCTTGTGAGTTCATGGCTAGGAGCACATAATAGTGTGTATATCTCTGGGTCCGGGGTCGTGACACGGCGGGGCCCGTAGCGCGCGGAGTAAAAGGAAGAAAAAAGGGGGCCTTTTGCGGCCGAGGGGGATCGAACCCGCGCCTGCCGTGCGTGCGCGTGAGGCCCTTGCCACTGTGATGTCAATTCGTTCATGATGGTATGTGATACTGACGGAAGAAAAGGCAACTGACGACTGTTAACTGAATTTTGCAGGGGAAATTCAGACAACGAACAGGGGGAAACAGAGGGGGTGGCCGGCTGCGATCTCGAGCTGCTGCTGCTTGATCGCGAGCGTGCTTGCGGACAGGTGCGTTGGGGTGTCACGGGGTGCTGGCGGTTGTGCTCGAGAGGGGAAGGACAGGAGGGAGAAGGGCTCACCTTGCGACTGTCGTCGACGACGCAGAGGGCGGCGGAGAGGTGCAGGCGAGGGCGTGCGGTCGGCGGTGGTCGAGGACTCCGTGGTGGTTGTGGAGGCGTAGAGGAAGGCGACGCCGCTGCGGTTCCGTTCCTACCATCAGCGGCCCGTGGCCGCCACTCATCCCCCGGCGCCGTGCTCCTTCTTCTTCGGCCATGGAGGCGTACAATAGCGAGGTGTCATGGACAGAAAGGGAGGTGGGGAGAGAGATGGCGGCGGGAGGAAGAGAGGGTAGGGGCTAGGGCGAAGGGGGAGGAGGTTATATGGAGGCTCGAGCTCGTACGGCAAGCATCAGAGGGGGGGGCGATGATCACACGGTGGAGAGGGGATGACAGCGACAGAAGCTTTTTCTCCCTGCGTCCGTACGAGGAAGAAGAGAGTAGGCGGGCCTGAAAAGGGAGGGGAGATGGGCTGGAGTGGTTTGGTGGGCTGGGGAAAAGAGGGGAAAGGCTGAGTTTAGGTGGGTTGTAGGTGGGCTGGCCGTGGGGGCTGACCTGCCTCCCCACAGCTCACCTTTTTCTTTTTATTTTTCTCTTTATTTCTTTTGTTCTCTCTTTCTATTTTTTTTGTAGAAAAGAAAAGGGATAGGGATAGAAATAGGTGTGATGTTTTTATGAAATCATTTGTAGTGATTTACAAAACAACAAGGTCAAAGCAATGTTAACATTGATTTCAACAATTTGAAATGGCCAAAGATTTAAAATGGCTATTTGAATTTTTAAATAGGGTTCATAAGGATTTGATTTCTTAAACAAATTTATTCCATAAACTCAACAATTATGAAAACATTATTGAATTTAATTGTTTGCAAGAATTTAATTTTTAAACCCACATTTGAAACATGCGAAGCATGGATGGATTTGATTTGAATGTCTTATTTGAATTTACCATTAGGGTTTTAACAAAAGGGAATTTTTTTATTAACAAGCAATTTAAATAAATCAACTTCAAACTATTTGAAAACAAGTTGAGTTGTTTAGGTTGCAACTTTTAATTGGAAATTTGAGACATGTTTTGAAAGTTTAAATTGGTTTGGATTTTTGAGTGGTTTTGAGAACAGGATGCCATGCACATGATGCATGTGATGCAAAAAGAAAAAGGAAAGCAACCAATTTTCTACTTAGGGGGAACACCCCAGGTGTTACAGACGACACCACTGACAAGGGATTGCGCCCTCGCAATCCACCTGCTAACCCGGGAGGGGAAAGAAGTTCGACTATCGATTCTTCATGCTTCCAGTTGATCTCCTCGACACCACTAACAAGAGATTCTTGCTCGGAGTGACGACGATGTTCTTCCACCAGGAATCTTCCGATGATCGAACCTATTAGGTTAAAGGCTCAGAAAACGTCCAGCCACGTAGGATCCTAAAACTTTGAAAGATAGACAAGGGGGGAGACTCCAAAACAAATAAGATGGGAGGGGAAATAGAATAGAGATAAGGAGAAAACAAGAATCCTATTGAGATGTTTCCAAAATAGTTTTAGCACAAATAGTTTTTGACACTCTAGAAACACGACCGTTAGCGAGGTTATCCTACAGGCTTTGCGGACCCGTTGCTTCGATAACCATTCGTATCGAAACAATATCGGGAATCGGAAACCATGCTCTGATACCATTTGTGACGCCCCGGGATCGGGCACTATGCAGATTTCAGCATTTCCGCCAAACTCCACATAATAACCGATTCCAGGTTGCCACTTATGATAACATTACAACAGTTCACGAATAGTCGACAACAACAACAGAGGAGATATATACAGGACGACTCAAACGAGTCAAGGATACAACTGATACAATACAAAGATCCAAATAACAGCGGAAAAAACAACATAGTGTCCGGCTACGGACAAGATACAAATTGGACTAAGAGTCCTGAAGATAACCGATGGCGTCCAATCCCTGCCCAGGCCAAGCCGGAGGGATTCCCAAGCTAACGTCGTCAGACTTCAAACATGTTGACTGCAATTTGGAATATGTAGCCACGAAAGGGATTCGTGGGTCAGTACGGTTAAGTACTGGCAAGTGGATAAACCATACTCACAAGATACCAGCGTAACCAGTCATCACAAGATACAAATACTTTGGGTACAATGGAAAGGAAGGGATTATTGCAAAGAAGCGGCAACGGGCTGCACTAACTAACTACAGAGACGCGCTACAACATCCGGCTAAAAGAAAGGGATAAGATAGCGTATCAGAACCACCTACAACTACTCACCAAACAATACCCATCCAATGTTACCCCCTACTAAGGAAGCAACCCAAGGAAACTCACACGGTTGATTAAGGTGACATTCATTTTTATGGTGAAGGTAATCTATATTACTAGTCAAGTTATCATCATTAAGTGTAAGTTGTGTGAGTACTTGTTAGCCAACACTTTCACCAAGTAATCCATAACCGCGGACAACACGGCTTCTCGAGAAGATTTAACCCTGCAGGGATGCACCAATTTGGCCGTACACGTAAGAATGACCCGCCAGATGGAAATGCACTTCCACCAAGCGAGGCACTCAACACAACCCAACTCTTCTTCGCATCAAGCCCAAAGAACCCCGTGCAATTGAGCACACGGCTAATCAAGCCCCACGAAGAAAAGGGGACCCTCATAGCACTCTAAGAACGTGTCTCCCTAAATGCCGACTACAAAAGTTCCACCCTGGCGCCAAGGGTTCACACCTGCATATGCATGCGGCAAATGGAAAACCCGAAATAAATGAGGCGATTTGGACGAGATGCGAATCGAATCAGAATTGCGGGGGGCGCCCATACTCGCTTCCCACATGCAGTTAGTGCGCTCATCATGGATCAATGGACAAGACCCTTTTCCTAATTAGGGTCGACACTAGCAGGCTTCAAAACCACGCCGGGCCTCCTGCCGGTGCCTTATCATCAAATTATTATTACCCAAAACATTAACATGTTGTTGATTAAGTTGAAACCCAACTATCAGCTAAACATGTGATATGAAAAGGACAACAGGACTTGAGCGCAAACAACACTAAGCATGCAACTACGACACGATGGCCAACAAGGTAAACAAACAACAGTTAATAGGAAGTGGAAGGAAGGCTATATCATGGCTGCAAGATAAACATATGATAGGATCGTGACACAAGCATCGAATCATAAGGCTAGAATAAAGGCAACGGGAAGAATCGGTAACAAGTGATTAAAGGCAGCCATTTGGCAGCAAGTGAGTATACTTGCCTGGAATGCAGCAAGTAGAGGTACATCCGCAGAACTTGTCGTTGCTCACATCATCTCAACGTCCTATCCGCGAAGAAGCAACGAACCTCGAACAAACACCGGATGCAACAATTACTACTACGGCAAAAGATCCAGCATGATCAAGATATGGATGCATGACAAGTTTAAGGATGCATCAAAAATAAACTAGTTGACATGGTAAACATATTTAAATGGGCCCAAATGCAATTTGGATTGCGTATGGAAAAGCCCATGAATTAATGTTGAATTAAATGATCTACAGCTAACCATCATGTGAAAGTTGATTAGCATAATGCATGGATGAGGAAAACAATGAGAAAACAACAAGGGATTCAATTTGAAATGAAGTTTACCAAGTTTGGAATTTTATTTATAAAGTGTTGGAATTTTGGTTTCTTAAAGGTGTTACACAAGCATTTGTTGTTTTCACCAATTTAAATTGTTCAAAATAGATAACAAAGTTCATATTTGAAAAGAGCACAACATTTTGGGTGGGAAACATGTTTCATTTGTTGAAAAAGGAATTAAGATGAATTACTTATGATTTAAACAAGTTTAAACAAGATTTAATGGATTTAATTCAAGTATGAATTTATTTGAATTTTTATTTGTTCAAAACATTAAATGAAATTCATATTTGGAAAGGTCATGCTTTTCTAGGTTGAAAACATATTTTATATGTCCAAAAGAATTTAATTTGACCAAGTTATGAATTTAGCAATTTTAAATGATTTAAACAAGGTTTAAATTATTTAACCAATTTTAATTATTCAAAACATGAAACAAAGTTTATATTTGGAAAGGTGGTTTAATTTAGCATGGAAAACATATTTTATATGTGCCATTTGAAATATATTTGAATTTGTTATGGATTTAATCAAATTCATAAGAGTTATTTGAATTTGAATTTTTGAAAATATTTGGAATGTTCAAAACAGTAAACAAAATACATATTTGAAAAGTTCATAATTTTCTGATTGGGATACATATTTTGTTTGTGCAATTTGGAGTTATAATGAAGAAGATATTATTTGTTCAATATTTAGGTTTAAATTGCTATTTAAAAGAAATGGGACAGTGCATTTATAGAGGCAGAGCCAACCATGCTGGCTGACAGTGGGCCTAGGCCAGCGTGGCGCCACAGTGGCGTGTGTGCGCAGTGAGGTGGCGCAGGGGGTCGCTGACGGCGGGGCCCGCAGCGTGCGGAGTAAAAGGAATAAAAAGGGGGCCTTTTGCGGCCGAGGGGGATCGAACCCGCGCCTGCCGTGCGCGCGCGTGAGGCCCTTGCCACTGTGCTGTCGATTCGTTCGTGATGGTATGTGATACTGACGGAAGAAAAGGCAACTGACGACTGTTAACTGAATTTTGCAGGGAAAAATTCAGACAACGAACGGGGAGGAAACAGAGGGGGTGGCCGGCGGCGATCTCGAGCTGCTGCTGCTCGATCGCGAGCGTGCTTGCGGACAGGTGCGGTGGGGTGTCACGGGGTGCTGGCGGTTGTGCTCGAGAGGGGAAGGACAGGAGGGAGAAGGGCTCACCTTGCGACTGTCGTCGACGACGCAGAGGGCGACGGAGAGGTTCAGGCGAGGGCGTGCGGTCGGCGGTGGTCGAGGACTCCGTGGTGGTTGTGGAGGCGTAGAGGAAGGCGATGCCGCTGCGGTTCCGTTCCTACCATCAGCGGCCCGTGGCCGCCACTCATCCCCCGGCGCCGTGCTCCTTCTTCTCCGGCCATGGAGGCGTACAACAGCGAGGTGTCATGGACAGAAAGGGACGTGGGAGAGAGATGGCGGCGGGAGGAAGAGAGGGTAGGGGCTAGGGCGAAGGGGGAGGAGGTTATATGGAGGCTCGAGCTCGTACGGCAGGCATCGGAGGGGGGGCGATGATCACACGGTGGAGAGGGGATGACAGCGACAGAAGCTTTTTCTCCCTGCGTCCGTACGAGGAAGAAGAGAGTAGGCGGGCCTGAAAAGGGAGGGGAGATGGGCTGGAGTGGTTTGGTGGGCTGGGGAAAAGAGGGGAAAGGCTGGGTTTAGGTGGGTTGTAGGTGGGCTGGCCGTGGGGGCTGGCCTGCCTCCCCACACCTCACCTTTTTCTTTTTATTTTTCTCTTTTTTTTGTTTTGTTCTCTCTTTCTTTCTTTTTTTTGTAGAAAAGAAAAGGGATAGGGATAGAAATAGGTGTGATGTTTTTATGAAATCATTTGTAGTGATTTACAAAACAACAAGGTCAAAGCAATGTTAACATTGATTTCAACAATTTGAAATGGCCAAAGATTTAAAATGGCTATTTGAATTTTTAAATAGGGTTCATAAGAATTTGATTTCTTAAACAAATTTATTCCATAAACTCAACAATTATGAAAACATTATTGAATTTAATTCTTTGCAAGAATTTAATTTTTAAACCCACATTTGAAACATGCCAAGCATGGATGGATTTGATTTGAATGTGTTATTTGAATTTACCATTAGGGTTTTAACAAAAGGGATTTTTTTTATTAACAAGCAATTTAAATAAATCAACTTCAAACCATTTGAAAACAAGTTGAGTTGTTTAGGTTGCAACTTTTAATTGGAAATTTGAGACATGTTTTGAAAGTTTAAATTGGTTTGGATTTTTGAGTGGTTTTGAGAACAGGATGCAATGCACATGATGCATGTGATGCAAAAAGAAAAAGGAAAGCAACCAATTTTCTACTTAGGGGGAACACCCCAGGTGTTACAGGTGGCCTGGCATGAAACGTGAAATTGCTCAATACGTTTCTGAATGCGACGTTTGTCAACGTGTTAAGGCAGTTCATCAAAAAACAGCCGGTCTTCTCCAACCTCTGAAAATCCCTGAGTGGAAGTGGGACATGATTGAAATGGACTTCGTCACGGGTTTCCCAAAGTCCAAGAAGGGCAACGTTGCAATCTTCGTTGTCATTGATCGACTCACTAAAGTAGCTCACTTCTTTGCTGTCAAAGAAACAATCTCAGCTAGCCAGTTAGCAGAGCTCTACACAACAAAGATTGTTCCTCTTCATGGTGTTCCATTGGAAATAAGCTCAGACCGTGGAAGCATATTCACTTCTCATTTCTGGAAAAGCTTTCAAGAAGCATTGGGCACCAAATTTCTATTCAGCACAGCTTATCACCCTCAGTCTCAAGGGCAAGTCGAAAGAGTCAATCAGATTCTCGAGGATATGCTCAGAGCATGTGGTATCTCCTTTGGCATGAAATGGGAGGAATGTCTTCCATATGCTGAATTCTCCTACAACAACAGCTTCCAGGCAAGCCTAGGCATGGCACCATTTGAGGCTCTCTATGGCCGCAGATGCAGGAGTCCAATCAATTGGTCTGGAGCTGGTGAACATTCACTCTTAGGCCCTGACATTGTTAAGGAAGCCGAAGAGAAAGTTCGCATCATTCGTGACAATCTCAAGATTGCTCAGTCTCGTCAGAAAAGCTACTATGACAGCAAGCACAGGGATATGATCTATGCACCTGGTGACAAAGCATATCTCCGTGTAACTCCCCTCAGAGGCACTCATCGTTTCGGTGTCAAAGGAAAGCTTGCACCAAGATACATTGGTCCTTTCAACATTCTCTCAAGGCGTGCAGAAAATGCCTATCGTCTTGAACTTCCAGAAAAGCTATCCAAGGTGCACGATGTGTTTCACGTGTCACAGCTCAAGAGGTGTTTCAAAGATCAGGATCGTGCAGTTGATCATGATTCCATTGAACTGCAAGAAGACCTCTCTTATGAGGAGCACCCTGTTCGAATTCTCGATGAGACCGAGCGCAAAACTCGCAACAAGAGTACCAAGTTCTTGAAAGTGCAGTGGTCTCATAATTCCGATAAAGAGGCAACGTGGGAGACCGAAGAGGATCTTTGCAAGAAGTATCCGGACCTTTTCACTTCTCAGTAGGAATCTCGGGGCGCGATTCCTTCAAGGGGGGGCGTTTTGTAACATCCCAAGTATGAAAACAACCCTTAGAATGTTTTATTTCTTGTTAATTTATGTTTTGCATCATGACATCATCATTTCATTTGTTTTGGCATTGGTTTTCCATTTGTTTTCCTTTGTTTTCCCATTTGAAATTCAAACAATATTAAAATATTTTGTTTCATACTTGTTCTGTTACAATTTCCAAATAGATATATTCAAATAAAAACAACCATTTGTTCCCATCAAAATAGAAAGCTCAAACTATTAATTCGTTCTTTTTAATAATTCACTTAATTCAAATTTCATTCAAATGCAAGTAAGTTTCCAAACAGCAACCATTTTTGAAGTTTATGGAAATTACAAAAACAAATTAATCATTTGTTACCATTACACTTGAAATTACAAACTTTTAAATTGTTCTTTTCAATTAATCCATGAATACCAAAAATTCAATCAAATTCAAACAAATTGCAAACAACAACTAATTTCAATTTTTTGGAAAAACAAAAGTTGCATTATGGTACTATTACAAAAACTAATCCATACAAATTTACCTAAAATTCTCTAACCCCAAAAGCTATTCCTTTTTCTCCTTTTCCTTTTCAGCAAAAAAAAACAAACAGCAAAAAATAAAAATAAAAACAAGCACGAAGAGAGGGAGAGGGCAGGCAGTGGGCTGAGCGCAGCCCACCAGCCCGCGGCCTGGTACCCCCTCGTCCCTCTCCTCTGTACGGCTGCACATCCGCCATGTCCATGTCGTCAGAGCGAGGAGCAGACGGCCAGCAGCAGCTCGCCCTCGCCCTTATAGCCAACCCTAGCCCCTAGGGCTCCCCTCTACCCTAGCTCCTCCCTTTTCTTCCTCCTCTCGCGCCGTCGTCTTCCTCTTCTCCTCCTTCCTCTCTCTCTGTTCTGCAACCATCACCACCGCCACCGTACTGAACTCCGGTGATCGCTGCGCCCCCGATGGCTCTCTGCACGGGCTGAGCACGGGAACGAGATCCCCGTGCTCCCCTCTTCCTCCTCGACCACGCCAAGGTAGCCGGGGGCTGTTGCAGCGCCGCCGCCGTCCAGTTCGCTGTCGCCGCTGTCCACTGCCTGCCCCGAGCACCTCCCTCTGAATCTCCTCCCGGTGAGCACCACGCCATCCACCCGCCTCTCTCTCTCTGCGCGCGCACGGTGTCTGCACCTGTCTATGAACGTACACGAGCACGCACAGCAACCCCCGCAGCAACGCAGGCCACCGGCGACCACCGTCTCCCCGTCGCGGCCAAGGTTCAGTTAACTGAACTGAAAATTCAGTTAACTGACGCGAACACCACCTTATCCTCACTGCGCATCCCTTACTGACAAGAAACGTTCGCTCACCGCAGTGGCAACAGCACACGCGCACGCGCCCGAGCCCAGGGTTCGATCCCCCATCGGGGTTAAATCCCAAACCTTTTTTCGCCACCGCGCGCTGACAGGTGGGCCTCCCCCTGTCAGCGACCACACCTGCCACGCACGCGCCATGTTGGCCCAGGGCCCCCTCGTCAGTGGCCCAAGCTAGGCCACTTTGAGGTGTAAAACGTTTCTGGCCTTTTCTTTTTAAGTTTAAGTCCTTTTATTTTACAGATTAGTCCCTGTATTCAAAATGCAAATACCTTTTGAAATTCAAATCTAAATAATACAAATGAAATATGTATTCTGAACCAAATTAAATTCTCTACATGATTAAAGCATTTGTTTTCTGTTTTGACCATTTCAAATTGTTTCCAAATTTAAATTCAAACAACTCCTTTTAAATTTGGTTAATTTCATAACTAATTCAATATTATTTCAATTGTCACATATAAAATATGTTTTCCATGCCAAATTGAACCACCTTTTCAAATATAAATTTTTTTCATGTTTTGAATAATTAAATTTGGTTAAATACTTTAAACCTTGTTTAAATCATTTAAATTTGCTAAATTCATAACTTGGTCAATTTAATTTCTTCTTGACCATATAAAATATGTTTTCAAACCAGAAAATTATAATCTTTTCAAATATGAATTTTATTTAATGTTTTGAACAAATAAAAATTCAAATAAATTCATACTTGAATTAAATTCATTTAAATCTTGTTTAATTCATAAGTAATTTATTCTAAATCCTTTTTCAACAAGTGAAACATGTATTCCACCTAAAATTTTGTGCACTTTCCAAATATGAATTTTGTTATCTATTTTGAACAATTTAAATTGGTGAAAACAACAAATGCTTGTGTAACTACTTTAAGGAGCCAAAATCTCCTAACTTAATAAATAAAATTCCAAACTTGTTAAAAAACATATCAAATTGGATCTATTGTTGTTTTCTTTCTGTTTTCATCATCCATGCATCATGCTAATCCACTTTCACATGTTGTTTAGTTGTAGATCATCTAAACCAACCTTAACTCATGGACTTTTTCATATGCAATCCAATTGCATATGGGTCCATTTAAATTATGTTACCATGTCAACTAGTTTATCTTTGATTCATCAATTAAATTGCCATGCATCATTCCATGATTGTGCACTATGCCATGTTATTGATTGTTTGTCTCTCTGCGTTGTTTGTTTTCTTCTTCTCGAATAGACGACGACGTTGAGACAGACGAGATTTACGACACCCCTTCTGAGGAGTTAGCTCAGTACCAGGCTGCTGAGTTTGCAGGAAAGTATTCACTCACATGAACCATTGTGTTCCCTTCCACATTGGATACCGATACTTTCCGTTGTCTATTCTGCTAGCCTTATGAATCGTTGCTTGTGTTCGATCCTATCACATGTTATCCTTTAACCCGGATATAGCCTCACCTCCACACCTAAAACCCCGTTGCTTGTTGCCTGTGTCTTACTAGCATGCTTAGGGTTGTTATGCTCGAGTCTGTTGTCCGTTACTTTCTGTTACCATATTTATTATGTTCTGGGGCTTGATGTTTAAACAATCAACCTGTTAATGTTTGAGGTAATGCTAATTTTATGATAAGGCACCGGCAGGAGGCCCGGCGTGGTTTTGAGGCCTGCTAGTGTCGACCCTAATTAGAAAAAGGGTCTTGTCTACTGATCCATGATGAGCGCACTATCCGCATGTGGGAAGCGTGTATGGGCGCCCCCCTCAATTTGATTCGATTCGCATCTCGTCCAAATCGCCACACTTAGTTCGGGCTTTCCATTTGATGCATGCATATGCAGGTACGAACCCGAGGCCAGGGTGGAACTTTTGTAGTCGGCATTTAGGGCGGCGTGGTCTTCCAGTGCTATGAGGGTCCCCCTTTTCTTCGTGGGGGCTCGATTAGCCGCGCACGCACAGCACGTGGTGCTTTGGGCTTGATGCGAAGAAGAGTTGAGTTGTGTTGAGTGCCCCGCTTGGTGGAAGGGCCATTCCATCTGGCGGGTTATTCTTACGTGTACGGCCAAATTGGTGCGCCCCTGCAGGGATAAATCTTCTCGAGAAGCCGTGTTTTCCGCGGTTATGGTTGACTTGGTGAAAGTACTGGCTAACAAGTACTCAGAACAACTTACACCTAACTAATGATAACTTGACTAGTAATAGTCTTATTGACACAATAACTTGAACCATCATTAATCCAACTGTGTGAGTTATCCTCGGATTGCTTCTTTGGATAAGGGGCGAGATCCAGGATGGGTTTGTTTGAGGTTAGTTGTAGTTGGTTACGATACGCTATCTTATCCCCTTCTTTTAGCCGGAAGTTGTAGCGTGTTTCTGTAGTTGGTTAGAGCAGCCTGCTGCCGCACTTTTGTATCACCTATTCCTCCGTTGAACCCAAAGCATCTGTACTTGGTGTTGCCGGGTACACTATGGTATCTTGTGAGTCTTGCTTGCCAGTACGTTTATGTACTGACCCCTTTGGGGCTATGGTTTCCGCAGACTACATTTCCGAGGATCCCCATGGTGGCTACTACGTGGAGTACGACGAGGCTGCTGACGAGTAGATAGCGGACCCGGGAAGGATCCGAGACATCGTGGATGGGCTCCGTCTTTTCGTTTCCGGCCTCTTAGGCCTATTTGGATCTTGTCTGTACTCAGACACTTTGGATGCTTCCGCTGTGTTGTAATGATGAATTGTTGGGACATGTGTCCTCTGGATGATTGTATTTGCTATCTCTGCTCTAGTGAGAGCTATTTGCAACTTATTTCAATCTTTTGTGTCTTAGAGATATGTTGTGATATCAGTTGTTCTAATGCCGTTGACGTACCATGTGTGTATGATATGAAGTACGTCAACGGAAGTGTCCTGATTCGGGCTCTAAGTAGTCCTCAAACCCGATAGAGAGAATCTGACGCCACTGAATTCCTAACACTGGGAACGAGTGAATCTTGGAAATCCAAGACCCATGCCACACTATAACACACATGTTATGGCATACCATGGGATTTGGTGGCTTTGAGACGATCCGGAGCCCCCTCTCCGGAGAAACCATTACCCCGATGGGGAAAAAGACGGAACTGTCATTCTGGCCCCTCTACTTGATCTCAAAGGGGTAGCAAATGGCAACCAATTTCTTTTTTTCTTAGTTTAGGCCCAAGGAATACCCAAGATAATAGTAGGTCCCACCTCTTGGTAATATTTCCCCCGTTCTGTCATATCCAGGAATTTCGGGCACTAAGTATGGTCCTGGAACCCGCTAGAGAGAATCTGACGCCGGTGAATCCATAACAAACAGAGTGAGGGAATATTAGGCGTCCAAGACCCATGCCACACTCTAACACACATGGTATGGAATACCATGGGATTTCATGGCATTCAGACGATCCGGAGCCCCCCTCCGGAGAAACTGTCGTGGGATAATCACGGCAGACGATACCGGGGGAACTGATCTTGGGGCAAGACGACACAGGCGTTTGGGAGAGGGTTTAGCTCAGAGGAAAACATGATGGAACTCGATCTGGTAGCCGGCAATCAAGTCGCCGAGTCTCCGATCTTGATATATTAACTAGATCTCTTGTATACACTGGACGCTCGATACCAAGCGATACTACTAGGGTTCTTAGGTCTCTCTCAATTAGACCTAGGGGTCGGTTTATAAAGCACCCGTACCCCCTGGCTTACTCTCCAAGGCACACCCTGAATCCTACCCGGACACCGCATACAAACTCTAACTTTCCTTTACCGTAACCCACAATCCGGGTTACGAGGCCTACAAACTTGGGCCTTCCAGAAGTGTCTTTATCCTTAGCCGAATCTTGCGCAGCGTCCTTTGGGCCGGGTTATACCTTGGAGTTGGCCTACCAGGTTATTATCCCTCCATCAGTAGTCCCCAGAATAGCTTGGGCTTCACGGATCCTTCCTTGAAGCGCTTGCTATTCCCTACAAAGATATCAAACGCACAAGTGTATGGAGGCCGGGTTAAGGTGCTTCGATAGATAGCTAGGCCTAACTCCATGGTGGCCATATAGTAACCCGGCTTTCCTCCAAGCACACTGCTCAGATTTCCGGGTCAAAACCCTGATAAAAACGTCAAGATTCTATACTTTTACTCGATAATTGACACTGATTTCACGGAGTGGATCTCTTTCTCTTTTTTGCCCGGATACCTCGCTCAATACCTGAAGCATATCTCGCAAAATCCGCATGGATAGCCATTACCCCATAATTTCTGGCTTCTGGCCGTTAGAATAGGTTCATCCTCACCTTATAAATAGTGCTCAAAGGGTAACCTAGAATCCGACGCCTCACTCCAACTTATCCTTTCCTTCCTCACACCTTGCTCTCTCGCAACGCCACCGCAAGAATCTAGGGCTCGCCACCGGAACAAAGCCACCATCGGCCGTGTTCGTTCTCAAGCCATCCGCGCCGCCACCAAGCTCCATCCCCGCGCCCTCGTCCTGCTCTCCATGAACCGCAAAGGGGCATTCAGACCACGCTGCCCGCAGCCATCGCATTAGGCTTCCAGTATCTCCCTGTAAGTTCCTTGTACTTGCTAATTTAGCCCCGCAATTTTATGATTCATCCTGGATTGGATCTTGGTCAACCCGCGGGCCGTTTCTCCCGCCACACCGGATTAGATGGCTTAGATGTTTGCCAGCTCCTTTAATAACCTATTTGATGATCACACACCACCCTCCTACCATTATTAACCACGAATTTCTTCGTAAAAATCGTTCGCAAGTTTTCCAATCTAGATCCATTTCATCCCAACTTTCCGCGCATATCATTGACACCCGGAAAATCCCCCTTTTCCGGCTCTTTTGCTTGCAGTAGATACATGGGCAACCATCCGTCTTCCTCAGACATCTTTCAATACGTAAGTGAACAATAATTTCTAGAGTTGTACTTAATACCCGGAAAACTCGCAACCTCCACTCCGTGATGTGATACCCGGATAATTCTTATGCTTCATACTTTCTTGATACTCCAGGTGCATGCTCGGATAACCTAATATTCCCGAGTCCTATTTCCTGTATCTTTCTTCCTTGTGTTTGCAGGTTGATCCCATGGCTCCCAAAAGGCAAGGGAAACAGCCGGCCCAGGCGAAGGCAACCCAATCCATATCCGCCAATTGGGGGCGATCCACAGTCACAAAGGCCAAGCTGGAAGAGCTGGCCGAGTTGGGGGTTCTCCCCCCTCAGAAGGACATTCGCTGGAGGGCGCCGGGTGACGAGACCCGGCCCACACCCACCGACGGCGAGGTAATCTGTTTCGTGGAGCACGTGACCCGGGGATTCCGTCCTCCGGGTCACCCTTTCTTCCGTGAGGTCCTGAGCCATTATGGCCTCAGGATATTTGACATAGGGCCTAACTCTATGTTGAATATTACTCACTTCATTGTCCTATCCGAGTCATACTTGTGCACTCTGCCAAGTTTGACTCTCTTTATTGAACTCTTCCAGTGCAAGCCATGCCGCGAAAGCGGTGACGGAGCACTTCTCACTTGCGGCGGGGTATCCATCCAACGCCGCAAAAACTCCCCAATGCCAACCCTTAATCTGAACTCCCATGTTAAACACTGGCAACTATCCTTCTTCTACTGCCACGACACCTCTCCACCCGGCGAGAAGAGACTGCCGGGTTACTCGGAGGGCCTCCTCAATACCTCCGAGAATTTCAATGCTTTCTCCCATGACTCAGACAGGGAGGCAATCTTACCTTTGCTAGCTAAGTTAGCCGTTCTCTCAGCCCAAGGCCTTCTGGGGCTCAACTTAGTGAAAACTTGGGTCGACTTCCGGATCCAACCCAATTCTATCCGCTCCAAATTGATGTGCGAATACTCGGGGCACACCACAGACGCCCTTCAATATTCCACCAAGAGCTTTGCTGCTGGGGATACCAACAAAACCATCAAGGGTTTCTTGACAGAGAAACTGGAGGTGATATAGAACATCACCGGGTTACCTCCGTTTACTCGGGAAAACCCGGCCCCAGCGGTAAGACCCGATACTCATAAGTTTACTTCCTCATCTTGACTCGATACTACTCCTAGTTCTTATTTTCATCTTTATGTCTCAGGTCGATGATCCTTTCTGGACAGTTGAAACCTCCCCCCCTTCCAAAGACCCGGAAGAAGAAGATGAGCCGGCTGACGGTGATGAAGGTATTTGCCCGGATCTTGTATTATCTTTACTTGCATCATTTTCCTCCTATTTAACTTTTTCCCACGAACACACACTCGGTTCGCAGGGCTGGAGGACGAAGGTGAGAATAACGAGGATGACCCGGAGGCTACCGAATCTGACCAAGAGGCAACAGTTGGAGCCAAGAGGAAAACCAGAGGGGCAGTGTCCAAGGTTCCTTTCTCTTATATATCCTCTGAACCTTACTCCTTGGATGCCATGAGACAACTTAACCATCAATTATCGAACTCGTCGTACATGAAGGATTCTCTTCCAGCCAAGCGCAGAGTAACTCGGAGTTCCCCGGGTGAGGATCCCCTTAACCCGGGCATCTCCACCTCCCCCGTCCATCGTGCCAGTGTCCCTCCGCCTCGTCCTTCCAATTCTCCTCAGCGCCACCCTTCTCCTAACCATCCACGTGCCGGGCAATTCCGAGTTCCGCTAACGGTCCCTTTGACATCTTTGTCTGCTTCCAGCGGCGTACTCCCGCCGGATTACGCCGTAAATACTGGGTAAGTTTTTGCTATATGACATCCTTTGATACCTGACAATTTTCAATCACCATTGCTAACTGCCTCTTCTCATCTTTCTTAAGCGCTCAAGCCACCATTAGTGACCCGGAGAATGTGGAGATGGATAACCGGGAGGCGGATAACCGTCAGACAGAGGAGCCGACTGATAACGTAGACGCCGCGACCGGCGGTGATACTGAGAACAACCAGGAACAAGCCGCCGGGTCTCCTGAGTCATCCGAACCAGTGGACGAGGAGATCGAGGTTCCGGACACGAGGATGGGTTCTCCCAACCCGGATACTCAGACTGTCCGGGTCTCGACTCCAAGGGCGGGGAGAGCTCCCCCATCAGGCGACCAGGCTGCCGGCTCTTCCGGTGCCCGACCCGAGGACCTGACATTTGCTCAGATGCTCGAAACCCTGCGCGCTTTGAGGGCTAATGAAGAAAACATCTTGGAGGCTTTAATAGCCAAACACGAGGTAAACCCGACTAATATTGCTTGTGTCCTTATCCAGTCCCCAAGTTCCGAGTGAATTAATTCACAATTTGCTTGGAACTTTACGATATAAGCGACTTATAACTTGCCCCTTTACCCAGCTAATCCTTCCTTGCATCCATGCAGTCCTTCGTGACTCAATCTGACGAGAAACTGGCCAAGGCCACCAAGCTTATTGAAAAGGAGGTGGCTCTGCGTGAGGCGGCCGAGGCTGAGGCCAGGAGGAGCAGGACGATAATGAAGAAGTATAGGAGGAGGGCTCACGCAGCAGAAGATGATCTGACGAGCCTTTCTGTTCAAATTGCTGATACGTATCGTGCTTTTCTTGGTACGCTTCTTCATCCGGTTTATCCTTTTGATAAATAGCCGGAATTTCCTGACTCATGTTTCCATTTCTGTAGGTCCGGATGAAGTGATGCCAGACGAGGGTGACATTGCCAGGCTGAAAGCTATCAAGAGCGTTATCCGGCAGCTATGCGCCGGAACCAAATGGATCCTTCAAGAAATACGGTGGCCGGGTAAAGGGCATGGCGACCTGAAGAGAATGCTAGACGCTTGCTCCACTATCCCCGAGTGGATTGGCACTGGAAACGCTCGTCCTGCCGGGTTGGAGTAACCCGGGGTCTTACGCTTGCCAAGGCTTACTTCCCTAAGCTCGAGCTAGCCAAGCTTATGGGCGGTTTCCCGGAATACAAGCTTGATGGGTCCAAGTTCTCCGTGAAGGATTTCCAGGCCGTCCAGAAGGAGGTCTGTTACCCGGCCAGCGTGATTGCTGACGGCTTAGATGTCGATTCCCTCGTTCCTGCTTATGATGCTGCTGGTGAAGCTGTTAAGTCGGATCTTCCCGAGCCGTATGACATGCTTGCCCGATGGAAGGAGGAAGCTGCTAAGTTGAGGGAGGAGGCTGCCAAAAAGAAAGCTGAATCCGACTCTGCGCCCGCTACCTCCACACCAGTCGTTCCTCCTCCTGCACGAGCCGGCACTGCTGATCCGGGTGCTGCTGCTACCCCAAGTGATGGCAAGGGTAAGGCGAAGATGGACGCCGGGGCTTAGGATGCCGAGTGATACCTGCTCCTTCATGCCACTTCTCATGCGTCAGTCGGCCGATGTGCCGTCTAAACAATTATTTTTTGGATGGTGCGCCTGTGCACCTTTGATATCATTTACCGGGATTTTGTAATGCACGCTAAGGTCTTGATATACTCTATGCCTCTTCTGAGCTTTTAAATTTATTCACTTTTGAACTCATTTGCTCTAGATATCCGACTTTCTTTATTGTTCCTTTTGTGAGACACGGTTTCCAGGTTTCATGGGTGTTGACAAGCGGACTTGCTTCGAAGTCCTCAAGCCCCCAAGACTCGGATGTTTGGACTTTTTGAGCTTTAACAACTAAGCAATTTTTCTCTTTCTCAAGACCCCGAGTCCCCAAGACCCGGATTTCTGAGTTGGGGATACGTGATTTTTCAAGGAGAACGCATTGTTTGCTGCTAAATCCAAAAAGCCCAGAGCCGTTTCACATAGGTTCTGAAGTTATGCTTAATAATCGTTGAGTGTCCGGCTATTAGCCCTGTACTCTGCATAACTTGTGGTTTAGATGACCCTTGTGACTATCTTGTACTATAAGCCGGCTTTCGCATGGATATCATGTTGTTACATCTGTACGAAGACAGGGTCAACCAAGTCCCATTGGGCTTCATGGCTGATTGTAATCGTAAGCGAGCAAATCATGCCATTTTAGTGCGAGTCACATCGAGCTTAAGTAAGAAAAGTCAAGAAAATTTGGCTCCTTTGTCCGGTTATAAGATTGCAGCCGTACTCGTTTGCGAGTAATCGGCCCTCATAACTCATAGGCATCAAGGCCAGGTCTTTCAGTTTGCAACTGTGCTATTCAAGCAATCAGCCCCCAAGACCTGAATATATGGAACGTACTGAGACTGAAGAACATAAGAATAACCATCTCTTTACCTGATATGAAAAAGTTAGGTCAGCAAGCCGCCTCACTAAAAACCCATCCAGTCCCCAAGGGTACCCTGGATAGGAAAAGAGTACGTCTGAAACCTGCTGCCTGTTACATCGTGCAATTCCTCTTGCCAATTTAGGCTTTGCTAAGTATAATATGGACGTAGCTGAGCCACGTTCCATGGCCTGTCTCTTTCTTGCATAGATGAAGTGGTATGAGCGGTGTCATTAACTGTAGCCGACTCCTCCCTTGCATCTACCAAGTAATACGATCCATTATGCAGATTCCGGCTTATGATAAACGGTCCTTCCCATGGTGGTGATAATTTGTGTTTTCCTTCGTTTGACTGTACCAGGCGCAGAACCAGGTCTCCTTCCTGGAAGACCCGGGTTTTCACGCGCCGGCTATGATACCTCCGTAAACCTTGCTGATAAATGGCTGATCTCTCCAGGGCTTGTTCCCTTTGTTCTTCCAACATATCTACGGCGTCCTGCCGGGTCTTTTCGTTCTCCACTTCAACGTAAGCTGATACTCGCGGTGAATCATGGATAATGTCACTCGGTAACACTGCTTCCGCACCATAGACCATGAAGAAGGGTGTCATCTGAGTGGATCTGTTAGGTGTAGTGTTGATACCCCAAACCACGGAAGGAAGTTCTTCGACCCATGCGCCAGCAGCCCTGATACAGGGGACTCGCAATCGTGGTTTCAATCCGCGAAGAAATTCTTGGTTTGCCCTCTCCACTTGTCCGTTGGCCTGTGGATGAGCCACTGATGCTACATCAAGCCGGATTCCATTGTTGCCACAGAACTTTTCCATCTTACCAAGGGACATGTTGGTTCCATTGTCGGTAATTATGCTGTGGGGATACCCAAACCGGTAGATAATTCTTTTCAGGAACTTGACTGTTGTAGCTGCTTCGCAATTAGTAACTGGCATAACCTCAACCCACTTGGTAAACTTATCAATAGCCACTAAAAGATGTGTCTTCTTGCAAGGTGACATATGAAAGGGGCCAACCATGTCCATCCCCCAGACAGCGAACGGCCAAGTTAACGGGATGGTCCGTAATTTCATAGCCGGAACATGGGTTTGGCGAGCGTACCTTTGACATCCGTCACACCTTGCTACTAATCGTTCCGCATCTGCTAGAGCCGTGAGCCAGAAAAATCCGTGTCGATAAGCCTTGGCCACAAGGGATCTTGTGGATGCATGATGCCCGCAATCGCCTTCATGGATTTCCTTGAGAATCTGCCGGCCTTCTTCTGGTGCCACGCAACGCAAAAAGACCCCCGCGGTGCTTCTCTTGTATAACTCCCCGTTCACGATAGAATATCCCTTTGCTCGCCGCAAAATTTGCCTTGCTAACACTTCTTGCTGTGGTAACTCGCCTCGTGATAGGTAGGCAAAAAATGATTCTGTCCACTCTGGAATAGCGCGTACAGTGGCCACGAGTCCTAAATCCGGGTCTTGACTTGCCAATTCCTCCTCTGACTCGGTTTTAACTGATGGTCGCCATAATTCGTCCAGGAAAACGTTGGGTGGGACCGGCTCTCTGCGCGAGCCGAGTCTAGCGAGGGCGTCGGCTGCCTCATTCTTTCTTCTATCTATATGCTCCACCTCATACCCGGAAAAACATCCCGCAACCCTATCAACTTCCCTGCGGTATGCTGCCATAGTTGCGTCCTTTCTATCCCAAGTTCCTGACACCTGCTGTACCACAAGGTCTGAATCTCCGAAGCATCGTATCCTCTTGATGTTCATCTCCCTGGCTACCTTTAAGCCATGCAATAGGGCCTCATACTCGGCCACGTTATTGGAACAATCAAAGTGAATTTGTAGTACGTAACTCAATTTGTCTCCTTTGGGTGATGTTAGCACCACCCCAGCTCCTGATCCCTCATACTGCTTTGATCCATCGAAGTGCATGATCCATGACTCGGAGTTTGGAACCGTGGTAGTCATGCCTATGTGTGTCCAATCATTAACGAAATCAACCAAAGACTGAGATTTGATTGCTGACCTGGGCTCGTAGCTGATGTGATAATCCCCCATTTCTATCGCCCATTTGGCTATTCTTCCGGTTGCATCCGAGTTTCTAATGATATCCGACATTGGTATTGAGCTAACCACGGTTATGGGGTGTTCCTGGAAATACGGCTTCAGTTTCCGGCTGGCCATAAAGACCCCGAAAACCAGCTTTTGCCAATGCGGATAGCGCTGCTTTGCCTCTGATAATACTTCACTGACATAATAAACCGGTCTCTGGACTGGATAACCTTTCCCATCCTCTTTACGCTCCACAACCACTACTGCACTGACGGCTCGGGGGCCAGCTGCCACGTATAGCAACATAGGCTCTTTAGGACCCGGGGCCGCTAGCACTGGTGCTTCAGATAGCTGCTTCTTTAGTGCCTCGAACGCCTCATCCGCCTCTTGATCCCATACGAACTTGTCGGATTTCCTCAAGAGCCGGTACAAGGGTATTGCCTTTTCTCCGAGTCTTGATATAAATCGGCTCAAGGCTGCTACGCAACCCGTGAGCTTTTGAACATGCTTCAAATTTTCCGGCTTTTTCAGACTTTGGATAGCTTTGATTTTGTCCGGGTTTGCTTCAATTCCTCTCTCGGAAACGATAAAGCCGAGTAATTTCCCGGCTGGAACTCCGAATACGCACTTTGTTGGGTTAAGCTTCATCTGATACCTCCTTAAGTTCTTGAACGTCTCCTTTAGATCATCGATAAATGTTTCTGCCTTCCTGGTCTTGATAACCACATCATCAACATAAGCATGGACGTTGCGTCCAATTTGGTCCTCGAAGCACTTCTGAATACACCGTTGATAAGTTGCGCCAGCGTTCTTCAACCCAAACGTCATGGTTTTGTAACAAAAGGCCCCAAAAGGAGTTATAAACGATGTTTTCTCCCAGTCCTCCCTCTTGAGTTTAATCTGATGATATCCGGAATAAGCGTCCAGAAAGCATAATAGGTCACTCCCAGCCACTGCATCTATGATTTGATCTATCCTTGGTAGTGCGAACGGATCCTTTGGGCAATGCTTGTTGAGACTCGTAAAATCAATGCACATCCTCCACTCATTGGTCTTTTTCATCACTAGCACCGGATTTGCCAACCAATCCGGGTGAAATACTTCCATGATGAAGCCGGCTGTCAATAACCGAGCAATTTCTTCACCTATAGCTTTCCTTCTTTCCTCGTTCATCTTTCTCAAGCCCTGCTTCACAGGTCTGGACTTGGATCTACATGCAAACTGTGCTCTGCCAACTCTGTAGGGATACCCGGCATATCGCTAGGCGTCCAGGCGAATACGTCCGCATTAGAACGAATAAACTCCACAAGTGCTTTCTCCTGCTCGCTGTCCAAGTTAGACCCTATGGTAAATTGCTTAGTGGGATCACCTTCGACAAAATCTATCATCTTGGTGTCCTGTGCTGCCTTGAATTTCGCTCTTTCGTCCTCAGTATTTGGCCTTTTTAATGCGGTCCTGTCCTCCGGGTCTACATGAGACCGATAATACTTGAGTTCCTCTTTTCTGCAAGCCTGCTCGGCCATTACCGAATCTCCTTCGTCGCACTCGGCCGCTATATCCCGACTTCCATGTATGGTGATGGTTTGCTTAGGACCTGGAATCTTCAGTTGCAGATACACATAACACGGCCTGGCCATGAATTTGGCGTAAGCCGGTCTTCCAAATAGTGCGTGATAAGGACTGCGCAATTTGACCACCTCGAACGTGAGCCACTCAACTCGATAATTATCCGTGATTCTCCGAAAGCTACCTCCAATGCGATTTTCCCCTCGGGACATGCCGAGTGACCCGGCACTATTCCATGAAAAATTGTTGAGCTTTTCTGCAGCTGGGACTCCTTGAGACCCATGCGTGAAAAAGTTTCCCAGTACAAGATATTGATGCTACTTCCACCGTCCATCAGGACCCTTTTTAACTCGTAACCATTAACCTGTGTTGCGACTACCAATGCTAAGACTCCCGGGTGCTCTATTCTTTCCGGGTGATCTCTTCTGCTCCATGTTATCTCTTCTTCCGCCCATCTCAGGTGTCCCAGAACAGCCAAGGAAACCGAGTTCACAGCTTGCTTGAGTATCTTTTTGCCCCTGTTAGAAGTTCCTGTAGTATGCACATGATATTGTCCTTTTAAATCAGGCGTACGTACCATACCGATGAAGACGCTGATCCGGCCGATTGTCACGACGGATCCGGATTCGAGGTGATCCGACTCAGGCCCCCAGCCGGAATCGTCCACCGTCTTTTCTCCTTTGTGGTCGATGTAGATCTCGCCGACGACAAGATTCTCCATGTTCTTCCGAGCTTCTCCCGTGATGTAAACACCTTTGGACGCAGGCCCCACGGTGGGCGCCAACTGTCGTGGGATAATCACGGCAGACGTTACCGGGGGAAACTGATCTTGGGGCAAGACGACACAGGCGTTTGGGAGAGGGTTTAGCTCAGAGGAAAACATGATGGAACTCGATCTGGTAGCTGGCAATCAAGTCGCCGAGTCTCCGATCTTGATATATTAACTCGATCTCTTGTATACACTGGACGCTCGATACCAAGCGATACTGCAAGGGTTCTTAGGTCTCTCTCAATTAGACCTAGGGGTCGGTTTATAAAGCACCCGTACCCCCTGGCTTACTCTCCAAGGCACACCCTGAATCCTACCCGGACACCGCATACAAACTCTAACTTTCCTTTACCGTAACCCACAATCCGGGTTACGAGGCCTACAAACTTGGGCCTTCCAGAAGTGTCTTTATCCTTAGACGAATCTTGCGCAGCGTCCTTTGGGCCGGGTTATACCTTGGAGTTGGCCTACCGGGTTATTATCCCTCCATCAGAAACCATAGCCCTGATGGGGTAAAAGACGGAACTGTCGTTCTGGCCCCTCTACGTGAGCCGGAAGGGGGTAGAAAATTGGAACCAATTTCTTGGTTGTGTTATTTTATTCCCAAGGAACTCCCAAGACATTGGCAGGGCCTACCTCTTGGCAAGTTTTCCCCAGTTTCGTCACATCCGGGAGTTTTGGGCTCTAAGTAGTCCTGGAACATGCAGAGAGAATCTAACGCCGATGAAGCGAGCCCTAACACTGAGAACAAGGGAATCTTGGGCATCCAAGACCCATGAAACACTCTAACACACATGGTATGGCATACACTAGGATTTGGTGGCATTCAGACGATCCGGAGCCCCCTCTCCGGAGAAACCATAACCCCGATGGGGAAAAACCGGAACTGTCATTCTAGCCCCTCTACGTGCGCCGGAAGGGGTAGAAAATTGGAATGAATTTCTTGGTTGTGTTAGGTTATTCCCAAGGAACACCCAAGAGAATGGCAGGGCCTACCTCTTAGCAAGATTTCCCTAGTTTCGTCAGATCCGGGAGTTTTGGGCTCTAAGTAGTCCTGGAACATGCAGAGAGAATCCGACGAAGGTGAAGCACGCCCTAACACAGGAGAGCAAGGGAATCGTGGGCATCCAAGACCCATGAAACACTCTAACACACATGGTATGGCATACGCTGGGATTTGGTGGCATTCAGACGATCCGGAGCCCCCTCTTCGGAGAAACCATAACCCCGATGGGGAAAAACGGAACTGTCATTCTGGCCCCTCTACGTGCGCCGGAAGGGGTAGAAAATTGGAATGAATTTCTCGGTTGTGTTAGGTTAGGCCCAAGGAACACCAAGAACCCGCCAGATTCCTATTGGCAAGATCCCCCATTTTCATCAGTTCTGGGAGTTTTGGGCTCTAAGTAATCCTAGAACCCGCCAGAGAGAATCCGACGTAGGTGAAGCCCTAACACAGAGAGCAAGGGAATCTTTGGAATCGAAGACCCAAGACACACTATAAAATACATGGTATGGCATACAATGGGATCTGGTTGCATTCAGACGATCCAGAGGCCTCTCTCCGGAGAAACCATAGGCCTGCTAGGGAAAAAGACGGAACTGCCATTCTGGCCCCTCTACGTTAGCCGAAACTGGGTTGGAAAGTGGAAATAATTGCTTGGTTGTGTTAGGTTAGGAGCAAGGAACAACCAAGAAAATGGTAGGGCCCACCTCTTGGTAATATTTCCCCCGTTCTGTCATATCCGGGAATTTTGGGCTCTAAGTATGGTCCTGGAACCCGCTAGACAGAATCTGACGCCGGTGAAGCCATAAAAAAGGGAGTGAGGGAATATTGGGCGTCCAAGACCCATGCCACACTCTAACACACATGGTTTGGCATACCCTAGGATTGGGTGGGAATTCAGACGCTCCGGAGCCCCTCCATGGGGAAACCATAGGTCCGTTGGAGAAAAAGACGGAACTGCTGTTCTAGCCCCTTCTACGTGAGCCGGAAGGGGGAATAAAATTGGAACCAATTTCTTTTTTGTGTTATTTTTGGCACAAGGAAAACCCAAGACAATGGCAAGGGCCACCTCTTGGCAAGATTTCTCCAGTTTCGTCAGATCCGGGAGTTTTGGGCTCTAAGTAGTCCTGGAACATGCGGAGAGAATCCGATGCCGGTGAAGCGCGCCCTAACACAGAGAGCGAGGGAATCTTGGGCATCAAAGACCCATGAAACACTCTAACACACATGGTATGGCATACGCTAGGATTGGGTGGCATGCGGACGATCCGGATCCCCCTCTCCGGAGAAACCGTAGCACCGCTGGGGAAAAAGACGAAACTGCCGTTCTAGCCCCAATACGTGAGCCGAAAGGGGTTAGCAAAGTGGAACCAATTGCTTGATTGTGTTAGGTAGGTCCAATGAACACCCAATACAATGGTAGGTCCTAACTCTTGGCAAGATTCCCCTAGTTCCATCAGATCCGGAAGGTTTGGGCTCTAAGTAGTCCTCAAACCCGCTAGAGAGAATCTGACGCCAGTGAATTCCTAACACTGGGAGCGAGTGATTATTGGGCATCCAAGACCCATGCCACATTATAATAGACATGGTATGGCATACCATCGTATTTTGTGGCGTTCAGACGATCCAGAGCCCCCTCTCCTGAGAAACCATAGCCCCTATGGGGAAAAAGACAGAATTGTCATTCCGACCCCTCTACTTGATCCGGAAGGGGTAGCAAATTGGAACCAATTTTTTTTGTTATTTTAGGCCCATGTAACACCAAATACAATGTTCGGTCCCACCTCTTGGCATTATTCCCCCCGTTCCGTGAGATCCGGGAGTTTCGGGCTTTGAGTAGTCCTAGAACCCGCGAAAGAGAATGCGACGCCAGTGAAGACCTAACACAGAGAGTGAGGGAATATTGGGCATACAATACACATGACACACTCTAACTCACATGGTTTGGCATACCCTAGGATTGGGTGGGAATTCAGACGCTCCGGAGCCCCTCCACGGAGAAACCATAGGTCTGTTAGAGAAAAAGACGAAACTGCCGGTCTGGCCCCTCTACGTGAGCCGGAAAGGGGTGGAAAAGTGGAACTAATTGCTTTATCGTGTTATTTTAGGCCCTAGTAACACCCAAAAAATTAATAGGACCCACCTCTTGGCAAGATTCCCCATGTTTCGTCAGACCCGGGAGTTTCGGGCTCTAAGTAGTTTTGGAACCGCTAGAGAGAATCCGACGCCGGTGAAGGCCTAACACGCAGAGAGAAGGAATATTGGGCATCCAAGAACCATGACAAAAATATAACACACATGGTATGGCATACCATGGGATTTGGTGGTATTCAGACGATCAAGAGCTCCCTCTCCGGAGAAACATAGCCCCGCTGGGGAAAAAGACGGAACTGTTGTTCTGGCCCCTCGACGTGAGCCAGAAGGGGGAAGAAAATTGGAACCAATTTCTTGGTTGTTTTAGTTTAGGCCCAAGGAACACCACAGAAAATTGCAGGGCCCACCTCTTGGCAAGATTTCCCATGTTTCATCAGATCCGGGAGTTTTGGGCTCTAAGTAGTCCTGGAACATGCGGAGAGAATCCGACGACGGTGAAGCCCGCCCTAACACAGAGAGCGAGGTAATCTTGGTTATCCAAGACCCATGGAACACTCTAACACACATGGTATGGCATACGCTAAGATTTGGTGGCATTCGGACGATCCGGAGCCCCCTTTCCGGAGAAACCATAGCACCGCTGGGGAAAAAGACGGAACTGACGTTCTAGCCCCTCTACGTGAGCTGAAAGGGGATAGCAAAGTGGAACCAATTGCTTGGTTCTGTTAGGTTGGTCCGATGAACACCCAAGAAAATGGTAGGTCCTACCTCTTGGCAAGATTCCCCCAGTTCCGTCAGATTCGGGAGTTTCAGGCTCTAAGTAGTCCTCAAACCCGCTAGAGAGAATCTGATGCCAGTGAAGTCCTAACACTGAGAGCGAGTGAATTTTGGGCATCCAAGACCCATGCCACACTATAACCCAGATAGTATCGCATACCATGGGATTTGGTGGCTTTCAGACGATCCGTAGCCCCCTCTCCGGAGAAACCATAGCCCCGGTGGGGAAAAATATGGAACTATCATTCTGGCCCCTCTACTTGATTTAAAAGGGGTACAAAATTGGAAAAAATTTCTTTTTTTGTTAGGTTAGGCCCAAGGAACACCCAAGACAATTGTAGGGCCCACCTCTTGGTAATATTTCCCCCGTTCTGTCATATCCGGGAATTTCGGGCACTAAGTATGGTCCTGTAACCCTGCTAGAGAGAATCTGACGCCGGTGAAGCCATAACAAAGAGAGTGAGGGAATATTGGGCGTACAAGACCCATGCCAGACTCTAACACACATGGTATGGAAAACCATCTGATTTCATGGCATTCAGACGATCCGAAGCCCCCCTCTGGAGAAACCATAGCCCTGATGGGGTAAAAGACGGAACTATCGTTCTGGCCCCTCTACGTGAGCCGGAAGGGGGTAGAAAATTGGAACCAATTTCTTGGTTGTGTTAGGTTATTCCTAAGTAACACCCAAGAGAATGGCAGGGCCTACCTCCTCGCAAGATTTCCCTAGTTTCGTCAGATCCGGGAGTTTTGGGCTCTAAGTAGTCCTGGAACATGCAGAGAGAATCCGACGCAGGTGAAGCGCGCCGTAACACGGAGAGCAAGGGAATCTTTGGCATCCAGGACCCATGACACACTCTAACACACAAGGTATGGCATACGCTGGGATTTGGTGGCATCGAGACGATCCGGAACACCCTCTCCAGAGAAACCATAACCCCGATGGGGAAAAAGACGGAACTGTCATTCTGGCCCCTCTACGTGCGCCGGAAGGGGTAGAAAATTGAACCAATTTCTTGGTTGTCTTAGGTTATGCCCAAGGAACACCCAAGAGAATTTTTGGGCCCACCTGTTGGCAAGATTCCCCCATTTACGTCAGTTCCGGGAGTTTTGGGTTGTAAGTAATCCTGGAACCCGCCAGAGAGAATCCAGCGCTGGTGAAGCCCTAACACAGTATGAAAGGGAATCTTGGGCATCCAAGATACGTGATTCACTATAACATACATGGTATTGCATACAATGGGATCTGGTTGCATTCAGACGATCCGAGGCCCCTCTCCGGAGAAACCGTAGCCCCGCTAGGGAAAAAGACAGAACGGGGTAGCAAAGTGGAAATAATTTCTTGGTTGTGTTAGGTTAGGACCAATGATAGGGCCCACCTATTGGTAATATTTCCCCCGTACTGTCATATCCGGGAATTTCGGGCTCTAAGTATGGTCCTGGAACCCGCTAGACAGAATCTGACGCCGATGAATCCATAACAAAGAGAGTGAGGGAATATTGGGCATCCAAGACCCATGCCACACTCTAACACACATGGTACGGAATACCATGGGATTTTGTGGCATTCAGATGATCCGGAGCCCCCCCCTGGAGAAACCATAGCCCTGATGGGGGAAAAGACCGAACTGTCGTTCTGGCCCCTCTACTTGAGCCGGAAGGGGGAAGAAAATTGGAACCAATTTCTTTCTTGTGTTAGGTGAGGCCCAAGGAAAACCCACGACAATGGCAGGGCCCACCTCTTGGCAAGATTTCCCCAGTTTCGACAGATCCGGGAGTTTTGGGCTCTAAGTAGTCCTGGAACATGCGGAGAGAATCCGATGCCGGTGAAGCGCGCCCTAACACGGAGAGCGAGGGAATCTTGGGCATCCAAGACCCATGACACACTCTAACACAGATGGTATGGCATACGCTGGGATTTGGTGGCATTCGGACGATCCGGAGCCCCCTCTCCGGAGAAACCACAGCAACGCTGGGGAAAAAGACGGAACTGCCGTTCTAGCCCGTCTACGTGAGCCGAAACAGGGTAGAAAAGTGAAACCAATTGCTAGGTTGTGTTAGGTTGGTCCAATGAACACCCAAGACAACGGTAGGTCCTACCTCTCCGCAAAATTCCCCCAGTTTCGTCAGTTCCGGGAGGTTCGGGCTCTAAGTAGTCCTCAAACCCGCTAGAGAGAATCCGACGCCAGTGAATTCCTAACACTGGGAGCGAGTGAATCTTGGGCATCCAAGACCCATTCCACACTATAACACACATGGTATGGGATACCATGGGATTTCGTGGCTTTTTGACGATCCAGAGCCCCCTCTCCGGAGAAACCATAGCCCGGATGGGGAAAAAGACGGAAATATCATTCTGGCTAATCTACTTGATCCGAAAGGGGTAGGAAATTGGAACCAATTTTTTTGTTAGGTTAGGCCCAAGGAACACCAAAGACAATGTTAGGGCCCACCTCTTGGAAATATTTCCCCCGTTCTGTCATATCCGGGAATTTTGGGCTCTAAGTACGGTCCTGGAACCCGCTAGAGAGAATCTGACGCCGGTGAAGCCATAACAAATAGAGTGAGGGAATATTGGGCTACCAAGACCCATGACACAATATAACACACATGGTATGGCATACCATGGGATTTCATGGCATTTAGACGATCCGGAGCCCCCCTCCGGAGAAACCATAGCCCAGATGGGGGAAAAGACGGAACTGTAATTCTGGCCCCTCTACGTGAGCCGGAAGGGGGTAGAAAATTGGAACCAATTTCTTGGTTGTGTTAGGTTATGCCCAAGGAACACTCAAGACAATGGCAGGACCCACCTCTTGGCAAGATTTCCCAAGTTTCGTCAGATCCGGGAATTTCGGGCTCTAAGTAGTCCTGGAACATGCAGAGACAATCCGACGCCAGTGAAGCGCGCCCTAAGACGGAGAGTAAGGAAATCTTGGGCATCCAAGACCCATGACACACTCTAACACACATGGTATGGCATTCACTGTGATTTGGTGGCATTCGGACGATCCGGAGCCCCCTCTCCGGAGAAACCATAGCCTCGCTGGGGGAAAAGACGGCACTGCCGTTCTAGCCCCTCTACGTGAGCCGAAAGGGTGTATCAAAGTGGAACCAATTGCTTGGTTGTGTTAGGCTGGCCCAATGAACACCCAAGACAATGGTAGGTCCTACCTCTTGGCAAGATTCCCCCAGTTCCGTCAGATCCGGGAGTTTTAGGCTCTAAGTAGTCCTCAAACCCGTCTCAGAGAATCCAACGCCAGTGAATTCCTAACACTAGGAGCGAGTGAATCTTGGGAATCAAATACCCATGACAAACTATAACACAGATGGTATGGAATAACATGGGATTTGGTGGCTTTTAGGCGATCCAGAGCCCCCTCTCTTGAGAAACCATAGCCCCCGATGGTGAAAAAAGACGGAACTGTGATTCTGGCCCCTCTACGTGCCCCGGAAGGGGTAGAAAATTAGAACCAATTTCTTTTTTTTGTTAGGTTAGGCCCAAGGAACACCCAAGACAATGGTTGGGCCCACCTCTTGGCAAGATTCCCCCATTTTCGTCAGTTCCGGGAGTTTCAGACCGTAAGTAATCCTGGAACCCACCAGAGAGAATCCAACGCTGGTGAAGCCCTAACACAGAGAGAGAGGGAATCTTGGGTATCCATGACCCATGACACACTATAACACACATGGTATGGCATACCATGGGATTTTGTGGCATTCAGACGATCCCGAGCCCACTCTCCGGAGAAACCATAGCCCCGCTGGGGAAAAAGACGGAACTGCCGTTCTAGCCCCTCTACGTGAGCCGGAAGGGGGTAGAAAAGTTTAACCAATTTCTTGGTTGTGTTAGGTTAGAACCAATGAACACCCAAAACAATGGTAGGTCCTACCTCTTGGCAAGATTCCCCGAGTTCTGTCAGATCCGGGAGTTTCGGGCCACTCCAAATGCTTGTTGTTTTTTTACTTATAATTATCTATCATGCATGCTTTACTTATGAAGTTTTACAAAAGTTGATTCAAAAACTATTTCCTCAAGTGGACTATACCACTATCTGGTTTATGTATCTAATATGCTATATCCACTATATAATCTTGGTGTTACCAAGCCTTTAGATATTTTTAGTATCATCACCTCATCAACTTAAATACCTGAGTGGACCTTTTAACTTGATGTTTTTGGAAAACAAAATCTTGGAAAAACCCCGAGGAATGGTGGGACCTTGTCCGAGGGAGGTTTGTGGAGAAGGAAATGTTTTCGACTTGTTTTTCCAAAAATGACACATAACCTAGTCTTCGTCGTACAACCAAGCCGTGCTGCCACATTACCCCAATATGGGAACGGGGTCAAGCTAGAAGCTTGTCGGTGTTAGTCCGTGCCTACCTCAATGTGCTATAGGGGTTAGAGTCCCCCGAACCGAATTGTCGCCAGAAAGGAAAACATGGGACATTCAGAGTGTGGGATTAAGTTTGCCCACAGGTTGCAAGAGTTGGGTCTCCTGCCATGGTGGTGTGTTGTCAGGGGAAAACGGATGGATACGGCCGACTCACTCGGTGCCGGGGAGAACAAACCTAGTTGAAGAGGTAGCCATTTACTAGCGCTTTCATAGTGGATAGTTAGGACCAGTTATCTGATGTTTTCATACTATCTTGGATAGTCTGTGGTTGTTCACGGTAGATGTACTAGATCTTGTGGATTGTGTACACCTCTGTAGAGTAAAACTATTCAGAATAGCCGCGTCCTCGGATATGGACTGTTGAATGGCCATGTAGCTGGCATTGTGTCAATGTTTTTGAAAAGCTGGAAAGGTGTTTTGGAACATGTACCTGGGAGGTATGTTAAAAGGGAATGATTGTACCTTTAAGGTACTGGAAAAATGATGATCTTGAAGATGTGATCTTCCAAGAAGTTTTGCAAAGAAAAAATTTCTTTTATTTAGAATGCTTTATAAAAACCTTGTGGATATGAAATATCTACAAGAGAAATAAAATATCTTTTGAAGTATCTTCTTCGACATAAACAACTAAAACTTGTGCAACCATGGTGTGTCTTCAATTCATCATGGCTAGTTGAACCTTAATTACAGCCTTCCTACCACCTATATATATGCATACCTGCATGTTTAGCTTTCATTTGGGGTGTCTTGCGAGTACATTCCAATCTACTCACAATGGTTTCGTCGCTGACTATTGTCTTAGCCATACTTTGAGCAGAAACCCGGAGAACCTGAAGAAGATGGTGTCGCTGACGGCTGTGCGAGCTAGGAATGTCTCCGAGTCAGTAGCATGTAGGTAGTCAAGGTATGACTTGGGTTTACCACGAGTGTGTTTTGTAGACTTTCGCTCTTTTTAGTGTGTGTTCCTGCCCTGCGTGGCAGTTGTTTTTCGACTGAGTCATGTGACCAGTTGTGTAAGCCGTGTATTCGTGTAGTGGATTTTGTAATCTGCAATGCCAACTCGAGTATGTTGTTCACGACTAACTGATCATGGGATCGTGAATGTATGCATACTGGAGGTCTCGGACTTCTAGTCTAGGGTCCCCACAGAGTTGGTATCAGAGCCATCCTGACTTTAGGAGACCTTAGTTAGCATGGACGTCAGATAGGAAATAAAAATATTTTGGTAAAAACTATATTAGTGCCTAAAATGTTTTTATCTAAGGAACCCTAAGCATGGTTTCATTTTTCTCATATTTTTGAAAAATTTATTGCCTTGTTTATAAAATAGAAGTTTTGAAGAAAAACGGAGAAAATAGTAAACATACCTTTTTGCCCTTTGTTTTCTTGGCTCGAAATATTTTGTAAATAAATAAACATGAGTTTATGAACCTATGGTTTTTATTTAAAGGTCTACCCAAAATTTTTGTTTCTCCTTTTCAAAAATTGCCTACTCGACGATGTCCAAATAAGACCTTAGTAATTAACAACCTAAAGGAAAATAAATTTCCTCCTGAAGACCTCAGCATCAGAGTGAATGCTACACTAATACTGAAGACCTGTTACAACCTCCAACACTGAAGTTATCTCACCGTCAAGTCATTTTCAATCCAAAACAAGATGAAGGAAATCCTCGAGATCAGATGACCCTGCCAAGTATCAAGCTCAACAACGACAATCTACAACGATGTTAATAAGATGAAGGCTTCAACCACTCTGGTTGACTCAGACCCATAGGATTTGTCAGGTTTTTTCTCAGAGCTACCCGTTCTTCATCGATTCTAGACGTTTGCTGGTGCTTAAAGTACCTGGTTTGCTTTTGACTCAGTGCTGCTTGCTAAATTAATTGTGTTTGTTGGATTGCCTTGCTCTGTTCTGATTGAGTAGTTTCCACAACTCTGTTTATCCGTTTGAAAAACTTGCATCTTTAATCTTTTTGCACCAGTGTTTCAACGTCTTAACAAGTTAGTACACCCACATCCCTCTATTTTTCCCTAACACCCCAGAAGCAGAAGAAGAATCATTTCAGAGCTACAATTTTCACTTGAACTTCAAAGGGATACAGGATTCGAGGGATAACATTGCACCTGACAAATGAAAGTTTCAGTAAGATACAAGTCTGTTTCCAGCACAGACCACTACACCTACTCCAGGGTAGACACTAACATTGCCTAGCCCTCGCGGGCTGGAACCTGGTCTGACGGTGAGCCATCCTCACCTGACGCAAAGCATCATGTCAGGCGACAACGAAGACCCTCGAGTCTTCCTGGTCTTGTGCCACCAGGTTGGACCTCCACAACCGCAGCCACCGGCGCCACTGCTCGCCCTTCTTCCACCGTGGTCTCGCCCCTGGCGCCTGACCACCAGTCATAGATGCCCCAGACGGTGCAGACCACAACTACCACGATCACCGTGACCCATCCCACCAGGCCACAGCTGAAGAACATCATGATGACGAAGTGCTCTAGGGGATTTTCTCGCTCCAGCAGGGTGACGTACTCCTTGAAGAAATCATCGATTAGCTGAGAAATGAAACCCATTGTGTGGTGCGATCTAGTGAACCTCGACGACCCGTTTTATAGTAGTAGGAGAAGATCCCTCTCCTCCGTTGAGCACTACGCAGGAAAAGCCGAAGAATCCAGCTACAGTGCTTGCAAGTGGCGCGAAATCACCGACGCATCCCTCCACCCATTAGCCGAAGAATCGACAGGTAGCACTCACATCAGTCTTATGGCAAGGTGTCAGCCCACCATGAGCTCACAATGGGCGGGACGCCCTGATGCCAAGGGTGTGCGCACCAGGAGGGAAGGCCAGGCAAGATGAAGAAGAAGAAGAGAGAAGGGCATTGACTGCCAAGTGGGCCTGGTCCCACACGTTGGTGTATGACTCCAGAAAACTTCGGGTGTACCAAGCTTCTAACTCTCTTTCAAATCGTGAGAAAAATCTTGACAAGATCACTAGTTGTTTGTAGCCTCTACCCCTACACAACTAGGTCTCTGTGTCCCCCTGGGTGAGTAGCCAGTCTTATCTTCAGACTTGGAGAAAAATTTTGGGTTTTCTTAAAATCTGAGAAAAACTTAAATTTTTTGTTAAAAAGAGTTTTGTGTTTGTTGTTTGGCAAAAAAACCTCTTCCTTGTTTTCCCTTATGAATCTCGAGGACGAGATTTATTTTAACGGGGGGAAGAGCTGTAACAGCCCAATTTTTGAAGACAGGAAAAACTTGTTTTCAATAACCCAAAAATCAGGGCCAACGAAAACTTTTTAAGATGTTTGACTAATGCTTGTGTTTCTTTTCTATTTGCTTGTTTATTGTGTTTTTGTTTGATTTTGTTAACAACTAACATTAAAACCAATGATCAGAACTTTCTTAAACCACAACCCTTGTGATCAAGTCATGACAAGAAAGCTTATCATCTTTATCCAACGCTCTTTTGGCAACAACCTTTTTTAAAATGTTTTGATTTTAGAAGAAACCCAAAGGCCAAGTTTTGAGAAAATAAAAGATAATTTCCAAAACTATATGAAAAATATTTTTGAGCTAGCTATCTCCAACCTGTTTTCAACAAAGATGTTTTTGCAAGTATTTCAAAAGCTCCTTCTCACTTCCTTCTTTTGCAAAAACAATAAGAGGGGACTATGTTACCCCTGTGTTTTACCTCAACTATATTATTTTGGAAATAACAACTTTTGAGCTGAACCTCTTTACAAAATCCACTTGTCATGGTATGTCTTGATCACTACCTAAAATTAGCACTTGAGAAAAACACCTGAAAATTAAATTGAAAAACTCAGTTGTTTGAGTGATCTTGTGTGTCTTGTTATTTTATCCTCTTGTTGTGTGATCTTATCTTGTGGTTGCTTTAAAGTATTTATTTCTGTAGGTTGATTAATGCGTGTTGTTTTAATAAAATAAAACCTATTAATAACAAGATCAAGCATCAATATCATATTACCATCACATGCCCATATCATCTTCTGTTTTCCTAAAAACATCCAACTTTGGAGACATGTTTCTATGGCAAATCTTAAACTAATCATCAATGCATCATCATACATCTCATTTTATATATCTATGCTATATATCCAAGTTGTTATTCTGGATATTGAAACACTTTGGCATCTTATACCGAAGTCCTTTAGAAGGCATCCCTAAATATTAATCATATTCCTGTTATTTTGATGCACTTTCTCTGTGTTACTCAAAATCACTCCTTATTGTTTTCAAGCCCAATCAAACTACGCTTGTCATCTTCATGACTTATATATCACCTCTATGTGGACCATTTATTTTACAATGGCCATTTAATTATTTATCTCTCATGGTTTTTAGCCTATTAAATAAACATTTGTTTTCACACTTTTCCACTTGGAGCCTCAAATATTTTCAAAAGAGTTGTTTATTAAAAATCACTTTTGAGACCTATATTACGTACTCTCTCATCCCAACTCAAAAATATTTGTTTTAAAAGCATTTTAATATTTATTAATTTCCATTTTCCAAAAGGCTAGAAATGGATTTTAAAATATTTTGCGAAGAAAAGTATTTTCTAAAATCTTGGAAAACTTACCCAACATGCTTATGGTCATGTGGGACTTATTTATACAAAAACATTTGGAAGTTGTGTTGAAAATTTTGGAGAAAACATTTAAAAACTGTCGCTTCCATTTTTGAATTCCCAAAATTTTGTGAAAGAAATTTTTTCACAAACTTGTGAGGCCACCATCCCTAGACTCCATTTTTCACCCTTTATCCAATGGACATGATCTTTCACATATGTTCTTCTCAAAATATTTGTGAAAACAAGAAAAAAAAACCACTGGTCACTATTGAGTTCAAGATCGTCCTCGCCAATAATTGGACCCTATCCACCTCTCTATTGTTCTAAGCAGTAGTAAATATCTCCCTTGACCTCCTGGACATGGTCTACATTCTCATCTCTCTCTCTAGCTCATCCACCAACATGAGGACAAGGATGGTGATCACCACCCATTTTTGTACTCCACTCCCTCAGTCCATTCCAGGCAGAGCCCGTGCACCACTACGCTCCTAGGGCAGCCTATGAACTCCCTGGAAGAATTCCACCCCTCCCCTTGTCTCCATCTCGCTTGCTTGTGCGTTGAACATGGCGCCCAGCGGCATTCCTGACACGTCAATCGCGTTCACCCACCTGGGCCACGCACCCCGTTCTCTAACCTTGTCTACTAGCTCCACTAGACACCCAGGAGCACACCCGTGCCTCCCATTGCCTTCCACTCGCCCTCCTTCGTCATGATTCCTCTGTCGAACAACTACGGGTGCGTCGGGAGAACACCCGTAATCCACTCAGCCGAGCTCCCAAATCCTCCACTCTCTTGCGATGCATGTGTGCTTCGCTGTTGCCCTCCCCTTGCTCACGAGTTTCCCCTGGTTCTCGCCTGAAGAAGAGCTGCCGTGTTCACCATGGGCGCCGAGCGCCGTGCTCTGCGGCTAAACCTCCCCGAGCCATCCCCTTCCTTGCCACCTTGTCCACCCACCTCCTCTCCCTCCTAATCGAAGTCCTGCATCAAAAGCCCCCCCTAGCCCACAATATTGTCGGCATCGTGCGTGAACTCGCTGCGGATGAGTACCCCGTCGAGCCGCCAATTCGGGCAATCTCGGTTCATTCCATTTGTTCCCTCACCCTCCTTGAGCTCATGCAAATATCATGCCTCCTCTAACTTCTCCGTATTCAAGTTGCAGGGTCACCGCCATCTTCGTCTTGGGTCACCGCCGCTGGTCCGCGTCGAACTCCGGATGGGAGCCCTTCCCAGGAAGCGCAGGCAGGGGCACTCGATTCCTGGTGACTTTCCGCGCCTCCTCGGCCTGACGCCGCTCCCTGGCGAGCCTCACAGCCCCCGGTGGCGAAACTCCGGCGAGGAACCCTCGCCTCCGCTGTATTTTCCAGCTCCCGCCTCCAGTTTATGGTCGTCTCCGGCCGCGGATGATGTGGTCTCCTCGCAAGCGTCAGATCTGCATCCAACGGGTGTCTTTGAACCCATGCCCTTTTGATCTCAGCAGTCGATCCCCGATCGGACGACGACATACCGATTTGGCAGTGCGCGCTCACTCGCGTGCCGGCCTGCTCTTATGCGGCCTGCCTCTCTGCAGACCTGGCCCGTTATTTATTTTTCTCTGCAGGTTAATCCTTTTTTTGGATATCTATTTTCTAGTGCTTTACTTTAAATCGAAACAAAAATGCTAAGAAGTGAATCTTTCCAAGCTAAAAATCACAATTCTAGATATACAAATTATTAACCATCTCCAACTTGTAGATCTAGGTTTTGTGCTGTATTTTAGGAGAAATAAAATAACTTGACATTTATGTATCCAAAGCATGAAAACTCAACTGTTCTGAGTATCCCTTGAAAATGTATAACTGTGGCAGTTGACCTTGTGTTGACTTGAGTTATTTATTGAAAATGACATGCATATTAGTTTTAGGCCAGAGAGCACTTATCTGATTTATTTAATTTTACTGGTGATGATTTTTGAGGTGAATGCAATTGTGTTGGTTTGATAATGACTAGGAGCACCTTATACTAGATTTTCATGATTTTAGGAGTTACGGAATACGCTTGGTGGATTATTTAGTGTTTAGCCAGTTTCTGCATATTATTGCCATGCCTTTATTATAATTGTGTGTTATATTGTTTTTGTTATACAATTGATTCCTAGCATATCTAGGGTATTAATACATGTTTGGTATGTGTTTTGAGTGTGACACTATCATGTTAGGACTTGTGTGTGAAAACCCATGTTTGTTATAGTTTAAATCTCATAGGGTTGTTTTCCTAGTAATAATAGGTTAAAATTATGTTATTCTTCTTATTGGTATGATGAATTGAATAAATGCTTTAGTATTATTTTCCATATAATAACTATTGTTATTCTAGCATATTATACTTGCTTGCATGCTTGAGTGAGCCCTAGATCAAATTGTCATGCTATGTTAGTTTTAGATGATTTTCTGCCATAGGTTGTTATTTGCATGCTTAATTTTTGAGCCATTGATGAGATTGTTATTTTGATATTACTAGAATGTTTAGGAGTTGTTTTCTCTATTATTTGGATGCCATCTTACAGATCCATCATGTTAGAATAAATCTTGTTTGATGATCTCTTATGGTTATGCATGTCTGCTTGTCTAAATAGCCCTTTTTCATGTCTAGTTTTAACAATTGTTTTGCTCCATGATTATTTTCATGTATTGAGTGATTCCATGATATGTATGGTATTGTTTTTTCTCTGTTATTAGGTTGCTTAGATATTGGTTATATTATTTCTCCATGTTTAGAAAAGCATATGTTACTATGGGCTTGTAATATTGCTTGTTAATCTATTCCTATGCATGTGTAGTTGTTTCTAGCTTGTTTTCTTGATATTTTGTTCATCCTCATGAATGACCAGAGAGTCATTTAACCTTATTTGGGAATGTTATGAGAGTGGCACACCCACTGGGCTCATGCTATTTTGGTTGAGGATCCATAGCATCTATTCTAGTGTTATACATGTGTGTTGTCTGTGCATGTTTTGCTCGTTGATGTGCACCCTAGTAATATTATTTGTGAGTGTACTTGTTTGATGAAATGCTTGCTGTATGTTTAATTTTTGTCAAGTACTTTCCTTTGTTTGGTTCTGATTGACTGTTTTCCTTTTTGAGTTTACGTAGTTAGATAACGAAGACGATATTATCTCCCGGAGAGGTTTTTATTGCAACTCTTGTTTATTTCAAGAGCAAGACCAACACCAGTGCCAAGGCAAGCCACTCTAAATGCTTGATGTTGTTTTACTTATCATTATCTATCATGCATGCTTTACTTCTGAAGTTTTACAAAAGTTGATTCAAAAACTATTTCCTCAAGTGGACTATACCACTATCTGGTTTATGTATCTAATTTCCTATATCCACTATATAATCTTGGTGTTACCAAGCCCTTTAGATATTTTTAGTATCATCACCTCATCAACTTAAGTCCCTTAGTGGACCTTTAAACTTGATGTTTTTGGAAAACAAAAGCTTGGAAAAACCCTAAGGAAAGGTGGGACCTTGTCCGAGGGAGGTTTGTCAAGAAGGAAATGTTTTCGACTTGTTTTTCTAAAAATGACACATAACCTAGTCTTCGTCAGACAACCAAGCCGTGCTGCCACATTACCCCAATATGGGAACGGGTTCTAGCAAGAAGCTTGTCGGTGTTAGTCCGTGTCTACCTCAATGTGCTATAGGGGTTAGAGTCCCCCAAACCGAATTGTCGCCAGAAAGGAAAACATGGGACATTCAGAGTGTGGGATTAAGTTCGCCCACCGGTTGCAACAGTTGGGTCTCCTGCCATGGAGGTATCTTGTCAGGGGAAACTGGATTGATACGGCTGACTCACTCGATTCCGGGGAGAACAAACCCAGTTGAAGACGTAGCCATTTACTAGCGCTTGCATAGTGGATAGTTAGGACCAGTTATCTGATGTTTGCATACTGTCTTGGACAGTCCGTGGTTGTTCACGGCGGATGTACTGGATCTTGTGGATTGTGTACACCTCTGTAGAGTAAAACTATTTGGAATAGCCGCATCCTCGGATATGGACAGTTGAATGGCCATGCAGCTAGCATTGTGTCATTGTTTTCGAAAAGCTGGAAAGGTGTTTTAGAACTTGTACCTAGGAGGTACGTTGAAAGGGAATGATTGTACCTTTGAGGTACTGGAAAAAATGATGATCTTGAAGATGTGATCTTCCAAGAAGTTTTGCAAAGAAAAACATTCTTTTATTTAGAATTATTTATAAAAACCTTGTGGACATGCAATATCTACAAGAGAAATAAAATATGTTTTGAAGTATCTTCTTCGACATAAACAACTAAAACTTGTGCACCCATGGTGTGTCTTCAATTCATCATGGCTAGTTGAACCTTAATTACAGCCTTGCTACCACCTATATACATGCATACCTGCATGTTTAGCTTTCATTTGGGGTGTCTTGCGAGTACATTCCAATGTACTCACAATGGTTTCGTCCCTGGCTATTGTCTTAGCCATACTTTGAGCAGAAACCCGGAGAACCTGAAGAAGATGGTGTCGCTGACAGCTGTGCGAGCTAGGAACGTCTCCGAGTCAGTAGCCTATAGGTAGTCAAGGCATGACTTGGGTTTACCTCGAGTGTGTTTTGTAGAATTTCGCTCTTTTTAGTGTGTGTTCCTGCCCTGCGTGGTAGTTGTTTTTCGACTGAGTCATCTGACCAGTTGTGTAAGCCGTGTATTCGTGTAGTGGATGTTGGAATCTGCAATGCCAACTCGAGTATGTTGTTCACGACTAACTAATCATGGGATCGTGAATGTATGCATACTGGAGGTCTCAGACTTGTAGTCTGGGGTCCCCACATTATCGTTTACCTACTCGAGGACGAGTAGGAACTAAGCTTGGGGATGCTTGATACGTCATAAACGTATCCCTAATTTCTGATGGTCCATGATCATATTTTGCCAATTGCTACGTGTTTTCTCCCTTATTTATAGCATTTTTATACGTTTTCCGGACTAACCTATTAACAAGATGCCACAGAGCCAGTTCCCTGTTTTATGCTGTTTTTTTAGTTTCAGAAAAGTTGTTCTGGAAATATTCTGGGAATTGGAAAATTTTAAGCCCGGAAGTCATATTTTCCCCGGAAGCATCCAGAAGACCGCAGAGGAACTGAAGAGGGGTAGCAGGGGGGCCACACCATAGGGTGGCGCACCCCCCTGGCCACCGCCTTCGCCCTTTCGCCTATTTAAGCCCCCCAGATGGAAAACCCCAAACACCTGATCAAAATCCCAGAAAAAGTTCTGCAGCCGCCGTCAGCGTCAACCCCAGATCAGGGGGGTTCTAAAGCTATTTCCGGCACCCTGCTGGAGAGGAGATCATCACCGGAGGCCTCTTCATCACCATGCCTGCCTCCGGAGTGATGCGTGAGTAGTTCATCCTTGGACTACGGGTTCGTAGCTGTAGCTAGATGGTTGTCTTCTCCTCATATGCCTCCATGTTTAGATCTCGTGAGCTGCCTATCATGATCGAGATTGATCTTATGTAATTCTCTGTGCTGTGTTTGCTGGGATCCGATGAATATTGACCTTATGCCAAGTTGATTATAGTCTTTATTTGCATGTGTTATTTGTGATCTTGCATGCTCTCTGTTTCTAGTGGTTATTCTGGCCAAGTAATTGTTAGTGACTCCAAGAGGGAGTATTTATGCTCGATAGTGGGTTCATGCCTCCTTGTTGCCTTGCTCGAGTGACAGAAACGTGAAAGGGGAGGATGTGTTGTTGCCATTAGGGAGAAAACAGCGGTGAGAGTGCCCGCGTGCATAATCATTGCTTACATTACACACTTTGTTTAATGCAATTATCTGTTGCTTGCAACTTAATACCTGAGGGGGTTCAGATGATAACCTGAGGGTGGATTATTAGTCATAGATGCAGATGGATGTTAGTATATGCATCTTGTTGTAATGCCCACACTAAATAACATAGTAATCTTCATGTCATATTGTGCACTATGGTGCAACCTTTATTTGTCAATTGCCTAGCTATAATTTGTTCACCGAACAGGCTATTTTATGGAGAGACACCACTAGTGAAACTACGAACCCCGGTCAATTTTTCCACACTGTTAAACAAACCACAACAATTTCCTGCTCTCTTTACTTTCTGCAAGCATACACTGTTTTTCCATATTGTACGTCTAATCTTTGTTTTCAGCAAGACCGGTGAGATTGACAACCTCACTTTAACGTTGGGGCAAAGTATTTTGATTGTGTTGTGTGTAGGTTCCACGTTGTTGCTGACACCGGTGAAGCGCCAGCACCACCGTCAGTGGCATCAACCTTCTGAAGATTCTCTTTCTCCTACTGGATTGATAACCCTGGTTATTTACTAAGGGGAAAACTTCTACTGCTCTGCTCCTCATACCCTCCTCTTGGGATTCAGTGCATCAGTCCTGTCCCTAGAATTTTTTCTAGAAGGTCAGATATTACGGCTGGCATTGGCGGTAGGGTATGACCGGATGGCTAATGTCCGGTGCTAGGGTTTTCGGGTTACGAGGTTATAGGGGTTTTTGGGGTTATTTGGGTATGACAGAACTTCAAATGACCATAACTAATTCAAAAAAAATCAAAAAATGGAAACGAAGCGTAGTTTGTCAGCTTATAAGATATAGTTACTAGAAAAAAATATAAACATGATATAGGAACATTTTCAAGAAAAATCATTTTCACAAGTGAGCCATCAAAATCAGGTTCAAATGACCATAACTAATTCAAAAAAATCAAAAAATGCACGGTAAGCTGACATAGTCGTCATATGTGACATGGTTATGAGAAAAAAAATAAACTCGGTGTCAAGATATTTTCATGAAAAAGGCTTCTCACGAATGAGAAACCATGTATACACCTGTTCAGAGTTCGATGGAGAGTGAAGGAGGGTTTTGGTTTTGAAAAATTCAAAAAAATCAAAAAAATCACCAATGCTTCCTCTTGGAGTGAATAAGACGGTTCTGAACTTACTTTTAGATTTTCATATCTCAAACGTGTGTTTTGGTGGTTTTCAATTAAAATGATTTTTTCAAAAAAGAATAATAATATGGAAAACAATTCAATAAATAGTGAGAGTTCGATTGGACACTATTTCGATGGAATAAGTGTCACCTAAAAAATATTGGCTCATTTAGAGAAGGTCGGAAAAAAACTTGATTACAAATGGGGCTGTTTACCCTAGATTTAGAGTCCATTTGTAGCACGTTTCTCCTTCAGATTGAAAACCTTCAAATATTGAGGTTCAAATGTTGGTGAAAGTTCAATTTTACCTCAAACAAGTACTAAAGAGCAACATACTTGAAATTTTTGTACAACTTCAACTTTGGCTCAAATTATAATTTTGTTCCAAATTCAAATATTGCTTCAAATTCAACCTTTATTTCAAATATGAATTTTGCCTCACATATGATACCAGAGCGCAAAAAATATTATTAAGACTTATAAGTTATCACAATATCTAAAGTTGACAACACAAACACGTAACCACAAATCCGTCAAATTCAAATTCAAATTCATAGTTCAAATTCAAATCTTCGACCTGCTCCTTGTGTGAGCAGATGGCTTCATCGTCTTGCTCCGGGTTTCCCTAGCTGGAGTACTCTTTGGAATCATCTTATTCCTTCTGATCTTCGCTTGGCGTTGTGGCCGTGGAGGTGGTGACAGAGTAATTCACTCAGCAAGCACTCGACGACAAGTTAACGGTCATATGTGTGTTCAGTAATCCTTAAAGGAACAATTGGTACAATTACTATGTCCTCTTCTTCTCTTATAGCTTCAAAACCAACAAGAGCCATGGATTCAAATTCTATGCCATTCGATGATGACTGAACTTCATTTTCTTGGGCTCTATCCTCTTCTTCTCTTATAGCTTCCTCTCTACACCTTTTCTTCCCTCTGGCTCCATTAATCCTAGTGCTGAGAAATAAAATTATAAGACATATGGAGAAAATAGAACAAAATGCATAAAAAAGGGAATGCACACACATACCAAGGTGCTGCTTCAACGAGGAGTGCATCTTGAGACACAATTGCTGCTGAATGGTCCCCTCCATCTTCAATCTCCATTGCTGATGCATTCTCCTCTGCATTTTTTGTTTTCCATTGTTCCTCTTCTCCAAATTATGCATCCACTGGATTCAACCAAGGCCTAGCAATGTGCCTCAGAATTCCACATGTTTTGCACGCCCTCTTTTTTGGTACACGACCCTCTTCACCTGCTTTGTACCTGTTTTTTCTTGGTCTTCCTGGTGGTCTATTCAGTAAAGGAGAGTGGAGTTTGAACCCTGGATCAACTATGTTCCATTGGTCTTTCCCACAAGTGCAGGCACATTGTGAGCATAGGTAGCCTTAAATTTAGCAACAGAGAAATACTCAGAGTAATACTGATCGACTTCACCATCTTCACCCCCAATCAGAGTCATCAGATGTAGAGCATGTATGCATGGCTTCCCATGAATCTTCCATTTCCTACAACTGCATTCCCTAGTGGCTAGGTTCACTGGATACCTCCATTCTCTATTTTTACTGTCAGTGTATGCTATCTCAGCCTCGTATGTCGACGATCGAATGCATCTCATCTTTAGTCCTCTTGCCTTGTGATGGAATGCCTTAATCAGTGATGGGAGTATAACATGGCCAACATATTGTGTTTCAGCAATTCTTTTGCAAAGATCCATCTTTATCATGATCATCTGCCTTATCTTGTCAAATGCTTACCAACCCAAATAACCCTTCACTGACTTGAAATTTTTATTGAAGCATTCTGCAAGATTACTGGTCGCATAGTATACTTTGCATATGGTGTTGAATTTGCTTCTTGACCACACCTTTCCATGATGTGCATCCATATACTCCTTCACCTCTGGATGTTTCTGAGCATACAACATTCTCAAATGGTGCTCATGCTTCCTTTCCCTGCATGTGTATGATGCTGGCCATAAGTTCTCATCAAAAACTTTTCTTTGAACTTCTTTTTAAAATTTTGCGCTAGGTGTCACATACATTCCCTATTCTCCACTCCAGGGAATACAATTTCTACTACACTCTCTAGACCTTTGCAAGCATCTGTATGTATAGCTAAACCTGGGGGTGTGCCTATAATGTTGCACAACTGTCAGACCCCGAACCCATAGATATACATACTGTTATGTGCTCCTAGCCATGGACTCACAAGGGCTTCAGGGTTACTAGCCCCGGCCGCAACAAACAACGGCAGGCAGACCGGATTAATCGGCATATAGTCCGGATCCCCGGTCTACTACTCCCTGTATCCATGCTAGTCATAACCAATTATGCATACCCAAGCGACCACGAGTCGGATGAAACTGAAGGAACGGGACCAAAGTTATACAGAGCTGCTATGTGTCCAGAAAGTGCAACAACAATCGAGGGTTACTGGGGTTACCTCGCCCAGGCCGATCACATCGACAGGCGGGCTCGGACATGGATCATCGGCTCCACAACCTCTCGACTGCGACAACTATGCAGGCATAGCCAAAACTGTATAACAATGAGCTCGAAACAAACAACCGATCAAAGCAACACTCTAGACATTGAAGTTATATTAAACAGGTGTTACTAGAGTATAGCTTACAAGAAGAGGTCACACGACCCAACATTACTGTCGCACCCGGACTTCTAGAGGATACTCGCCGTTCCGTTGAATAGTAGTAGATTGGATTACGGGGCTTACCGGCACCCGCGTCCTCTTACGAGTAGGCCAACACACGTATGTGTGACAACCAACCCCTATCTGTTCAGCGTCGACGTAAACTATCCCATAGAAATCAGGATACTTCCATTGACGTACTTCAAAACATACACACAGGGTACGTCAACGGCATTGGAACAAGTGATATCACAACAGATCTCTACGACACAAAAGATTGAAATAAGTTGCAAATGGCTCTCATTAGAGCAGAGATAGCAAATACAATCATCCAGAGGACACATGTCCCAACAATTCATCATTACATCACAGTGGAAGCATTCAACATGTCTGAGTACAGACAAGATCCAAATAGGACTAAGAGGCCGGAAACGAAAAGACGGAGCCCATCCACGAAGTCTCGGATCCTGCCCGGGTCCGCTATCTACTCGTCAGCAGTCTCGTCATACTCCACGTAGTAGCCACCATGGAGATCCTCGGAAACGTCGTCTGCGGAAACCACAGCCCCAAAGGGGTCAGTACATAAACGTACTGGCAAGCAAGACTCACAATTCACCAAAGTGTAACCCGTCAACACCAAGCACAGATGCTTTGGGTTCAACGGAAGGAAGGGGATATAAAAGATGCTGCAACTGGCTGCTCTAACCAACTACAGAACATACTACAACTTCCGGCTATCAGAAAGGAGATAAGATCGTGTATCGTAACCAACCTATAACCTAACTCCAAACAAACCCATCCTGGATCTCGCCCCTTATCCAAAGAAGCAATCCGAGGATAACTCACATAGTTGGATTAATGATGGTTCAGATTATTGTGTCAATAAGCCTATTACTAGTCAAGTTGTTAATCATTGGGTGTATGGTTGTTAATCATTAGGTTTAAGTTGTCCTGAGTACTTGTTTGCCAGTACTTTCACCAAGTAATCCATAACAGCGGAAAACACGGCTTCTCGAGAAGATTATCCCTGCAGGGTTGCACCAATTTGGTCGTACACGTATGAATAACCCGCCAGATGGAAAGGCCCTTCCACCAAGCGGGGCACTCAACACAACTCAACTCTTCTTCGCATCAAGCCCAAAGCACCTTGGGCGCACGGATAATCGAGCCCAGAAGAAAATGGACCCTCATAACACTCTAAGAACGTGTCCCCCTATATGCCGACTACGAAAGTTCCACCCGGGTACCAAGGGCTCGCAAGATCATGCATGCAGCAAATGGAAAACCCGAACTAAATGAGGCGATTTGGACGAGATGCGAATCGAGTCAAATTGAGGGGGGCGCCCATACTCGCTTCCCACATGCGGTTAGTGCGCTCATCATGGATCAGTAAACAAGACCCTTTTCCTATTAGGGTCGACACTAGCAGGCCTCAAAACCACAAAGGGCCTCCTGCCGGTGCCTTATCATCAAATTATTATTTAACAATAACATTAGCATGATTGATTGATTAAACATCGAGCCCCCAGAACATAATAGAATAAGATAACAGAAAGTAACGGTTAACAGACTCGAGCAAAACAACCCTAACCATGCTAGTAAGACACGGGCTCAAACAACGGGGTTATAGGAGTGGAGGTGAGGCAATATCAGGGTTAAAGGGATACATGTGATAGGTTCGTAACAGAAGCAACTATTCATATGGCTAGCAGAATAGACAACGGAAAAGTATCGGTATCCAATGTTGAAAGGAACACGATGGTTCATGTGAGTGATAACTTGCCTGCAAACCCAGTAGCCTGGTACTGAGCTAACTCCTTAGAAGGGGTGTCGTAAGTATCGTCGGTCTCAACGTCGTCGTTTATCCGGAAAGAAGCAAACAAACAATGCAGGAAGATAAACAATCAATAACATGGCATAGTGCGCAAACGTGGGATGATGCATGACCATTTAATTGATGCATCAGAAATAAACTAGTTGACAAGATAACAACATGATTAAATGGACCCACATGCAACTTGAGTTGCATATGAAAGCCCATGAATTATGGTTGAATTAATTGTTCTACAACTAATCATCATGTGAAAGTTGATTAGCATGATGCATGGATGAGGAAAACAGCAAAATAACAACAATAGAATCAATTGGAAATAAGGTTTACCAAGTTTAGAAATTCATTTATTAAGTGTTGTAATTTTGGTTTCTTAAAGGTGCCACACAAGAATTTGTTGTTTTCACCAATTTTAATTGTCCAAAATAGATAACAAAAGTTATATTTGAAAAGAACACAAGATTTTGGGTGGATTACATGTTTCACTTGTTGGAAAAGGATTTCAAATAAATTATTTATGAATTAAACAAGTTTAAGCAAGAATTAAATGAATTTAATTCAAACATGAACTTATTTGAATTTTTATTTGTGCAAAACATTGAGTGAAGTTCATATTTGAAAAGGTTATGCTTTTATGGTTTGAAAACATATTTTATATGTTCAATAACAATTTAATTTGATCAAGTTATGAATTTAACAATATTAAATGATTTAAACAAGGTTTAAATCATTTAACCAATTTTAATTATTCAAAACATGAAAAAAAATTATATTTGGAAAGGTGGTTTAATTTTGCATGGAAAACATATTTCATTTGTTGAAATTGGATTTAAAATGAGCAAGTTATTATTTTGGCAATTTTAAATGCAATAAATAAGAAACAGTTGTTTTCAGCAATTTAAATTATTCAAAACAGCAAACAAAATTTATATTTGGAAAGTACATGAAAAATGGATTGGAAAACATATTAAGTTTGTTGGATTTGGAATTTTTATGCCCAAGTTATGAATTTTGCAAAATTATGTGATTTAAACAAGATTTCAAATTTTGCACCAATGTAAAATATTCAAAACAGTAAACAAATATTATATTTGGATAGATCATTTAATTTGGGACAGAAAACATATTAAAAATGTTGAATTTGGAGGTGGGATGAATTAATTATGCATTTTACAAATTTGGGGTGCAATCTGCCATTTTTTAGTAACTAGGGACTTGGAAAATATTTTACAGGGGTCTAAATTTAATTAACAGGGGCCTAGTTGTGATTTTGTGAAATTGCTGTGACCAAACAATTGGAAAATAAAAAGATGGTGTTAATTGAGGGGGGGGGATTCGATCCCCTCACCTCCTGCTATGAGCAAAGGGACAGGAACCAGTGGGCTGGTGCGCTTGCTTGTGTTAGGGATGGGGCCTCGGGGGGTATATGCTATCGCGCGGGCGTTAACTGAAATTAACTGAACCCGATCGGAACTGCACCTCGACAGGGAAACGGACAGCAGCGAACGGCAGCTGCTCGCCGGCAGCTGCTGCGCCCGCGGCGGTGGACGGGGGGTGGAGGCGCTGCGGCCAAGGGAGAGAGGAGGGAGGCGAGAGGAGACGGAGGAGGCTCACCTTGGGGGGCTCCCGAGCGGGCAGAGGAGCAGCGATCGGGGCAGACAGAGGTGGTCGAGGCAGGGGGTCGTGGCCGCCTTGGGGCGGACAGCGGCGGCGGCTCCGGCCATCCCCGGCCAAACCGAGGAGGGGAGAAGGGAGCCCACGGCCGGGGGGTTCCATTCCCACCCTCGCGACGGCCGGAGGGGATCCCTAGGGGCGGTGATCACCGGAGGAACTAGGGAGCTCGGTGGAGTTTCAGTATAGGGAGAGATACAGAGCAGAGGGGAAAAAGGAAGAGGGAAGGAGAGAAGGAGGCAGTGAGAGGGAAGAAGGAGGGACGATGGGTAGGGTTAGGGTTCCCTAGGGCAACGAGGTGGAGGTCTTAAGGGGAGGGGTGGAGGAGCTCCACCGTCTGTTCTTCTCTGATGCAACGTGGGGGTGCTGGATGTTCTTCCGTACGTGAGGTTGAAGAAAAGGGGGGTGCTCGAAGGGGTATGGGCTAGGAGAAAAAAATGGTTGGGCTGGGCCTCCTCTGCTGAGCTGTGTTGTTTTTTTTTGTTCTAGTTATTTTTTTTTTGCAGGAATAGAAATAGGAAGAAAGGAAGGAGTTTTAGGGTTAGGAATTTTAGGGCAAAAAATTGATAATGCTTATTTAAGTGATAGCAACAAATTGCAAGTTTTTGTTTTTCAAAAGTCCAAAATTAAATTGCTGTTATTGGTTTGATTCAAATTTGAATGCATTTGAGTTTAAGTGGGTTATTGAAAACAATAATTTAAATAGGGTGAACAAATGATTTTTATTTGGAAACAAATGATTAATAATTGTGTTGCAATTTTTATAAGATCAACATGGTTGCTGTTTTGGACAATGTGATTTGGATTTGAATGTGAATTGATTCAAATGAGTTATTAAATAGAAATAACAAGTTAATGGTTCTATTTAAATAGAAACAACTAGTTGTTTTAATTGAAACTTTTATTTGGAAAAGATAACATAACAAGTATGAACAATTACTTGGATGTTGGTTTGGAGGTTCAAATGGAAAACAAATTGAATTTGAAAAGGGTTTGATATTAAATGAATTTTTGATAGAAACAAAACAATAGTTTTGGAATCACACTTTAATGGAAACAATTGATTGTTTTATTTGAATATTCATTTTGGAAATTGTAACATCACAAGGATGAAACAAAAGGTTTGAATTTTGGTTTGAAATTCAAATAGAAAACAAGGAAAACAAATGAAAACAGAGGAAAACAAAAGGAAAACAAGCAAAACAAATGCAATGAACATGATGCCATGATGCAAAACATAAAATCACAGAGAGCAAACATTCTAAAGGCTTATTTTTCAGACTTGGGATGTTACAAAACGCCCCCCCTTGAAGGAATCGCGCCCCGAGATTCCTACTGAGAAAAGAAAAGGTCCGGATACTTCTTGGGAAGATCCTCTTGAGCTGTGACACGTGAAACACATCGTGCACCTTGGATAGTTTTTCTGGAAGTTGAAGATGACAGACATTCCTGGCAACTCTTCTGGAAAGATGTCAGGGAATTTGGAAACCACCGGAACATTTTCAAGTAAAGGGAGAGGTTTTGTATCGAGTGTGTATAGCTGAACAGGATTTGATTGATTTGGAGGATAGACTATCTGGAATGTGGTGATTCAGGAATGCTTCCTCGAAACAACCCCAGGTGATAGGAATGCCAGCTCTCATAGCCTGGAAGTTTTCGAAACAACAACAACCTTTCTGGCCAGATAGACTTGATATTTGGGAAGTTTTGATTAGACGCCGGTAGAAGAACTGAACTGGAAAACAACAACAAGGTTTCAACGGACGAAAAGGATGTTGAGAAGAACAGGATATCAACATCGGGGAAAACGAGAACAAAACTCCTGAGATACTACGGAAAACCCATCCGGGCTTCTAAAGGATCAATATCTACTGCTTAAGGAATAGAGGATCTGCTTCCGGGGCTTACACGCCTCCGTTCTCATTCATGAGTAGGCAACATGATAAATCATGTCACAACCACCTCCATTCCTATGGTCTAGCAGATATAACCATCCTAGAGAAACCAGAATTCGTGAAATCCTAACTTGAAAGTTTAGATGAGAATAGAAAACAACGTTGCACTTCCTTACCAGAAAAGGGAGGGTGGGTGGGGAAAGAAGAAAAAGAACAGAATTCCTACTCTCACGTTTTATTTTTTCTATATAGCTACAAAATAGTTTCTAGACTCAACTGCGACCAGTAAAAAGGGATCCTACAGGCAGACAGGCTCTGATACCATTTGTCGCACCCGGACTTCTAGAGGATACTCGCCGTTCCGTTGAACAGTAGTAGATTGGATTACGGGGCTTACCGGCACCCGCGTCCTCTTACGAGTAGGCCAACACACGTATGTGTGACAACCAACCCCTATCTGTTCAGCGTCGACGTAAACTATCCCATAGAAATCAGGATACTTCCATTGACGTACTTCAAAACATACACACAAGGTACGTCAACGGCATTGGAACAAGTGATATCACAACAGATCTCTACGACACAAAAGATTGAAATAAGTTGCAAATGGCTCTCATTAGAGCAGAGATAGCAAATACAATCATCCAGAGGACACATGTCCCAACAATTCATCATTACATCACAGCGGAAGCATTCAACATGTCTGAGTACAGAGAAGATCCAAAGAGGCCTAAGAGGCCGGAAACGAAAAGACGGAGCCCATCCACGAAGTCTCGGATCCTTCCCGGGTCCGCTATCTACTCGTCAGCAGTCTCGTCATACTCCACGTAGTAGCCACCATGGAGATCCTCGGAAACGTCGTCTGCGGAAACCACAGCCCCAAAGGGGTCAGTACATAAACGTACTGGCAAGCAAGACTCACAATTCACCAAAGTGTAACCCGTCAACACCAAGCACAGATGCTTTGGGTTCAACGGAAGGAAGGGGTTATAAAAGATGCTGCAACTGGCTGCTCTAACCAACTACAGAACATACTACAACTTCCGGCTATCAGAAAGGAGATAAGATCGTGTATCGTAACCAACCTATCAACTAACTCCAAACAAACACATCCTGGATCTCGCCCCTTATCCAAAGAAGCAATCCGAGGATAACTCACACAGTTGGATTAATGATGGTTCAGATTATTGTGTCAATAAGCCTATTACTAGTCAAGTTTTTAATCATTGGGTGTAAGGTTGTTAATCATTAGGTTTAAGTTGTCCTGAGTACTTGTTAGCCAGTACTTTCACCAAGTAATCCATAACCGCGGAAAACACGGCTTCTCGAGAAGATTATCCCTGCAGGGTTGCACCAATTTGGCCGTACACGTATGAATAACCCGCCAGATGGAAAGGCCCTTCCACCAAGCGGGGCACTCAACACAACTCAACTCTTCTTCGCATCAAGCCCAAAGCACCTTGGGCGCACGGCTAATCGAGCCCAGAAGAAAATGGACCCTCATAGCACTCTAAGAACGTGTCCCCCTATATGCCGACTACGAAAGTTCCACCCGGGTACCAAGGGCTCGCAAGATCATGCATGCAGCAAATGGAAAACCCGAACTAAATGAGGCGATTTGGACGAGATGCGAATCGAGTCAAATTGAGGGGGGCGCCCATACTCGCTTCCCACATGCGGTTAGTGCGCTCATCATGGATCAGTAGACAATACCCTTTTCCTATTAGGGTCGACACTAGCAGGCCTCAAAACCACAAAGGGCCTCCTGCCGGTGCCTTATCATCAAATTATTATTTAACAATAACATTAGCATGATTGATTGATTAAACATCGAGCCCCCAGAACATAATAGAATAAGATAACAGAAAGTAACGGTTAACAGACTCGAGCAAAACAACCCTAAGCATGCTAGTAAGACACGGGCTCAAACAACGGGGTTATAGGAGTGGAGGTGAGGCAATATCAGGGTTAAAGGGATACATGTGATAGGTTCGTAACAGAAGCAACTATTCATATGGCTAGCAGAATAGACAACGGAAAAGTATCGGTATCCAATGTTGAAAGGAACACGATGGTTCATGTGAGTGATAACTTGCCTGCAAACCCAGTAGCCTGGTACTGAGCTAACTCCTTAGAAGGGGTGTCGTAAGTATGGTCGGTCTCAACGTCGTCGTTTATCCGGAAAGAAGCAAACAAACAATGCAGGAAGATAAACAATCAATAACATGGCATAGTGCGCAAACGTGGGATGATGCATGACCATTTAATTGATGCATCAGAAATAAACTAGTTGACAAGATAACAACATGATTAAATGGACCCACATGCAACTTGAGTTGCATATGAAAGCCCATGAATTATGGTTGAATTAATTGTTCTACAACTAATCATCATGTGAAAGTTGATTAGCATGATGCATGGATGAGGAAAACAGCAAAATAACAACAATAAAATCAATTGGAAATAAGGTTTACCAAGTTTAGAAATTCATTTATTAAGTGTTAGAATTTTGGTTTCTTAAAGGTGCCACACAAGAATTTGTTGTTTTCACCAATTTTAATTGTCCAAAATAGATAACAAAAGTTATATTTGAAAAGAACACGAGATTTTGGGTGGATTACATGTTTCACTTGTTGGAAAAGGATTTCAAATAAATTATTTATGAATTAAACAAGTTTAAGCAAGAATTAAATGAATTTAATTCAAACATGAACTTATTTGAATTTTTATTTGTGCAAAACATTGAGTGAAGTTCATATTTGAAAAGGTTATGCTTTTATGGTTTGAAAACATATTTTATATGTTAAAAAACAATTCAATTTGATCAAGTTATGAATTTAACAATATTAAATGATTTAAACAAGGTTTAAATCATTTAACCAATTTTAATTATTCAAAACATGAAACAAATTTTATATTTGGAAAGGTGGTTTAATTTTGCATGGAAAACATATTTCATTTGTTGAAATTGGATTTAAAATGAGCAAGTTATTATTTTGGCAATTTTAAATGCAATAAATAAGAAACAGTTGTTTTCAGCAATTTAAATTATTCAAAACAGCAAACAAAATTTATATTTGGAAAGTACATGAAAAATGGATTGGAAAACATATTAAGTTTGTTGGATTTGGAATTTTTATGCCCAAGTTATGAATTTTGCAAAATTAAGTGATTTAAACAAGATTTCAAATTTTGCACCAATTTAAAATATTCAAAACAGTAAACAAATTTTATATTTGGATAGATCATTTAATTTGGGACAGAAAACATATTAAAAATGTTGAATTTGGAGGTGGGATGAATTAATTATGCATTTTACAAATTTGGGGTGCAATCTGCCATTTTTTAGTAACTAGGGACTTGGAAAATATTTTACAGGGGTCTAAATTTAATTAACAGGGGCCTAGTTGTGATTTTGTGAAATTGCTGTGACCAAACAATTGGAAAATAAAAAGATGGTGTTAATTGAGGGAGGGGGGATTCGATCCCCTCACCTCCTGCTATGAGCAAAGGGACAGGAACCAGTGGGCTGGTGCGCTTGCTTGTGTTAGGGATGGGGCCTCGGGGGGTTTATGCTATCGCGCGGGCGTTAACTGAAATTAACTGAACCCGATCGGAACTGCACCTCGACAGGGAAACGGACAGCAGCGAACGGCAGCTGCTCGCCGGCAGCTGCTGCGCCCGCGGCGGTGGACGGGGGGTGGAGGCGCTGCGGCCAAGGGAGAGAGGAGGGAGGCGAGAGGAGACGGAGGAGGCTCACCTTGGGGGCTCCCGAGCGGGCAGAGGAGCAGCGATCGGGGCAGACAGAGGTGGTCGAGGCAGGGGGTCGTGGCCGCCTTGGGGCGGACGGCGGCGGCGGCTCCGGCCATCCCCGGCCAAACCGAGGAGGGTAGAAGGGAGCCCACGGCCGGGGGGTTCCATTCCCACCCTCGCGGCGGCCGGAGGGGATCCCTAGGGGCGGTGATCACCGGAGGAACAAGGGAGCTCGGTGGAGTTTCAGTATAGGGAGAGATACAGAGCAGAGGGAAAAAGGAAGAGGGAAGGAGAGAAGGAGGCAGTGAGAGGGAAGAAGGAGGGAGGATCGGTAGGGTTAGGGTTCCCTAGGGCAACGAGGTGGAGGTCTTAAGGGGAGGGGTGGAGGAGCTCCACCGTCTGTTCTTCTCTGATGCAACGTGGGGGTGCTGGATGTTCTTCCGTACGTGAGGTTTAAGAAAAGGGGGGTGCTCGAAGGGGTATGGGCTGGGAGAAAAAATTGGTTGGGCTGGGCCTCCTCTGCTGAGCTGTGTTGTTTTTTTTTTTTGTTCTAGTTATTTTTTTTGCAGGAATAGAAATAGGAAGAAAGGAAGGAGTTTTAGGGTTAGGAATTTTAGGGCAAAAAATTGATAATGCTTATTTAAGTGATAGCAACAAATTGCAAGTTTTTGTTTTTCAAAAGTCCAAAATTAAATTGCTGTTATTGGTTTGATTCAAATTTGAATGCATTTGAGTTTAAGTGGGTTATTGAAAACAATAATTTAAATAGGGTGAACAAATGATTTTTATTTGGAAACAAATGATTAATAATTGTGTTGCAATTTTTATAAGATCAACATGGTTGCTGTTTTGGACAATGTGATTTGGATTTGAATGTGAATTGATTCAAATGTGTTATTAAATAGAAATAACAAGTTAATGGTTCTATTTAAATAGAAACAACTAGTTGTTTTAATTGAAACTTTTATTTGGAAAAGATAACATAACAAGTATGAACAATTACTTGGATGTTGGTTTGGAGGTTCAAATGGAAAACAAATTGAATTTGAAAAGGGTTTGATATTAAATGAATTTTTGATAGAAACAAAACAATAGTTTTGGAATCACACTTTAATGGAAACAATTGATTGTTTTATTTGAATATTCATTTTGGAAATTGTAACATCACAAGGATGAAACAAAAGGTTTGAATTTTGGTTTGAAATTCAAATAGAAAACAAGGAAAACAAATGAAAACAGAGGAAAACAAAAGGAAAACAAGCAAAACAAATGCAATGAACATGATGCCATGATGCAAAACATAAAATCACAGAGAGCAAACATTCTAAAGGCTTATTTTTCAGACTTGGGATGTTACAATTACATCAGACAACGGAAGGCAAATTATGTTGCTAATCAACAAGAACCAAAAATGCCTAAGAGGCCGCAACATAAGGCGACGTCCCAGCCCATAGATTCCAGGCTGCTACCTGGGAACCCCAAACTACTCGTCGATGTCCACGCTGAAATCACCACTGATGTGAGATCTTCTCCTGAACCAAAATTAAGCAAACCTGAGTACGGGAGGTACTCAACAAGGCTTAGTTAACCTATTATATATCTGCTATCTTCAGAAAGGTTTTATGAAGGTTATTTGCGTAAAGCCATCTTTGTTTTCAAGTTGAGGAAGAAACAGCACGCCTCATAGAGTATTTTGAAAACAGGTGAGAAATCTACTCAACTACTGATATCATCATCTTTTAATCCACCAAAACATTTCAGCACCTCGTGCTTCAAAGATCACCTCCTCCAGTTGTTCCACTACCTCATGCTACAAGGTAACCCCTCTCGGCATCTCCGAGGAGGCATCCTTCATTCGTTATCAACAAGTTTTAATCATTCCGTTCAAGTTGTCTATGATCACAGAATCCGTCACCAAGTCGTCTTTAACCGCAGACACGGCTTTTCGAAAAGATTTAACCCTGCAGGGGTGTACAACTTTACCCATACATACCAACCGACTCTTAGTGCCACCGGGTTGGCACTAGTCCGGGAAGTGCCGGCAGAGGGTGGTCGATTCTCGGCCTTTACCTTGTCGAACCATATCCATGAGTCAACCCAAACAGGGCCACCCCATCAACAGGGAGTTGGCCACCTTCTGATGGCACCTGTTCTGTGAGTCGGGAACAAGATCCGTGTACGTCCATCACTTGTCCCGGTCACGACCTAATTTTCTCCAAAACATTTTCCGACTCACACGCAGATGGAAATCTCAAACTACGTGGCTCATGGATAAGGTTAAACAAGTTAGTTAGCCGGGCGGGGTTCATCGGCCCACGTGTTGTTGTACACTCAGTCTTGGCTCGAAGGCGAGAACTCGCTCCTAGGGGCATGAACAGGACAAAACGCCACAACCCATTGTGGCCTCACATCCATGCCGTGATTAGTCAAGTTATCAAAGATAATTCAAATCATAAACACCTGACATAGTAGATTCACGCATTGACCAGATCATCAACTAGGCATGTCTAAGCAAGACTCACAAGGTTTAGCGAAGCGCGCACAAACAAACCTACAGCTGCTAGGTGAAGTGGATCAGGATAACTAGGTTATGCAGTATATAGGAGAACTCTATCTACTGACATCAAATAGTTTGGAACCGAATGCAAAGTACAAGATTCAAATCACTTTGAAACCATATATAAGCAGATAAGAGGTTATGCTTGCCTTGGTTATAAGAAAACCAATAAAAATGTCTTCTCGGATAAGTGCTTGACTTGTCGGTTAAGATCAAGTATTTGCCATTGGACTGCTGGCCTTCTCTTCGGAGTCACGTTCTACCGAGGGGGACAAACACCGAAAAGAAGAATAACAATGAACACATGGCATCGATGCAATGCACAATATGTATGCATGAACAAGTTAATGCACTAAAATAAAGCCCTAAACACGTTCGATCGGGTTGCTAGGGTTCGCATGTCAGAAATGCAGTTTTACTGAAAAAGTCCCGGAATAGACCCCGGAGGGGTACTTCGGGCAATTCTGGTAGTGAGTACAATTTTAAAAGCTCAAATAGGGTTGAAAACATTATAACTAGATTTCATTTGTCATTTTGAGCAATTTGGTATATAACTTTTAATTTTCTAATTTTAGTGAATAAAAACTTATTTTCTCCATTTTAAAAATGATTAAACAACATTAAATAAATGGCCATTTTTCAACTTTCTCAAACATGACTGAAAATGATATAGTTGGGTAGAGTTTATTTTTCTGAACAAAACCGTATATTATTTACATATTTCTGAGTTACAGAAAAGAAGATATTAATTTTTGAATATTAATTCACTTTCTGTAATTTCTATTTAAGGTGGGGCCCACGTGTCAGTTTAGTTCTTTTTATTAGAAAACTTCTTTTAAAATAATTTAAACCTGACGGGTGGGACCCGCTGTGACGTCACGCTGACGTCACTGTGGCGCCAGCGGCTGGCCGGAGAGCCACGGCCGCGGTCGCCGGCGGCGACTGGGTGCACGCGCGGGATGCGGGGTTAGGCTCGTTCGGACCAGGGCAACGCGAGCTACCTCCCTGTAGTGGCGCCGCCCCAGTATGGTCGCCGGAGCGACGGTGCCGTGTGCAACTGCGGCGGCCGGCGGTGATCCACACGGCAACGGAGGACGAGAGGGGTAGGGGAGAAGGGGAGGGGTACCAAGGTACCAGTGGCTCACCCTGAGAACGATGGGACCGTCGGGGAAGCCGGAGGAAGCTCAATGGCGGCGAATCGACAGCGGCGGAGCTTCACCGGCCGCGGAGAAGAAGGGGTCGATCCCGGAAGATGCAACCTCCTCTGCGTGCGTGCGTTCTTGAGGACGAAGAGGATCGGACGGATCATCTCCCGGAGGCTTCAACGGGGCGCGGGGAAGCTTGAGGTAGCCGGAAACGGCGGCGGACGGTGGCGGCCCGAAGTTAGGGTTTGCTCTCGGAGGGAGATACAGAGAGCGAGGGGTGAGGTGAGTGAGCAGGAGGAGAAGAGGAGGGGCACGGCACCCTCCTCGGCTTCTTATCCGTGCGAGTCGGAGCAGGACGTGGCGAGGGCGCCGTCGGCAGGCTTCCGTCCTTGTGGCCGGAGGAAGAAGAGACAAAAGGCCCATTTTAGGAAAACCCCCTGAAAAAGCTGAAAACTGCAGGAAGGTCCTTCTGAGGTTTAAAACTGAACATAAAACATTGTTTTGAGGGCCTTTTTGCGAAAACAACAATTGGCAAAAATTCATTTTGGAAAGCTTGTGAAATTTCCAACAAAACCATGTGTTTCTTTGGTGTATTTGAAATATTTTCCAATACAAAATTTTGGAACCCAATTTAAGTACTATTTGTGGTATTTTTCTCAAACCATTTAAATTCATAACTTAAATTGTTTTAAATTGGTTTCAAACATGGTTTAAATTTTTGTTTTCATGCATGTATGAGATGAACACACACCACACACCCTAATTAGCAAAATTGGGGATGTTACAACAACTGCTGCAGAAACCAGACCCAACTTTCCTCGGATTCTGCCTCCAAAACACCAAATGCAACTAGGAATAGCCAGTTGTGTCCATCAACTTCATAAACTGCTACTAGCTGTCCTCTTCATCTTCCAGTCAAATGGGTAGCATCTCCAGCCAAATAAGGCCTACATACATCAAGAAACCCCCGCCAACAAGCCTGGAAACATACAAAAGCCCTTCTGAAGCACTCCTTCTCAAATTTCTTCCCTTTTATTTTGAATGGAACTGTATGCTTGTCAATTTCTACAACACTACTTGGACTAGCCATGTCCACTTCAGCTTTGAAGGTGTAAAGCAACTGAAAAATTTCATTCCATTCACACTTAGTCCTGTCAAGAGCCATTTCTTTAGCTTTGAGAATCCTCATGTAAGGAATTACAATCTTATACTTCTCAAAAATCTTCCCTTGGAGTGCTGTTGGACCAAGACCAAGTTTTTCTCTCAGCCAATCGAGTATTGCATCTGCCACCAATCGAGTTTTTGCTAGTTTGGATTTTTTCCTTCCCCCCTCCCCTCCAGGTGGATATGTGTGCTTGTGTGGGTTTTTCTTTATCTGAAACAAAAGAAAGGGTAAAAAATAATGGATAAGAAACATTACTCAATGATCTAAATAAAATAATCAATCAATTTGGAGTACCTGAATCAGTTTTCTCTTTATCATACGGGATGCATGGAACCTCCACATACACCTATCATATGGACAATAAACTGTGAACCATCTTGGCTCACTCCTTTTAATGTTACACGAATTTTCAGTAAGAATGCAATATGTAGTTGCTGCATTCCGACAGTCCACCATCGGTTGAAATATGGTGCCTTCAGTAAACTTAGGATTCTCCCTGTTCCACTTAATTGTTGGCACGTCGTCACCATCGTATTCATCCAAAATTAAGTTCTCATTGTTCTCTGCATCCTCTTCGTTGTCAGTGTCATCAAACCTAGCTCGGCTCATGGGCTCCTCCGGATATTCATCATCCACTCCTTGATGATTGGCTCTATCTACCAGTTCAGGGTACATCATCTCATTTTCATCATCATTTCGACGCACTTCCTTGTCAGGTTCTGCATCTTCTTCTACAACGACCATAGCAGGTACAGGAGAATCAGCAGCACTACCGGCAGCAGATTCAGTAGCAGACATGTTGTGGCTCCACGAAACACTCACTTTATTTGGTCTCGACCTACAAGGAGTCCCGGGGTGCTGGCTATTAGAAGAGACAGATGATTGCCGAACACACTTCGGTGCCACCGTTTGTTCAAAAAAGAGGAACCTAGAAGTGTTTGTGGAACTGAGAAAGGTAAAAGTTGACTGCTCTTTGAGGCTGTTGACGGCTGGATAGCTTTGATATTGTTGTGTATTTACAAGTTATTTTGTTTCTCTACTTCTGAAATGGTAACCTCTTATTTTAAACTTTTAGGAATTGCTTCTCATTTCTCATTTCTTAAATGATGATGTCTGTGATTGACCGCTTATGCTTTGAAGTTTCACAATCCCAACAAATGCGTGATGTGACTATCTCTATTGATTTAGTTGTTCATTCTTGGTTGCCTCATAGAATGTTTAAATTACATACTGATTTGCAAAGGAATTTATGCTGGTAGTTCTAAATGTACTAAGCTGCAGGCTGCAGGCAAACTATTTACCGGGTCTTGATTCACTCCCAGGTCTATAACTTATAACCTGATCTCTCCTTACAATGCCATATATAATTGCTAACCTGCTTGTCATGTATTTATGAAGATTATGTAGGGAAGACTTGATTGGATGCATTTAAATGTTGAAATGAGTCTATGTTCACGTTGAATATCATGTGCCGGGATGATTTACTAAATTATTTATCTAAATGCCTTCTTCCAACAATTTCAGGGTGGTTTTACTAGGGTTGGTCGCATGCTGCTGTATATGGAAAGCAAGTGTGCACATTAAAACGGATAGCCTGGACGAGCTTCTGAGAGAAGCTCGCATTTGCATGTGAGATTTTTCTTGCCTGTTTGCTCGGTTGTTTAATTGACTGAATAACTACGTCTCCTCAATATTGTTTCGTATTTTTCTAATGAACCAAATTAGTTCTGTAAGTTGATATTTTGCGAAGCTTCAAGCATATTTTATTTTCTTGTGCTCGACGACATCAGTTGTTTGTGAAACTTCAAGATTTATTTCTTGTGTTCGATGATAGCATGCAGGATGTGTGGATTACTGCCACACCCTGATGTGAGACGTGGCCATCTATATCTGTTGAGGTGCCTTATGTCCGTGATGCTAAAGTTGTCAAAAATAAATAAATAAATATATATATATATATATCCTAATTGTTACTTTATTCTTTCACCAAATGATTCTATGCCCGCAAAACATTTTGCTTCTCTTTTATCACGGAAATGTATGTTTTGAGATCAAACTATTTATTTATGATAGTGCATTTTCGTTGTACGAATATCTGATTTCTGAAGACAGCAAACTCCCTTGAACAAGATCTGTTTATTCACGGCGCTGATTATTATATGAACATGCATTCGCTATGCAGGCGACGCTGATGGAGGCCGGCTGGCTGCGAGTACAACGGAGGGCGCATCAGGCAGCATTGCAGGACGGCTCGCTACAGTGGAGGCAATGACTAGGAGGTAGCTGATGAGGACACACTATACTCATGTATGTCTCTCCCCTCTCTTCTGTACGCTACTATCTTCTCATCTTGAATCCTCTAGCTCTAAGACGGATCTGCTATGATATAATGTAATGCCAAGCGGACGGTTTATGGATGAACATGTATGCGATCTTTTTTAGGATTCTTATATGGATTGATTAATAAGTGTTCGCAAAATAGTTCATCGTCTTTGTTGCATTACTCATTTTAGCACTTATCTGCTATATGAGATTAAAGCTCATAGACCAATTCTCAGTCTCTATGAAAATTAGGATTTTATGTAAGGTCTGGATGGGTAATTCCAATGGAGAATTTAACCTTTCATGAAGTATGTCCTATGCGCACCGAGTGTGGTGGGTGCCCAGGTGAGATATTCTGAACGCCGAAGCTTAATTCTTCAGGAAGCACCAGCAGGGCTCTTCAGCGATGGTTTTGGAATTTGGATGCAGGTAATTGGCCTATGTCGTATTCGACCCCTTTAGTGCGATGTAGGCATCAAGAAAGAGCGGGAGTGATGAAGACGTGAAGAAAGGTTAGAACATGTCTATTAGGATTCTGGACTCGCCTAAAGAGGTGAAGTAATAATCATGTGTAAAGATTTATGTATTTTCTGCGAGTTGCGTATGCTCAATGAATTGAACCAGATGCTTATAAGTACTTCTCACTAGCATCCACTTAATGTTCTTTTAATATATCTGATTAGGAATACTAGTCATCAACCCGTGCGCCTGCCCGGGCTAGGGCTGTTTTAATTATTTACATATTTATGGTGAGAACAAAAAAATATATTAATTTTTTCATGTTTTATTTAATATTACTTGCCCTATTTCATTTAAAATTTATAAACAAACATTAGACTAAGAATATTCAAGACTTTCATTTTAATAACTCGTATTCCATGTAATCTTCATTAGCATATCTTGATATAAGGCAGAAATTCATATAGATATATGAAATTTTATGCCGATATAGTATAACTTAATTTTAGTAATTTTTCAAGACAATTTTAAGTTTTGAATTTCTTATTTATTTTAAATTTTGAAAAATTATCTTAATAAGACAAATTAATGTTCATTTCCAAGAAATGTTGGTATGATTTTCCAAAAACTAAATGTTCCTATTATTAAATCTCAACTAAACTTATTTGAGATTCTAAGGGATGACATTAATATTATATTTTTTAAATAAAGGTGCAACCGTGATTTCAGAGTTATGTTCCTAGTTTTAAGGAGTTTAGCGAAGATAGCCAAATGTAGGGGACATATGTTTTTTTACATTAACTTTGACAATATTGTATCACAACTTTGACGTACAAAAGAAGGTAACTCTTGATGAATTGTAGCACAAAAATAATATCTAATTTAATCTTCAGTTGGAGCAAAGATGGATTCATCACATCTCTAACAATTAAATCTCTAACTTAATACGTGTAGTTCATTCCTTAAAAAAAGTGTAGTTCTAACTATACCAAGAATGAGCATCTATTTGATTCCAATAATTACCAATAATTTAGTTACCTGTTGTACTGTGACCAGATAATTTCTTCCGAGGCGAGACCATGCCTACAAAATAATCAAATGTCTATCATACATCTTATGATATAAATACACCATTCTTTAATATTTTGATGAACATTGTATATTCTAATGGTAACATTCTGACTGAACTATACATGTGATCAATTCCAGCAAGTAGACGACATAAACTAATGCTATGTTGTGAAAGGGGGGACAACACAAATGCATTCATGTGATGGAAAAACATTTCCGATAAACAAAGTCCAAAGCTTACACATTAGTTTTCTACGAGTTTCTTTGTCTTCCGTTGCTCACAGGTTTGCACATTTCGGTTGATCGTTAGAGTTGGCTTCATATATACCTTCGTTTAAATGACCATGTCGATATTTCTTATATATTATTATTTTAAAACGCTCCAGTAGACCCCCCCGCTATATATCCTAAGAAAGTATAAAACCGGAGAGCAGGAGGGTACAGAACATGAAACTGAAAGCCCCCTTCAGAAACATATGTGAAAAGATTACCAAACATGAGGTGGACAGTCATAGCCAGCCCTATATTCAGGCTTAAACATCAAGAAATACATAAGTAATTGCCAGACTTGATCGCAGATTCTCGACAGTAGGTGTTGCTGTTGTCGGTTTGGTGCGGCCCCGGCTGCTATATTATAGATATCCTCGTATCCTTGTTCTCATCCACGCATGGACTATACCTAGTTCCCTCCTTTGTTTTCATCCTCCCACAAATTCATCTTCAATTGTATTCTTATGTCCATAATTTCTCCCAAACTAAACTGAGAAAACCATCAATTTACTGGTGTTCACTTATCCTCCAAGAACACCTGGACATGCATGCGACAGGTGGTATATTGGTGACGGTTGTAGAGTAGGATCCGAGACTTCTCGGGTGATGTGATTAGGTTGAGAGGGTTACTCGAAGGAGTTTCCATGCTTCTCCGATGATGAGGGCTGTGGGAAGTGCTTTAAACTACCGGCGACACGTTCATCAATTAGCTATAATTTTTTTGGCCTTGGAAAAAATGCACAAAGGATCTTATTAATTTTATGTTTAGCTCATACATAGTGTCAAATTAATTCAGTTGAAAATCAGATAATTGCAGTGATGAGAGTTAGACATGCCCAAACCATATCTTCTATCGATGCACCATGAGAAATCAATGTGATTTTCATCGATTTTAGTACTGAAGAATTGGACTGTTTGGGGAATTGAGCTTGTAAGTTACTTTTTTTGTGGGTAGAGCTTGTGAGTTACTGACTGGCACTACTTGCCTGTTTAGCTGGGGCATGAGCGATTGTCGCAAACCGAAATGTATGTGCGACCATGAAATACTGCATTACCTGAGAAAGATTACTACTTGCCTTTTTTGCTGCAAGCCATCCATCATGGGCAAGACTCGTGATGGAAAAGTTCCTATATTACCATGCACTACAAGAAGATGTACAACTCTGAACACCTCTGCTGCTCTTGATTCACAGTATATTATGAGTAAGCTTCTTACTCCACCACATGCTACACGTACGGTTACTTCTGCTGAGTCTGAGAAAGTTTCTGATACTTTTGATGATACTTCTACTGTGATTGATGATACTGGTTCTCTAGGTCCATTCCTAGATGCTACTATTGCTAGATCCAAACAAATTAAAAATGCTGACATTTCTGTTGAAAATATTGGTACACCTGTTAATTCAACTGAGCTTATTGATGATCTTGATGAAACCTATATTGAACTTAATGATGATTTTATTGAAGAAGCTTGTGCTACTACTGGTGTGAGTTCTCTTAAGAGTCTTCTTGCAAGACATGCTGTGAAATATAAATCTTCTCTTGATGCTAAGTTTGCCACATCTCCCATACACATTATAGACAAGGATTATGAATTATCTTTAGATTTATCTTATATATCTATTGTTGAGACGGAACCTTTTTGTGGAACTGAAAGTAAAAGTGCGATGGAACACATGAATGAGCTTTCATCTTTGAGTAGTTTATATTCTGATGATACTAAAGTGCGTACTTATTTTTGTTACCAAGATCTTCCCTTTCTCATTGAAAGATGAAGCTAATATTTGGATTAACAATCTATCACCTGGGTGTATTACTGATCCTATGGGTTTGTTCAATGCTTTCTTTCAAAAATATTTTCCTGCTAGTGCCCAACATGCTGCTGTGCAGGACATCTTTAACTTTGAGCAAATTGAAGGAGAAAAATTGCCTGAATCTTGGACAAGGTTTTGTTCTTTGATAAGAGCTAGCCCTAGATATCCATTACCTAAAAATGAGCTCCTAGATATATTTTATAATGGAATAACTGTTGAATCTATGACATACCTCGATAGTTGTGCTGGTTGTGTTTTCAGGAAAAGAACTCCAGAAGAGGCTGACGAATTAATGGCTAAAATAGCCAAAAACAATGATGATTGGAATATACCTGATCCTACACCTACACCAGAGGCAACACCAAATACCAACACCCAAGAAGAGAGGGATGATTGAATTAAATGATGAAGTGATGAAGGAAGCCAAGAAATCTCTGAAAGAGAGGCGTATTAAATCTGAAGTTGCGAAGAATTTACCTCCTATAGAAGAATTATGTAAGCCTCTTCCTCATCCATCAACTATTGAGGTACACTCTCTCTGACACTTTGATAATAGAGATATTCCTTAGTCTAAACCACCTGATCATTGCTTAGATGAATTTGAAAATTATGTTGTTAAGAAAGACAACTTTAGTATGAGAGTGCAAAATCACCTTATGGAAAACTCTAGAGCTATTGATAATTTGCATGGTATTATTGAGAGAACCTCTAATGATGTTAAAATGCTTGTTAAACATTAAATGGTTCAAACTCAAATTGATCAACTTACTAAAGTGCAAAAAGACATGCTAGCTAATGCTTCTAGAGATAAACATGTTTGTGAAATAATTACTAGAAGTGGTGTTTCTACTCAGGGCCCCTTGTATCCTGAAGGACATCCTAAAAGAATTGAACAAGATTCTCAGCAACCTAAAAATAATAGTTCTCCTTCTAAGAAAAAGAAGAAGAGACATAAAAATGTTGTAGAATCTCCTGAACTTGCTAAGGATCCTAATGGTATATCTATTTTTGATGCTGAAACTGAAAGTGGTAATGATAAAAGTGATCCTTCTGATAAAGAAGAACATGTAGCTGAACCTAAAAAGCAAGCTAAAACTGCAAAGTATACTAAGGAGGATTTCATTGCTAATAAACATGGTAATGAAAGAAATCATTGTGTACAAAAACCAATGCCTTCTCCTAATAAGAAACATAAATCAAAGGAGGAAGAACATTATAACAAGTTTTGTGAGTGGATGAAACCTCTGTTTTTGCAAAACCCTTTGACTGATTCTATTAAACTGCCTCCTTATTCTAAATATATGAAAGATATTGTCTCCAAAAAAGGAAGATTCCTAATTAGGAGATTTCCACTATGCTTGATAATTATTCTTTCAATGGAAAGGTTCCAAAAAAGCTTAGAGATCCTGGTATTCCTACTATCCCTTGTTCTATTAAAAATAATTATGTTGGAACTGCTTTATGTGACTTGGGAGCTGGAGTTAGTGTTATTCCTTTCTCTCTTTATAAGAGACTCTCCCTTGAAAAACTAATACACACTCATATATCTTTGCAAATGGCTGATAACTCTACTGCTATTCCGGTTGGTATATGTGAGAATGTTCCTGTGCAAGTTGCTACTAATTGTTTGATATTAACTGACTTTGTTGTGTTGGAAATGCCTTAAGATGATAATATGTCTATTATTCTTTGGAGACCTTTTCTTAATACTGCAGGGGCTGCTATTGATTGCAATCAAGGAAAAGTGACTTTTAATGTTAATGATAAAGAGCATACCGTTTAGTTTACCAAGAAGATTGATAGAAGGTATGGTTTAAATTCAATTGAAAATATTGAGACCATCAAGATTGGAGAATTTTATTGTCCCATTCCAGCACCACCAAAAGAATACGAAATTATTATGATTGGGACTATGTCTATCAAGGTTGAGGTAACATAATTATTTAGTGATTAGCAAAGTTTTGCTTCATATGGAAATCGTTCTGGTAACAAGTCTTGATCACCCCTGTTAACAAAATGATTTTTAATGAAGAGGGCAATGTTTTCACTATGTTTTCACCTTCCTCATTATGTTTTCAGCATGTTTACTTCTGTTATCACATTTCTACTTGAGTACTATCATGTTTTCCATCATCCATATTCATGTTTTCACCGTGATTACTCTGGTTATGCATTTTTTCACCACCCATACTTTTTTTTCACCACTACCACCTTTGTTTTCTATGGATATTTTTCCATTAGAGTGTCATAGATCCTCTGTAGTGCTAGTTTTGGTTTTTCTTTCACCTTTTCACTTTTGGTTTTTTGGTTTTTATTAATTATTAAAATTCTGGAAATACCTCAAAATTAAAGTTTCTCAGAAAATTCCAGAAAAAATATAATCAATTTTTACGTAAAATCGAGGCAGAGAGCCAACTGGGAGGTCCCAGGGGGACCCACCAGTCAAGCACACCATGGGGTTGCACGGAAAGCCCCCTAGTGGTGCCAGCACATGGTGTGGGCCCCCCTGGCCCCCACTAACTCTCTCCCCTGCCAAAGTTCCCTCTCCCACCTCCCAAACTCAACACATTTCTTGGATCCTGAGTTTATTCTGTTCTTCCTCGAAATTTTTCGATCTCTTTGCTCAACCCATCTTTTGTTCTGAAATTTGGTGCATTTTATCTCCGGTATGTGACTCTCCGATGATCCAAGTAGAATTTTCTTTGGTGAAGTATTTCTTGAGTATTTTGGTATTGTAGGTGACAGCTTATGTGAGTTTGCATGCTTGATTTCAGTATAAATAATGTAGTTTTGATGCATGTTTAGCTCTCCTATAAGTCCCTATGGTAGTTTCCACCTTATAGTTGCTTGAATTTAATTTTTGTAGTGATTTTTGAAAAATTTCAGAGATGCAGCACAATGTTCATCAACTAAACCAGCATGAGTTGGAGTTGCATAAGGTCATGCTCATGCACCATGAAGAGAGAGTGTTCCCATCAATTTATCTGTGTTAGGAATTCATGTGGATCATAGGAATTCTACTTGGATCATCGGAGGCGTGGACCATTTCATTGAGGATGAACCTATCCAACATGTGAAACTAACTATGTCTGTGGTGCAGGAATTTCATTTTAAATAGTCCTCAACTAACCCTATGTTCCACTATAAAATTTACAATAAAGGTGTAAACCTGCCTTTCAGTGATTTTTGTGCAGCTATCAACGTACCAGAGTGGGGTTCTTGTGAGAAGATAAGAGGGCAGCCTAAACCACTTCTGGAATTATATGAGGAGATTTGTCAAGGCAGAAGCTTCACAGGGGAGAGTGGTAAAATACGAGAAATTCAACTCCCTAGCATTCGATACTTTGCCTATTTTATTTCTAAATGTGTGCTAGCTAGAAAAACTGCAACAAGCTATTTGTTTATGATTTGGCGTTTATTTGAGCTGCCTTAAGATGTGATAGGTCTTATCACTTTGGCGCTTTAATTTCTTTCCTTCTCTCGCTTAACCGTGAGAAGGGCGGAATTTGTGGAGGTCTTATTGCCTCACGCTTGCTAGCTTTGCATGTTTTGGAGCCACACCCTCTAGACCTGCAGTTTCCTTTAGAGAGGTTGGACCTTGTTTCCATGGTTTAACATAAAACTGTTAGGAAAGTACTTCTACATGCACCTCTTTTGTTTAATCTTAATAGCAAGAAAGGATGAATTCTTTCTGAGAGTGAGCTAGACACATACATTGAGCACCACTCCCAGCAAGGGGAGGATGCCGGAGAGGGGGACGAAGGTGATTTCGTCCAACCCTCCAACGCCACGGGGATCCCGTACCAGCAACCCGGTTATGTCTATGCGCCCGCTGCTTCATCTTCCTCTTGGGCGCCCGAGTACGACCATGCGAGGGACAACCCACCATAGTGGGGATACTTCACGGGCCATGATTGATCTCCACTTAGGCCAAAAGCCTAAGCTTGGGGCAGGTATACGGACATCACACTCATTTATATATCATGTTCGGTCGGCTCTTTGTATATCCATATTTTCATTTCTCTCGTTTGTTTTCGTTTTCTTTCGCTTCTTTAGTTTCTCTTTGTTTTATTGTTTTGTTCTTGTTTTCCAAGACAGAAAAAGACCAAAAATATTTCTATTGTTTCTCTTTGTTTGCTTATGTCGGATATATACCGATTAGGAGTATATCCGGCATTGACCTAAAGAGTCGGATTACCAGGGTGGCCTGTTGGTAATGGATCACAGTCTATTGGGCGGCCCAGTAAGCCAGTGCGCAGGAAGCCGGATTCTAGAAGAATCCGGACCACGACCCAAAGTGGTGCGGCTTGGAGAAGAATATGGATTCCTTACTTTCTAAGTTAGATACTTTTTGTAGTCTTATAGTTTTCCTTTTTGTAAGCCTTAACCCGACTATCTACATAAAGCCAGACGGGAGAGACGAAACACAGAGAACAATTAGCTAGAAGCCAACTCGCTGAGAAGTTGATCCTCGCCGAGTTAGCGAATCCATATTCACATTGTACTTTGTATACTTCAGGCTTCAGCCCTGATTTAGTGAGATTGCAGGAGTAGGAACGCCGCCTAGTTCTGTCGTACCGAACCTGGGTAAAACCTGCTGTTCCCGATTGTCGTACTACCACGTCCCCCACGTCTCTACCCGTAGGCTCATGGTACCCCCGTCTATGATCCTTACTATGATGTCTCGACAACTTCTTTAGTTTCTTTAGTTGTTTTGTTTTCTTTTCTCGCTTTGGTTTAGTATTCAAAAATCGAAACATATTTTCCTTTGTTTGGTTGCTTCTTTATGTTCTTGTTTTCATTCGAAAACCCAAAAATATTTGTGGTTCTTCTTTAGTTTTGTAAAGTTTGTTGCAGAGTTCATCGGACTTTCGTGTCTCCATTGGAGCTTGATTATCACTCTATATTATTGAATCCACAAGTGAAGATCAGTAGTGACGATTTACGACAATCCGAGTTGTGGTGAGAGGATGGTATGAACTCTATTTGTTTTATTTTTGTACATATACTCATCGTGTGAACATGATTAGTCCGTTAATGTAAGGTGTATGTTGTTTAACTCATACTTAGTAGTTTGTGCTCTCACGTGATAGTTCCAACTTATTAATGTAAGATAGGATATCGTATGAATATTTGCTTGCATTGTTTTATTCCTAGAAGGGTATGACATTGTGGTATCTCCCTCTGATTGTTTCGCTCGGATCGACTTGGCACATGCTCACGCATCCTATGACTGAAAACAAAAAGTCACTTTAGCCTCGCTGATTTATTTTGCCTCAGAGTATTTGTATCATTTTTATTCCCTTGTTAATTTTGTTTTGTCGCAATCATGATTATCACAGTTCTTGCTCTCTTGATTGTCGCTCCCTGTCTATTGCTAGTATTCATTTGTACTGAGTATGAGCTCTACTCGTGCATCTAAATCCCAAAAACCAAATTTTTCAAAATGTGTCCACCATACCTACATAAATATGTGGTATTTAACTTCCACTCCAAGTAAATTTCTCGTGTGCTACCATTAAAACCTGCTAAAAATTATTCATGTTGCGTGCCCCTGTTTTAGCTCACGAGGATGTAAATAGAGAATCTTTATCTCACTTGTTGATTGGATTTCACACCTTGGACTAGTGGCTTCATCCGCTTATCCAAATGATAGAAGAGCTTCAGCGGGGTGCCCGGCCCGAAATAAATACAACAAATTCTCTTCACTGTTTTTGCCCCTGATTTATCAGTCAAAGCATAATTGTGTAAACAAAAAAGAAAGAGGGATGACCTTCTACCCAGATGCGTCCTTCTATGGGAGCCGCTCTTGTGAAGTCTAGTTGGCTTGTGACGTACTGTATTGTCTGTTTACCATTCGTTGACATAAGCATACACCTCTCCCAAAAATATTTTAAATACCTCTATTTAATAAAATAAAAAGCTCTAGCACATGAGTTAATCCCTGCTTCCCTCTGAGAAGGTCCTTTCTTTTATTTTTATGTTGAGTGTTCAATTTCTCACTTTATGAACCTTCTTGAGAGCATGGCTGTTATTCTTAGTGTAATGTGCTTGTCCTAAAACACGGTTGATAGTCGTATAACTTTGATGCTTGTATCTTTGATAGCTTTATTTCTAGTCTTCATTTGAACTTCAGAGGTTCCCTAGCACTTATGTTTTGCGCCACTATTAAGGGCAAGCGAGTACACTTTATCATACCCTATTATGAGCATTGCAATCATGTAGATTCAAATACTTCATGTTTTCTATAATAAGTTTGTTGGCATCTCTTCATGGTTTGCATAACTGCTGGGTGACTTTCATTCTCCATACATCTTATTATAAATTGCCTCAGCATTTGATTATGTAGTGAGTATATTTACATCATATGAAACAAATGTGTTCATAAAAGTATTTTATCGCACTCAGTTGCCACTGAATTTCTTGAGGACAAGCAATAAGCTAAGCATGGAGGGAGTTGATACGTCCAAAATGTATCTCCTTTTCCGAACATTTTTCTTATTGTTTTCCTCTAAACTTGTGAGTTTTGGATACCACTAACATGGACTAATGCTGTTTTCAGCAGAATTACCCTGTTGTCTCGTTTTTGTGCAGAAAAATCAACTTTCGGAAAATGCCTAGTAAAGATCCCATTGGTCTTAAAACACCAGAAGACCCCTGAAGCGAGAAGGGGGTCAGGAGATGAGACAGGAGGGGGCCACACCACCCCCCGGTGCCCCCCCTTGGTTGCGCCGCCTAGTGGTGTGGGCACCCCTGGACGCCCTAATACTTCCCTTTCGACTACATATGCCCCGTAAACCTAAAACGTGAGGAGGTTCGTCATATTCCACAGAAACACAATAGAGCGCCGCCGCCACCCCAAACCTCGATTCGGGGCTCAGAAATTCCTATTCTGGCACCCTGCCGGGACGGGGATTCGAAGGAGATCATTGCCCTCGAGACCACTACCTCTTCTCCATCAACCATCCATGATTCCCCCGTCCTTGTGTGAGTAAACACCACTGTAGGCTGAGAGGGCTGGAAGGGATTGGATGAGATTGATCATGCAATAATTCCAGATTGTTATGGCATAGTGCCTAGTATCCATTGTTAGTGTTTTATACCGTTGTTGCAACTTGTTATGCTTAATGCTTGTCACTAGGGCCCGAGTGCCATGATTTCATATCTGAACATGTTATTGTTTCATCAGTATAATTATGTTTCTTCATCATATCTGCAAGTTGTTTGCACATTTCATTGTCCAGAACCCGAGGCCCCAAAGTGACAGAAATTGGGACAACCGTACGGGATGGTTGTGATATGAGGATCACGTGTGTTTACGGAGTGTTAATGCTTTGCTCTGTTTCTTTATTAAAAGGACAAAATATGTTGTGCAAGTTTCTCATTGCAAGCACGTATGATTATATTGGAACACATGCCTATGGTTTTCCTACATGTTTGATGCTTTATCTTATTATTTGCAATGGACGTGTTAGATTATTACATGACTTATATTATCCATGCAACGCCCATCCATCCATTCCCTCTATGCCTACGGTACTTCCCATACTGCTTTTTTCTGCGACTGCTACTGTTGTTACTATATTCCTACTGCTGTTATTTTATTTCTACTGCTGCTATAAAACTGTTACCACTAATAAATTGTTGCAAGCAAGTCTACTTTAAGGTGCAGCTGAATTGACAACTCAGTTGTTAAGGCTAATAAATATTCTTTGACTCCCCTTGTGTCGAATCAATCAATTTGGGATTTACTTCCCTCGAAGACTGTTGCGATCCCCTATACTTGTGGGTCATCAGTCTTGCAGGAGGCCAACTGGGAGGTCCAGGCGACACATGATGGCGTGCGCTTATCCCGCCAAGGTGAAGATACGATTGCCATCGAGGCGTCGTTGCGTGGAAAGTTGGTCGAGCTCAATCAATTTGAGCGACATGGCCTCACGGCTCTTCCTCAACGACTTGGTCGAGCGGTTCAAGTTCTTCTACTTCTCCACCAACTCGCCGCGAACTTGTGAGAACGTGCCCAGGTGTGTGGCGGCGACCTCCCCTTGGGAGCGGGTGCGCTCCTCGACCTGCTGAAGGGACTCCTCCAGGGTGGGCATGACATTCGCCTAGTTCTGTTTGAACAAGCGGATGTCCTCCTCATGTAGGGCCTCCCAAGTGGCGAGAGGCCACCTTAGCTCGCAGACAATGTTGGGATTCTCCCGCTCCCTGTCAGATATATACCAATTAGGGGTATATCAGATGGTGTCTTAAAGTGCCGGATTACCAGGGTGGCCTAAATGGTAATGGATTACGGTCCATTAGGCGGCCCAGTAACCTGTCGCGCAGAAGACGGATTCTAGAAGACCCTGGACTATGACCCACGTGGTACGGTTTGGAGTAGAAGGTGGATTCTTGCCTTCCAAGTTAGAACATACCGTAGTCTTCTAGGTTTCCTATTCTGTAAGCCCTAACCCGGTTATTATATAAAGCCGGGCGGGAGGTAAGAGATAAGAGAGAACAAGCTAGAGGCTAACTCGCCGAGAGGTTGATCCTTGTCGAGTAGCTAAACCTAACTCACATTGTACTTTGTATACTTCAGGCTTCGGCCCTGATTTAGTGAGATTGCAGGAGTAGGAACGCCGCCTAGTTGCGACGTACCGAACCTGGGTAAAACCCTGGTGTCATTCTTCGTCATACGACCGAGGCCCCCCACATCTCTATTGGTAGGCTCATTGCACCCCCGTCTATGAATTATACTACGATGTCTCGACAGATGGCGCCCACTGTGGGGCCAGCAACGTCAGACGTTATGTTTCGATCGGGGATACTCGGCGGAATTGGCAGTAACATAACTGTCGGAAGTCTGGAATTCGACAAGGACGTCGGGCGCTTCCTCGACAACAGATCGTACATGCCAGCACGGAATCATCTGGTAAGTGCCTGCGGTTTACCGATTGGATATGCAAACATCTTTATCGGATTAACTGCAGAGGCAATGGGATTCTGTGGTGGAAGAAAATTTATCCCACCCGCCCTATACCCAGTCGAAGAAGACTACAACGACGGATTTTGCTTAGATCGCTGATACTCTGCTGAATCGCACTTTATCGGTATGGTGCAATCCGAGATCGCCGAAAACACGGATGAAAGCAATCCTGTGGAAGAGGTAGAAAACAACAATCCCACAATTGAGGTGGAAGATCTGACATCTGTCAATTTGACGACAAACGCGGAAGCTGATTCTATGTTATCCGCCATTGAGGCAAGATTAGAATCGGAACCCGGATCGGACCAGTTCGACTCCGAAGACGAAGATATAGATGCTTCCGAAAGAAAGGTCAAATCCTTTCAAGAGGGATTCCACGAAGTACTGATGGCAAAACCGGCTGAAATCACGGATGCCGAAAGTAAGGAAAGCCCTAGAACACCTCCGCCAGATGAGGAAAGAGAGGAGGGGGAACCACTCCAACATACCCGGATGTCAATGAATTGACAGAGGACGAACCTGGTAAAAACCTCCCTCTTCCAAGAAAAAACACAAAGCTTCCAAGAAACTCCAGTACAATCTCCGGAAGAAAAAATTGGCTGATCCAGTCAACGAAAACCTAGAAACATGAGGAGGAAGGGGAGTTAAGCCTGCAGAGAAGAAAGCGAAGGAAATCTCTGTTCCGCCAATGTCAGAACAGGACGAACATGATTTTTTTCAAACACCAGTGGGACCTCACGAACCCCCTGAAGTGCTGGAAGCCAGGAGACAAGCTCTCTAACGGCAACAACAACATCTATTCAGAACTCGAGAACACCTCCAGAAAACCCAAGCTCACATTAGGTTAAAGCAGGAAGAAATCGAGGAGTACGATAGAAGGAATAGATCTGGCATTAATTCTACACGGTTACCCGGAATCGCAAGACTAGAAGTACTGCCGCCAAAGGAAAGGTTTCAAAACCCGGCCTGGCAAAAGCAATTAAACGACACAGATGCCAGGGGCGAACCTATATACAAAACCGCAGCAGAAAACGCGGAAGCCGCTTTCGCCATCCTCAACAATGATATGTACTCCAATGGCGAAAAACTTCAAGGGGTGTATGCTTTCTTAGGAAAAGCATTGCAACAGCAACAGTGAGGACAAGCAAGATCAGGGAAGTTGCATGACGACTCAACCCTATGCAAAAGAGCTACATGCGCCGTTGGAGCACCTAGACCTAAAAAACCTGGAGGTTCAAACAATTCGAAAGAGAAGAAAGCAGATCCGAGAAAGGACAAGAAAAATCCCGATAACAAGGATGCAGCGTCTAGAACCGGATCCCATATGCCGAAAGATGGGATTATCCCCGAGATCGGGAAGAGCAAAACCGGAAGGACGGAAAAGCAATGCCGCCTCCGAGACGTCCTGCTGAAAAAGCCGGAAGATATGACATTCCTCACAGGCGTGAGAGATCCCGTACGCCCCCCGGGAATAAGGAAAGATACAGGAGTAGAACTCCACCTTATCACAAAGGGCACGATACCGGAGGAAATAGAGACAATCCCGGAAAAGCACGTTCGCGCAACAATGGAAAGAAAGCAGGAGATCCCCTTCTATCCATTCAGCCGGTAGATACTCCGCACACATTGATAGAGCGGAAAGAGATTACCTATACTTCGGACCTAAGTGTTTCACTGACAGGATCCGAAGAATAACTCTACATTCTGGCTTCGCCAAAGTTGGTCCAACATATCAGAAGTATACCGGTAGTACAAACCCGGATACCTGGCTCTCAGACTATTACACAGCCGTCCAGATTAACAATAGGACAGACCTAGAGGCAGTAAAATTCCTCCCCCTTATGTTACTGGATGGAGCCGGAGATTGGATCAACGGACTTCCGTCAAGAACTGTCGATAGCTAGGATGACATGGCTAGAGTCTTTAATCAGCATTTTCGGGGAACCTACAAACGCCCCAACAGCATCAACCAGTTAAACCGCTGCACCCAGTTTGAAGATGAACCATACGTGGAATTTATCTCAAGGTGGACTGCAATGAAAAACAGCTGCTCTGGAGTAACTGACGTACAAGCAATGCATTCTTTCGTCAATGTCTTAAAACCCGGACTCGTACCGTTCATGATCGGTTCCAAAAAGCGCAAAGATCTCGGATCTATGCTTACAACCGCAAATGAGCACGCAGCGGCCGAAGACGACATCAGAGCGAGAGGTGGCAATATTGACACTTTGATTCAAGCCAAAAAGACCCCTCGTCCTGAGAAAAAAAGCAACTCCAGAAGCATAGAAAAAACCCAAAGAAGTTAACATAGCATTTCGAAGAGAAAATGGGAGCAAATGGAAAGGACGAAGCACAGAACCGATCGCCTACACAAAAAAAGCGTGGGAAAGGATTAAGTCAGAAAATTGTGTCCACCAATTGCAATTCGGGAAACCCACCCACACCAACGCACAATGCCGGCTTAACAAGCATATGAAAGGCACTACAGGATCCAAAAGCAAAGGGAAAAATTCCAACAGGAAATTCTCCAAGCAAAGGCCAGAAGCTGAAAAAGAAGACAGTGAATCAGACACTGATGAAAAAATCCAGGAACAACAGCGAAAAGGCGAGCCTAAGTTTCCGAGAGTTGATGGAGAATGCAACTTAACTTTCCTGGCAACTCCCTCAGCAAAGGTGGCAAAGAGAACACTTCGAGAAATAAACGCGGTTGTCCCACCAACTCTAAAATTCTTGAAGTACTCAAATACACCAATAACCTGATCAGTCTGGTCATCCTGGAAATATCCCAGAACCTGGCACACAAGCTCTAGTTGTAAGTCCTATTGTTCAAAACACTAGGCTAAAAAGAGTGGTGATGGATGGAGGATCCAGCATTAAGATAATGTACCTGGATACATTGAAGCATCTGCAATCTCCGAGACCCAGCTCAATCACAGTAACATATGTTTTCACGGCATCGTCCGTGGCAGGCAAGCACGATCCCTAGGTGAAATTTCCCTAGATGTAACCTTTGGAGAGAAAGAACATTTCCGACAGGAAAAAGTATCCTTCGAGGTTGTGTCGTTCGAAAGCGTGTATCACACAATGCTCGGACGTCTAGCTTTCGCCAAGTTCATGGAAAGATAATGTTATATCTATAACAAGTTGAAGATGCCAGGGCCAAAAGGAGGAGTAATCACCATAAAAGGAGACTTCAAGTTGGCCAACAAGCTGGAAAAAGAAAACGCCCTTTGCGCAGAAAAGGTGATATCAAAGGAAGAACTGAAGGAGCTGGCAAAAGAAGTATCGCCGATAGAAATGCCGGTAGGAAAAGAAAGCCGGAAGCCGGCAGACAGCTTCAAAGCTTCCGAGAATACAATACAGGTTATCCTAGATCCCAAAGATCCGACAAAATTTGTCGTAGTAGGAACTGGGATGACCGACAAATAGGAAAGCGAGCTCAGCAAGTTCCTCAGTGAGAACTGGGATATTTTTGCATGGTGTCCAGCGGACATGCCAGGCGTACCCAGGTAACTTGCTGAGCACCAACTCAAGGTAATTCCAGGATCTAAACCCGTCAAACAAGGTCTCTGTCGATTTGACGAAAGAAGACGGAAGGCTATTGGCAAGGAAATTATCCGGCTATTAGCAGCCGACTTTATCAGGGAAGTTATACATACTGAATGGTCTGCAAAGCTAGTATTAGTCCCGAAGAAAGATAGTACTGTTCTTAGGATGTGTATAGATTACACCGGCCTGAACAAATTGTGTCCAAAAGATAGATTTGCATTATCGCGAATCGATCAAATAATAGATGCCACTTCTGGCTGTGAGCTTTTATGCTTTTTGGATGCTTATTCCGGGTACCATCAAATACGCATGAAGGAAGAAGACCAAATCAAAACCTCCTTCATAACCCCATATGGAACATACTACTACATAACCATGCCTTTTGGCCTGAAGAACACAGGTGCAACCTACCAGCGTTGCATGCAACGATGTTTGCATAGTCAGATTGGCAAAAATGTTCACGTTTACATGGACGACATTGCCATCGTTTCCAAGGAAAAGGACACGCTCCTTGAAGATTTGCGAGAAACCTTTGAAAATTTGCGCACTTATAAAATGAAGTTGAATCCATTAAAGTGCGTATTCGGGGTTCCCTCAGGAAAACTTCAGGGTTTCATCGTTTCTCACAGAGGAATAGAAGTAAACTCGGAAAAGATCAAGGCAATCCTAAACATCTCAAGGCCCACGTGCTTAAAAGATCTATAAAGATTGACGGGTTTTGTAGCTGCCGTCAGTAGGTTTATAAGCCGGCTAGGAGACAAAGCTCTGCCATTATACAAATTGTTTAAGAAATCCGACAAATTTGAATGGATAGAAGAAGCGGACAAAGCATTAACCCAGTTAAAAGAAACCTTGATGAAAGCTCCGATTTTGGCATCGCTAAAAGACGAAGAACCCATGTTACTGTACCTCACAACAACAAGCAGGGTTATCAGTGCGGTAATAGTTGTGGAAAGACGGAAAGACGAGCAAACCATACCAGATCAACATCCGGTGTATTATGTAAGTGAAGTTTTTTCCGAATCCAAGCAAAGATACCCACACTATCAAAAACTGGCATATGGCATATTCTTCGCATCTCGAAAACTCCGTCATTACTTCCAAGGACATTCCATAACAGTGGTATGAAAAACACCACTAGGGGATATCATCAACAATGCGGACGCAACATGCCGAGTTGCCAAATGGGGCATCGAGTTGGCTGTGTTTTACATTAAGTACCAACCCCGGACGACAATAAAATCCCAGGTGTTGGCAGATTTCGTCGCTGACTGGACAGAAGCGATGGAAAATACACCAATGCCGGAGTCAGAATACTGGGTTATGCATTTTGATGGATCCAAGATGAAGGAAGGCGCTGGAGCTGGTGTAGTCCTAAAATCCCCCAAGGGAGATACAATGGAGTATGTATTACAAATACACTTCAAAGCCAACAATAATGAGGCAAAATACGAAGCTTTGCTTCATGGTTTGCATATTGCAAAAGAAATAGGTATCAAACGCATCTTATGCTATGTTGACTCAGATTTGGTACAACATCAGCTCAACCAAACATGAGACGCTAAAAGCCGAATATCGGAGAATGGTGGACGAATTTGCAATTTGCTTCCTGGGATTTGAAGTACTTCATGTCAAAAGGGAAGAAAATTGGAACGCGGACGCATTAGCCCGCATGGGCTCGGAAAGAGTGAAAACCCTACCGCCATGTGTGTGTGTCCAGCATTTGCACGAACCATCCATAAAAGGTGGAGATGTCGACTATCCTCTAGTTTCCGAGTCAATCGATGTCCTGCTCATTAACCCGAATTGGACAATTCCATATCTAAACTTCTTAGTAGATCAGAAGTACCCGGATGGAGCAGACGAGGTCTTGCAAAGAAAAATAAAACGTCGATGCAAAGGATACACGGTAATCAATGGTTCCCTGTATAAACACAGCACTACCGGAATTTTTCTGCGATGTATTTCACCAGAATAAGGCCGAGAAATTCTGCAAGAATTCATGCTAGAGATTGCGGACATCATGCTCAATCAAAAAGCATAGTTAAGAAAGCATTTCATGCAGGGTTTTTCTGGCTAACAGCCAAGACAGACGCCGAACACATAGTCAATACATGTGCCGGATGTCAGTATTACGCCAAGCAGACGAATATGCCAGCCCAAGCACTCAAAACTATCCCTATTACATGGCCATTTGCGTTCTGGGGACTAGATATGATGGGACCATTCAAAACTATAAGAGGCGGACTTACACATCTACTGGTTGTAGTGGATAAGTATACCAAGTGGGTGGAGGCAAAACCCATCAAAAATCTTGACGGTGTAACTGCCAGAAATTTCATCATTGACATAGTTATGAGATATGGCGTTCCACACAGCATAATAACCGACAACGGGACCATTTCTCTATTGGAGAGTTGGCAAAATATTGCCGACACACGGGAATACGCCTAGATCTGGCATCTGTGGCACACCCGCAGTCCAATGGGCAGGTTGAAAGAATGAATAGTGCCATCCTGCAAGGAATACGCCCAAGAATCAAATCTCATCTTCATAGAGCAGCTGGAGCATGGGTGGAAGAGTTACCCTATGTGCTTTGGAGTATTCGAACGACGCCAAACAGGTCAACAGGACAAACCCCGTTTTTCCTAGTTTACGGCGAGGAAGCAGTCCTTCCAACGGACATGATCCATGATAGCTCAAAAGTGCAGGCTTTCGATGACTCGGATGCCGAAAGCGCACGACAGGATGTCGTCGATCTCCTAGAGGAAGAACGAGAACTTGTGCTTCAAAGATCTGCCATTTATCAGCAAGGTTTACGACGTTACCATAGTCGGAACATCAGGCATCGTTCTTTTAAAGAAGGTGACCTAGTGCTAAGATTGGTACAACAAAGAAAGCACAAATTGGACCCAATTTGGGAAGGACCATTCGTCATCAGCAAAGCTATGAAAAATGGATCATACTATCTTGTAGATAGTCGGGACACGGAAGATGATCCCGAAAAGCCGAATCGCAAAAGAAAGAGAAAGATAGATGTAACATCCCAAATTTTACATTTGGAATGTTTTGCATTTAGAGCATATGCATAGCATAGCATGGTTTCAAAACTTGCATTTGAGTGTTGCATTTTAAACCCCAAAACAAAATCATGTTTTAAAAAGCTCAAACTCCTGCTATAAGGCGTTTATGAGCTAAAGGATAATTAAATATTTTTTTTTTCCTAAAATTACTTAATAATAGTAAAATATGATAGAGTTTTAAATTTAAAATTTTTAGAAATCTGTTTGACTCGATTCCGAGTTGTATTTCAAAAGTTATTAAAGTTTTAAGAAACCAAAAAAAAAAAAACCAAACCGATGCTAGCTCCATGGGCCGGCCCAGGAAGGGGAGCGCAGGCACCACGATCGATTCTATCCGTGGTGAGGGTACGAATTCACTTTTTTTTCGACCAACCTCCGTTCAAACTCGCATATCTCTTCATCGGAGAGTCCAAATTCAATTCCGCTTCTTTCTACTTGTTCCCTACTCCAAGGAGCAACTTTTCACCGACCTATCCACCTATAAATACCCCAGCCCCGGCCGTGAGGTCGCCAGAAACTCAAAACTCCAATTTCAGATATGTTTCGTGGTATTTTACTCGCCACGGTCCGTGAGTTGCTCGGTTGACATTCAAGTCTGCACGTGAGTTTTAGATATCGTTGATACCGATCCATCCCAAGAAACCTTACCTCTTCTCATCCACCACAGCCGGAGAATTTCGCGATCTACTGTCTCAGATCTGAAGCAGAAAACGTTCAATTACTCTTCAACCGTTTGTCTGTTTTTGCTCAAATTTCTACTGTAGTTGCATCTCATCATTATCTACAAATTTTGTCCTTTGAGTTTTTCGATTTGAGCTACAGATCTATTTATATAATTCCGATCTATTTTTGGCCACCGGAGTAACTCGAATTTTCAAATCTATACTTCGTTCTTATTCATCCAAGAAGTTGTCGTTGAGTGTTTTAATTACTTTTTAGATCTTATTAGTATGTTAGGTTTAGATCCACCGTTTTATAAACTTTATTTCGATAAGATCTTGTAGATTGTTAATTAACCCTATTTAATTTGGTTAAGCTGCTTTTTGTGTCTTGTTGGATTACAAACCTTTTTATGCATCATACATGTCATTAACAACCAGAGAATAATAGTAGATCTATCTTACATCAATAAACTTTCATGCATGCATGTGTTGCATATTGTTATGTCTTGTTGCTTATGTATGTCGATTGCAATGTGTAGATTACAACGATTACAACGAGTGTGGTTGCGAGGATTGCTTGAACAGCTGCACGTGTTGCCAAGGCAAGTGACACACATGATCCTACTATTTTACTATATGCATTAGACTTTTATAGTAGTTATGCATGAGTAGGAGTTGAGTGTTACCGCTATGCTAGATATTATTAGAGATTGCTTCACTAACACCCAAGTGAAGTAATCACATGTTACCCTAGATTGTAGCATCCATATGGTAGGCAAACATCGTAGTTGTAGATTGCTTAGCCATGCTCTAGCTATTCGTGATGGGATCATTATCATGTTATGATGAAAATCGTTATTTTAATTGCTTATGAAAACAACATGATAATTAATTAACCACTGGGCGGATTGCTAGAGTGTCATCATAGTACAAAGTTTGGTGGGGACCGTCGCCCAGTATCTTGAGATTATGTTTACTTTCTTTATTTAGTTGTTATTGCGTGCAACCATGTTTCATATTAGTATGGGCTAGACATAAATTCTAGGTTGTGGTGACTCGAACCCAACGTGTTGAGAGATGTAGATTAGTGGTAGGATGGTCCGGCTCGTGGTGGGTTTGGGAATCTACTTCTTATGGTTTATGGCTTGATCTTCTTTCCTTCCGTGGTACTAGTGGTGTATCATGGTGTTTGGGGTCGATTAGGCAACATGGGTAAAGGGCACAAACCTCGCGAGGGTTAAAACTAAGATCTTAGCCGTGTTCCATTGGTTAGGGACAATTCAATAACTAGATGGGAAACATGACATGTCTCGTTCATCTTGTTTTATTAATTACTAATAATTTGACTATGTGTTATTGGAGAAGTGCCTGATGGTTTTTCAGCGTGCTAATCCAAAGGGTAGGAGCACCATGCTATCAACCAAGGTGTCCAATTATTTAGGAGCACTTTGCTATCATTCAAAGTGTCCAGAATATGTGCAAAATTAATTTATATCAAAAGATAGGATAAATGCAGTTATGCAAAATAGCCTGGAAACTCCACCATCCAAATATGCATGTAGACTAGCACTTGTCATTTATATACCACCATAGTGTCACTTGCCACCATTGCTCAGAATGATCTGACCTCCATTTGGGGGCTGCATATTCCAACGTGAAGGTTGTTCGTATCTGGAGTGATCGACGTAGGTCTCGTGACTCCACTCAACATGTTTGTTCGCCTGTGGCACAAATTGAAGACTGGAGCTCTTATATTCGCTTTGTTATACTTGAATAAGTTTTGAGCTAGCTTCCGCTATGCAACTTGTAAAGAATTTTGTACTCTGGATTATTCGCTAGATATGAGATACATTTGCTTATTTGGATATCTATCTAGTTGTGTGTGTTGGTGAATGGTCCAGGGGCCAGTACTACACGCAACAGTATAGCCTGTGTTGGGCCGTACTACTACAATAGATGATGAACTAGGGGAGACCAAAAGACCCTGGAGTATCCAGCAGTTACGTCCCTTCTATACTTAGTTCAATTTCTATGTAAACATCTTTGAGATCATGAAATAAAGTTGTCGGAATTCATACATCTATGTTTTTTACATGTTTATTATAGTTTAAAACATAATTCCGTCTTATCTATTTCCCAATGATCTTTCAAAATACTCAATGTTAACCCGAATCGTGCCTGCGTGCTCGGTGTGAAAAAACTGAATGATTTTCAGCCTAAAATGGCTTAAGGAAACCCAGATTGTGCCTGCGTGCCTGAGTTTCATTCAAAAAATTCCTTACTGTTCTCTAAGTATTATCTGATTGTTTTTATGTTGGGTCACTAGAGCTAGTAAGTAAAAATGCCTTTAGTATGATCCATGTTTCCGAGTTTCGACTGATTGGTTACACCCAGTCACTCGGCATGAAGATTAAAATACTATCGAGCCATTTCAAACACTAAGGACAGTTAAAGCATAAAACCAGTGAGCTTAGAAGATAAACGAATAAAAACTCGGAAAACTTGCAAAAGACTTAATAAATATTGCTGCAAAAGCGGAGTACTTGTTAGTACAAAAGAATAGAAAGCATTACAATAAGTTTACAATGTAAGATCAGCAATGCTTCTATTTCCTATCTTCTACCCAGGACAAGGCATCTCCCTTCAGGCATCCGAGCCGTCTTCACTGCTGGATTCCTCGGGAATTTCCAGAATAGTTTCCTCCGGGTAGAAGGTGGAGACGTTAACCATGGTGGCGATCTTGGTGGCGTGACCTTTGATGTCTTCAAAAGTGCTGGACCGCTGCGCCTCCGTGTATCCTTGCGGGATGCCGGACGCCACGTGCCAAGATTTGGCATCCGGGTAGTGCATGCACATGAGCCCTAGAGCCATGCGCTCACCACCACGCGCCGCGGAGCGTAGGATGGATTCCCTGGACTCCGCCACCTCCACAATAGCTTCCGAAAGTTTTGAAACTTCCGAGAACTCCCCAGACCTAGAATGAAGACATTTGTTGACCAGAAACATCCCTGCAGCCTTGATTGCGGTGAATACCTTCCCAAAAGCTCAGATTTTCTCAATCCGAGTAAGCTGGGGGCTATCTCTTGTTTCAGTAAAACACAAAAAGTGTTAGAAAAAATAGAGAAAGATGTAAAAATGGGAAATCCGGTAAAAGGTAAAGTACTTTCCGAGAATTTTGTCCATCTCGGCGCCCTCCTCCAAGCGCTGGTTCAAGGCATTCTCCAATTCTCGGATGGTGTCCTTGTCCTTTGCTGCTTGGCTGGAGGCATTGGACTCGGCAATGCCAACGGCCAATTGGATGGCCTCCAGGTCCTGCTGCAACTTCACAGTGAGCTTGTGAAGTTCCAGGTTTTCTCGGCGGAGGTTTTCGGCATTGCCGGCATCCTCGGCAATTTGTTTGGCTTTCGCGAATGAAGCTGAAAAGCAAGTAAAAATGATGAGTTAGAAAACTCGGGAAAATTACACAAATGGATGCAGAGAAATATCTTACCTGCTGATTCCTTCAGCTGCTGCTGAGTGGATGCCAGTTCTGCCTCCTTACCCTCATGAATCGAAAGAAGGGATTTCACCTCCTTGTTCTTGATGGTAAGTTTGTTGAAAACTTCCATGTTGATGCTTTCAGTAGTTTGCTGAAACACGGAAAAGAGACAAAAAATGCTTAAGTTAAAAACAAGCATAAAAGCGAAAAAAGCATTGAGGCAAAAGAATGCATTTGACTTATTGCTTGGGGGCTAGAGGTATTACCTGGCTCATCCGCTGCAAACCTGACCAGGTTTCGTTGAACTCTTTTGCAAACTCTGCAAAAAGAGTCCCGACGTTGCTAAGGCCCTCATGAATGACCTTGAAATCCTTATCAAAAGTGGGAATGGGATCTTCCTCAGCTGGCTGAGAAGGACCTCCCATTTCTGGGGCCGCCCTTTCCCTTGTGTCCATTTCCGGCACAATGGGATGGCTGGTCTGCTGGGTTTCTTTGTTCGTAGCAGCAGCATGTTCTTCTGTAGCTGCAACTGGAGTATCTGGGACAGTTGCAGGAGAAGGATACGAACCTCTTTGGGCCATAGAATTAAACCTTTTTAGCTTTTTAGGATTCAAGGTTGAGGGAGCTAAGCTAAAAGAGAAGTAACGGAGAATTAAAAATCTGAGACAAAGTAAGAAAAGTTCCGACAAAAATAGAAAACCCGGATGTCAAACCTGGAGGTAGCGACTAGGACACCGTCAAGATTGATTACTTCCTGGGAGGCGGAAATCTTATTACATTTTTGTCCACCTGCGAAGTTTGCACGCAATGCGTCCAACTCGGCATCAGTTGCAAGGTCCGACTAAGGAAGATCGAAGATCTGTCAAAAAAGACAAAGTCCGGGTTAAGACAATTATCCGAGAAAGAAAATAACGTGAATCCCAAAATGTAAAAGACGTAACTTTTGAGCCGGGTTAGTCGCCGTGTACATCGGTCGACTTTCCTCATATTGGTCGCGTGCTGCGACCAACTGATTCACGCTCTTCCGCAAATCCTTCGTCGTCAAGGATTTGTCCGTTGTCCGCATGGCGTCCGCAGTTCCCGTGTAGTCGCATAAGATCCGGGGACCGTGGTCAGCTAAAGGCTGAATTCGCCTCTCTAACCAGCATAGAACTGTATCCATGCCGTCCATGCCGTTCAGAGGTGGATCGGAAGTGACGAGTTTGGCGATGCGCCGCTTAATTCTAAGAAGATCTGGCGGCAGGGTTTGCACTGCTTGAGTCGCGCAGTTTTCCTGGGGAGTGGCGGCAGTGTTGGCAAAGGTGGAATCCCTGTTTCCTTTCCGGGAAACGGGACGTCTGGATGGTAAAAGAAGGAACCCGTCCAGAATTTGACGGATTCCGAAGTTTTTATCTTTGGGAAACCAATCTTCCCTGAATCTACGCAGGGTGAAGGAAATGGTTCTGCAAGTCGGGAGTGCGCTCTCAGAGGGGTTTCGCTTAACCCCGAAACAATACATCCAGAAATCTAACCTAGGGGCTAAACCTAGATACACTTCGAAGAGGGCCTGGAAGGCTAAGTATAGAATGGAGTTAGGTGGCAAGTTTTGAGGACGGATGTCGTAGTGATTGAGTACCTGGAGGAAGAAGGCAGATGGCGGAAATCCCATACCTCGTAAGATATGAGAAGTGAGGAGAACCCGCTCTCCGGCCTTAGGTGAAGGCTCGGACTCTTCTTCCTCGTACCGCCAATTTCCCTTGGAGATCAACCCTTCCTTCTCCATTGTCGGAAGAAGGGAGGAGGGAATGCTGCTCCGGCTCCAATTGCCGAAAGTTTCGCCCTCGTCCTCGGCTTCGGCGGCGGCCTCGGCGGCGAGCTCCTCTCCGACGAGAGTGATCTTTTCCTCCGCCGTTTCGGGAGCGAGAGGCGGAGGCGGCGCAGAGGAAGACGCAGCCAGGTCATCGGCCGCGAGATGCAAATCCTCGCGGGCCTGACCGCCAAAAGATTTCTCTGGCACATCGACGGTGGCGCGGCTCGGCGAGTCGAGCAGCGGATCAATCGTATTGATGATGTCGTCGATATCCGCGGCGACGGAGTGTTCCTGAGACACGCGTGGCGAGTCCATACTTTGGCGCGCGGCGAGGACCTCAAGCTCTCCGACGAGAAGTCCGGGAACGGTGCTTGCGCGAGCACGGGCTCTGCTTTGCTCGCACTGGACTGAAGCTCGGGGGATATGGCGCTTGAGCTAGAAGGTGAGAGGAGAGCAGAAGGATTGCCGGAGGGGATGAAGTGGGCTATTTATAGCCGGAAATCCTTTAAGATGTGCGCTAACGGCATTTTTTACCGTTGGATGTTCTACGCGTGTCACTCGCCAGAAAATCCGGAAACGAATCTACAGATGATTATTGCTATCTCCTCGTTTCCCTCGAGAATCTATCAGAGATATGTTTCAGGGTTTCACACTCGAAACCCAAACGTCCCTGACGTCAGCATGATTTTATCGCTGACGTAGGAAGTTCCTTCTCCAGGAAGGTTCGTGGAAGAAAAAGGCGTATTTCCCAACATCCGAGCTTCGTGTTAGAACATGATTTGAAGGAAAAGAAGAATCAAGACGAAAAGCCAATATTTCTCGGAAAAATGCAATTTGACGAAAGACGGCGAATCGGAGTCTTAATCCTTCTTGGGGGCTAGTGTCGGATATATACCAATTAGGGGTATATCATATGGTGTCTTAAAGTGCCGGATCACCAAGGTGGCCTGAATGGTAGTGGATTACGGTCCATTAGGCGGCCCAGTAACCTGACGCGGAGAAGACGGATTCTAGAAGAACCCGGACCACGTCCCACGTGTACGGCTTGGAGTAGAAGGCAGATTCTTGCCTTCCAAGTTAGAACATACCTTAGTCTTCTAGGTTTCCTATTCTGTAAGCCCTAACCTGGCTATTATATAAAGCCGGGCGGGAGGTAAGAGATAAGAGAGAACAAGCTAGAGGCTAACTCGCCGAGAGGTTGATCCTTGTCGAGTAGCTAAACCTAACTCACAATGTACTTTGTATACTTCAGGCTTCAGCCCGGATTTAGTGAGATTGCAGGAGTAGGAACGCAGCCTAGTTGCGACGTACCGAACCTGGGTACAACCCTGGTGTCATTGTTCGTCATACGACCATGTCCCACCACATCTCTATCGGTAGTCTCATGGCACCCCCGTCTATGAATTCTACTACGATGTCTCGACACTCCCCAGGGAGGAAGAACGTCGGCTCGCCCTTTTTGCATCCAGGGCAGTGCAATGTCCCTCCAGCTTGTTTCCTCGAGAGACAGTTGGCGCTGCCAATCTTCAAGACGTTGTTGCACGCGGCCCGCCGCCTCGGCCACCTACCTGTGCTAATCGGCTAGAAGGTCTATGGCACGGTCAACCGACTTTAGACTCGACGAACCTAGTCCAGCAATTGTTAGGTCCCCGAGAGAGGATCCCAGTTGTAGGGGTTGACCTCAAGGGACAGAGTCGCCTCGCTCCGGGGGGCCTCGATGGGGGTTGGATCTTCACGAGGGCAGGGCGAGCGCTCGGGGCCTCCAGCTGGAACCACACACCCCGTCTTCGGCGGCCCTACAGTCGAAAGATAAAAGACATGCCAGGTACGCATTCTCTATGACAACTTCAACAGGGAGAAGCTCCTAGTGGTACCTCCCCCGTTCCTGCTCGTGCCTCCGGCGGCAACGCCACGACTGGCGTCGGACGTGCGGGAAATCTCGGCGGATGGGAAATCGAGCCTCCTCCCGTGGTTATTTGCCACGGTCCTCAGGACGGAGATTGCCGCTACGATTGGGGAAGCGGATCTGCAGCCGTTAGGGATGGAGAAATAAGAAACTAACGGAAGAAAAAAAGGGGGCATACCTTGGAGCCCTGAGGGTCAGCCCCAAGTATTTACCCGTGCAAGCGGGCCCGGGCGGGGAGCCACTGCGTCAGGAAGTCGCACGGCGTCCTGGGGCGGAGGCGGCAGCAAGGTGCCCTGGAGGTTCCCCAGTTCGTCCTCCTCGTTGATGATCCCCCATTTGTTGAAGTGGGGCATCTGCACCAAGACAAATGAAGATTGCGGGGAGAATTCCACAGGGACTACCGAACTCGGAACCGAGTCCGATCCCGCCTCAGGGGCCTCCCCGACCAGCCAGTTTACCCGCGCCTTCAGGTCCTGATACGATACCCCCCCGGTTCGGGGCTAGCCGGGTAGTGTGATCCAGCACACAGCATTCCACCAAGCTCTACAATCGACACCCAATGGTCCCATGACAATATCACGCACCAAGGAAATACAAGATAAGGTGAACTGACTCCTCTCTCTCCATTTATTCGATGACTTTGTGAATGGTGCGCTATCTCATGGAAATACCCTATGCGTGCTCAGGTTTGACCACAGATTGGAACCCCAAGATGATGCCCAAGAAGTCCAAGAAGAAGCCCTTAAAGATGGACCAAGGATTCGTCAAGAAAGTTCCCCAGAAGGAGAAGCAAAGAAACTCCAGGCAGCGGTACTTACGGTGAACGCACCGGTACCAACTCCGAACCCCAGGCAGCGGAGCTACCGCTGCCACCTCCGCTGAAACCACGCTCTGGATGCACACATCGGCACCACCACCTGTACCTGCACCGGTACAACCCGTGAAGAAGATCTAGGAGGCAAAACTACCGGTGCAGCATGTGCTAATTCCTCGTTCGGTAGCACCTGTCGGCACCACCACCGGAGCCAACAGCGGTACTACCGGTGCACCGGTACTACCGGTATAACCACCGGTACCTCCGCTGATGTGCAGACTGCGAGCCTATTTCCGGGTTGTTGACCCTTGTATCTCCTCCTCCCACCTACCCCTTTTGCACTAGCCTGTAAATAGATTCCCCTATCCTAGATCTACGGTTAGAGCGGAATTGATAAATTGAGCTATACTCTTGTACCCCTCTTGTATCTAGGAAAGAATCAAGGCTATTCCATCTACGTGAGTATTTGGATCGAATCAAGGTTACTCCGGAATAGCCATCCTTTCCCCTTGGGAATCAGTTGGTGTTCTCCCAATCTTCCTTGACTAACGCTCGAGGATCTATTGGAGCGGTGGACCAGCCACAGGGTTGAATTGATTCCAGTCAAGGTGAATTCGAGTGGATTGTTTTGCCGGAGGCAGCCTCAGGTTTAGTTGCCGGTATCTCGAATCCTCTAGTTCCCACTATTTATCCGGTTACCCCTTGCTAGAGTGTTGTTTACTTGGGTTTGTGATCCCTCGTAGGCTTCACGAGTTATCTCCTCTTTGTTTTCCCACGAATTCCCCTCGTGTTTTACGTTTTCCACTTTGTGCTCTTCGTCTTCTTAGTCAATTCGTGACATTGGACCACCCAAGAGGTTAACACCTACACCATCTGGTATCAGCAGCCTCGTTGCTATGAATTTGACCCCCACAACCCCCTTTCCCACCAAAGTTTTTCTTCCCCATACTTAAATTCGAAAATTTCACCAAAAATAGCCTCAAAAGGGATTTCGACTAATCTAATGATTTGTTAAGTTTTTCGTAGTTTTGTTTCGTGGATTTGTTGCTTGAGACCATTTACCACCCTTCTATTCAGACACTTTTCCCTAATTTTTCGACGAATTTGCAAGATCTAAGGAAGAAATTTCACCGTTCTTCACGTACTTAACGCCCAGGAAAAATATCTGATTTTGATTTCTAGAAAGATTTTGAAAGTTGTTTTTCTTTGTCGTCGTTGGTCCGATTTTAGTAATTCAAAGTGCTCCACGAAGCCCTCAACATCATCTACAACACCACATCAACATATCGACACGACATTGAAAACCACCGACCGCAAGTCCGCGATCATCAACCACCTAGGTATAACTTGCTTCCACTTGAACTAAACCCTCGTTTTGTGTACCTTGCCCATTCAGACTAGCTCTTTTGTATCGCTTGGCATTGCACAAGTGGCACCGAGAGTGCATGTTTGGAACTTATGAGAGCGTAGTTTCAAGTATGCATTGCCATTTCGAAATCATCAAAAATCGAAAAATAAAAAAAAGAGAAAAAGAAGAAAAAGATTGATGCCAATTGCTATCACTTGTAGAAACGTGTAGCTACGCGTCGCAAAAGAGAAAAGAGTGATTGGTTGCCACGGTGCGAATCTTGTTGCCTTTTAAAGTTTGCAGATTAATCTAGCATCCTCCTTGTGTTAGTGTGTAGTGTTCCCACATTTAAATAATGTAAGAACATATGTCTTATTGTGCTAGTCCCTGGATCAATTGCTAGCACCACAGTACAAGATGAAATATCATGCAAATGCATCAAATTCTATTATATCGCATGATCTAGACTTTACAAAATAATATTACAACTTGCATAGTCTTAGAAGACTAGCAGAAAACAAAGTAATACAGTGGAAAACATAGTACAACATTGATCCCATCTTCTTCATGTGCCACCAGCAAAACATGTTGCCAATAGTCTCAAGATCCTAAACGAAATCCTCACTCGCCTTTAGATTCATCTGCAGGATGGAATATACAGCCACAAGGGGGCCAATACAATTTAATGTATTGGCAAGTAACACTATGGTGGATATAAATGGCAAGACTAATACGACATGCTTATTTGCCTCAGTGGAGTTTTGGCTAAGTTTGCGTAAAGCCAGTTTTATCCTATCTCTTTTGTAAAACAAAATTTTCTTTTCAAAGGGTGGCAACATTGGATTAAGATCCAAGCACCACAACTACTATTCACTTGGTCAAAATTTTACTTATTGAAATTGGTGATGAGATTCTTCTGTCATTCCTTGTCTAGCTGCTCATAGTTTTCCATAACCGGGGACACAACTAAGATCTTAGTTTGTTGACTCTACAGAGTTTTTGCACTTTCACCTTCGGACTCAAATCAACCCAAACATCCTATACACCACCGTTTGGCTTACCCATTCCACCTATGATTATGCTACATAGGCTTGTAAGCTGGTGAGTTCATTCAACTTAGTTGATCAAGACAGAGCCCATATGACTAAAGGCTGCACGAGAACCTACTAAACTTAGAGGGACATAGTAATCTCTTTGTTCCTGGGTGGCCATCCGCAAGTGACAACCTCAAGTGGAATAACCCTTAGACAAGGGCCCTGAGGAAACACTCAACATAACTCAATCACGTCCAACTTCCACCCAGGTGTTTCATTTAACGTCAAAATATAGTAAAACAATTTGTAACATTTCATTGCATCTACTAAGATCTAAGGCTATCAAAATATCAAGGGTATAAGAGATGGCTACACACTACTAGGATAATAGCATAGCATAATATAACTTAGTAAAATTTCCTATCATGCATACTGCTCAAAAATCAACTAATGCATATAGAAAATAATGGGTAGTTGATGGTGTGTTACTTGACTTGTTGGAGTTGGTGAAGAAATAACAGTCTCTTCACAAAAGATCGTTGCTCTCCGTACAATCTATACATTGAAAAAAAATAAACAAGCATACTAGCAATCAAACATACAAGTGATGAAACATACAAAACAACAATCATAACAAAATGGGTTCAACCAAGTTGGCTAGGGCAAGGTTAGGGTTTGAGTTTAGAAGATTCATTCCCTAATGGTTTCATACTTGTTAAGGAGTTTCCAAGTGTTTACTTGGGATGGGCTAGGCTGAGTTTGTAGTAATATATCTTTATTATACCCATACTTGTCGAGGAAGTTCCAAGAGTTCACCAAGTTGATCTTACTCTTTCAACTAAAGTAACACATAACAAAGTGTAACACCTAGTTATTTTCATCAAGACCTTTGAGTGATCTAAGTTTAGTCTTTCCATTCCGGGTTAAGGTAGGTCTAGGTTCAACTAACTTCATAACAATAGAGATAAAAAGATAATGTCTTGTGATTTTTAATTTGGGTCCATGGTTGTACAAAAACAACTTGTTATTCTTCAACTTGTGTGGATTGCTCCAAGTCTTCACATGCTTGGTTTCTTGAAGATCATCTTCATGCTTCTATTGCAGTCTTGTTCCTTGGATGGATTCTTCTATTGGTCTTTGTGGGTTCTTCATGGATGTCTTACTAGTTGGTCCAAGGTGGGATGGACACAAAATACCACTAAGTCAAATAGGAAATAAGAAGAAAGAAGGGGATAAAGGAAGATGTTTTTTTCTTCTTGATTTGATTCATACACTTGAACTTGCTTGAGTTGCTTCTAGTTGCTGTGGAGTCTAAGTCCTTCATTCAATTTCTTCAATTATCTTCCTTGTAGATCTTCATTTTGGCACCAAGTAGAAAATGAAGTACCTCCTTCTTGTGCTTGAGTCTTGTTTTCTATTTTTGCTAACTTGATGAATTCTTGAAGCAAGAATAGGGAAGTGGAGGGGTAGATAGAAAACTACGGTTCACCAATTGTCACTATATGTGATTGACACATACTAAGGACTTGGAATTGGCTTGAATTATCCATAACAACAAGGAAATAAGGGATAGAAACAACTCTAAGACCTATACAACTAGGGGGACTACTATGAAGGAAGTTTGGCTAAAATTACATGTGCATGGTCCAAGGGTGTCAAATATGGTTAGGAAATGATGTCTCTAGTTTAAGGTTATCAAATGGAACAAATTTGCAAAAGGAACTATATTAAAAATATTTATAGAAATTAATATATGTAAAAATAATCAAATATAACACTTAATTCTAAATTCAAATTTAACCTGTTCAAAAAATATTTTGGAATAGAGGATATGAAAGTACACATCCTAAGGTTTCCAAATATATTTTATTTGCAATTTTTGGATTTGTAGAATTTGAATTATGCCAAAAATCATCAAACAAGCATATTTGCAATTGAACAAATTTTAAATGGTCAAAATATAAATTTGGCCTATGCCAAAAGTTTCTCACATCCATAGGATTTCAAAAAGTCCAAGTTTACTGAATTTGGCCAAGTGGTTAAAAAGTTATGATGGTTGCAAGTTACAGGGACTATTTTGCAAATCTGCCAATTGTATTCTATTCGGGAAAATAAACAGAAACTCTGTGGATAAGGTTGCCACATGGCGTGCTCTCCTTAGTCGGCTCTGCTGACTGGGATGCTGACGCAACACTGACTGGACTGCCACTTGGCTTATTCTAATTGGTTGATACTGTTTCATTTAAGTCATACAATCATGACCGTTGGTTCAGATCCAACGGTGAGGTACCGGTTCGAATAAACAAGATATAATCCTGGCCATTCATTCTGATCGAACGACACATGGGTTTGGACCTCTCATCTCACCGTCGGGCTGCCGAAAATGGAGATGGCGGCGGTGCGGTTGCACGGAGGAGGACAACGGCGACATTTCGGTAGGTCCCTGGCCTCGGGACAACCACGAAGAGAACTAGAGGAATGAGGAGACTTCGATGGTGTTCTCGGAAGACTCCGGCTATGCTCCAAACAGCGGCACGGTGGAATCCCGACGGGGATGCTGTGAAGATCTCCGGCGAATTCGCGAGAGATGTCCTGGCTGCACAAAAAAACCGGGAAGGATTCAGGTGTGTGCCCAAAGCAAAAGGAAGGAGAAGGAGAAGAAAGAAAATGGGGTCGAGGACTTCCTCTGCTGGCCGGAATCGACGGAGCACGATGGAGGCAGAAGAAACTCCGGCGGACAATTTTCTAGCCTCAAGGCACGATTCTGTGACGGAGGAGAGGGGAAACAGAGAGGACCGCGGGGGCGTTTTATAGGGCCACACAGGAGAGAGATCCCTGGCCTTAATGGCTCGTAAACGTGCGGGGAAGTTCACGGTCTAAACCGACGGGAGTTTCCTCTTTGACCACGCCTGGAAGAGAGAGAGGGGGAGTGTAGCGGGCCCAGCCGCTGTTGGTCTCGGGTTAGAGTCTGGGCCACGCACGCGAAAGATAGTACAAGGGAGAGGGAGGTGGGCTGGACTGGGCTGCTGGCCTGTTTCTCCCTCGTTCCTTTTCGTTCTGTTTTTTTTTTATTTCTGTTTTAACAAATCTGTTATATCTTTTGAATAAAAACTCCAAATAAGGTCAAATAAATTTCTAAATTCCTTTAATATTAATATCTTTCAAACCATACATTTTTTGTAAACAATTCAACATATTTTGAATTTTGAATTTTGAAATTTGAATAAATCCTTAATAGCGATTAAATGAAAATTTTAATTAAAAAAATATAAAATATAATTATTAGTCAAATAAAATTTCAGTGACATACTGTATGTTGAAAACTTCTTTTTGAAAGTCATCAGGACTTATTTTTATAATTTTATATTTTAAAATAGGGGATAAACCCTAATAGCAACTTATGCCATTTTTAAAATAGAAAATAATTAAAGTGAATAATTAGGAAGAAATAATGTGATACTTAACCATTTAGAAACATGTTTCTTCCATGTACTTTTCTCAAAAGGAAAATTGTGAAAACCATTTTGGTACTGGATGATTAGGTGAAAAGTGATATAGTAGATGCTTTTTTTAATATATTTTTAATATCCAAATAGTTGGAGAAATGAATATTATCAATAATTAAGAGTTGAAGAAACATTTGGAAAACATATGTCTTGAGTAAAACAATTTATATGAAATTTGTGTTTTGACTTTTATTTATTTTTGGTGTCTTCCTTTAATAGAAAACAAAAAAATTTAAATTTTTCTGATTTTTGAACTTTCCAAAAATCAGGGATGTTACATAGTGTGGCATTGAACTTAGTCTTTGTTAGGAACATTTCGTCTTCGCTCGTGCATTGGCCGCACTAACCCCATTTATCATTTGTGTGTGTGTGTGTGTGTTCCATTTGTTTTCCACCCCTCGGAATTTGGTTCTGTTGCTAAAATTTTATTGTGGTTCTTTTCTATGTTTAACCACAAACTTTTTGTTGGTTTTGGTTGATTTTTCTCACCACTTTCCTATCCCACTTGAGATCCTCATGTAGTGTGTGTGTTGTCGCGTCTTGGTTTTCCTTTTTTTACTTGAGTTTTCCTTGTGCCGAACCATTCCAACATTTGGCAATCCATTTGACCCAATACACCATTCAAGGTAAAGTTGGGTAAGTGACACACATCGACCAACAACATATCCATTTTCTTGGTATCTCTTGTGTGCTTTTGCAATGGCTAGGGACGTTGACTTCACAAGTCCGAGTTCGGAGGAAGATGGCAGCCTATTCTACGTCGACAACGCCCACAAATTTTCACCCACCGTGAGCATGTGGAATTTTCGTTCCGTTGTGAGTGATGGTTTGGAAAGCTACGAGCATCTCCTACGTGATCAAGATGCAAGATTCAATGATCAATTGGCGCATATCAACATCAATTAAGAAAATCTTGCTAACCGCCCACGATCATCTTCATCTTCACACTGAACAACGAGTTCCTCAAGGTCAAGCCATCCACGTGAGAAACCACATGCTCCTCACCAAGCTCGTCACCATTATCGTCATCACGAAATGAAAGATGGTGGACATCCCCGCCATGAGCATGAACCCCCACCTTCTCCGCAACCTAACCGTCGAAATTGGTATGATGATAGATCACCACCTTCACCACCTCCTCGACATCAACAAGGACGTGATGAACCTCTTCAAAAACAACATAGACGCCCGGACCTTCGTCAACATCATCCACCACCTCCTCCAAATTCTTCTAATGACTTTGGCCAACATAAAAGGCCCTCAAGGTATAATGTGCGTCACCACCACAATGACCGCCAAGAGCAAGAACTTCCTCACCAGTGTCGCGGTGAACAAGACCATCCTCAACACAATGTGCATGATGATAGTGAACGCTGAGAAGAAAGACCCCATCATCGACACGAAGCTTCTCATGGAATTAGGAGACATCCTCCTCCACATGGTCGTCGAGCACATGATGATATCGACCCATATGCTTCTTTTCTACCCGTCTATGATGAAGACCGCAATGAGAACCACCAGCGTCGCAATCAAGACACCAACATGAGCACAGTTCGATTCAATGTCCCTAAGTTCCATGGCGAGTCCGACCCGGATGTTTAACTCTTTTGGGATCTCAAAGTTGACAACATATTCCGCATTCACAACTTTAGTGATGATAAAAAGGTAACAATGACTTCTCTTGAATTGGAAGGTTATGCCCTCTTGTGGTGGGAACAAGTGCAAAACCAAAAGATAGCCAATCGCTTACCTCCTACCACAACTTGGAATGAGATGAGAGAAGTTATGCATGCACGATTCGTACCTCCTAAGCGAGATCTACTCAAGAAGCTACAAGAGCTTAAGCAAGGATTGAAAATGGTTGATGAGTACTATAAGGAAATGGAAATCCCATGAAAAGAGAAAATGTGACGGAACCTCAAGACCACACAATGGCTCGTTTCCTCAATGGCCTCAGTCACCCCATCAAGAGAATCATGGAGTTTCAACCGTATGAAAATCTTGTTAGCCTTGTCCATCAGGTTCTCAGAGCCGAGCACAAACTATTCGATGATCTAAAGTATTCGGAGAAAAAGGCCTACTTCTCCTCTAAGTCTTCAACCTCAACGCCTCCAATGGCTCAAGATTCTACACCAATTGCCTCCAAAGGCAATTAAAGAGCTCCAAATGCAAAAATAAAGCCTCCTCAACTCTTCAAGAAACAAGTGCCTACCACCAACACAAGTACTCTGCAAGTCAAGTCTAGCTCCATAAATTTAGGAAATTGTTGTGGTTTGTTTAACAGTGTGGAAAATGGACCGGGGTTCATAGTTTCACTAGTGGTGTCTCTCCATAAAAGATAGCATGCTGGGTGAACAAATTACAGCTGGGAAATTGACAAATAAAGTTTGCACCATAGTTCACAATATGACATGAAGATTACTATGTTATTTAGTGCGGGCATTACAACAAGATACATAGACCGACATCCATCTGCATTTATAACTAATAATCCACCCTCAGAGTATCATCCGAACCCCCTCTAGTATTAAGTTGCAAGCAACAGATAATTGCATTAGACAAAGTGTGTAATGTAAGCAATGATTATGCACTCGGGCACTCTCACCGCTGATTTCTCCCTAATGGCAACAACACATCCTCCCCCTTCACGTTTCTGTCACTCGAGCAAGGCAACAAGGAGGCATGAACCCACTATCTAGCATAAATACTCCCTCTTGGAGTCACTAGCAACTACTTGGCCAGAATAACCACTAGCAACAGAGAGCATGCAAGATCACAAATAACATATGCAAATAAAGACTATAATCAACTTGGCATAAGGTCAATATTCATTGGATCCCAGCAAACACAGCACAGAGAATTACATAAGATCAATCTCGATCATGATAGGTAGCTCACGAGATCTAAACATGGAGGCGTATGAGGAGAAGACAACCATCTAGCTACAGCTACGAACCCCTAGTCCAAGGATGAACTACTCACGCATCACTCCGGCGGCAGGCATGGTCATGTAGAAGCCTCCGGTTATGATCTCCTCTCCGCAGGGTGCCAGAAATAGCTTTAGAACCCCCTGATCCGGGGTTGACGGTGACGGCGGCCTGTGGAACTTTTTCGAGGATTTTGAACAGGTGTTTAGGATTTTCCATCCGGGGGACTTAAGTAGGCGAAAGGGCAAAGGCGGTGGTGCTCCAGGGGGGCCACACCTATAGCTGGCACGGCCAGGGGGGCCGCGCCACCCTATGGTGTGGCCCCCTGTTGCCCCTCTTCAGCTCCTCTTCGGTCTTCTGGATGCTTCCAGGGAAAATAGGACTTACGGGCTTCGAATTTTCCGATTCCAGGAATATTTCCAGAACAACTTTTCTGAAACTAAAAAACAGCAGAAAACAAGGAACTGGCTCTGTCGCATCTTGTTAATAGGTTAGTCCGGAAAATCGATAAAAATGACAAAAAGAAGGGAGAAAACATGTAGCAATTGGCATAATATAATCATGGAGCATCATAAATTAGGGATACGTTTATGACGTATCAATGGCATAACAAGTTTTCCTCCGCCTGTGTTGCCATTATTATAGTAATTTGAGGACGTCTTTCCGAAGAACTACCACCGGGTCTACCTCCTCTACGAGGCTTCGAGCACTGCATCGACCTCATACCGGGTGCTCCACTTCCAAACCGTGCTCCTTATCGCACCAACCCCGAGGAGACTAATGAGATCGAGTGGCAAATCCGATAACTTCTAGATAAAGGTTTCATTCGTGAATCCCATAACCCTTGTGATATTCCGGTCATCCTTGCCCCCAAACAAGATGATACTTCTCGTATGTGCATGGATTGTCGTCCTATAAATGCTATCACCGTTAGATATAGGCATCACATCCTAAGACTCGATGATATGCTTGATGAATTGAGTGGTGGCACAATCTTTTCCAAAATCCTTACCTAATAAACTATATTTGACAAATTATCAATCTTTCTTGTCAAGTTAATCATAGTTTCTTGTGAAACATCAATAGACTTTCGGGACGCGTCATCATCTTTTTTCAGATCCAAGACATCTAAATATTTTCTCAAGCCATCATCATATTTCTCTATTATTTGATCAATCATCTTGGTCACTTCATCTCTAAATTTTGTACACTCATCCTACTTGACCAAATCATCTGAATTCTTCCTTCCCTGCATATCATCACTAGGAGACTCCATTGATTAATGTGTTAGTGAAAGAAAAAAAATATATAGGTGGTGGTGTTCTCTCTCAACTCACTCAAAAACAACAAATAATGGTGTATCTTACCGTTCCAAAGTGAACAGAAATTACTTACCAACAGGTAGCATTGACTAGATGTACCAAGTGTGAGAAGAGAATAACCAAGAATATCAATTATCACAAGAAAAAACAGGGTATATGGTGGGGCTTGGTTGGGATACCTAACAACACAAAAATAGCGACTCCTATTTACTGTATACTGTGATATAATTCACTAAGGAAACATAGATACTCTTGGAGACAAATGTGGCTAGCAACTATATGGATGAATTTGTTGCGAGCACAAGAAAGACACTAGCAAAATCTCAATTTAAGACAGGCACAAGATTGCTCAATATAGTGTCTCAAAATCGCCAAGTAAATGTATCAAGCTCCGCTAGTGAAAACAAGTGTAATTCACCTCTTTTCTATTTTTCTCTTTTCTCTTTCTTTTTCTAATACATTTTCTCTTTTTCTTTTTTTATACTTTTTAAATAGCTTTAGTATCAACTAGGAGCAATATGTAGTGAAAACAGTAATATGACACAAAGATGATCAAAATGAGCAGCCTCTATGAGCAAGAAACAACTAGTCTTATGTGTAGTTCCTAGGTATTTTTGGCAGTAGAAGGGCTATAGATACGGCTCACAAAGATTAGAGGTGAAATACTAAATAAAAACAAGGAGAAAACAAAAGAAAACAGCTATAGAAACTCACGGCAAAGAACTTGTGGATTTTGTACCGCGGCAGCAGTGAAAACAGGAGGAAAATTGTGCCCGGCAGCGCAGGCGTGTGTGTGCGTGCGGCTCGGCAGAGAAAATTGCTCGCGAAAGCTGTTTATATCGCGGCAGAAAATGAATATGATCAGAACTAGGAATAGGCGTGCAACAACAAAAACACGCAGAAAAGTATGCACGACAACACTCAATGGAAACCGAGTAGAATTAGGTGCGTGCGCGGCAGCACAACGCGCGCAATTTTGTTGCCCGACAGCGATCGGATTGCACTGCGATTAGAGCTAGGAGCAGTAGGGCGCGACAATGATTTGGAATCCTATACAAGCTAGGTAATCCATGTGATAAATATTTAAAGAACCCGTGCCGTGGTAGAAATCAAACCCAACTCGAACAAGAACAATAACACAGGCAGGAAACAACTTAGCAACGCCATTAGGGTTGTTTTCGTGAGAGATGCACACGGATAACAGTATATTTTTGGTGAGATTTTTGATTTAGATGGAAACAAAAGATGAACTAAATGAACTCTAACCCTAATTTAATGAAAACTAAAAAGAAAAATAGGAACAAAAATCAACAGAAAACAACAATGAGAGTAGCAATTGGGTGTTGATCTAAGCTCTGGCAAACTCTAACCTAAATATTTCTGCATGGATTTTTCTGGATAGGAATAAAAACAACTAACTAGGGGATGGAATTTTCTCGTCGAGTAAACCTGTAAATCTGATACCAAGAATATGGGATGGCCCGATCTTCTCTTGTGAGAAACACGATTTGGTGGATGTATGATAAGATAACTAGGGCTACACTAAAAACTCTTCTCGGATAATCCTTGCTTCCAATGCAACAACAATGAATCCCTTTGGATGTCCTCAGCTACACACTCTTGCACGAATTAGCCACTGACTATGAAGTGGTCGTGTATCTCCTCATTCCCAGTGGAACAGCAGATAACACACATAATTTCCAAAGGGGTAATTCTTCAAGATGAATGCTTACAAGCAAGTTCAATCTATGAATCTAGGGTTTATTTTTTACATAGTCTAAAGCTCTCCACATATTGGTGGGAGTTACTTATGAGGGAGGGGCGGCGACCATAATGGCTATTGCGCAAGCACCACCTAGCCCGACCCGAATAAGACTCAATGACTTAAGTTTTGACTCAAACTAGGATACAAACCGACCCATACTTGGGTTCGGCGAACTAAGGGCACACAGGCCCAAGCTCTATGGCGCAGCAACTAATTGTTTGGCTCCATCCTCTTTGTTTTCCAGCTGGATATGCTTGTTTTTTCACTTGTACAGCTTGTTTTTGAGCTGCTCCTTGTTTTCCAGTGGTGGTATCTTGTTTTCCAGCTTGTAGTGGTTGTTTTCCAATAGCTCCAACTTGTTTTCCAGCTCCTCCATGTTGTTTTCCGCTCCATGTTTGTGTTACCAATAAACATGATCATACATAAATGCATAGACTTAGGTAGTATAAAATTCTCATAAGCACTAACATCATACTATATTCGGAGTGAATTCACCTGTTGTTCTAATTGCATGGCTCTTGATCTTGTTATTGGTCCAACTCTAACTTCATCATGTTTCTCTTGTATAACAACCTCATCACGAGGTAAAGAACTAGGGATGTCCTCATCAATTTGAAGATGCCAGCTACATGAGAAAGTATTGCCTAGGAGATAACAACCAATGCCGTTAGAGTTATTGCGCCGTAAATATCGTGTTGTCCATAGGTCTTGTATGGGGCGAGTAAGGCAGCTGTGATCTTTTACCGTTCACATGTCAACGGACTGGCAGAGCCGTACGCTCTAGGACTTGCAACACTACATGAACATGGGTGGGAGCCCTTAATTGCCATTGACTCTGGGGTCTATGATGGTCTGCATAGGGATTCTATATATCTATCGTGACGGGTAGAATTAGGGGTAACCTACATGGCCAAAATGGGTGGGCATGTGTTGTGCGAAGAAGCATGGTTTGGTTTGGATCAACAAACGGGCCCCACACCTATTTGGGTCTGGACAGGAACTTGATCCTGGTTGTGCAACATTGTCTGGATCACCTATGGGTAAAGTAGCACACCTTGGAATATTGTAAAATGAATTGACATGTTTCCCCCTGTTCCGGGAAGGAGCTGCGAAGGTTGCAGGAAAGGAGTTCCATGAAGTTCTAGCTCATGTGAAGATTTGGTGGGCATAGTTTTCAATATAAAAAGCAACCTCTTAAAGAAATATTTGCAAAAAACCTTGAATTAGCTTTGACTCTTTAGAGTGTAAAGCCGTAGTTAGTGCATCAAACTACCCACTGTATATCATGAACTTGTTGAGTAATGCTTGTTACTCATTCGTTCCCGTTTGACCCCCTACTTAGAGTTGAAGCCTTAAGGGAGATCTTCATCTTGAAGCCATCGCCATCTAATGAAGCTTGGAGGAGTCATATATTACATAGACGGTGAAGCATCGTCATCAACAACGCCGGTGAAGGAGAAGTTATCTAGTTGAAGGAGGAGTCCATTCCTGGACATAGTTTCTCAAATGCCATAGGTTACCACTGTGATCAGCCGTACTAGATTAGGTCCTGAGCTAGAGTTATTCTCCATCTTAGAGTTACGAATTGCTTCTTATGATGTTTCTTTTGCTCGAGATATTTTTTGATACTTAAATGGAAGATTCTCGAGATTTTGTAATGAATATGTTTGTATCCTATAGCTTTGTTTGGACCTACTATGTTTCTGTTGTACCACTCCAAGGGATGTAATATTCATGGATAAGTCCTTCTATGAGTATTATGTAAATGACTTGTGCACTACACCTGAAGTGGTGTGCTGGGTCACCGCATCTCTGATGCTAAGAAATTTGTGAATACTTCTAGTTTCAAGCGAAGAGTATACAACAACCAACACAGGACTCGCACACGATACCAATATCTTGGTCATTTGCGGTATGGGGGATAGACATCGCCGGGTAGCTTCGTAGAGTTTTTGAAGGACATGAGTATTTGTTCATTGACATAGACAAGTTAAAAAAATGGATTAAAGTGGAACCAATGTGAAACATAATAGCTCAGGTGGGGATCATGTTTGCCAAAGTGCTGATATGCATATTTGGAGTACTCAACCGGACCATCACGGACGATGGATCACAATTCGCAAGAAATGACTTCATGGGACACTATGAATACATGGGAACCAAGGTATTTTTTTCTCTTTAGTGGCACACCCGCATAGTAATCACCGAGTAGAATGAGCTAACATGAAGGTTCTGAGAGGACTCCAGACTAGGACATTCAACAAGAGTGAATCGCAAGGCAAAAACTACCGTCATGGCGTTCTATGGTTTCTAATGACCACGTGAAGCTGAGCCACTTGAGAAAAACCCCTTCTTCCTCAGCTACGTAGCTGAAGTTTTTTTACCTTCCGTGCTAAAGCATGGAGCTCCCCATGTGCAAGCCTATGATCTGGTCATCTAGGCTAATCAGAATATTAATGCTATCAATGTTCATGAAGAAGATTGATGTCAGGATGCAATGCGCTCTACGCGGTATCATAAAGGATTGCACCGCTACCACAACAACAACGTTCATTATCGTAAGGTAGAAGTGGGGTACCTCGCCCTGCATTACATCCAGAGTTCCACTGAAATGAACAATATGTCTTTAAAGTGGGAAGGTCCTTATCCGGTGGTCCACAACTCTATGCCCGGGGCAGTACGTCTAAAAACTAAATATGGAGCCGTGGTGGGAAATTCCTGGAACATTACCGAGTTACAAAGTTTCTACCATTGATTGGACAACACCTATATCTTAGTGTTGTGTGAACGTTTTGGGCCAGACCCGTGAAACTACTGCAAGGCTTAAAAGATATGTTATTTCAAATCCATGATCATTGTTCTAGGTAATGAAGTGCGCCATCTGTACCAACCCGCGAGCAGGGGTTGTTAGTGACCCGTGCATTGCCAAGTTGACTGTGCTAGAAGAGACACTTTTTATCACCACCTGGCTCTCCTATGCTACAATGTTAATGGGAAACCAACAAGGAGACAAGGTCATTGTGATGATATGGAAATAACTAGCCCGACTAGGTCGCGTGTATCACAAACACACTCTTTGATCGTTCGATGGTTTAGATGAGCACTTCATTGTCCATGACAAGGATCAGTTCTTTCCTAGTAAGGGTATTCAGACATTTTATTTTAGGAACTCAGAAACATGATGGGTCTATGGTTTTCCCGCATTGACGATCGGCTCCCACCCAATGTTCGAAAAGAAAAGAACCTTTCCGTACCCATGGGTGAATATATTAAACCTGGGTTTTAAACCATGCTAGTATGGGGGTCTTATTTAAAAGCAGTCATGCCTTGGCACGAAAAAAAATATAGCTTACCCAAACAAGGCACGATATGTACTATGTGAGAGCGTTCTTGGCCTCGACGTAAGAACAGACATAGTGTACCTTGTGGAAGACACTAGTGCTCACACTTGGCGTGGCTGCACATGATAAATATATCCTCTACAAAGGTCAAAGTCGGTTTCCTTTCCCTTGCATTGATTTTCATGGATCCCTGCTCTTCCTGGAATGAGCGATCTCTCGGGTATATGGCAGTTCGCATTGGTTGGCGCCTGAGAGATGGTACCCCTTTGGCAACTGGTCTGAGCTCTCCATGGAAATTCGCTTGATATGAAGCACAAACTAGGTAACCCATGCTCGACTAGTGATGGTTCCTTAAGGGATGGGACTCCATGTTCAACAGGTTAGCGCATGACAAAACAACTGGCACCGTTCCATGTGCGTTTAAAGATTCCTTCCCAGGCACCGAACTTCTAGAAAATATGCAACGGAGTTTCATATCGGTGTCAGGGAGCATAACATAGGGTAGCAGTTATTTTCTTAGGTTTTTTTTGCATTCAGTTAGACCTTTTTATTTTTCTGTCATAACCGATGGGCTTGGGGAAATCCAAGACCAACATAACACTATGGAGGATATTACCGCTCCATGATACAAGTCTCTCTCTCCGATGACGCTTGGAAGAGAGAGAAACAATCACAACCGTATGATGCAGGTACTCCAAGAGGAGAAAAGTGGCCACCCAGACGTCTCAAACCATTCGCTAGTACAAGGACAAAAACAAATATCATCAAGTTTCCTGCCCCGTGAAGGATGATCTGATGGAAGTCACTCTAGTTCCTAGTTCTGTCGCAACTCCCGGGAGGCATTGGTATGGATGAAAGGGAATATGAAGGGATCCGGCATGGGGGCTCACCAAGTTTGCAAAGATCGGCTCGCAAGGATAAAACAAACTCTTCCCCACTAAAAAGGCTAAGTTCGACCGTGCTTTGACTTTTGGGCTTAGCCCCAACTGACTAGGTGTGCATTGTTAGGACCACGCCTGGAGGCTACGGTCACAACCGTGGAAATACGGGTTCCCATTGTCGTTGTCAAAGAGGGCCCAGAAGACAAGGCCTCTCCATCAAGGCCAGAAACGGAAAGGAACACAAGACACTCCGTATAAGACCCAGGGGTATCTTCCCCTTGAAGGCCATCTATGCATGATTTGGAATGGGGGCCGAGAATAACAGCCCTGCGATCGGAAGCCATGATGCAAAGGATGACGATCCAAGATCATTGGGGGACATGCTGGCAAAAACCATCATTTTTGGTCCGCATTCTCTCCCGTTGGAGGTAATCAAGAAACATATCCCTACGCACCCAATGGCGGGAAATAAGGATGAATACGTCCTTACACAACCTTCTATGATATTCCACACTCATCTAGAGGAGAACTTTGGGCAAGAAGCGCGGCCCCACTCACATGATGGACATGTGAGCCTAATGAGGACATCCTGAGCTCTTCACCAATAAACACGCATGATGATTTTGCTTCTCAATATAATACCAATCGAGTGAGACTTAGACCTATGACAAGATCAAGAACCAAGTTATTAGAACAACATGTGAACTCACTCATAATAGAATATGATGTTTGTGATACTGAGAATTTTATACTAACAAATTCTATGCATTTATGTATGATCAGGGTTGTTTATAACACAAACATTAATGGAGGAGAGCATCAAGAGGAGCTGGAAAACATCAAGTGCAAGCTAGAAACTAACAAGTGAATGATAAAAAACAAGAAGGAGTTGTTGGAAAATAGAAGCCAAAAGCTGGAAAACAAGGTGGAGCTGCTGGAAAACAAAGGAGAAATGCATGAAAAATAGAAGGTGGCCCATCACAGCATGTGAATGCGCCAGGAGAGTCCTAGTAGTTTAGGGAAACATGCCCTGTGAGTCCTTATTTGGGCTAGACTCTCATTGAGTTTGGTTTGTATTTTTAAATTGGATTAAGTAGAATACAATGAGGAGGAGGTGCACCCCACCCCTTTGGCTGCACCCCTAGCCCCTCATAAATAGCTGCCCCTTGCAGCCTGAATAGGTTAGACTACATTTAAAAAAATACACCTTAGCCTTTAGATTCTATCGCTTTGTAAGCTTTCATCGTGAAGTAAAGAACCCCTTGCAAATTCTGCGTGTTATGATCTATTCCATTGGGAACTAGAAGGTACATGACCACTTGTAGTCGGTGGATTACTTGAGCAAGGGTGTGTAGTTGAGAATATCCATAGGGATTGAAGCTGTTGTATTGGCAATTAGGTATCACACATGAGAGATCTCAGTGAATCACTAGTTATGAAATTGTCTTGTGTTGCTCTTTGAGAAGATCGGGCCACCCCATATCATCTTGGTATCAGATTTCCAGGTTGCCTTTTTTAGTAGATTTGTTTTCACTAGTTTTTAGTTGTTTTTATTCCTATCCATAAAAAGCTAGAGAAAAAAGAGAAAATGGAGGGTTTGCCACAGCCTAGATCAACACCAATTTTATTTTTCTTTTGTTGTTTTCTATTGATTTTGCGTCCCTATTTTTTGTGTGTATTTGTGTTTTTAGGTTTAGGGTTCTTTTTTCTATTTCGAGTTCATCCTCTAGTTCCCCAATATCCCAAAAAGTCACACCAAAAAAATCTTGCAGTTGCAAGAACATTGAGATTATATCTATTTTTCTCGGGAAACAACCATAGTCCTTGCAAAATTTTGCTTGTTGGCATTGTTACCGAAACAAGATCTACTTGCTGATCTGAGGAACTACCCACAATGCTACGGAGTTAAATTGATCTCCTGATTTTCTACTCGATTTGGTGCTCCTATTTCTTAGTTGGTTCGTAAAACAACCCCTATAATTCTCAATCCGAGCAACTAAGTTGTTTCCCTACCAAATCCCTATCCAAACCGAGATTTACAAGGTTTACCATGAGTTGATCATACAAGTCCTGCTGTGAGAGGAAAATATTTGCTTGTTTTCTACTAGGATTGTACTCCTACTCGATTTCAACTACAAGTTCTGACCGGCACCGATTTAGTACTTTTTGTGCCGCAAACAATACTAGTCAATTCAGATTCACATGCCCGACAGCGTTTTTCCTTAATTCCTGCCGTGAGTCCTACCACAACTTCACTCGGATTCTGCCCAGCAGAAATTTTCTTATTTTCCTGCCGCGCCCCAACTCCAATTCCTATATGGATTCCTCTGCCTGACAGAGTTTTTCCCATTTTTTCTCATGACTACATGGGCTCCATCTGGCGCCAAGTACCGCCCCTGCCGGGCACAAAAATAGTCAGTTTTCTGCCGTGAGAACAAGTGCTGGGCAACATATTTGAATGTTTCCTTTTTGTTTTCTCACAAATTTCTTTAGGATTTCATTGCTGCTCTTCATGAACCATAAACATTTCCTTTCTACATCACAAATACTAGGAACTTCCCTACAAGACTAGCATACTTTTTGCTCATCAGGCTGCTCTTTTGAGGTCATATCTTGGTGTCATATTCTTGTGATTGTCTTCATTGCTTCTAGTTGCTACATTGGACAGTGGAAAAGTATAAAAAACGAGAAAAGCGTAAAAGAGAAAACAGAAAACAAGCCTAATTACTAGTGGAGCTTGAGACATATATTTGATAATTTTTTACACTACTTTGAGAAATCTTGTGCCTGCATTCAATTGAGATTTTTCTAGTGTCTTTCTAGTGTTTGCAAAGAAATCTACCATATAGTTGCTAAGACACATTAGTCCCCAAGTGTGTGTGTGTGTGTTTCCTAGTAAATTTTTATATCACAGTTGACAGTTATTTCGAGTTGCTATTTTGGTATTGTTAGGTATCCCATGCAAGCCCACCATATATCCTGATTATTGTCTTGTGATAACTAAGATCCCTGATATTCTCTTCTCACACTTGAGTATATATAGATGCCACTATTTGTTTGGTGAAGTATTTTTCTATTCACTCTAGAGAAGTGAGATACACCATTATCTTGCTGGATTGAGTGACAGGAGAGAACACCACCACCACCTATACTTGTTTTCTTTCACTAACACATTAATTAATGGAGTCTCCTAGTGATAATGTGCAGGGAAGGAAGCTTGATGAGGTGCATAACAAGAATGATGTTGATCATGTTGTCACATGGGCTGAGTTCACCAAATTTCGTGATGTGGTGGCAAACAGAATTGAACATAGAATTGATGCTTATCATGGAAAATTGAGAGAATAATTACACGAGATGGATATGAGAATAGGGAAAAATGCTACTCAACAATCTGTTGATATTTTTTAAGAATCCATGACCAACTTGACAAGACACATTGCAATTTTTTCTACTATTGTGCAACAAAGACCTCCTAATGCAAGTGCACATGTGCATGATGAGAATGATCTTGATAATGGCCGAGGAAATGCTGCCCATGGCCATGGAGGAAATGCCTTTTCTAGAAGAGTTCAACTCCCAGAAAACAATAGGGAAGATGATGGTTTGGGAAAACCTAAACTTTCTATCTCTCCTTTCACCTTTGATCATGATGATGTGGAAGAAAATTTGTTATGGGAGCTGAAAGTAGAGAAGCCATGGAGATTGCATGATTAAACCAAGGATAGAAAAATAAAACTTGCATCTTCTGGGTTTGGTGGGATAACATCACCCCATTGAGGGCAGAAGTTGTAGATCCAGAAATTGTTACATGGAGAACTATGAAGAGGGACATATTTGTACCCAAGAATTACATTAGAACACTATAAGATAAAATTGAGCAATTGAAGCAAGGTTCATTGTCAGTTGATGCTTACTATAGGGAGATTCAGCTGATTCTCCAAAGATCTCAAGTTAGAGAGGAGCCAGAGCACACTATGCAACATTTTCTCTCAGGGTTGCAATTGAGAATCAAGAGCGTTGGTTACACCCAGTCACTCGGCATGAAGATTAAAATACTATCGAGCCATTTCAAACACTAAGGACAGTTAAAGCATACAAAACAGAGAGCTTAGAAGATAAAGGAATAAAAACCCGGAAAACTTGCAAAAGACTTAATAAATATTGCTGCAAAAGCGGAGTACTTGTTTGTAAAAAAGAATAGAAAGCATTACAATAAGTTTACATTCTAAGATCAGCAATGCTTCTATTTCCTATCTTCTACCCAGGACAAGGCATCTCCCTTCAGGCATCCGAGTCGTCTTCACTGCTGGATTCCTCGGGAATTTCCGTAATAGTTTCCTTCGGGTAGAAGGTGGAGACGTTGACCATGGTGGCGATCTTGGTGGCGTGACCTTTGATGTCTTCAAAGATGCTGGACCGCTGCGCCTCCGTGTATCCTTGCGGGATGCCGGACGCCACGTGCCAAGATTTGGCATCAGGGTAGTGCATGCGCATGAGCCCTAGAGCCATGCGCGCACCACCACGCGCCGCGGAGCGTAGGATGGATTCCCTGGACTCCGCCTCCTCCACAATAGCTTCCGAAAGTTTTGAAACTTCCGAGAACTCCCTAGACCTGGAAGGAAGGCATTTGTTGACCAGCAACATCCCCGCAGCCTTGATTGCGGTGAATACCTTCCCAAAAGCTCGGATTTTCTCAGTCCGAGTAAGCTAGGGGCTATCTGTTTCAGTAGAACACAAAAAGTGTTAGAAAAAATAGAGAAAGATGTAAACATGGGAAATCCGTTAAAGGTAAAGTACTTTCCGAGAATTTTTTCCATCTCGGCGCCCTCCTCCAAGCGCGGGTTCAAGGCATTCTCCAAATCTCTTATGGTGTCCTTGTCCTTGGCTGCTTGGCTGCAGGCATTGGACTCGGCAATGCCAACGGCCAATTGGCTGTCCTCCAGGTCCTGCTGCAACTTCACAGTGAGCTTGTGAAGTTCCAGGTTTTCTCGGCGGAGGTTTTCGGCGTTGCCGGCATCCTCAGCAATTTGTTTGGCTTTCGCCAAAGAAGCTGAAAAGCAAGTAAAAAAGATGAGTTAGAAAACTCAGAAAAATTACACAACTGGATGCAGAGAAAAACCTTACATGCTGATTCCTTCAGCTGCTGCTGAGTGGATGCCAGTTCTGCCTCCTTACCCTCAAGAATCGAAAGAAGGGATTTCACCTCCTTGTTCTTGATGGTAAGTTTGTTGAAAACTTCCATGTTGATGCTTTCAGTAGTTCGCTGAAACACGGAAAAGAGATAAAAAATGCTTAAGTTAAAAAGAAGCATAAAAGCGAAAAAAGCATTAAGGCAAAAGCATGCATTTGACTTATTGCTTGGGGGCTAGAGGTATTACCTGGCTCATCGGCTGCAAACCTGACCAGGTTTCGTTGAACTCTTTTGCAAACTCTGCAAAAAGAGTCCCGGCGTTGCTAAGGCCCTCATGAATGACCTTGAAATCCTTATCAAAAGTGGGAATGGGATCTTCCTCAGCTGGCTGAGAAGGACCTCCCATTTATGAGGCCGCCCTTTCCCTCGTGTCCGTTTCCGGCACAATGGGATGGCTGGTCTGCTGGGTTTCTTCGTTCGTAGCAGCAACATGTTCTTCTGTAGCTGCAACTAGAGTATTTGGGGCAGTTACAGGAGAAGGATGTGAACCTATTTTGGCCATAGAATTAAACCTTTTTAGCTTTTTAGGATTCAAGGTTGAGGGAGCCAAGCTAAAAAGAGAAGTACCAGAGAATTAAAAATCCGAGACTAAGTAAGAAAAGTTCCGACAAAAATAGAAAACCCGGATGTCAAACCTGGAGGTAGCGACGGGGACACCGTCAAGATCGATTACTTCCTGGGAGGCGGAAATCTTCTTACAGTTTCGTCCACCTGCGAAGTTGGCACGCAATGCGTCCAACTCGGCATCAGTTGCAAGGTCCGACTCAGGAAGATCGAAGATCTATCAAAAAAGACAAAGTCTGGGTTAAGACAATTATCCGAGAAAGAAAATAACGTGAAACCCAAATTGTTAAAGACGTACCTTTGGAGCCGGGTTATTCGCCGTGTACATCGGCCGGCTTTCCTCATATTGGTCGCGTGCTGCGACCAACTGATTCACGCTCTTCCGCAAAACCTTCGCCGTCAAGGATTTGTGTGCGGACCCCAGACTAGATGTCCGAGACCGCCAATATGCATACACTCATGATCCCAGATCGACAGTCATGAGCAACATATTTAGAGATGGTACATCAGAGTTTCACATCCATTGCACGAATAACATAGTCTTACACAAATGGTCTATCGACCAAGTCTGAGACAACTGTCGCGCAGGACAGTGGCAAACACACATAGCATAACTGCTTTATTTTAGTGGAAGCACACATGACGAGCGGAACCCATGTCAATGCCTTAGCACCACAGGCTGCTGACCGGGAGACGTGCCTAGTAAGCGGGATCGTCAAAGTACTCCTCCTCAAAGGTATCCTCCTGAGACGGCTCCTCGAAATCTGACCAAGACAATAGCCAGGGACGAAACCAAACCTGAGTACGTTTGAATGTACTCCTGCAAGTCACCCTAAATGACAGCCCAAAATGCAAGTATGGCAAGTGGTGGTAGGATGGCTAATTAATTAAGGGTTATTACTGTCCATGGTGAATATAAGACCCATCATGGTTGAGCAAATTTTATTTCTTTTGAAAACAACCTTTTAGAAAACCACCTTTCCGAACCAACATGTCTCAGGTACCTCAAAGGTACGATTATTCCCTTTCATGTACCTCCCAGGTACAACGACATAAACAAGATCCAGCTTTTTGAAAACATTGACACAATACTAGCTACATGGCCATTCAACTGTCCATATCCGAGGGCTGGGCTATTCTGAATAGTTTTACTCTGCAGAGGTGTACAAATCCACAAGATCCAGTACATCCGCCGTGAACAACCACGGACTGTCCGAGACAGTATGCAAACATCGGAAAACTGGTCCTAACCATCCACTATGTCCGTGCTAGTAAATGACTACCTCTTCAACTGAGGTTTGTTCTCCCCGGCACCGAGTGAGTCAGCCGTATCGATCCAGTTTCCCCTGACAACACACCGCCATGGCAGGAGACCCAATTGCTGCAACCGGTAGTGAACTTAATCCCACACTGTGAATGTCCCGTTTCTCCGTCCTGGCGACAATTCGGTTCGGGGGACTCTAACCCCTATAGCACTTTGAGGTAGACACGGTCTAACACCGACAAGCAATTAGCTAGACCCCGTACCCATATTGAGGTAATGTGGCAGTACGGCTTGGTTGTCCGGCGAAGACTAGGTTATGTGTCATTTTTGGAAAAACCAGTTGAAAACATTCCTTCCTTCCTCGGACAAGGTCCCACCTTTCCTCGGGGTTTTTCCAAGACTTTTTGCTTTTCCAAAAACATCAAGTTAAGGTGTCCACTAAGGGACTTAAGTTGATTAAGTTATGGCTCCAAAATTTCCTAAGGGCTTGGTAACACCAAGATTATGGAGTGGCTACGACAATTTATAAGAGCGACAAAACCATGTCTTACTTTGAAAGAAGTAACTAGAAAACACTTAAGTAAAACTTCAGAAGTAAAACATGCATGGTAAGTAAAACAGAAGCAAGCATTTAGGATGGCTTGCCTTGGCCCTGGTCTTGATCACACTCTTGAAATAAACAAGAGTTACAGAAAACCTCTTCAGGAGCAATAGTCTCTTCGTTATCTAACGTCGTAAAAAGGTAAAAAGAAAAACACTCAATCAGAACAAGACAAAGACAAGCACAAGCTAATACAGTACACATACAGCAAGCATTCATCTAAAAAGAATCACCCAAAATAACATTGCTACCTAATGCTAAAACACTCGAACAATCACTAGAAACAAGCATAGCATGATATAGTCTTTTACAAAGCAAGTAACAAGTTTATGGCATGAGTCCAGTGGGTGTACCACTCTCATACAAGGCCATAAAGAGTGATATGACCTTCTGGTCATTCACCAAAATGAGTACCTAGCATGGAAAATAATCTAGGAAACAACTAACAAGCATGAGATGTGAAAACATGCATTCCTATAAACATGCAAGGCATAATCTAATTATAAAGTATAACTAAGCATGCAACCAGAGGCTAAACAAATACATAACAGAGGCATATTATAGCATGCATGGCATGAAAACAATCATGGCATGAAGGTACTTGTGGCAAACAACTCTAATAATCCAAGAAAATGGAAAATAAGCATATGTATAGACATGCATGACAAACCATGGCATTTTCATGAACAAGATTCATTGTAACCTGATAGATCTATAATATAACAACCATATGTCAGTGAAAACAACTCCTACACATGCTAGTAAGATCACACAAGGCATTCACACACTTAGCAAAATAAATAAACATGAGATTCAAAACATGGCAGAATACTATAAAACTTGTAATGCATGCAAAAATTATTATACAACTCAAAACATCACACAAATCTAGGATATGATAGATCTAATCATACAGAAACACATCCAAAAGGATTTATCTCAAAAAGCATTTTAGAAAAAATCATACAATTCATTTAGTGGCTCTCTGGTTGTTTACCATTTTGCATGTCATTTTAAATAGGAAACTCAAGTGCAGGTGAGGCCAACTGATCTTGTTAGAGTTCAAAAATATCTATCCATAGAGATCAACCTCACTACCATTGGATTCCTAAATAAAAAGTTATTGCATGTTTAAGGTTTCAGATAGGCTGGTTTGTAGGATTTTTCGTACTCAAACCATGGATGCAAATGTGGATCTGCCACGTGCATGTGGTTGGGAAAACATGCAAGTACATTGGAGAAAATTGGAGTGGCCAGATTTGAAGTTTTAGTATTTTTAGGATGATTAAAGTGATTAGGCAACTTTCTGGAATTTCAAAAATGAAATAAAAGGGGCAGCGCAGGCCTAGTGGGCTGTTTGCCTCCACGCGCCAGAGCGAGTGGCGCTGGGCCGGCCCAGTTTGCTTGCGCGCGCGAGCGAACCGGTAAGTTGCCGTTAGATCAGGAACCAGCGGCTAGGATCGCATCACAGATGGATTCAAACGGGTGCGTTGATCAACGATCGAACGGCACCCGATGCGTCTTCCTTCTCGCGACCAAAAACAGAGCCACAGTGAGCTCGGGAAAAGCCCGTACGGGCAGAGGCTCACCTTGGGCTTGTTTGGAATCGATGGGTGGGGACGAGGCGCTGCAGTGAAGATGCCGCGGCCGATTGGAGGCAGCAGCGAGCCCTGGATCACCCCGTTCTGCCCGTGCGCACCGAGTGGTTCCCGGCGGCGTCGAGCACGGCGGCGGTAGATCTGCAAGGCAATGGGACAGAGGAGGTGTCAGGTATGCATGCCTCGAGTAGGGGAACCAAATGAACCGATAAAGGAGGTGGGAGAGGGAGAGACGAAGGCCCGGCGTCTGGTTCTTCTCCCGCGGACAGAACGGCGAGTGCGAGCTCTCTGGCTCTCACAGAGAGAGCGATCAGAGAGAGGAGGGGGTGGAGGAGAGTGCGGTGGATGAGAGGAGGTGTGTGGCGAGCTGAGAGGGTGTAGGGGTACTTATACAGAGGGATTCACGGGTGGGATTTCGCTCGGGCGCTCGCCGCGGCCGCAATGGCGATTGCCACCTTGCTCGAGTTCCAGGCCGCGGACAGCACGTGTGCACGCATGCGGGAGATGGGTGGCAACTCTACCGTGCTGTATCAGGGCCTAGACCGTGGAGGAGACGGAGCAGGGCACGAGCGCCACTGTTCTCCGATGACAGGGTGGCCCGGCGGGCACCATCTTTGGCACGGAGCTGCTCTCCTCCTCTGCAGCGTCCCAGGCAATACCAGGGGCTGGTTTCGGTAGAGGAGAATGAGATGAGGCGGTTTTGCAACAAGGAAAGGCACCATGATGATCAGCAGCAAAGATTTTTTAGCAAGATCAGATCGGTGCAAAACTGACAGGCTCGGGTGCAGGTTTCAGAAAATTCAGTTAAGAAAAACAGGAATTTTTCAAAGTCTGAAAACAGACAGAAGATAGAGAAAGTGTGTGCTGTTTTGGAACAGCAAACAATTTTTAAATTGAAAGGTGAAGGTATGGTTTCAAAGAGCACAACATCTAGATACAGAAACACATTTTTATTTGAATTTAGAAAATGTGGAAGTGAATGAAAACAAGGGTGAAACAGGGGTGGTTTTTCTGTTTTCTCTGTTTTCCTTTTTCCTGTTTTTCAACTAGGTAGAAAAACAATCATGAAAACATAATTTCCACTGGTTCAAAAATATTTCTTTGAACATGTTGAGCAACTCCATATCATAAACATGGATGACAAACAAAGAAATATTCAAAAAGAATTTGGATTCAAGGATAGAAATGGTGTCAAAAAGGGTATGTGATAGCTAGAAAAAGAAAAGGAAAAATCATGTTTTTCCTTAGGGATTTCAAATTCAAATCTTGTTTTCTTTCTTGGGTGATCAAATACCAAGATTAACAAGTTTGAAAAGTGACAAGAACAATAGGATAAACATCCTCTCTTTATTTCTCAAAAGAGACGTCATGTTTACATAAGGAGTTTAAAAACTCAGAAAAACAACGGGATCAACTGAAAGTTTCTGTTGGCCCCTAATTCTATGTCTTTTTCTCCTTACAACCATGTCTCCAATAGAGGATGTGACATACCTCCCCTCCTTAAAAGAATCTCGTCCCGAGATTCGGGGGTTTAGTCATAGAGGAAGTCAGGAAACTCCTTGTTGATATAATCTTCGCGTTCCCAGGTGGCTTCTTCCTTAGAGTGATTAGTCCACTGAATCTTGAGGAATGTTATCTTACGCATCCTAGTCATGCGAACATCTTTGGCAAGAACACGGAGTGGTCGATCACGATAAGTCAAATCTTGATTGATGTCAATGGTCCAGTAATCGATGTCCTTATAAGAATGATCCTTATTAGGCACTTGGAGACATTTCCGGAGCAGAGACACATGAAAGACATCATGGAATTCCGAGAGATCAGCGGGCAGCTCAAGTTGGTAAGATACTTCACCACGTCGGGCTATGATCTTGAATAGCCCAATGTAACGTGGTGCAAGCTTCCCTTTAACATGAAAACGCTGCATCCCCTTGAGAGGTGTGACTCTAAGATACACGAAATCTCCTACACGGAAGGAAACTTCGCGTCGCTTGGAGTCTGCATAACTCTTCTGACGAGATTGAGCAGCCTTGAGATGATCACGGATTAGTTGAACTTTCCCTTCGGCGGCACGCAAGGTATCCACACCAAATATCTGACTGTCACCAGACTCAGACCAGTTCAAGGGTGTGCGACACTTCCGAACATACAAGGCTTCAAAAGGAGCCATTTGCAGGCTAGCTTGATAGCTATTGTTGTAAGAGAATTCCGCAAATGGTAGACAATCCTCCCACTTAGCACCATAGGACAAAACACAAGCACGAAGCATGTCCTCCAAGATTTGGTTAACACGCTCGGTTTGTCCTCCGGTTTGTGGGTGATAAGCGGTACTGAAAGACAACTTGGTTCCCAGAGCTTCATGCAGCTTCCTCCAGAACCGAGATGTGAATTGAGTACCCCGATCAGAGACAATCTTCTCGGGTACACCATGTAAACTCACGATTCGAGATATTTAGAGATCGGCCAATTGGTCTCCACGATGAGTGGTGCGAACAGGAATAAAGTGAGCAACTTTTGTAAGCCTGTCCATAATAACCCATATGGCATCATGTCCTCGGTTTGACTTGGGAAGTCCAGTGATGAAATCCATCCCAACTTCATCCCATTTCCACTTGGGTAATTGGAGTGGTTGCAAGAGACCAGCGGGACGTTGGTGTTCTGCCTTCACACGCTGACAGATATCACACTTGGCGATGTATAAAGCAATCTCTCGCTTCATACCATGCCACCAGAATTTTTCCTTAAGGTCTTGATACATCTTCGTTCCTCCGGGATGGATGGAATAAGGAGTGTCATGAGCTTCGGCGAGTATAACTTGCTTTAGCTCAAATTGGGATGGAATGTAAATGCGACCTTTGTACTAGAGTATTCCTTCAGAATCGACAGAGAAACCAGGCACGGGTTCCTTCTTCATTCGATTCTTAATTCCCTCAATACTCTTTTGGCCCTTCTTAGATTGTTTCACTTGATCAATTAGAGTGGGTTTGAGCTCAATAGTATTCAACATCCCATGGCTGACTACTTCGATACCCAGTTGATCAAGTTCCTTCCATAACTCAGGTTGCCTGACCTTGATGATAGCATTCAAAGAGGCGGGTTCTCGACTGAGAGCATCAGCGACAACATTTGCCTTTCCGGGATGATAGTGGATACTCATATCATAATCTTTGATGAGTTCAATCCACCGGCGTTGCCTCATATTGAGTTCACGCTGTGAGAAGATATACTTCAAGCTCTTGTGGTCAGTATAGATTTCACATCTATTTCCCATAAGTAAGTGTCGCCATGCCTTGAGAGCATGAACAACAGTTGCGAGTTCCAGGTCATGGGTAGGATAGTTTTGTTCATGAGGCTTCAACTGACGAGAGATGTAAGAGATGACCTTCCCGTCTTGCATAAGAACACTACCGAGTCCAAGCTTTGAGGCATCACAATACACATCAAAACTTTTTGTGACATCCGGCATAGTAAGAACAGGAGCGGTCACCAATCTTCTCTTCAGCTCTTGGAAACTTTCCTCACACTTGTCAGTCCACTCAAACTTCTTGTCTTTCTTGAGCAATTGAGTGAGTGGTCTAGCGATACTGGAAAATCCTTGAACAAATTTGCGGTAATACCCTGCCAAACCAAGAAATGATCTCACTTCGGTTGGATTGGTTGGAGCATTACGCTTCATGACGGACTGAACCAAAGCGGGATCAACCGAGATTCCACCTTCAGATACCACATGTCCAAGAAATCCCACTTCTCTAAGCCAGAATTGGCACTTGCTGAATTTAGCATACAGTTGATGCTTCCGAAGTGTTCCGAGCACCAATCTCAGATGTTCTTCGTGTTCAGCTTCATCTTTTGAATAGATAAGAATGTCGTCGATGAACACCACGACGAATTTATCCAAGAAATCCATGAATACCTTGTTCATGAGATTCATGAAATAAGCAGGAGCATTGGTCAGACCAAAGGACATTACGGCGTATTCATACAGCCCGTAACGTGTGGTGAAAGAAGTCTTCGGAATATCCGAATCCCGTATCTTCAATTGGTGATAACCAGTACGGAGGTCTATTTTGGAGAAGATACGAGCTCCATTCATCTGGTCGAAGAGATCTTCAATCTTGGGAAACAGGTATTTCTTCTTGATGGTAACATCATTTAACTTCCGGTAATCCACACATAGACGTGAGGTACCGTCCCGTTTATCCACAAAGATAACAGGCGACCCCCAAGGCGAAGCGCTTGGGCGAATCAAACGTTTTTCCAACATTTCATCCAATTGTTTCTTCAACTCCTCTAGTTCCTCCGGGTTCATCCGGTAAGGTTTTTGAGCTATGGGTCCGGTTCCAGGAACTAATTCAATAATGAATTCAATATCCCGGTCAGGAGGCATACCGGGTAGTTCTTCTCGAAAGACATCCGGATACTCACATACCACAGGAATCTGTTCAAGTGAGGGGTCGGACACGTTCTTATGGCAATGAGCTTTGGAGGTGGGTTTGACTGCCTTATACTTGACTTCTTCCCCAGTGCTACTGGTCAAGGATATAGTTTTAGTGGGGCAGTCAATGACTCCCTTGTACTTAGTCATCCAATTCATACCAAGTACAACCTCAATGCCCTTCTCACCTAATACTATTAGGTCAGCATGAAAGGTCTTCCCACTGATAACAATAGGCACATTGTTGCAGAAGTGGGTGGCTCTAGTAATATCGCCTGGGATTTGCACTCGCATGACTCTATTCATGGGACTGACTTTTAATCCACTTTTCCTCACACAAGGTTTGGTGACAAAAGAATGTGAAGCCCCAGAGTCAAACAGAACAGGTACTGGTACGGAGTTGACAGGAAACGTACCAATCACCATGCTTGGATTATCCTGAGCTTCCTCTGCGGTGACGCAATTCAGATGTCCCTTAGCAATATTCCCAGGCTTCTTGGAAGATTGTCCATGTGTCATCTTGGTCGCATTAGGGCGAGTAGGAGCAGGACTCTTGGTGGGGCACTCCCGAGAGAAATGCCCTCCTTTGCCGCATGAGAAGCAAGTTCGAGATGGCTTGGGTGCAGCTGGTGCGGCACGGGTGGTTGTATTACCAGAATTCCCTCCTCCAGGACGGGGCACATAAGGAGCAGTTCCAGCAGTCGGGGGCCTTGGATAAGATGGAAAACTTGGACGAGGAGCATAGCCAGGTGCCTTATTGAAGGGTGGCCTCGCAGGTGGAGAGCTGCGAGCCCTGTTGACACTTGGCCCTCCTTGTTGCATCATCTTCCTCTTGCGATTGTCACAGGCTGCCTGACGCTTATGTTCCATAAGGATAGCAGCATTGGCAAGAGACTCAAGGTCCTAGAATGGAATCACCACGAGCGTACACTCCAGCTCGTCGTGTAAGCCATTGAGAAATCTCTCCTTCTTCTTTTCTTGAGTGTCAACATCATTGGGAGCATACCTAGCCAGGCTAATGAACTCATCCTAATACTTGGACACAGTCTTACCACCTTGTTTGAGCTTCAGAAACTTGTCTCGCATGATCGCCATAACACCATCAGGAATATGATACTTGTGAAACTTGGCCTTGAACTCCTCCCAGGTAGTGACATGATCAGCTGGTATGGAGGCACGAGTGGTCTCCCACCATATCCTTGCAGGACCGGCGAGAAAATGGGAAGCATAAAGGACCTTATCCTTCTCCTCAACACCAGCGACTTCCAGATCGTTGGCGATGGTGCGAAGCCAATCATCCGCGTCCAGAGGTTCCACAACCCGAGAGAAGACAGGTGGGTTGGTGTTCTGGAATTCCTTGAGCTTGGAACGAGAACCATTTCCACCATTAGTCCCAATAGTGGCCAGGTGTGCGAGAGTTTGGAGAGTTGCTGTGCGCTCAGCACGGGCAGCCTCACGGTCCTCCATGAACAAGGCCAGGACTTGAGCTGCAGTTGGCTCCGGCGGTGGGGGCGGATCACGCGGCATGCTGAATGAAAGAAGATGTAAGATGAAAAGGCAAATAGATGTGTTTGTCTAACATCGACAAACGAGAATTGGAGTAGATGAAAACATGGAACTTTTTAGACATGCTAGGTAATTTTATTCCAGAGAAGCCAAAGCACAAACATATCATACATAACACAGGTAGGTTCAAACATACATAGCACTCCACACATCAACATCTATCAAACAAGTGGTTTTTCCGAGGAACCACACTACAAAAGCAGCGAGATGGGTCATCGCAGCCACCTAGTACTAGGTGCTTACATAGCATAGGCTAACATCACGGCCTAATACCTAGGCGTTTCCATCATCGCCGTCGAAAAGGATCTCCTCAGGGTCCTCCTCATCTCCGGCGTGATCATCGTCCTCTTGGTCACTCGGCTCACTCATATCCATGCCTTCGGAAGGGACATCATCATCAGGAAGAAGATCCCCATTCTCCTTGCGGAGTTCGGCGATCTCTTCCTCTAACTCCTCGATGGTCGAATCCCTTGTGGCAAGATCCTCTCTAGCCGTCTTCAGCCGGCCACGGAGTATGGCGTTGGCGTTCTCGAGTGACTCGGACTTCTTGAAGAGACGAGTACGAGCCAAACGGGTGGTCCGCAGCTTGTTCTCCAAGGTCCTTGCCTTGGCGGCAAGGTCGGCGTGAACAATCTTCAGATAATCCAAGTGGTTCTGAGTGTAATGCAGGTAGAACTCCATGTCCTTCATGTGGGAGCACAGAATGTCACGGGGACACGGGCAAGGGACTGGGAAGCCATCATCGTCGCGCCTCCCGTGGCGCTGGAAAGGAGTATCCACCAGGCGAGCCGCATAGATGTGAGACATGCGTGCGATAGCCAGCTCGAGCACACGAACAATCGCGTCTCCCCAAGAGCGGTCAATCGCGTGGAATACATGCACCGGCTCAGATGGTGCGGTCAATGGAGAACGGAGGGTGCACTCCGCCAACCATGATAACCCCTCAACCGAGCCAGTGATCTCCCCTCCTCTAACTTCAGGTAGTGGACGCCCAAGTATCTTGGTCATCTCCACGATCTCCTACTCGAAATGGAACAGATAGTCCCGAAGAAGTCCCAACTGGAGAGACTCGGTGAAGATGACGTCCATCTACACAAGTTTTTAAGTTATAGACCAGTGTGCAAAATTTTAGTTTAATGCGAAAAGAACTTAATGTAGTTAACCAAGTAAGATAAAACCAAGCAAAGAGGGTTACGAGACATATCTTTGGGATATAGTCATATTAAAGGCTTGTATAAAAACTAAGGTAGGTATCGGAGTACTAGCTAACTCCCATTCTAACTAAGGTCTCCTATGGTCAGGATGGCTCTGATACCAACTCTGTGGGGACCCCAGACTAGATGTTCGAGACCGCCAATATGCATACACTCATGATCCCAGATCGACAGTCATGAGCAACATATTTAGAGATGGTACATCAGAGTTTCACATCCATTACACGAATAACATAGTCTTACACAAATGGTCTATCGACCAAGTCTGAGACAACTGTCGCGCAGGACAGTGGCAAACACACATAGCATAACTGCTTTAGTTTAGCGGAAGCACACACGACGAGCGGAACCCATGTCAATGCCTTAGCACCACAGGCTGCTGACTCGGAGACGTGCCTAGTAAGCGGGATCGTCAAAGTACTCCTCCTCAAAGGTATCCTCCTGAGACGGCTCCTCGAAATCTGACCAAGACAATAGCCAGGGACGAAACCAAACCTGAGTACGTTTGAATGTACTCCTGCAAGTCACCCTAAATGAAAGCCCAAAATGCAAGTATGGCAAGTGGTGGTAGGATGGCTAATTAATTAAGGGTTATTACTGTCCATGGTGAATATAAGACCCATCATGGTTGAGCAAATTTTATTTCTTTTGAAAACAACCTTTTAGAAAACAACCTTTCCGAACCAACATGTCTCAGGTACCTCAAAGGTACGATTATTCCCTTTCATTTACCTCCCAGGTACAACGACATAAACAAGATCCAGCTTTTTGAAAACATTGACACAATACTAGCTACATGGCCATTCAACTGCCCATATCCGAGGGCGCGGCTATTCTGAATAGTTTTACTCTGCAGAGGTGTACAAATCCACAAGATCCAGTACATCCGCCGTGAACAACCACGGACTGTCCGAGACAGTATGCAAACATCGGAAAACTGGTCCTAACCATCCACTATGTCTGTGCTAGTAAATGACTACCTCTTCAACTAGGTTTGTTCTCCCCGGCACCGAGTGAGTCAGCCGTATCGATCCGGTTTCCCCTGACAACACACCGCCATGGCAGGAGACCCAATTGCTGCAACCGGTAGTGAACTTAATCCCACAATGTGAATGTCCCGTTTCTCCCTCCTGGCGACAATTCGGTTCGGGGGACTCTAACCCCTATAGCACTTTGAGGTAGACACGGACTAACACCGACAAGCAATTAGCTAGACCCCGTACCCATATTGAGGTAATGTGGCAGTACGGCTTGGTTGTCCGGCGAAGACTAGGTTATGTGTCATTTTTGGAAAAACCAGTTGAAAACATTCCTTCCTTCCTCGGACAAGGTCCCACCTTTCCTCGGGGTTTTTCCAAGACTTTTTGCTTTTCCAAAAACATCAAGTTAAGGTGTCCACTAAGGGACTTAAGTTGATTAAGTTATGGCTCCAAAATTTCCTAAGGGCTTGGTAACACCAAGATTATGGAGTGGCTACGACAATTTATAAGAGCGACAAAACCATGTCTTACTTTGAAAGAAGTAACTATAAAACACTTAAGTAAAACTTCAGAAGTAAAACATGCATGGTAAGTAAAACAGAAGCAAGCATTTAGGATGGCTGGCCTTGGCCCTGGTCTTGATCACACTCTTGAAATAAACAAGAGTTACAGAAAACCTCTTCAGGAGCAATAGTCTCTTCGTTATCTAACGTCGTAAAAAGGTAAAAAGAAAAACACTCAATCAGAACAAGAAAAAGACAAGCACAAGCTAATACAGTACACATACAGCAAGCATTCATCTAAAAAGAATCAACCAAAATAACATTTCTACCTAATGCTAAAACACTCGAACAATCACTAGAAACAAGCATAGCATGACATAGTCTTTTACAAAGCAAGTAACAAGTTTATGGCATGAGTCCAGTGGGTGTACCACTCTCATACAAGGCCATAAAGAGTGATATGACCTTCTGGTCATTCACCAAAATGAGTACCTAGCATGGAAAATAATCTAGGAAACAACTAACAAGCATGAAATGTGAAAACATGCATTCCTATAAACATGCAAGGCATAATCTAATTATAAAGTATAACTAAGCATGCAACCAGATGCTAAACAAATACATAACAGAGGCATATTATAGCATGCATGGCATGAAAACAATCATGGAATGAAGGTACTTGTGGCAAACAACTCTAATAATCCAAGAAAATGGAAAATAAGCATATGTATAGACATGCATGACAAACCATGGCATTTTCATGAACAAGATTCATTGTAACCTGATAGATCTATAATATAACAACCATATGGCAGTGAAAACAACTCCTACACATGCTAGTAAGATCACACAAGGCATTTACACACTTAGCAAAATAAATAAACATGAGATTCAAAACATGGCAGAATACTATAAAACTTGTAATGCATGAAAAAATTATTATACAACTCAAAACATCACACAAATCTAGGATATGATAGATCTAATCATACAGAAACACATCCAAAAGGATTTATCTCAAAAAGCATTTTAGAAAAATTCATAAAATTCATTTAGTGGATCTCTGGTTGTTTACCATTTTGCATGTCATTTTAAATAGGAAACTCAAGTGTAGGTGAGGACAACTGATATAGTTATAGTTAAAAAATATCTATCCAGAGAGATCAACCTCACTTCCATTGGATTCCTAAATAAAAAGTTATTGCATGTTTAAGATTTCGGATAGGCTGGTTTGTAGGATTTTTCATACTCAAACCAGGGATGCAAATGTGGATCTGCCACGTGCATGTGGTTGGTAAAACATGAAAGTACATTGGAGAAAATTGGAGTGGCCAGATTTGAAGCTTAAGTATTTTTAGGATGATTAAAGCGATTAGGCAATTTTCTGGAATTTCAAAAATGAAATAAAAGGGGCAGCGCAGGCCTAGTGGGCTGTTTGCCTCCACGCGCCATACCGAGTGGCGCTGGGCCGGCCCAGTTTTCTTGCACGCGCGAGCGAACCGGTAAGTTGCCGTTAGATCAGGAACCAGCGGCTAGGATCGCATCACAGATGGATTCAAACGGGTGCGTTGATCAACGATCGAACGGCACCCGCTGCGTCTTCCTCCTCGCGACCAAAAACAGAGCCACGGTGAGCTCGGGAAAAGCCCGTACGGGCAGAGGCTCACCTTGGGCTTGTTTGGAATCGATGGGTGGGGACGAGGCGCTGCAGTGAAGATGCCGCGGCCGATTAGAGGCAGCAGCGAGCCCTGGATCACCCCGTTCTGCCCGTGCGCACCGAGTGGTTCCCGGCGGCGTCGAGCACGGCAGCGGTAGATTTGCAAGGCAATGGGACAGAGGAGGTGTCAGGCATGCATGCCTCGAGTAGGGGAACCAAATGAACCGATAAAGGAGGTGGGAGAGGGAGAGACGAAGGCCCGGCGTCTGGTTCTTCTCCCGCGGACAGAACGGCGAGTGCGAGCTCTCTGGCTCTCACAGAGAGAGCGATCAGAGAGAGGAGGGGGTGGAGGAGAGTGCGGTGGATGAGAGGAGGTGTGTGGCGAGCTGAGAGGGTGTAGGGGTACTTATACAGAGGGATTCACGGGTGGGATTTCACTCGGGCGCTCGCCGCGGCCGCAATGGCGATTGCCACCTTGCTCGAGTTCCACGCCGCGGACAGCACGTGTGCACGCATGCGGGAGATGGGTGGCAACTCTACCGTGCTGTATCAGGGCCTAGACCGTGGAGGAGACGGAGCAGGGCACGAGCGCCACTGTTCTCCGATGACAGGGTGGCCCGACGGGCACCATCTTTGGCACGGAGCTGCTCTCCTCCTCTGCAGCGTCCCAGGCAATACCAGGGGCTGGTTTCGGTAGAGGAGAATGAGATGAGGCGGTTTTGCAACAAGGAAAGGCACCATGATGATCAGCAGCAAAGATTTTTGAGCAAGATCAGATCGGTGCAAAACTGACAGGCTCGGGTGCAGGTTTCAGAAAATTCAGTTAAGAAAAACAGGAATTTTTCTAAGTCTGAAAACAGACAGAAGATAGAGAAAGTGTGTGCTGTTTTGGAACAACAAACAATTTTTAAATTGAAAGGTGAAGGTATGGTTTCAAAGAGCACAACATCTAGATACAGAAACACATTTTTATTTGAATTTAGAAAATGTGGAAGTGGATGAAAACAAGGGTGAAACAGGGGTGGTTTTTCTGTTTTCTCTGTTTTCCTTTTTCCTGTGTTTCAACTAGGTAGAAAAACTATCATGAAAACATAATTTCCACTGGTTCAAAAATATTTCTTTGAACATGTTGAGCAACTCCATATCATAAACATGGATGACAAACAAAGAAATATTCAAAAAGAATTTGGATTCAAGGATACAAATGGTGTCAAAAAGGGTATGTGATAGCTAGAAAAAGAAAAGGAAAAATCATGTTTTTCCTTAGGGATTTCAAATTCAAATCTTGTTTTCTTTCTTGGGTGATCAAATACCAAGATTAACAAGTTTGAAAAGTGACAAGAACAATAGGATAACCATCCTCTCTTTATTTCTCAAAAGAGACATCATGTTTACATAAGGAGTTTAAAAACTCAGAAAAACAACAGGATCAACTGAAAGTTTCTGTTGGCCCCTAATTCTATGTCTTTTTCTCCTTACAACCATGTCTCCAATAGAGGATGTGACAATTTGTCCGTTGTCCACAGTTCCCGTGTAGTCGCACAAGAGCCGGGGACCGTGGTCAGCTAAAGGCTGAATTCGCCTCTCTAACCAGCATAGAACTGTATCCATGTCGGTCAGAGGTGGATCGGAAGTGACGAGTTTGGCGATCCGCCGCTTAATTCTAAGAAGATCTGGCGGCATGGTTTGCACTGCTTCAGTCGCCCAGTTTTCCTGGATAGTGGCGGCAGTGTTGGCGAAAGGAGGAATCGTTGTTGCCTTTTCGGGAAACGGGACGTCTGGATGGTGAAAGAAGGAACCCGTCCAGAATTTGATGGATTCCGAAGTTTTTATCTTGGGGAACCAATATTCCCTGAATCTACGCAGGGTGAAAGAAATGGTTCCGCAAGTCGGGAGTGCGTCCTCAGAGAGGTTTCGCTTAACCCCGAAACAATACATCTAGAAATCTAACCTAGGGGCTAAACCTAGATACCCTTCGAAGAGGGCCTGGAACCCCGCTAAGTATAGAATGGAGTTAGGTGGAAAGTTGTGAGGATGGATGTTGTAGTGATTGAGTACCTGGAGGAAGAAGGCAGATGGCGGAAGTCCCATACCTCGTAAGATATGAGAAGTGAGGAGAACCCCCTCTCCGGCCTTAGGTGAAGGCTTGGACTCTTCTTCCTCGTACCGCCACTTTCCCTTGGCGATCAACCCCTCCTTCTCCAATGTCAGAAGAAGGGAGGAGGAAATGCTGCTCCGGCTCCAATTGCCGAAAGTTTCGCCCTCGTCCTCGGCTCCGGCGGCGGCATCGGCAGCGAGCTCCTCTCCGACGAGAGTGATCTTTTCCTCCGCAGTTTCGGGAGCGAGAAGCGGAGGCGGCGCAGAGGAAGACGCGGCCAGGTCATCGGCCGCGAGATGCAGATCCTCGCGGGCCTGGCCGCCAAAAGATTTCTCTGGCACATCAACGGTGGCGCGGCTTGGCGAGTCGAGCAGCGGATCCATCGTATTGATGATGTCGTCGATATCCGCGGCGACAGAGTGTTCCTGAGACACGCGTGGCGAGTCCATACTTTGGCGTCGCGACGAGGACCTTAAGCTCTCCGACGAGAAGTCCGGGAACGGTGCTTGCGCGAGCACGGGCTCTGCTTGGCTCGCACTGGACTGAAGCTCGGGGGCTATGGCGCTTGAGCTAGAAGGTGAGAGGAGAGCGGAAGGATTGCCGGAGGGGATGAAGTGGGCTATTTATAGCCGGAAATCCTTTACGATGCGCGCTAACGGCATTTTTTACCGTTGGATTCTCAACGCATGTCACTCACTAGAAAATCCGGGAAACGAATCGACAGGTGATTATTTCTATCTCCTCGTTTCCCGCGAGAATCTGTCAGAGATACGTTTCAGGGTTTCACACTCGAAACCCAAACGTCCCTAACGTCAGCATGATTTTATCGCTGACGTAGGAAGTTCCTTCTCTAGGAAGGTTCGTGGAAGAAAAAGCCGGATTTACCAACATCCGAGTTTTGCGTTAGAACATGATTTGAAGGAAAAGAAGAATCAATACGAAAAGCCAATATTTCTCGAAAAAATGCAATTTGACGAAAGACGGCGAATCAGAGTCTTAATCCTTCTTGGGGGCTACTATCGGATATATACCAATTAGGGGTATATCATATGGTGTCTTAAAGTGCCGGATCACCAGGGTGGCCTGAATGGTAATGGATTACGGTCCATTAGGCGGCCCAGTAACCTGACGCGTAGAAGTCGGATTCTAGAAGAACCATGACCACGGCCCACGTGTACGGCTTGGAGTAGAAGGCAGATTCTTGCCTTCCAAGTTAGAACATACCTTAGTATTCTAGGTTTCCTATTCTGTAAGCCCTAACCCGGATATTTTATAAAGCCGGGCGGGAGGTAAGAGATAAGAGAGAACAAGCTAGAGGCTAACTCGCCGAGAGGTTGATCCTTGTCGAGTAGATAAACCTAACTCACATTGTACTTTGTATACTTCAGGCTTCATGCCTGATTAAGTGAGATTGCAGGAGTAGCAACGCTGCCTAGTTGACGTACCGAACCTGGGTAAAACCCTGGTGTCATTGTTCGTCATACGACCATGTCCCCAATATCTCTATCGGTAGTCTCATGGCACCCCCGTCTATGAATTCTACTACGATGTCTCGACACTCCCCGGGGAGGAAGAACGTCAGCTCGCCCTTTTTGCATCCAGGGTAGTGCAATGTCCCTCCAGCTTGTTTCCTCGAGAGACAGTTGGCGCTGCCAATCTTCAAGACGTTGCTGCGCGCGGCCGGCCGCCTCGGCCACCTACCTGTGCTAATCGGATAGAAGGTCTATGGAACGGTGAGCCGACTTTAGACTCGACGAACCTATTCCAGCAATTGTTAGGTCCCCGAGAGAGGATCCCAGTTGTAGGGGTTGACCTCAAGGGACAGAGTCGCCTCGCCCCGGGGGGCCTCGATGGGGGTTGGATCTTGATGAGGGCAGGGCAAGCGCTCGGGGCCTCCAGCCGGAACCACACACCCTGTCTTCGGCGGCCCTACAGTCTAAAGATGGAAGACATGCAAGGTACGCATTCTCTATGACAACTTCAACAGGGAGAAGCGCCTAGTGGTACCTCCCCCGTTCCTGCTCGTGCCTCCGGCGGCAACGCCACGACCGGCGTCGGACGTGCGGGAAATCTCGGCGGATGGGTAGTCGAGCCTCCTCCCGTGGTTATTTTCCACGGTCCTCAGGACAGAGATTGCCGCTATGATCGGGGAAGGGGATCTGCAGCCGTTAGGGATGGAGAAATAAGAAACTAACGGAAGAAAAGAAGGGGGCATACCTTGGAGCCCTGAGTGTCAGCCCCAAGTATTTGCCCGTGCAAGCGGGCCCGGGCGGGGAGCCACTGCGTCAGGAATTCGCACGGCGCCCTGGGGCGGAGGCGGCAGCAAGGTGCCCTGGAGGTTCCCCAGTTCGTCCTCCTCGTTGATGATCCCCCATTTGTTGAAGTGGGGCATCTGCACCATGACAAATGAAGATTGCGGGGAGAATTCCACAGGGACTACCGAATTCGGAACCGAGCCCGATCCCGCCTCAGGGGCCTCCCCGACCAGCCAGTTTACCCGCGCCTTCAGGTCCTGATACGATACCCCCCGGTTCGGGGATAGCCGGGTAGTGTGATCCAGCACACCCCATTCCACCAAGCTCTATATCGACACCCAATGGTCCCATCACAATATCACGCGCGCAGGAAATACAAGATAAGGTGAACTGACTCCTCTCTCTCCATTTATTCGATGACTTTGTGAATGGTGCGCTATCTCATGGAAATACCCTATGCGTGCTCAGGTTTGACCACACATTGGAACCCCAAGATGATGCCCAAGAAGTCCAAGAAGAAGCCCTTAAAGATGGACCAAGGATTCGTCAAGAAAGTTCCCCAGAAGGAGAAGCAAAGAAACTCCAGGCAGCGGTACTTACGGTGCACGCACCGGTACCAACGCCGAACCCCAGGCAGCGGAGCTACTGCTGCCACCTCCGCTGAAACCGCGCTCTGAATGCACACATCGGCACCACCACCTGTACCTGCACCGGTACAACCCGTGAAGAAGATCTAGGACGCAAAACTACCGGTGCAGCCTGTGCTAATTCCTCGTTTGGGTAGGACCTGTCGGCACCACCACCGGAGCAAACAGAGGTACAACCGGTGCACCGGTACTACCGTATAACCACCGGTACCTCCGCTGATGTGCAGACTGCGAGCCTATTTCCGGGTTGTTGACCCTTGTATCTCCTCCTCCCACCTACCCCTTTTGCACTAGCCTGTAAATAGATTCCCCTATCCTAGATCTACGGTTAGAGAGGAATTGATGAATTGAGCTATACTCTTGTACCCCTCTTGTGAGGGTACTCCTTAGATGTGTATCTAGGAAAGAATCAAGGCTATTCCATATACGTGAGTATTTGGATCGAATCAAGGTTACTCCGGAATAGCCATCCTTTCCCATGGGGAATCAGTTGGTGCTCTCCCAATCTTCCTTGACTGACGCTTGAGGATCTATTGGAGCGGTGGACCAACCGCAGGATTGAATTGGTTCCAATCAAGGTGAATTCGAGTGGATTGTTTTGCCAGGGGCGGCCTCAGGTTTAGTTGCCGGTATCTCGAATCCTCTAGTTCCCACTATTTATCCGGTTACCCCTTGCTAGAGTGTTGTTTACTTGGGTTTCTGATCCCTTGTAGGCTTCACGAGATATCTCCCCTTTGTTTTCCCACGAATTCCCCTCGTGTTCACCGTTTTCCACTTTGTTCTCTTCGTCTTCTTGGTCAATTCGTGAGATCGGACCACCCAAGAGGTTAACACCTACACCATCTGGTATCAGCAGCCTCGTTGCTATGAATTTGACCCCCACAACCCCCCTTTCCCACCAAAGTTTTTCTCCCCCATACTTAAATTCGAAAATTTCACCAAAAATAGCCTCAAAACGGATTTCGACTAATCTAATGATTTGTTAAGTTTTTCGTAGTTTTGTTTCGTGGATTTGTTGCTTGAGACCATTTACCACCCTTCTATTCAGCCACTTTTCCCTAAATTTTCGATGAATTTGCAAGATCTGAGCAAGAAATTTCACTGTTCTTCACGTACTTAATGCCCAGGAAAAAATATGTGATTTTGATTTCTAAAAAGATTTTGAAAGTTGTTTTTCTTTGTCGTTGTTGGTCCTATTTCAGTGATTTAAAGTGCTCCACGAAGCCCTCAACATCATCTACAGCACCACATCAACAGATCGACACGACATTGACAACCACCGACCGCAAGTCCGTGATCATCAACCACCTAGGTATAACTTGCTTCCGCTTGAACTAAACCCTAGTTTTGTGTACCTTGCCCATTCAGACTAGCTCTTTTTTATCGCTTGGCATTGCACAAGTGGCACCGAGAGTGCATGTTTGGAACTTATGAGAACGTAGTTTAAAGTATGCATTGCCATTTCAAAATCATCAAAAATCGAAAAATAAAAAAAAAAGAAAAGAAGAAAAAAGTTGATGCCAATTGCTATCACTTGTCGAAACGTGTAGCTACGCGTCGTAAAAGAGAAAAGAGTGAATGGTTGCCACGGTGCGAATCTTGTTGCCTTTTAAAGTTTGCAGATTGATCTAGCATCCTCCTCGTGTTAGTGTGTAGTGTTCCCACATTTAAATAATGTAAGAACATATGTCTTATTGTGCTAGTCCCTAGATCAATTTCTAGCACCACAGTACAAGATGAAATATCATGCAAATCCATCAAATTCTATTATATCGCATGATCTAGACTTTACAAAATAATATTACAATTTGCATAGTCTTAGAAGACTAGCAGAAAAAAAGTAATAGAGTGGAAAACATAGTACAGCATTGAGCCCATCTTCTTCATGTGCCACCAGCAAAACATGTTGCCAATAGTCTCAAGATCCTAAACGAAATCCTCACTCGCCTTTAGATTCATCTGCAGGATGGAATATATAGCCACAAGGGGGTCAATACAATTTAATGTATTGGCAAGTAACACTATGGTGGATATAAATGGCAAGACTAATACGACATGCTTATTTTCCTGAGTGGAGTTTTGGCTAAGTTTGCGTAAAGCCAGTTTTATCCTATCTCTTTTGTAAAACAAACTTTTCTTTTCAAAGGGTGGCAACATTGGATTAAGATCCAAGCACCACAACTACTATTTACTTGGTCAAAATTTTACTTATTGAAATTGGTGATGAGATTATTCCGTCATTCCTTGTCCAGCTGATCATAGTTTGCCATAACCGGGGACACAACTAAGATCTTAGTTTGTTGACTCTATAGAGTTTGTGCACTTTCACCTTCGGACTCAAATCAACCCAAACATCCTATACACCTTGAGTGCATTAAGGAAAGGAGAAGATTGAGATGAGATCTTTCAGAAGAAATTCCACCACCGTTTGGCTTACCCATTCCACCTATGATTATGCTACATAGGCTTGTAAGCTGGTGAGTTCATTCAACTTAGTTGATCAAGACAGAGCCCATATGACTAAAGACTGCACGGGAAGCTACTAAACTTAGAGGGACATAGTAATCTCTTTGTTCCTGGGTGGCCATCCGCAAGTGACAACCTCAAGTGGAATAACCCTTAGACAAGGGCCCTGAGGAAACACTGAACATAACCCAATCACGTCCAAATTCCACCCAGGTGTTTCATTTAATGTTATACTTAGAATTTTTCCTTAAAATCTAGTAAAACAATTTATAACATTTCATTGCATCTACTAAGTTCTAAGGCTATCAAAATATCAAGGGTATAAGAGATGGCTACACACTACTAGGATAATAGCATAGCATAATATAACTTAGTAAAATTTCCTATCCTGCATACTGCTCAAAAATCAACTAATGCATATAGAAAAATAATGGGTAGTTGATGGTGTGTTACTTGCCTTGTTGGAGTTGGTGAAGAAATAACAGTCTCTTCACAAAAGATCGTTGCTCTCCGTACAATCTATACATTGAAAAATAAATAAACAAGCATACTAGCAATAAAACATACAAGTGAAGAAACATATAGAACAACAATCATAACAAAATGGGTTCAACCAAGTTGGCTAGGGCAAGGTTAGGGTTTGAGTTTAGAAGATTCATTCCCTAATGGTTTCATACTTGTTAAGGAGTTTCCAAGAGTTTACTTGGGATGGGCTAGGCCGAGTTTGTAGTAATGTATCTTTATTATAACCATACTTGTCGAGGAAGTTCCAAGAGTTCACCAAGTTGATCTCACTCTTTCAACTAAAGTAACACATAACAAAGTGTAACACCTAGTTATTTTCATCAAGACCTTTGAGTGATCTAAGTTTAGTCTTTCCATTATGTGTTAAGGTAGGTCTAGGTTCAACTAACTTCATAACAATAGAGATAACAAGATAATGTCTTGTGATTTTTAATTTGGGTCAATGGTTGGACAAAAACAACTTGTTATTCTTCAACTTGTGTGGATTGCTCCAAGTCTTCACATGCTTGTCTTCTTGAAGATCATCTTCATGCTTCTATTGCAGTCTTGTTCCTTGGATGGATTATTCTCTTGATCTTGGTGGGTTCTTCATGGATTTCTTACTAGTTGGTCCAAGGTGGGATGGACACAAAATACCACTAAGTCAAATAGGAAATAAGAAGAAAGAAGGACATAAAGGAAGTTGTTTATTTCTTCTTGATTTTATTCATACACTTGAACTTTCTTGAGTTGCTTCTAGTTGCTGTGGAGTCTAAGTCCTTCATTCAATTTCTTCAATTATCTTCCTTGTAGATCTTCATTTTGGCACCAAGTTGAAAATGAAGTACCTCCTTCTTGTGCTTGAGTCTTGTTTTCTATTTTTGCTAACTTGATGAATTCTTGAAGCAAGAATAGGGGAGTGGAGGGGTATATAGAATTATCCATAACAACAAGGAAATAAGGGATAGAAACAACTCTAAGACCTATACAACTAGGGGGACTACTAAAGGAAGTTTGGCTAAAATTACATGTGCATGGTCCAAGGGTGTCAAATATGGTTAGGAAATGATGTCTCTAGTTTAAGGTTATCAAATGGAACAAATTTGCAAAAGGAACTATATTAAAAATATTTATAGAAATTAATATATGTAAAAAATAATAAAATATAACACTTAATTCTAAATTCAAATTTAACCTGTTCAAAAAATATTTTGGAATAGAGGATATGAAAGTACACATCCTAAGGTTTGCAAATATATTTTATTTGCAATTTTTGGATTTGTAAAATTTGAATTATGCCAAAAATCATCAAATAAGCATATTTGCAATTGAACAAATTTTAAATGGTCAAAATATAAATTTGGCCTATGCAAAAAGTTTCTCACATCCATAGGATTTCAAAAAGTCCAAGTTTACAGAATTTGGCCAAGTGGTTAAAAAGTTATGATGGTTGCAAGTTACAGGGACTATTCTGCAAATCTGCCAATTGTATTCTATTCGGGAAAATAAACAGAAACTCTGTGGATAAGGTTGCCACATGGCGTGCTCTCATTGGTCTGCTCTGCTGACTGGGATGCTGACGCAACGCTGACTGGACTGCCACTTAGCTTATTCTAATTGGTTGATACTATTTCATTTAAGTCATCTAATCATGACCGTTGGTTCAGATCCAACGGTGAGGTACCGGTTCGAATAAACAAGATATAATCCTGGCCATTCATTCTGATCGAACGACACATGGGTTTGGAGCTCTCACCTCGCCGGCAGGCTGCCGGAAATGGAGATGGCGGCGGTGCGGTTGCACGGAGGAGGACAACAGCGACGTTTCGGTAGGTCCCTGGCCTCGGGACAACCACGAAGAGAACTAGAGGAATGAGGGGACTTCGATGGTGTTCTCGGAAGACTCCGGCTATGGTCCAAACAGCGGCGCAGTGGAATCCCGACGCGGATGCTGTGAAGATCTCCGGCGAGTTCGCGAGAGATGTCCTGGCTGCGCAAAAAAATCGGGAAGGATTCAGGTGTGTGCACAAAGCAAAAGGAAGGATAAGGAGAAGAAAAATGGGGTCGAGGACTTCCTCTGCTGGCCGGAATCGACGGAGCACGATGGAGGCAGAAGAAACTCCGGCGGACAATTTTTCTAGCCTCAAGGCACGATTCTGTGAGGGAGGAGAGGGGAAACAGAGAGGACCGCGGGGGCGTTTTATAGGGCCACAGAGGGTAGAGATCCATGGACTTAATGGCTCGTAAACGTGCGGGGAAGTTCACGGTCTAAACCGACGGGAGTTTCCTCTTTGAGGGAGAAGACGGTGATGTCATTAGTGACGTCACTGTGGACCACACCTGGAAGAGAGAGGGGGGGAGTGTAGCGGGCTCGGCCGTTGTTGGTCTCGGGTTTGAGTCTGGGCCACGCACGCGAAAGATAGTGGAAGGGATAGGGAGGTGGGCTGGACTGGGCTGCTGGCATGTTTCTCCCTTGTTCCTTTTCGTTCTGTTTTTTTATTTCTGTTTTAACAAATCTGTTATATCTTTTGAATAAAAACTCCAAATAAGGTCAAATCAATTTCTATATTCCTTTAATATTAATATCTTTCAAACCATACAATTTTTGTAAACAATTCAACATATTTTTAATTTTTAATTTTGAAATTTGAATAAATCCTTAATAGCGATTAAATGAAAATTTTAATTTAAAAAATAAAAAATCTAATTAGGAACTTATGCCATTTTAAAATAGGGGATAAACCCTAATAGCAACTTATGCCATTTTAAAATAGAAATAATTAGGAAGATATAATTTGATACTTAACCATTTAGAAACATCTTTCTTCCAAGTACTTTTCTCAACAGGAAAATTGTGAAATCCATTTTCGTACTGGATGATTAGGTGAAAAGTGATGTAGTAGATGTTTTTTTTTGAATATATTTTTAATATCCAAATAGTTGGAGAAATGAATATTTTCAATAATTAGGAGTTGAAGAAACATTTGGAAAATATATGTCTTGAGTAAAACAATTAATATGAACTTTTTGTTTTGACTTTTATTTATTTTTCGTGTCTTGCTTTAATAGAAAAAAAAAGTTTTAAATTTTTCTGATTTTTGAACTTTCCCAAATTCAGGTATGTTACATAGTGTGGCATTGAACTTAGTCTTTGTTAGGAACATTTCGTCTTCGCTCGTGCATTGGCCGCACTAACCCCATTAATCATTTCTGTGTGTGTGTGTGTGTGTGTGTGTGTTCCATTTGTTTTCCACCCCTCGGAATTTGGTTCTTTTGCTAACATTTCATTGTGGTTCTTTTCTATGATTAACCACAAACTGTTCGTTGGTTTTGGTTGATTTTTCTCGCCACTTTCCTATCCCACTTGAGATCCTCATGTAGTGTGTGTGTTGTCGCGTCTTGGTTTTCCTTTTTTTACTTGAGTTTTCCTTGTGCCGAACCATTCCAACATTTGGCAATCCACTTGACCCAATACACCATTCAAGGTAAAGTTGGGTAAGTGACACACATCGACCAACAACATATCCATTTTCTTGGTATCTCTTGTGTGATTTTGCAATGGCTAGGGACGTTGACTTCACAAGTCCGAGTTCGGAGGAAGATGGAAGCCTATTCTACGTCGACAATGCCCACAACTTTTCACCCACCGTGAGCATGTGGAATTTCGTTCCGTTGTGAGTGATGGTTTGGAAAGCTACGAGCATCTCCTACGTGATCAAGATGAAAGATTCAATGATCAATTGGCGCATATCAACATCAACTGATAAAATCTTGCTAACCGCCCACGGTCATCTTCATCTTCACACTGAACAACGAGTTCCTCAAGGTCAAGCCATCCACGTGAGAAACCACATGCTCCTCACCAAGCTCGTCACCATTATCGTCATCACGAAATGAAAGATGGTGGACATCCCCGCCATGAGCATGAACCCCCACCTTCTCCGCAACCTAACCTCCAAAATTGGTATGATGATAGATCACCACCTTCAGCACCTCCTCGACGTCAACAAGGACGTGATGAACCTCTTCAAAAACAACATAGACACCCGGACCTTCGTCAACATCATCCACCACCTCCTCCAAATTCTTCTAATGACTTTGGCCAACATCAAAGGCCCTCAAGGTATAATGTGCGTCACCACCACAATGACCACCAAGAGCAAGAACTTCCTCACCAGCGTCGCGGTGAACAAGACCATCCTCAAAACAATGTGCATGATGATAGTGAACGCTGAGAAGAACAACCCCATGATCGACACGAAGCTCCTCATGGAATTAGGAGACATCCTCCTCCACATGGTCGTTGTCGGACCCCAGACCCAGAGATATACAAACTGTCATGTGCTCCTAGCAGTGGATCCACAAGGGCTTCAGGGTTACCAGCCCCGGCCGCAACAAACAACGGCAGGCAGACCGGATTCATCGGCACGTAGTCCGGATCCCCGGTCTACTACACCTTGTGTCCATGCTAGTCATAACCAGATATGTATACCCAAGCGTCCATGAGTCGGATGAAACTGAAGGAATGGGACCAAAGTTATACAGAGCTGCTATGTGTCCAGAAAGGGCAACAACAATCGAGGGTTACTGGGGTTACCTCGCCCCAGGCCGGATATCTCCGGCAGGCGGGCTTGGACATGGATCATCGGCTCCACAACCCCTCGACTGCGACAACTATGCAGGCATAGCCAAAACGGTATAACAATGGGCTCGAAACCAACAATCGATCAAAGCATCACTCTAGACATGAAAGTTGTATTAAACAAGGCATACTAGAGTAGCTTACACGCAGATGTTACACGACCAACATAGGTCAGGCAACCCAACATTACAACAAGCAGCGAAAGCAAATATGTTGCTATACAACAAGAGCAAAAGGACTAAGAGTCCGAAATATAAGGAACATAGCCAAACCCATACTACAGATACCAGGCTGCCACCTGGGAACCCCTAACTACTCCTCGACATTGAGGTAGAACCCTTCTTCAGCTGCATCGCCGAAGTCTGAAACAAAACAACAACGAGGCAAGGTTGAGTACCAAAGGTACTCAGCAAGACTTGGCTGTTAAGGTCTTTTGCATAAAGCCATCTTTGTTTTCCGAAGTTGAGGAAGAAAAGCACGTGTACTAGAGCATTTCTAAAACAGAGGAGGAATCTACTCAACTACTGAGATCATCATGTTCCTTAGTCCACCAAGTACTTTCTCATCCCCATACTACCTTATGCTACAAGAATCACCCCTCTCGACGTAGTCGAGGAGGCATCCTTCATTCATTGTCAACAAGTTTAGTCATTCCGTTAGAGTTATCTATGACCCCGTGACTTTCACCAAGTTGTCCATAACCGTGGACACGGCTTTACGAAAGATTTATCCCTGCAGGGTGGTACACTTTACCCACACGTATCGACCGACTCTTAGTGCCACGCGGTAACGCTCCTCTCTAAGAGCGCGACAGAGTGTGGTCGACCACGGCCTTTACCTTGCTTAACCCTTTCCATGAGTCTACCCAAACAGGGCCACCCCGTCAACAGGGAGTTGGCCACCTCCTGACGACACCTGTTCTGTGAGTCGGGACAAGATCCGTGTACGTCCATCACTGGTCCCGGTCACGCCCTAGTTTTATCCAAAACGTTTTAGGACACACCCGCAAATGGACAACTCAAACTACGTGACCCATGGAAGTGATCAAACAAGTTAGTCAGCCGAGCGGGGTTCATTGGCCCGCGTGTGGCTGCACGCTCAGTCGGCTTCCGCGGCGATACCTTAAATCCTAGGGTTGGCGAGTACGGAACGAATAACCACTACCGAGGTGGCCTCCCATGCTAGCCTTAGTCAGTTTCATATGCTCAGTACTCACAAATATAACAACATACAAGGTTGTCGAAGTGATCCAAATCATCAACCGGATGAAGTAGATCAGAACACTAAGCATGGCTAAGCATAACACACAAGGCTCTACAATACTCAAACAACCCTAGTCATACTAGGAGGGTAAACAGGTATGAAGGTGACATGTGAGGGAGGGGTCATGCAGTGGATAGGTTTACTCTAACCGACTCAAAACTAAGTTGAATCGTATTCATGAATGTGGGTCCCACCGTACAGTTTAAACACAAAAGGAAAAAAGCCACTTGGCACGCCACGTGGGCAGGTGACGTCACGGTGACGTTACCGTGACCTCACGCGGTGGCCGGCCGGGGACGGAAGTGGTCGCCGGCGGCGTTTCCGGCGACCCCCGGATGCGAGGCTGGGCGCGTTGGGTGCGCCTCGACGCGCTCTACCCAACCGTGGCGGTGCCGCCCGATGAGAGACAACGACGGCGAGCCGCCGTGAAGGAGACGGCGGCGGGAGGTTCGGGCTCCGGCGATCTCTACGATTCCGACCCGGAGAAGGGAAACAGAGGGGATGGGGAGGTTCAGGGGCTCACCACGATCGCGTAGGGAAGCTCAGAGGGACCGGAGGAGAGCTGGAACGGCGGCGCGGTGGAGATTGGCCCGACGGCCGGAGAGGAAGAGGATGACGCGATTCTTCGCGTCTAGGCCATCTCGGCGGCTCCGCGTGCTCGAGGACGGAGAGGAGATCGGCGCGGTTCCGTGGAGATGCTCAGAGAGGCCGCGGAGGCGGCAAAACGACGGTGACAGCAAATCGCCGGTGGCGGTGTGTTCGTGTGCGGAAAAGGAACAGAGGAGGGGAGAGGAGGAAACTCCAGGGGAGGTTCTGCGGGTTAGGCTCGATCTGGATGACTCCTTGAGGTCCTACAGGCCTCCACGTCGACAGGGGCAAGCAGGAGGTGGAGGAGGCGGCGCGGTTGCCTCCCTGGCCGGCGACAAGGAAGAAGAAGTTAAAAGAACTCTTCGCGAATAACCCCCTGGGAAAACTAAGGATTTGCAAAGAGGTCCTTTTGGACCTAAAACAGAACCAAAAACAGGTTTTGAGGGCCTTTTTGTGAAGCAAAAATTGCACAAAATACTTGTTGCAAAGCTCTTCAAATTTGCCACCTTTCTAGCACATAGTTGGTTCACTTTGAAAAACTTTGTAGAACAAATTTATGTGAGGCCGGATTAAGTGACTTTTTGTTAATTCACTGGTTAAATTTTAAAAGCAAAATTTTGGTCCATTTTTCATGCATGCATGCCATGTACTCAACAACTATCTTTATTACACAAAAGTAGGGATGTTACAGTCGTGGAGCACATGATGATATCGACCCATATGCTTTTTTGCTACCCGTCTATGATGAAGACCGCAATGAGAACCACTAGCGTCGCAATCAAGACACCAACATGAGCACCATTCGATTCAATGTCCCTAAGTTCCATGGCGAGTCCGACCCGGATGTTTAACTCTTTTGGGATCTCAAAGTTGACAAAATATTCCGCATTCACAACTTTAGTGATGATAAAAAGGTAGCAACGACTTCTCTTGAATTGGAAGGTTATGCCCTCTTGTGGTGGGAACAAGTGCAAAACCAAAGGATAGCCAATCGCTTACCTCCTACCACAACTTGGAATGAGATGAGAGAAGTTATGCATGCACGATTCGTACCTCCTAAGCGAGATCTACTCAAGAAGCTACAAGATCTCAAGCAAGGATTGAAAATGGTTGATGAGTACTATAAGGAAATGGAAATCCCATGACAAGAGAAAATGTGACGGAACCTCAAGACCACACAATGGCTCGTTTCCTCAATGGCCTCAGTCACCAAATCAAGATAATCATGGAGTTTCAACCGTATGAAAATCTTGTTAGCCTTGTCCATCAGGTTCTCAGAGCCGAGCGCCAACTATTCGATGATCTAAAGTATTCGGAGCAAAAGGCCTACTTCTCCTCTAAGTCTTCAACCTCAACGCCTCCAATGGCTCAAGATTCTACACCAAGTGTCTCCAAAGGAAATTAAAGAGCTCCAAATGCAAAAATAAAGCCTCCTCAACTCTTCAAGAAACAAGTGCCTACCACCAACACAAGTACTTTGCAAGTCAAGTCTAGCTCCATAACTTGACTCAAATGTGGTGGTAACGGACACAAATCATTTGAATGCTCCAACAAGATGACCATGATTGTCAACCATGATGGTGAACGTGACTCAATGAGTGAAGATCAGTACTATGCTATGCACCAAATCGTTGCCAACCCCTTGGATTAAGAACAACTTGATGACGACAACGTCTATTGTGATGTGGACAAAAGCCCATCGTTGGTGGTTACACGAGTGCTAACAACATCCCCTCAAGAAGAGCAAGATCATCGCTGCAACCTCTTCCAAACAAGAGCCGAAATCAATGGAAAGTCCATCAAGGTCATAATCTATGGTGGAAGTTGCCATAACCTTGCTAGCAAAGAGCTTTGTGACAAGTTGCATTTTACATACAATAAACACCCTCACCACTACCATGTGAAATGGCTTAGTGACTTCGGAACCTTCAAGATACAACAAATGGTCCAATTTTCCTTCAAGATTATTCCATATGAAAACACCATGGAGTGTGATGTGGTTCCAATGACCGTGTGCCTTCTTGTACTTGGAAGACATTGGCAATACGATAAGGGTGAAATGGATGATGGACGCACCAATCAATACTCCTTCAAATGGAACAACAAGAACGTTGTGCTTCGTCCTTTGTATCGAAGCCAAATTATCGTTGATAACACAAAGAAGCTTGCCCGCACCCAACAAGAGAACAATTCTAGTGAGATGAGTGGTGAGAGAGCGATCCACCAAAAAGATAGTGAGAGCCACAAGCCAAATATGAGTGGAAAAATCATGAGTGTTCCTAAATGCCTAGGTTTACTTGCCACAAAACGTGAGATGCGAGGACTTCGAGAAAAACCCATCTATACTTCACTTCGAACTAGTGTTTAAAGGAGAAGCACTTGAAACTAACGCCTGATGGTGCAGATCTAGCACTCATTGGGATACCCGAAGAAGAGGGTGTGATGAGCACAATGGTAGGAAGTTTTCCCCTTAGTTAAGAACCAGGGTTATCAATCAAGTAGGAGAAAGAGAATCTTCGGAAGGTTGATGCCCCTGACGGTGGTGCTGGCGCTTCACCGGTGTCAGCAACAACGTGGAACCTGCACACAACACAACCAAAATACTTTGCCCCAACGGTACAGTGAGGTTGTAAATCTCACCGGTTTTGCTGAAAACAATGATTAGACGTATAGTGTGGAAAAACAGTGTATGCTTGCAGAACGTAAAGAAAGCGGGAAATTGTTGTGGTTTGTTTAACAGTGTGGAAAATGGACTGGGGTTCATAGTTTCACTAGTGGTGTCTCTCCATAAAAGATAGCATGCTGGGTGAACAAATTACAGCTGGGAAATTGACAAATAAAGTTTGCACCATAGTGCACAATATGACATGAAGATTACTATATTATTTTGTGCGGGCATTACAACAAGATACATAGACCGACATCCATCTGCATTTATGACTAATAATACACCCTCAGGTTATCATACGAACCCCCTCTGGTATTAAGTTGCAAGCAACAAATAATTGCATTAGACAAAGTGTGTAATGTAAGCAATTATTATGCACTCGGGCACTCTCACCGCTGATTTCTCCCTAATGGCAACAACACATCCTCCCCCTTCATGTTTCTGTCACTCGAGCAAGGCAACAAGGAGGCATGAACCCACTATCGAGCATAAATACTCCCTCTTGGAGTCACTAGCAACTACTTGGTCAGAATAACCACTAGCAACAGAGAGCATGCAAGATCACAAATAGCATATGAAAATAAAGACTATAATCAACTTGGCATAAGGTCAATATTTATTGGATCCAAGCAAACACAGCACAGAGAATTACATAAGATCAATCTCGATCATGATAGGCAGCTCACGAGATCTAAACATGGAGGCATATGAGGAGAAGACAACCATCTAGCTACAGCTAGGAACCCCTAGTCCAAGGATGAACGACTCACGCATCACTCCGGCGACAGGCATGGTCATGTAGAAGCCTCCGGTGATGATCTCCTCTCCCGCAGGGTGACAGAAATAGCTTTAGAACCCCCCTGATCTGGGGTTGACGGTGACGGCGACTGCGGAACTTTTTTAGGGATTTTGAACAGGTGTTTAGGATTTTCCATCCGGGGGACTTAAATAGGCGAAACGGGCAAAGGCGGTGGCGCTCCAGGGGGCACACCTATAGCTGGCACGGCCAGGGGGCGCGCCACCCTATGGTGTGGCGCCCCTCCTGCCCCTCTTCGGCTCCTCTTCGGTCTTCTGGATGCTTCCGGGGAAATTAGGACTTCTGGGGTTCGAATTTTCCAATTCCGGGAATATGTCCAGAACAACTTTTCTGAAACTAAAAAACAGCAGAAAACAAGGAACTAGCTCTGTTGCATCTTGTTAATAGGTTAGTCCAAAAAATCGATAAAAATGACATAAAGAAGGGATAAAACATGTAGAAATTGGCATAATATCATCATGGAGCATCAGAAATTAGGGATACGTTTATGACGCATCAACGGCATAACAAGTTTTCCTCCGCCTGTGTTTCCATTATTATAGTAATTTGAGGACATCTTTCCCGAAGAACTACCACCGGGTCTACCTCCTCTACGAGGCATCGAGCACTGCATCGACCTCATACCGGGTGCTCCAATTCCAAATCGTGCTCCTTATCGCACCAACCCCGAGGATACTAAGGAGATCGAGTGGAAAATCTGATAACTTCTAGATAAAGGTTTCATTCGTGATCCCATAACCCTTGTGATGTTCCGGTCATCCTTGTCCCCAAACAAGATGATACTTCTCGTATGTGCATGGATTGTCATCCTATAAATGCTATCACCGTTAGATATAGACATCACATCCCAAGGCTCGATGATATGCTTGATGAATTGAGTGGTGGCACAATGTTTTCCAAAATCCTTACCTAATAAACTATATTTGACAAATTATCAATCTTTCTTGTCAAGTTAATCATAGCTTCTTGCGAAACAACAATAGACTTTCGGGAAGCATCATCATCTTTTTTCAGATCCAAGACATCTAAATATTTTCTCAAGCCATCATCATATTTCTCTATTATTTGATCAATCATCTTGGTCACTTCATCTCTAAATTTTGTACACTCATCCTACTTGACCACATCATCTGAATTCTTCCTTCCCTACATATCATCACTAGGAGACTCCATTGATTAATGTGTTAGTGAAAGGAAAAATATAGGTGGTGGTGTTCTCACTCAACTCACTCAAAAACAACAAATAATGGTGTGTCTTACCGTTCCAAAGTGAACAGAAATTACTTACCAACAAGTAGAATTGACTAGATGTACCAAGTGTGAGAAGATAATAACCAGGAATATCAATTATTGCAAGAAAAAACAGGGTATATGGTGGGGCTTGGTTGGGATACCTAACAACACAAAAATAGCGACTCTTATTTACTGTATACTGTGATAAAATTCACTAAGGAAACATAGATACTCTTGGAGACAAATGTGGCTATCAACTATATGGATGAATTTGTTGGGAGCACAAGAAAGACACTAGCAAAAGCTCAATTTAAAACAGGCACAAGATTTCTCAATATAGTGTCTCAAAATCACCAAGTAAATGTATCAAGCTCCACTAGTGAAAACATGTGTAATTCGCCTCTTTTCTATTTTTTCTCTTTTCTCTTTCTTTTTCTAATACATTTTCTCTTTTTCTTTTTTTATACTTTTTAAATAGCTTTAGTATCAACTAGGAGCAATATGTAGTGAAAACGGTAATATGACACAAAGATGATCAAAATGAGCAGCCTGTATGAGCAAGAAACAACTAGTCTTATGTGTAGTTCCTAGGTAATTTTTGCAGTAGAAGGGCTATAGATACGGATCACAAAGATTAGAGGTGAAATACTAAATAAAAACAAGGAGAAAACAAAAGAAAACAACTATAGAAACTCACGGCAAAGAACTTGTGGATTTTGTACCGCGGCAGAAGTGAAAACAAGAAGAAAATTGTGCCCGGCAGCGCAGGCGTGTGTGTGCGTGCGGCTCGGCAGAGAAAATTGCTCGCGAAAGCTGTTTATATTGCGGCAGAAAACGAATATGATTAGAACTCGGAATAGGCGTGAAACAACAAAAACACGCAGAAAAGTATGCTCGACAACACTCGAATGGAAACCGAGTAGAATTAGGTGCGTGCGCGGCAGCATAACACGCGCAATTTTGTTGCCCCGCAGTGCTCAGGTTGCACTGCGATTAGAGCTAGGAGCGGCAGGGCGCGACAATGATTTGGAATCCTATACAAGCTAGGTAATCCATGTGAGAAATATTTAAAGAACCCGTGTCGTGGTAGAAATCAAACCCAACTCGAACAAGAAGAGTAACACAGGTAGCAAACAACTTAGCAATGCCATTAGGGTTGTTTTCGTGAGAGATGCACACGGATAACAATATATTTTTGGTGAGATTTTTTATTTAGATGGAAACAAAAGATGCACTAGATGAACTCTAACCCTAATTTAATGAAAACTAAAAAGAAAAATAGGAACACAAATCAACGGAAAACAACAATGAGAGTAGCAATTGGGTGTTGATCTAAGCTCTGGCAAACTCTAACCTAAATATTTCTGTGTGCATTTTTCTGGATAGGAATAAAAAAAACTAACTAGGGGATGGAATTTTCTCATCGAGTAAACCTGTAAATCTGATACCAAGAATATGGGGTGGTCTGATCTTCTCTTGTGAGAAACACGATTTGGTGGATGTATGATAAGATAACTAGGGCTACACTAAAAACTCTTCTCGGATAATCCTTGCTTCCAATGCAACAACAATGAATCCCTTTGGATGTTGTCAGCTACACACTCTTGCACGAAGTAGCCACTGACTATGAAGTGGTCGTGTATCTCCTCATTCCTAGTGGAAAAGAAGATAACACACATAATTTCCAAAGGGGTAATTCTTCAAGATGAATGCTTACAAGCAAGTTCAATCTATGAATCTAGGGTTTATTTTTTACATAGTCTAAAGCTCTCCACATGCAGGTGGGAGTTACTTATGAGGGAGGGGCGGCGACCATAATGGCTATTGCGCAAGCACCACCTATCCCGACCCAAATAAGACTCAATCACTTAAGTTTTGACTCAAACTAGGATACAAACCGACCCATACTTGGGTTCGGCGAACTAAGGGCACACATGCCCAAGCTCTATGGCGCAGCAACTAATTGTTTGGCTCCATTCTCTTTGTTTTCCAGCTGGATATGCTTATTTTTTCACTTGTAAAGCTTGTTTTTGAGCTGCTCCTTGTTTTCCAGCGGTGGTATCTTGTTTTCCAGCTTGTAGTGGTTGTTTTCTGTCGCACCCGGACTTCTAGGGGATACTCACCATACGAACTGAACAGTATTTTGATTGGATTACGGGGCTTACCGGCACCCGCATCTCTTACGAGTAGGCCAACACTTATGTGTGACAACCAATCTTTACTATTCATCGTCGATGTAAACTATCCCGTAGAAATCAGGACACTACCATTGACGTACTTCATACCATACACACATGCTACGTCAACGGCTTTGAACAAGATGATAACATGACATATCTCTAAGACACAAAAGATTGAAATAAGTTGCAACTGGCCCTCACTAGGGCAGAGAATAGCAAATACAATCATCCAGAGGACACATGTCCCAACATAGCATCATTACAACTCAGCGGAAGCATTCAAAGGGTCTGAGTACAGACAAATCCAAATAGGCTTAAGAAGCCGGTGTTTTCCTTCGTCAGCAGCCTCGTCAAACTCCACGTAGTAGCCGTCACCTGGATCCTCGTAAGCGTAGTCTGCGGAAACCACAGCCCCAAAGGGGTCAGTACATAAACGTACTGGCAAGCAAGACTCACAGTTCACCAAAATGTAACCCGTCAACACCAAGCACAGATGCCTTGGGATCAACGGAAGAAAGGGGTATAAAAGCTGCTGTTACTAGCTGCAATAACCAACTACAGAATGTACTACAACTTCCGGTCTAACAGAAAGAGATAAGATAGCGTTTCGTAACCAAATATAGCTAACCACCAAACAAACCCATCCTGGACCTCGCCCCTTATCCAAAGAAGCAATCCGAGGATAACTCACACCGTTGGATTAATGATGGATCAAATTGTTGTGTCAATAAGCCTATTACTAGTCAAGTTATCATTAGTTAGGTGTAAGTTGTTCTGAGTACTTGTTAGCCAGTACTTTCACCAAGTTAACCATAACCACGGAAAACACGGCTTCTCGAGAAGATTTATCCCTGCAGGGGTGCACCAATTTGGCCGTACACGTAAGAATAACCCTCCAGATGGGAAGGCCTTTCCCACCAAGCGGGGCACTCAACACAACTCAACTCTTCTTCACATCAAGCCCAAAGCACCACGTGCTGTGCGTGCGCGGCTAATCGAGCCCCACGAAGAAAAGGGGACCCTCATAGCACTGGAAGACCACGCCGCCCTAAATGCCGACTACAAAAGTTCCACCCTGGCCTCGGGTTCGTACCTGCATATGCGTGCATCAAATGGAAAGCCCGAACTAAGTGTGGTGATTTGGACGAGATGTGAATCGAATCAAATTGAGGGGGGCGCCCATACACGCTTCCCACATGCGGATAGTGCGCTCATCATGGATCAGTAGACAAGACCCTTTTCCTATTAGGGTCGACACTAGCAGGCCTCAAAACCACGCCGGGCCTCCTGCCGGTGCCTTATCAGCAAATTATTATTACCTCAAATTAACAGGTTGTTGTTTAACATCGAGCCCCAGAATATAAGCAGATATGATAACATAAAGTAAATGATAACAGACTCGAGCAAAACAACCCTAAGCATGCTAGTAAGACACGGGCCCAAGCAACGGGGTTTTAGGACTGGAGGTGAGGTAATATCAGGGTTCAGGGTATCATGTGATAGGTTCGTAACAGAAGCAACGATACATATGGCTAGCAGAAATAGACAACGGAAAGTATCGGTAACCAATGTTGAAAGGAACACAATGGTTCATGTGAGTGATAACTTGCCTGCAAACCCAGTAGCCGGGTACTGAGCTAGATCCTCAGAAGGGGTGTCGTAAAGATCGTCGGTATCAACGTCGTCGTCTATCCGAGAAGAAGCAAACAAACAATACAGGAAAAATAAACAATCAACATCATGGCATAGTGCACAATCATGGGATGATGCATGTCAAGTTAATAGATGCATCAAAATAACCTAATTGACATGGTAACACAATTTAAATAGACACATATGCAATTTTGAGTTGCCTATGAAAAGCCCATGGATTTTTGGTTAGATTATTTGTTTTCCAACTGATCAACAGGTGCAAGTGGATTAGTATGATGCATGCATGGGGAAAACAACAAAATAACAACATTAGAACCAATTTAAAATAGGGTTACCAATTTAGAAATTTATTTATTAATTTAGGGAATTTTTGGTGCCTTAAAGGTGACACACAAGTATTTGTTGTTTTCAACCATTTAAATTGTTCAAAACAAATAACAAAATTCATATTTGAAAAGAACATCAAATTTTAGTTAGTTTACATGTTTCACATATTGAAAAAGGAATTAGGATAATTTAATTATAAATTAAACAAGATTAAACAAGTTTTAATTGAGTTTTAAAAAAGTTTGAATTTTATTTGAATTTTATTTTTTCAACACATAAATTCAAACTCACATTTGAAAAGTTCACACTTTGATGGTTTGAAAACATATTTTGCATGTTCAAAAATAATTTAAATTGAGCAAGTTATGATTTTATCAAATTTAAATGAATTAAACAAGGATTAAATTATTTAGGCAATTTAAATTATTCAAACCATTAAACAAAATTTATATTTGAAAAGGTTATTTGAAATAGCATTGAAAACATATTTTATTTGCATGATTTGGATTTAGGATGAATTAGTTATTGAATTTAGAAATTTGCATTTGAATTATTGGAATTTGAAATTTAAATGCATTTGGAATTTTCAAAACAGTACACAATTGGATTATTTGGATAGATGATTAAATTTGGAACAACAAACATATGTAACTTTTATTAATTGGACTTACAGATTAGAAGTTATTAATGTTTTTGTTTTAGGGATTAATTCTGCCATTTAAAATGAATTAGGAATTAAACAGAATCGTGTTAACATTTGTTACAGAACAGCACTCTAGCCGCAGCCACTGTGCGTGGGCCAGGGGGCCAGCGTGGCGTGCCTTGCGCGCGCGTGGCAGTGAGGGCCGCTGACGGGTGGGGTCTGCCCGTCAGCACTGCTCGCGAAAAAAAGGGGGTTTTTATTCAGCGAGAGCGAGGGATCGATCCCTGCACCTCACGCTGCGCACGCTAGCACTGAACCACTGCGGTGTTGCGTTCGTTCTGTCAGTAACGAGGGCGAGTACAGGTTATCGTTCAGATCCAGCCACTAACAGCGACTGAACTTTGCGCTCGACAGCGACTGAACCTGACAGATAAACTTCACCAGCGACGAGCGGTGGACGCTGTGCTACGGGGCGGCGATCTGGTGGTGGTGGAAGCGTGTGCAGTGCGTGCACGGATGTGATGCAAGGAGGGAGGGGAAGTAGCTGGTGGCTCACCACCGTTGTTGGGGTTGCAGCGGCTCGGTGACGAAACGACGGCGTCAGCAGCGGCAGCTCCGTGGACGGCGGCGACGGTGGGGCGAGTCTCCGCGACGGCTGCAGTGTCCAATCGGAGGAGGAGGTGGTGGCGAGTCGATCCCAGCGATCAGATCGCGACGAGGGGCTCTGCAACAATGAAGACGACCACGGGTTCAGGGAAATGGCGCTACGGTGGTCGGAGAGGTGGATGATCGCGGCGTCAAAACAGAGGCTTACCGGGGCTGAGAAAGTGTTGACGAGGGAGAGGAGGGAACAGCGGTTCGTTTCCCGTGAACAGCTAAGAAGGAGACGTACGGGGAGCGGTGGTTGCCATCGGGGTTCAGAGAGGTGGTCGCCGGAGGGAGCTTCAGAGAGGGGAGCTCGAGCAGAGAGAGGGTGAGCGGCGGCGCTAGCGAGGGGAGGAGGAAACCTAGGGGCTACGGTGCGGCGCAGAGCCCTAGGGCTTGTTTTATAGGGTTCGAGGAGCTCGCATCGCCGTCGGAGAGCTCCGATGCCGCCTTGGCGCTCCGGATGAACGCCGTACATGTTGATGACGATGGAATAGAAGCGAGGAAAAAAACGAATCGTTTTCTTCGTTAAGTGGCAGGCTGGGCTGCGCGCGGAAGGAAAACGAGGTGGGCTGGGCGCAGCCCACCCTCTGTTGGCGCCAAAACTTTGATTTTTTAAATTTTCTTTCTCCTTTTTTTTTTGCTGAAAAAGGATTTGGAAGGAAATGATGGGTTTTAGGTTAGTAAAAAAATGTGGAAAAATTAGGGGAAGTTCCTTAGGTCAAAAGCAAACAGATGTTACCTTTTATTTTCAAAAAGTTTGAAATTTGTTTGCTGTTTGAACTTAAACCAAATTTGGGTGAAATTTTAATATTAAATGATCATTAATAAAAACCAACTTTTAAATAGGGTAATCCCTATGGTAATTATAAACAAATTGAGTTGATTTGTTTTGATATCATCATAATTTCAAAGTGATTCTGTTTTGGTGCTTTGATTTGAATTTTAAATGTGTTTTTGGAATTTAAAGGATTGATTAAAACCATCCTTTTAACAAGTGATCACTATGGAATAAAATGAAACAAATTGGTTGTTTTGATTTGTGATTTTTATTTCAAATGTTGTAACAGAGCAAGTATGAAACAATTGTTTGAATAAAGTTTAAATTTGAATTGGGAAAACAGGGGAAAACAGATGCACCAAATAAGAAACAAATGCAAACAGAATGAAAACAATATGATGACATGATGCATTACTTTAATAAACATGCAACAAACATTCTAAGGGGATGGTTTTCATACTTGGGATGTTACATTTTCCAATAGCTCCAACTTGTTTTCCACCTCCTCCATGTTGTTTTCCAGCTCCATGTTTGTGTCACCAATAAACATGATCATACATAAATGCATAGACTTAGGTAGTATAAAATTCTCATAAGCACTAACATCATACTATATTCGGAGTGAATTCACATGTTGTTCTAATTGCATGGCTCTTGATCTTGTTATTGGTCCAACTCTAACTTCATCATGTTTCTCTTGTATAACAACCTCATCATGAGGTAAAGAACTAGGGATGCCCTCATCAATTGGAAGATGCCAGCTACATGAGAAAGTATTGCCTAGGAGATAACAACCAATGCCATCAGAGTTATTGCGTAGTAAATATCGTGTTGACCGTAGGTCTTGTATGGGGCGAGTAAGGCAGCTGTCATCTTTTACCGTTCACATGTCAACTGACTAGTAGAGCCGTACGCTCTAGGACTTGCAAGACTACATGAACATGGGTGGGAGCCCTTAATTGCCACGGACTCTGGGTCTATGATGGTCTGCATAGGGATTCTAGATATCTATCGTGAGGGGTAGAATCTGGGGTAACCTACATGGCCAAAATGGGTGGGCATGTGTTGTGCGAAGAAGCATGGTTTGGTTTGGATCAACAAACATGCCCCACACCTATATGGGTCTGGACAGGAACTTGATCCTGGTTGTGCAACATTGTCTGGATCACCTATGGGTAAAGTAGCACACCTTGGCATATTGTAAAATGAATTGACATGTTTCCCCCTGTTCCGGGAAGGAGCTGCGAAGGTTGCAGGAAAGGAGTTCCATGAAGTTCTAGCTCATGTGAAGATTTGGTGGGAATAGTTTTCAATATTAAAAGCAACCTCTTGAAGAAATATTTGCAAAACACCTTGAATTAGCTTTGAGTCTTTAGAGTGTAAAGCTGTAGTTAGTGCATCAAACTACCCACTGTATATCATGAACTTGTTGAGTAATGCTTGTTACTCATTCGTTCCCGTTTGACCCCCTACTTAGATTTGAAGCCTTAAGGGAGATCTTCATATTGAAGCCATCGCCATCTAATGAAGCTAGGAGGAGTCATATATTACATAGCCGGTGAAGCATCGTCATCAACAACGCCGGTGAAGGAGAAGTTATCTAGTTGAAGGAGGAGTCCATTCCTGGACATAGTTTCTCAAATGCCATTGATTACCACAGTGATAAGCCGTACTAGATTAGGTTCTGAGCTAGAGTTATTCTCCATCTTAGAGTTACGAATTGCTTCTATGATGTTTCTTTTGCATGAGATATTTTTGATACTTAAATGGAAGATTCTCGAGATTTTGTAATTAATATGTATGTATCCTATAGCTTTGTTTGGACCTGCTATGTTTCTGTTGTACCACTCCAAGGGATGTAATATTCATAGATAAGTCCTTCTATGAGTATTATGTCAATGACTTGTGCACTACACCTGAAGTGGTGTGCTGGGTCACCGCATCTCTGATGCTAAGAAATTTGTGAAGACTTCTAGTTTCAAGCGAAGAGTATACAACAACCAACACAGGACTCGCACACGATACCAATATCTTGGTCATTTGCGGTGTGGGGGATAGACATCGCCGGGTAGCTTCGTAGAGTTTTTGAAGGATATGAGTATTTGTTCATTGACATAGACAAGTTAACAAAATGGATTAAAGTGGAACCAATGTGAAACATAATAGCTCAGGTGGCGATCATGTTTGCCAAAGTGCTGATATGCATATTTGGAGTACTCAACCAGACCATCACGGACGATGGATCACAATTCGCAAGAAATGACTTCATGGGACACTATGAATACATGGGAACCAAGGTATGTTTTTTCTCTTTAGTGGCACACCCGCATAGTAATCACCGAGTAGAATGAGCTAACATGAAGGTTCTGAGAGGACTCCAGACTAGGACATTCAGCAAGAGTGAATCGCAAGGCAAAAACTACCGTCATTGCGTTCTATGGTTGCTAATGACCACGTGAAGCTGAGCCACTTGAGAAAAACTCCTTCTTCCTCAGCTACGTAGCTGAAGTTTTTTTACCTTCCGAGCTAAAGCATGGAGCTCCCCATGTGCAAGCCTATGATCTGGTCATCTGTAACATCCCAAGTATGAAAAATAGCCATTAGAATGTTTTGCTCTCTGTTATTTTATGTTTTGCATCATGCATCATGTTGATTGCATTTGTTTTGCTTGTTTTTCATTTGTTTTCCAACTGTTTTCCTTTGTTTTCTATTTGAATTTCAACTCAAATTTTAAACCTTTTGTTTCATCCTTGTGATGTTACAATTTCCAAATGAATGTTTCAAATCAAAACAACCAATTGTTTCCATTAACTGTTGTTTTGTTCTAACAAAATTCATTTAATATCAAACCCTTTTCATATTCAATTATGATTTTCTTCCAAACAACAACCATGTTGAAAGTTATGAAAATTGCAAAAAAAATCAATCATTTGTTTCCATAAGGTTCAACCGTTAAAATTATGGCTTTTAATAATTTAATTAATCCAAACTTACTTCCAATGTTATCTCAAATTCAATTGCAAACAGTACCCACTTTTGAAATTATGAAATAACCAAAACATTTGTGCTCATTTGTTTCCAATTAAAATCATTTGATCACCATAATTAAAATAGTGTTTTCAATAACCACTTAACCACAAATTTCAATCAAATTCATTCCAATTCAAAACAGCACCATAATTCAATTAAGTTGAAATGCCAAACTTGCATTTGGTTACCAATCCATTAAGGAGCTAACCCAAATTTTTCTAATATTTTTGCTAACCCAAAAACTCACCTTTTTCTTCCCTTTCCATTTTCTGCAAAAAAAAATAAAACATAACAAAAAGAATAAAAACTAGAGGGAGAGAGAGAGCAACCAGCAGCCAGCCCATCTCTTTTCCCCCAGCCCACCTTTCCCACAGAGCCCATACCTTTTCTTCCTCCTCGTGATGTCATCTCTGTACAAACCCATCAACCACCGCAGGATCACGTCCCCCCTCCTCTGATGCTTGCCGTACCAAGCTCCTCCCCACCATAAAACTGGCCTCCCCCCTCTGCCCTAGCCTAGCCCTACCCCTCCTCATCCTCCACAGCGCCGCCATCCTTCCTCTCCCCCTCGATCTCTTCTCCAAAAACCTCTGCCTTTCTTCTGTTTCTGAACCAGTGCGCCACCACACCTCCTCCCCATAGCCCCGACCACCACGGCCACCTCGAGGTTCATCTGGCTAGGGGAATGGAACCGCCACATCACGCTCTCCATCTTTGGTGAAGGCGTCGTGGTCCGAGGAGGCTCCCGGCGGCCGCGGCGTCGAGGTTTTCCGCCGGCCAACTCCCTGTCCGCCCACGATCTGCACCGATCCGCCACCCTCCAGTCTGCTCGAAGGCACCCCAGGTGCGCTCCTCGCCTCCCTCCCTCTCTTCTCTCATCCCTCTCCCTTCGCTCACGACCGCAGCGCCTCCACCCCCCGGCCACCACCGCGGGCGTAGCAGCTGCCGGCGAGCAGCTGCCGTTCGCTGCTGTCTGTTTCCCTGTCGAGATGCAGAGCGGAGCAATGAGGTTCAGTTAGAAAAAAAATCCCAGCGAGCGACAGCATAACCCCCCGAGTCCCCCTTCCCTGTCACCACACAGCACACCATCCCAACTGGCAGCAGCCGCGCGCATCGAGCCCACAGATCGCGGGGTCGAATCCCCAACCCCCCACGTTTTTTCTTCCGAATTGTTCAGTGCATCTTCTTGAACCTTATCCTCACCGCAGCTCCCCTTCCTATCACAAATCAAAGCCCACCCCACTGGTTAACACCCCAATCTCACAGCAGGAGGTAGGGGGTTCGAGTCCCCCCTCTCCCAAATAAAACCAACCTTTTTATTTTCATTTGTTTAGTCACAGCAACATCTCAGATTCACACATAGGTCCTTGTAATCTTTTCTAGACCCCTGTAATTATTTTTCCTAAGTCCCTAGTGAATTAAAAATGGCAGATTTGCACCCTAAATCTCTAAAATGCATAACTAATTCATCTTAACTCCAATTTTAACTTTTTAAATATGTTTTCTGTCCCAAATTGAATGTTCTATCCAAATATAAAATTTGTTTACTGTTTTGAATATTTTAAATTGGTGCAATATTTGAAATCTTGTTTAATTCACTTAATTTTGCAAAAATCATAACTTGAGCACAAAAATTCCAAATTCCACAAACTTAATATGTTTTCCAATAAACTTTTCATGTACTTTCCAAATATAAATTTTGTTTGCTGTTTCGAATAATTTAAATTGCTGAAACAACTGTTTTCTTATTTATTGCATTTAAAATTGCCAAAATAATAACTTGCTCATTTTAAATCCAATTTCAACAAATAAAATATGTTTTCCATGCAAAATTAAACCACCTTTCCAAATATAAAATTTGTTTCATGTTCTGAATAATTAAAATTGGTTAAATGATTTAAACCTTGTTTAAATCATTTAATATTGCTAAATTCATAACTTGATCAAATTAAATTCTTTTGTTACATATAAAATATGTTTTCAAACCATCAAAGTATAAACTTTTCAAATATGAGTTTGGTTTAATGTTTTGAACAAATAAAAATTCAAATAAGTTCATGTTTGAATTAAATTCATTTAATTCTTGCTTAAACTTGTTTAATTCATAAATAATTTATTTGAAATCCTTTTTCAACAAGTGAAACATGCAATCCACCTAAAATTTGGTGTTCTTTTCAAATATGAACTTTGTTATCTATGTTGAACAATTTAACTTGTTGAAAACAACAAATGTTTGTGTGACACCTTTAAGGAACCAAAATTTCCTAACTTAATAAATGCATTTCCAAACTGGGTAAACCTTATTTCTATTTGCTTCTATTGTTGTTATTTTGTTGTTTTCCTCATCCATGCATCATGCTAATCCACTTTCACATGTTGCTTAGTTGTAAAACAATTAATTCAACCATAATTCATGGGCTTTTCATATGCAACTCAGTTGCATGTGGGTCCATTTAATCATGTTGTTACCACATCAACTAGTTTATTTTGATGCATCAAATAAATGGTCATGCATCATCCCATGTTTGTGCACTATGCCATGTTATTGATTGTTTGTTCTCTGTGTTGTTTGTTTGCCTCTTCTCGGATACACGACGACGTTGAGACCGACGACACTTACGACACCCCTTCTAAGGAGTTAGCTCAGTACCAGGCCACTGGGTTTGCAGGCAAGTTATCACTCACATGAACCATTGTGTTCCTTTCAACATTGGTTACCGATACTTTCCGTTGTCTATTTCTGCTAGCCTTAGTAGTAGTTGTTTCTGTTACGAACCTATCACATGAATCCCTTAACCCTGATATTGCCTCACCTCCACTCCTACAACCCCATTGTTTGAGCCAGTGTCTTACTAGCATGCTTAGGGTTGTTTGGCTCGAGTCTGTACCCGTTACTTTCCGTTACTAGATTACTTTATGTTCTGGGGGCTCGATGTTTAATCAATCAATCATGCTAATATTATTGTTAAATAATAATTTGATGATAAGGCACCGGCAGGAGGCCCTGCGTGGTTTTGAGGCCTGCTAGTGTCGACCCTAATAGGAAAAGGGTCTTGTCTACTGATCATGATGAGCGCACTAACCGCATGTGGGAAGCGAGTATGGGCGCCCCCCTCAATTTGATTCGATTCGCATCTCGTCCAAATCGCCTCATTTAGTTCGTGTTTTCCATTTGCCGCATGCATGTTTTTGCGAGCCCAGGCCAGGGTGGAACTTTTGTAGTCGGCATATAGGGGGACACGGTCTTAGAGTGCTATGAGGGTCCCTTTTCTTCGGGGCTCGATTAGCCGTGCGCCCAAGGTGCTTTGGGCTTGATGCGAAGAAGAGTTGGGTTGTGTAGAGTACCTCGCTTGGTGGGTTGATCCCCCGTCTGGCGGGTTATTCTTACGTGTACGGCCAAATTGGTGCACCCCTGCAGGGATAAATCTTCTCGAGAAGCCGTGTTTTCCGCGGTTATGGACTACTTGGTGAAAGTACTGGCTAACAAGTACTCAGGACAACTTAAACCTAATGATTAACAACCTTACACCCAATGATTAACAACTTGACTAGTAATAGGCTTATTGACACAATAATCTAAACCATCATTAATCCAACTGTGTGAGTTATCCTCGGATTGCTTCTTTGGATAAGGGGCGAGATCCAGGATGGGTTTGTTTGGAGTTAGCAATAGTTGGTTACGATACACGATCTTATCTCCTTTCTGTTAGCCGGAAGTGTTAGAGCAGCCAGTTGCAGCATCCTTTTTATCCCCTTACTTCCGTTGAACGCAAAGCATCTGTGCTTGGTGTTGACGGGTTACACTTTGGTGAATTGTGAGTCTTGCTTGCCAGTACGTTTATGTACTGACCCCTTTGGGGCTGTGGTTTCCGCAGACCTACGTTTCCGAGGATCTACATGGTGGCTACTACGTGGAGTATGACGAGACTGCTGACGAGTAGATAGCGGACCCGGAAAGGATCCGAGACTTCGTGGATGGGCTCCGTCTTTTCGTTTCCGGCCTCTTAGGCCTATTTGGATCTTGTCTGTACTCAGACATTGTGGATGCTTCCGCTGTGATGTAATGATGATATGTTGGGACATGTGTCCTCTGAATGATTGTATTTGCTATCTCTGCTCTAATGAGAGCCATTTGCAACTTATTTCAATCTTTGGTGTCGTAGAGATCTGTTGTGATATCAGTTGTTCAACGCCGTTGACGTACCATGTGTGTATGGTTTGAAGTACGTCAATGGAAGTGTCCTGATTTCTATGGGATAGTTTACGTCGACGCTGAACAGATAGGGGTTGGTTGTCACACATACGTGTGTTGGCCTACTCGTAAGAGGACGCGGGTGCCGGTAAGCCCCGTAATCCAATCTACTACTGTTCACCGGAACGGCGCATATCCTTTAGAAGTCCGGGTGCGACAAATGGTATCAGAGCCTGTCTGCCTGTTGGATCCCTTTTTACTGGTCGCAGTTGAGTCTAGAAACTATTTTGTAGCTATATAGGAAAAATGAAACGTGAGAGTAGGAATTCTGTTCTTTTTCTTCTTTCCCCACCCACCCGCCCTTTTCTGGTAAGGAAGTGCAACGTTGTTTTCCCTTCTCATCTAAACTTTCAAGTTAGGTTTTCACGTATTCTGGTTTCTCTAGGATGGTTATATCTACTAGACCATAGGAATGGAGGTGGTTGCGACATGATTTATCATGTTGCCTACTCACGATTGAGAACGGAGGCGTGTAAGCCCCGGAAGCAAATCCTCTATTCCTTAAGCAGTAGATATTGATCCTCTAGAAGCCCGGATCGGTTTTCCGTAGTACCTCAGGAGTTTTGTTCTCGTTTTCCCGGTGTTGCTTCAATATCCTGTTCTTCTCAACATCCTTTTCGTCCGTCGAAAACTTGTTGTTGCTTTCCATTTCAGTTCTGCTACCGGCGTCTAATCAATAACCCTGTTCCACCCTTCTGACAGATAGCCTATTCTCCAAATGAATCAAGTTCTATCCAGCTATACACCCTCAATACAAAACCTCTCCCTTTACTTGAAAATGTTCGGGTGGTTTCCAAATTCCCTGACATCCTTCCAGAAGAGTTGCCAGGAATGCCTGTCATCTTGAAATTCCAGAAAACTATCCAAGGTGCACGATGTGTTTCACGTGTCACAACTCAAGAGGATCTTCGCAAGAAGTATCCGGACCTTTTCTTTTCTCAGTAGGAATCTCGGGGCACGATTCCTTCAAGGGGGGCGTTTTGTAACATCCCAAGTATGAAAAATAGCCATTAGAATGTTTTGCTCTCTGTTATTTTATGTTTTGCATCATGGCATCATGTTGATTGCATTTGTTTTGCTTGTTTTTCATTTGTTTTCCAACTGTTTTCCTTTGTTTTCCTTTGTTTTCTATTTGAATTTCAACTCAAATTTTAAACCTTTTGTTTCATCCTTGTGATGTTACAATTTCCAAATGAATGTTTCAAATCAAAACAACCAATTGTTTCCATTAACTGTTGTTTTGTTTCTAACAAAATTCATTTAATATCAAACCCTTTTCAAATTCAATTATGATTTTCTTCCAAACAACAACCATGTTGAAAGTTATGAAAATTGCAAAACAAATCAATCATTTGTTTCCATAAGGTTCAACCATTAAAATTATGGCTTTTAATAATTTAATTAATCCAAACTTACTTCCAATGTTATCTCAAATTCAATTGCAAACAGTACCCACTTTTCAAATTATGAAATAACCAAAACATTTGTGCTCATTTGTTTCCAATTAAAATCATTTGATCACCATAATTAAAATAGTGTTTTCAATAACCACTTAACCACAAATTTCAATCAAATTCATTCCAATTCAAAACAGCACCATAATTCAATTAATTTGAAATGCCAAACTTGCATTTGGTTACCAATCCATTAAGAAGCTAACCCAAATTTTTCTAATATTTCTGCTAACCCAAAAACTCACCTTTTTCTTCCCTTTCCATTTTCTGCAAAAAAAAATAAAAGATAACAAAAAGAATAAAAACTAGAGGGAGAGAGAGAGCAACCAGCAGCCAGCCCATCTCTTTTCCCCCAGCCCACCTTTCCCACAGAGCCCATACCCCTTCTTCCTCCTCGTGATGTCATCTCCGTACGAACCCATCAACCACCGCAGGATCACCTCCCCCCTCCTCTGATGCTTTCCGTACCAAGCTCCTCCCCACCATAAAACTGGCCTCCCCCTCTGCCCTAGCCTAGCCCTACCCCTCCTCATCCTCCACAGCGCCGCCATCCTTCCTCTCCCCCTCGATCTCTTCTCCAAAAACCTCTGCCTTTCTTCTGTTTCTGAACCAGTGCGCCACCACACCTCCTCCCCATAGCCCCGACCACCACGGCCACCTCGAGGTTCATCTGGCTAGGGGAATGGAACCGCCACATCACGCTCTCCATCTTTGGTGAAGGCGCCGTGGTCCGAGGAGGCTCCCGGCGGCCGCGGCGTCGAGGTTTTCCGCCGGCCAACTCCCTGTCCGCCCACGATCTGCACCGATCCGCCACCCTCCAGTCCGCTCGAGGGCACCCCAGGTGCTCCTCGCCTCCCTCCCTCTCTTCTCTCATCCCTCTCCCTTCGCTCACGACCGCAGCGCCTCCACCCCCCGGCCACCACCGCGGGCGCAGCAGCTGCCGGCGAGCAGCTGCCGTTCGCTGCTGTCTGTTTCCCTGTCGAGATGCAGAGCGGAGCAATGAGGTTCAGTTAGAAAAAAAATCCCAGCGAGCGACAGCATAACCCCCCGAGTCCCCCTTCCCCGTCACCACACAGCACACCATCCCAACTGGCAGCAGCCGCGCGCATCGAGCCCACAGATCGCGGGGTCGAATCCCCAACCCCCCACCTTTTTTCTGTTTCTTCCGAACTAGTTCAGTGCATCTTCTTGAACCTTATCCTCACCGCAGCTCCCCTTCCTATCACAAATCAAAGCCCACCCCACTGGTTAACACCCCAATCTCACAGCAGGAGGTGAGGGGTTCGAGTCCCCCCTCTCCCAAATAAAATCAACCTTTTTATTTTCATTTGTTTAGTCACAGCAACATCTCAGATTCACACATAGGTCCTTGTAATCTTTTCTAGACCCCTGTAATTATTTTTCCTAAGTCCCTAGTGAATTAAAAATGGCAGATTTGCACCCTAAATCTCTAAAATGCATAACTAATTCATCTTAACTCCAATTTTAACTTTTTAAATATGTTTTCTGTCCCAAATTGAATGTTCTATCCAAATATAAAATTTGTTTACTGTTTTGAATATTTTAAATTGGTGCAATATTTGAAATCTTGTTTAATTCACTTAATTTTGCAAAAATCATAACTTGAGCATAAAAATTCCAAATTCCACAAACTAAATATGTTTTCGAATCAACTTTTCATGTACTTTCCAAATATAAATTTTGTTTGCTGTTTTGAATAATTTAAATTGCTGAAAACACTGATTCTTATTTATTGCATTTAAAATTGCCAGAATAATAACTTGCTCATTTTAAATCCAATTTCAACAAATAAAATATGTTTTCCATGCAAAATTAAACCACCTTTCCAAATATACAATTTGTTTCATGTTCTGAATAATTAAAATTGGTTAAATGATTTAAACCTTGTTTAAATCATTTAATATTGCTAAATTCATAACTTGATCGAATTAAATTCTTTTGGGACATATAAAATATGTTTTCAAACCATCAAAGTATAAACTTTTCAAATATGAGTTTGGTATAATGTTTTGAACAAATAAAAATTCAAATAAGTTCATGTTTGAATTAAATTCATTTAATTCTTGCTTAAACTTGTTTAATTCATAAATAATTTATTTGAAATCCTTTTTCAACAAGTGAAACATGCAATCCACCTAAAATTTGGTGTTCTTTTCAAATATGAACTTTGTTATCTATGTTGAACAATTTAACTTGGTGAAAACAACAAATGTTTGTGTGACACCTTTAAGGAACCAAAATTTCCTAACTTAATAAATGCATTTCCAAACTGGGTAAACCTTATTTCTATTTGCTTCTATTGTTGTTTTCCTCATCCATGCATCATGCTAATCCACTTTCACATGTTGCTTAGTTGTAAAACAATTAATTCAACCATAATTCATGGGCTTTTCATATGCAACTCAGTTGCATGTGGGTCCATTTAATCATGTTGTTACCACATCAACTAGTTTATTTTGATGCATCAAATAAATGGTCATGCATCATCCCATGTTTGTGCACTATGCCATGTTATTGATTGTTTGTTCTCTGTGTTGTTTGTTTGCCTCTTCTCGGATACACGACGACGTTGAGACTGACGACACTTACGACACCCCTTCTAAGGAGTTAGCTCAGTACCAGGCTACGGGGTTTGCAGGCAAGTTATCACTCACATGAACCATTGTGTTCCTTTCAACATTGGTTACCGATACTTTCCGTTGTCTATTTCTGCTAGCCTTAGTAGTAGTTGTTTCTGTTACGAACCTATCACATGAATCCCTTAACCCTGATATTGCCTCACCTCCACTCCTACAACCCCATTGTTTGAGTCAGTGTCTTACTAGCATGCTTAGGGTTGTTTTGCTCGAGTCTGTACCCGTTACTTTCCGTTACTAGATTACTTTATGTTCTGGGGGCTCGATGTTTAATCAATCAATCATGCTAATGTTATTGTTAAATAATAATTTGATGATAAGGCACCGGCAGGAGGCCCTGCGTGGTTTTGAGGCCTGCTAGTGTCGACCCTAATAGGAAAAGGGTCTTGTCTACTGATCCATGATGAGCGCACTAACCGCATGTGGGAAGCGAGTATGGGTGCCCCCCTCAATTTGATTCGATTCGCATCTCGTCCAAATCGCCTCATTTAGTTCGTGTTTTCCATTTGCCGCATGCATGTTTTTGCGAGCCCAGGCCAGGGTGGAACTTTTGTAGTCGGCATATAGGGGGACACGGTCTTAGAGTGCTATGAGGGTCCCTTTTCTTCGGGGCTCGATTAGCCGTGCGCCCAAGGTGCTTTGGGCTTGATGCGAAGAAGAGTTGGGTTGTGTAGAGTACCTCGCTTGGTGGGTAGATCCCCCGTCTGGCGGGTTATTCATACGTGTACGGCCAAATTGGTGCACCCCTGCAGGGATAAATCTTCTCGAGAAGCCGTGTTTTCCGCGGTTATGGACTACTTGGTGAAAGTACTGGCTAACAAGTACTCAGGACAACTTAAACCTAATGATTAACAACCTTACACCCAATGATTAACAACTTGACTAGTAATAGGCTTATTGACACAATAATCTGAACCATCATTAATCCAACTGTGTGAGTTATCCTCGGATTGCTTATTTGGATAAGGGGCGAGATCCAGGATGGGTTTGTTTGGAGTTAGCTATAGTTGGTTACGATACACGATCTTATCTCCTTTCTGTTAGCCGGAAGTGGTAGTAACTCTGTAGTTGTTAGAGCAGCTAGTTGCAGCATCCTTTTTATCCCCTTCCTTCCGTTGAACCCAAAGCATCTGTGCTTGGTGTTGAAGGGTTACACTTTGGTGAATTGTGAGTCTTGCTTGCCAGTACGTTTATGTACTGACCCCTTTGGGGCTGTGGTTTCCGCAGACCTACGTTTCCGAGGATCTACATGGTGGCTACTACGTGGAGTATGACGAGACTGCTGACGAGTAGATAGCGGACACGGGCAGGATCCGAGACTTCGTGGATGGGCTCCGTCTTTTCGTTTCCAGCCTCTTAGGCCTATTTGGATCTTGTCTGTACTCAGACATTGTGGATGCTTCCGCTGTGATGTAATGATGATATGTTGGGACATGTGTCCTCTGAATGATTGTATTTGCTATCTCTGCTCTAATGAGAGCCATTTGCAACTTATTTCAATCTTTGGTGTCGTAGAGATCTGTTGTGATATCAGTTGTTCAACGCCGTTGATGTACCATGTGTGTATGGTTTGAAGTACGTCAATGGAAGTGTCCTGATTTCTATGGGATAGTTTACGTCGACGCTGAACAGATAGGAGTTGCTTGTCACACATACGTGTGTTGGCCTACTCGTAAGAGGACGCGGGTGCCGGTAAGCCCCGTAATCCAATCTACTACTGTTCACCGGAACGGCGAGTATCCTTTAGAAGTCCGGGTGCGACAAATGGTATCAGAGCCTGTCTGCCTGTAGGATCCCTTTTTACTGGTCGCAGTTGAGTCTAGAAACTATTTTGTAGCTATATAGGAAAAATGAAACGTGAGAGTAGGAATTCTGTTCTTTTTCTTCTTTCCCCACCCACCCTCTCTTTTCTGGTAAGGAAGTGCAACGTTGTTTTCCCTTCTCATCTAAACTTTCAAGTTAGGTTTTCACGTATTCTGGTTTCTCTAGGATGGTTATATCTACTATACCATAGGAATGGAGGTGGTTGTGACATGATTTATCATGTTGCCTACTCACGATTGAGAACGGAGGCGTGTAAGCCCCAGAAGCAAATCCTCTATTCCTTAAGCAGTAGATATTGATCCTCTAGAAGCCCGGATCGGTTTTCCGTAGTACCTCAGGAGTTTTGTTCTCGTTTTCCCAGTGTTGCTTCAATATCCTGTTCTTCTCAACATCCTTTTCGTCCGTTGAAAACTTGTTGTTGCTTTCCATTTCAGTTCTGCTACCGGCGTCTAATCAATAACCCTGTTCCACCCTTCTGACAGATAGCCTATTCTCCAAATGAATCAAGTTCTATCCAGCTATACACCCTCAATACAAAACCTCTCCCTTTACTTGAAAATGTTCTGGTGGTTTCCAAATTCCCTGACATCCTTCCAGAAGAGTTGCCAGGAATGCCTGTCATCTTGAAATTCCAGAAAAACTATCCAAGGTGCACGATGTGTTTCACGTGTCACAGCTCAAGAGGATCTTCGCAAGAAGTATCCGGACCTTTTCTTTTCTCAGTAGGAATCTCGGGGCGCGATTCCTTCAAGGGGGGCGTTTTGTAACATCCGAAGTATGAAAAATAGACATTAGAATGTTTTGCTCTCTGTTATTTTATGTTTTGCATCATGGCATCATGTTGATTGCATTTGTTTTGCTTGTTTTTCATTTGTTTTCCAACTGTTTTCCTTTGTTTTCTATTTGAATTTCAACTCAAATTTTAAACCTTTTGTTTCATCCTTGTGATGTTACAATTTCCAAATGAATGTTTCAAATCAAAACAACCAATTGTTTCCATTAACTGTTGTTTTGTTTCTAACAATTCATTTAATATCAAACCCTTTTCAAATTCAATTATGATTTTCTTCCAAACAACAACCATGTTGAAAGTTATGAAAATTGCAAAACAAATCAATCATTTGTTTCCATAAGGTTCAACCATTAAAATTATGGCTTTTAATAATTTAATTAATCCAAACTTACTTCCAATGTTATCTCAAATTCAATTGCAAACAGTACCCACTTTTGAAATTATGAAATAACCAAAACATTTGTGCTCATTTGTTTCCAATTAAAATCATTTGATCACCATAATTAAAATAGTGTTTTCAATAACCACTTAACCACAAATTTCAATCAAATTCATTCCAATTCAAAACAGCACCATAATTCAATTAATTTGAAATGCCAAACTTGCATTTGGTTACCAATCCATTAAGGAGCTAACCCAATTTTTTCTAATATTCTTGCTAACCCAAAAACTCACCTTTTTCTTCCCTTTCCATTTTCTGCAAAAAAAAAATAAAACATAACAAAAAGAATAAAAACTAGAGGGAGAGAGAGAGCAACCAGCAGCCAGCCCATCTCTTTTCCCCCAGCCCACCTTTCCCACAGAGCCCATACCCCTTCTTCCTCCTCGTGATGTCATCTCTGTACGAACCCATCAGCCACCGCAGGATCACCTCCCCCCTCCTCTGATGCTTGCCGTACCAAGCTCCTCCCCACCATAAAACTGGCCTCCCCCTCTGCCCTAGCCTAGACCTACCCCTCCTCATCCTCCACAGCGCCGCCATCCTTCCTCTCCCCCTCGATCTCTTCTCCAAAAACCTCTGCCTTTCTTCTGTTTCTGAACCAGTGCGCCACCACACCTCCTCCCCATAGCCCCGACCACCACGGCCACCTCGAGGTTCATCTGGCTAGGGGAATGGAACCGCCACATAACGCTCTCCATCTTTGGTGAAGGCGCCATGGTCCGAGGAGGCTCCGTGGCGGCCGCGGCGTCGAGGTTTTCTGCCAGCCAACTCCCTGTCCGCCCACGATCTGCACCGATCCGCCACCCTCCAGTCCGCTCGAGGGCACCCCAGGTGCGCTCCTCGCCTCCCTCCCTCTCTTCTCTCATCCCTCTCCCTTCGCTCACGACCGCAGCGCCTCCACCCCCTTGCATTGATGTTCATGGATCCTTGCTCTTCCTGGAATGAGCGATCTCTCAGGGTATATGGCAGTTCGCATTGGTTGGCGCCTGAGAGATGGTACCCCTTTGGCAACTGGTCTGAGCTCTCCATGGAAATTCGCTTGATATGAAGCACATACTAGGTAACCCATGCTCGACTAGTGATGGTTCCTTAAGGGATGGGACTCAATGTTCAACAGGTTAGCGCATGACAAAACAACTGGCACGGTTCCATGTGCATTTAAAGATTCCTTCCCAGGCACCGAACTTCTAGATAATATGCAACGGAGTTTCATATCGGTGTCGGGGAGCATAACATAGGATAGCAGTTATTTTCTTAGGTTTTTTTCCATTCAGTTAGAACTTTTTATTTTTCTGTCCTAACGATGGGCTTGGGGAAATCCAAGACCAACATAACACTATGGAGGATATTACCGCTCCATGATAGAAGTCTCTCTCTCCGATGACGCCTGGAAGAGAGAGAAACAATCACAACCGTATGATGCAGGTACTCCAAGAGGAGAAAAGTGGCCACTCGGACGTCTCAAACCATTTGCTAGTTCAAGGACAAAAACAAATATCATCAAGTTGCCTACCCCGTGATGGATGATCTGATGGAAGTCACTCTAGTTCCTATTTCTGTCGCAACTCCCGGGAGGCATTGGTATGGATGAAAGGGAATATGAAGGGCTCCGGCATGGGGGCTCACCAAGTTTGCAAAGATCGGCTCGCAAGGATTAAACAAGCTCTTCCCCACTAAAAAGGCTAAGTTCGACCGTGCTTTGACTTTTGGGCTTAGCCCCAACTGACTCGGTGTGCATCGTAGGGACCACGCCTAGAGGCTACGGTCACAACCGTGGAAATGCGGGTTCCCATTGTCGTTGTCAAAGAGGGCCCAGAAGACAAGGCCTCTCCATCAAGGCCAAAAACGGAAAGGAACACAAGACACTCCGTATAAGACCCAGGGGTATCTTCCCCTTGAAGGCCATCTACGCATGATTTGGAATGGGGGACCCCGAATAACAGCCCTGCGATCGGAAGCCATGATGCAAAGGATGACGATCCAAGATCATTGGGGGACATGCTGGCAAAAACCATCATTTTCGGTCCGCATTCCCTCCCGTTGGAGGTAATCAAGAAACATATCCCTACGCACCCAAGGGCGGGAAATAAGGATGAATACGTCCTTACACAACCTTCTATGATATTCCACACTCATCTAGAGGAGAACTGTGGGCAAGAAGCACGGCCCTACTCACATGATGGACACGTGAGCCTAATGAGGACATCCCGAGCTCTTCACCAATAAACACACATGATTATTTTGCTTCTCAAGATAATACCAATCGAGTGAGACTTAGACCTATGACAAGATCAAGAACCAAGTTATTAGAACAACATGTGAACTCACTCATAATAGAATATGATGTTTGTGATACTGAGAATTTTATACTAACAAATTCTATGCATTTATGTATGATCGGGGTTGTTGATAACACAAACATTAATGGAGGAGAGCATCAAGAGGAGCTGGAAAACATCAAGCACAAGATAGAAAACAACAAGTGAATGATAAAAAACAAGAAGGAGCAGCTGGAAAATAGAAGCCAAAAGCTGGAAAACAAGGTGGAGCTGCTGGAAAACAAAGGAGAAATGCATGGAAAATAGAAGGTGGCCCATCACAGCATGTGAATGCGCCAGGAGAGTCTTAGTAGTTTAGGGAAACATGCCCTGTGAGTCCTTATTTGGGCTAGACTCTCATTGAGTTCGGTTTGTATTTTTAAATTGGATTAAGTAGAATACAATGAGGAGGAGGTGCACCCCACCCCTTTGGCTGCACCCCTAGCCCCTCATAAATAGTTGCCCCTTGCAGCCTGAATAGGTTAGACTACATTTAAAAAAATACACCTTAGCCTTTAGATTCTATCGCTTCGTAAGCTTTCATCGTGAAGTAAAGAACCCCTTGCAAATTCTGCGTGTTATGATCTATTCCATTGGGAACTAGAAGGTACATGACCACTTGTAGTTGAGAATATCCATAGGGATTGAAAGCTGTTGTATTGGCAATTAGGTATCATACATGAGAGATCTCAGTGAATCACTAGTTATGAAATTGTCTTGTGTTGCTCTTTGAGGAGATCGGGCCACCCCATATCATCTTGGTATCAGATTTCCAGGTTGCCTTTTTTAGTAGATTTGTTTTCACTAGTTTTTAGTTGTTTTTATTCCTATCCATAAAAAGCTAGAGAAAAAAGAGAAAACGGAGGGTTTGCCACAGCCTAGATCAACACCAATTTTATTTTTCTTTTGTTGTTTTCTGTTGATTTTGCGTCCCTATTTTTTTTTTGTATTTGTGTTTTTAGGTTTAGGGTTCTTGTTTCTATTTCGAGTTCATCCTCAAGTTCCCCAATATCCCAAAAAGTCACACCAAAAAAATCTTGCAGTTGCAAGAACATTGAGATTATATCTATTTTTCTCGGGAAACACCCATAGTCCTTGCAAAATTTTGCTTGTTGGCATTGTTAGCGAAACAAGATCTACTTGCTGATCTGAGGAACTACCCACATTGCTATGGAGTTAAATTGATCTCCTGATTTTCTACTCGATTTGGTGCTCCTATTTCTTAGTTGGTTCGGAAAACAACCCCTATAATTCTCAATCCGAGCAACTAAGTTGTTTCCCTACCAAATCCCTATCCAAACCGAGATTTACAAGGTTTACCATGAGTTGATCATACAAGTCCTGCTGTGAGAGGAAAATGTTTGCTTGTTTTCTACTAGGATTATACTCCTACTCGGTTTCAACTACAAGTTCTGACCGGCACCGATTTAGTACCTTTTCTGCCGCAACCAATACTAGTCCAATTCAGATTCACATGCCCGACAGCGTTTTTTCTTAATTCCTGCCGTGAGTCCTACCACAACTTCACTCGGATTCTGCCCGGCAGAAATTTTTCTTATTTTCCTGCCGCACCCCAACTCCAATTCCTATATGGATTCTTCTGTCCGACAGTGTTTTTCCCATTTTTTTTCATGACTACAAGGGCTCCATCCGGCGCCAAGTACCGCCCCTGCCGGGCACAAAAATAGCCAGTTTTCTGCCGTGAGAACAAGTGCTGGGCAACATATTTGAATGTTTCCTTTTTGTTTTCTCACAAATTTCTTTAGGATTTCATTGCTGCTCTTCATGAACCATAAACATTTCCTTTCTACATCACAAATACCAGGAACTTCCCTACAAGACTAGCATATTTTTTGCTCATCAGGCTGCTCTTTTGAGGTCATATCTTGATGTCAAATTCTTGTGATTGTCTTCACTGCTTCTAGTTGCTACATTGGCCAGTGAAAAAGTATAAAAACGAGAAAAGAGAAAAAGAGAAAACAGAAAACAGGCCTAATTACTAGTGGAGCTTGAGACACATATTTGATAATTTTTTACACTACTTTGAGCAATCTTGTGCATGCATTCAATTGAGCTTTTTCTAGTGTCTTTCCAGTGTTTGCAAAGAAATCTACCATATAGTTTCCAAGACACATTAGTCTCCAAGTGTGTGTGTGTGTGTGTTTCCTAGTAAATTTTTATATCACAGTTGACAGTTATTTCGAGTTGCTATTTTGGTGTTGTTAGGTATCCCATGCAAGCCCACCATATATCCTTATTATTGTCTTGTGATAACTAAGATCCCTGATATTCTCTTCTCACACTTGAGTACATATAGTTGCCACTATTTGTTTGGTGAAGTATTATTCTATTCACTCTAGAGAATTGAGATACACCATTATCTTGCTGGATTGAGTGACAAGAGAGAACACCACCACCACCTATACTTGTTTTCTTTCACTAACACATTAATTAATCGAGTCTCCTAGTGATCATGTGTAAGGAAGGAAGGTTGATGAGGTGCATAACAAGAATGATGTTGATCATGTTGTCACATGGGCTGAGTTCACCAAATTTCGTGATGTGGTGGCAAACGGAATTGAACATAGAATTGATGCTTATCATGGAAAATTGAGAGAATAATTACACGAGATGGATCTGAGAATAGGGAAAAATGCTACTCAACAATCTGTTGATATTTTGTAACAAGCCATGACCAACTTGACAAGACAGATTGCAAATTTTTCTACTCTTGTGAAACAAATACCTCCTAATGCCAGTGCACATGTGCATGATGAGAATGATCTTGATAATGGCCGAGGAAATGCTGCCCATGGCCATGGAGGAAATGCCTTTTCTAAAAGAGTTCAACTCCTAGAAAACAATAGGGAAGATGATGGTTTGGGAAAACCTAAATTTTCTATCTCTCCTTTCACCTTCGATCATGATGATGTGGAAGAAAATTTGTTATGGGAGCTGAAAGTAGAGAAGCTATGGAGATTGCATGATTGAACCAAGGATAGAAAAATAAAACTTGCATCTTATGGGTTTGGTGGGATAACATCACCCAATTGAGGGCAGAAGTTGTAGATCTAGAAATTGCTACATGGAGAACTATGAAGAGGGACAGATTTGTACCCAAGAATTACATTAGAACACTATATGATAAAATTGAGCAATTGAAGCAAGGTTCATTGTGATGCTTACTATAGGGATATTGAGCTGATTCTCCAAAGATCTCAAGTTAGAGAGGAGCCAGAGCACACTATGCAACATTTTCTCTCAGGGTTGCAATTTAAAATCAAGAGCATTGTGAGCCGTCTCCAATATAATGACATGAATGAGTTGTTAAATCATGCTAGAGAAGCTGAAGCACAGTTGGCCGAGGAGGCTAAGATCAGTGCTAGAAGGATCCCCATTTTCCAAACCCGAGACTGGCACTTCCAATAGCAAAATAATATCACAACCAGCTGCAAGTGCAAGTAGTCTTCCATGCCCACAGCTAGAAATAGAGATATGAGCTGTCACAGATGCGGAGGAAAAGGGAACTTCAAGATATATTGTCCTAATAATAAGATTATGATTGTTAATGAGGATAATGAGCATGAAACAAGAGATAATTCTGATCCAATGAGGAGGATAATGATGATGAAGATGGTCCAGTTGATGCATATGCTACACATTATCACACTATTGTTTGCACACAAAAATCTATGGCTTTGAGTGTTACACCAAGTCCTGAAAATCAAACATGTCATTGTTCCAAACTAAAGCTATTGTAGATACTCAAATGGGTTGCAATGTTATTATTGATGGAGGGAGTTGCAGAAATTCAGCAAGGAAATATTTATGTACTAAGCTGAAATTGAAGTATATCCAACACCATCATCCTCATTATATTTAGTAGTTGAGTGATAAAGGAGAGATGAAGGTGAGATACACTGTGAGATTTGAACTCCAGATTGGGCCATACAAAAACACCATTGAGTGTGCTGTGGTACCAATGTGGGTTTGTCACATGTTGCTGGGAAGACCATTGCAGTTTGACATGAGTGATATACACAATGGAAGAGCAAATACAAACCAATTGAATTGGCATGGGAAGGATACAATTCCAAGGCATGTGACGCCACAACAAATTGTAAATTAATCTCATCAAAACTAGAAGTGAATTTAGAAACTGAGAGTGAGAGAGATGAGATGAGAGAAAACAAAAATATTGTGAGTGATAATAGAAAAGCCAAGCTGAGTGGAAAAAATAGAAGTGAGGGAGTGAGCCTATTATGCATGTTAGCCACCAAAGATGACTTGAGAGAGTTTAGTGAGGATCCTAGTTTAGTACCTATAGTTCTCATGCACAAGGGAGAAATTTTAGTTTCTAATCACATGACCCCTCTCTCTATTATTGTTTCTAATGTGTTCCAGGAACTTGATGATGTGTTTCCTGAGGAGGTACCAGCAGGGTTCCCACCATTGCGTGGCATAGAACACCAAATTTACTTGATATGTGGAGCCATATTACCAAACCGAGACCCTTACAGGTCTAATCCCCAGGAGGCGAAGGAAATTCAGAAACAAGTACAAGAGCTCCTTTATAAAGGTTATATTTGCATCAATCTTAGCCCTTGTGTGGTTCCTGTGATTTTGGTTCCTAAGAAAGATGGTACATGGCACATTTGCGTAGATTGTAGGGCAATAAACAACATCACTATTCGTTATTGTCATCCTATTCCAAGATTGGAAGATATGCCAGATGAATTAAGTGGTGCTGCTATTTTCTCTAAGATTGATTTGCATAGTGGTTATCATCAAATTAAGATGAAAGAGGGGGGCGAGTGGAAAACAGCCTTTAAGATAAAATTTGGTTTGTATGAATGGTTAGTGATGCCTTTTGGTTTAACCAGTGCACCTAGTACTTTCATGAGACTTATGAACCATGTTTTGAGAAACTTTATTAGCAAGTTTGTGGTAGTTTATTTTCATAATATTCTCATATATAGCAACAATGAATCGGAACATATTGATCAATTAGACAAGTCTTGCATTTGCTTAGACAAAACAAATTATATGGTAATCTTGAGAATTGCACTTTTTGCAAGGATAAGGTCATATTTCTGGGATATGTTGTTTCTAAACATGGGATTGAGGTAGATAATTCGAAAATAGAAGATATTAAAAATTGTCCTACGCCCATGAATATGAGTCAAGTGAGTAGTTTTAATGGTCTTGCTGGTTTTTATAGAAGATTTGCTATAGATTTTAGTACCATTGCTGCACCTTTGAATGATTTGACTAAGAAAGGAGTTGGTCCCGAATGGGGTGTTGCTCAAGACATGGCATTTGATGAGCTGAAAATAAATTGATTCCTACACCATTGTTGATACTTCCAAATTTGAATAAACAATTTGATATTGAATGTGATGCTAGTGGCATTACAATTTGAGGAGTACTTATGCAAGAAAATAAACCTATTGCTTATTTTCTGAGAAATAGCATGGTGAACAATTTAATTATTTTGTCTATGATAAGAGTTGTATGCACTTGTTAGAGTTCTTGATGTTTGGAAACATTATTTGTGGCCAAAAGAATTTATCATACATTTTGATTAGGAGGCATTGAAGTTTCTGAAGATCTAATCTAGTCTTAGTAAGAGACATTCCAAATTTGTAGAGTTCATTGAATCTTTACCATATATTAGCAAGTATAAGAAAGGATTGGATAATGTGGTTGTTGATGCATGATGCACATAGATGTACGCTCGTTGGGAGACCCCAAGAGGAAGGTATGAAGAGCACAACAACAAGTTTTACCTCAGAAAGAAACCAAGGTTGAATTGACCAGTAGGAGAAAGTAATCACTTCTGAAGGTTGAAGACAGTTGATGTTGGCAGGGCGCACTACCGGTTCAGCAGCAACATGGAATCTGCACAACACAATCAAGATACTTTGCCACAACGAAATAGTGAGGTGGTCAATCTCACCAGCTTTGATAACACAAAGGATTAGATGTATAGTGTGGAAAATAGTACTTGTTTGCAGTAAATGAAAAGAGAACATTGATGGCAGTGAATGAGGGGGAAACAGTAATTATAGTAGAGAAAATAGTGGTTGAAGTTGTTGTATTATCAGTGTAAAGGAATGGACCGGGGTCCATAGCTCACTAGAGGTGTCTCTCCATAAAAGATAGATAACATGTTGGGTAAACAAATTACAGCTAGGCAATTGACATATATAAAGGTTGCACCGTAGTGCATATGCATGACATGATAATTACTATGTGATTCAAGCTGGCATTACAACATAATTCATAGACCGTTATCCAACTGCATCTATGACTAATAATCCACCCTCGGAGCGTCATCCAATCAAACCTCGTGTATTAAGTTGCAAGCAACAGATTATTGTCTTAAGCAAATTGTGTAATGTAAAAATCGTTGTTTTCTCCCTAATGGCAACATCACATCCCCCATATGTAACATTTATGTCACTCGAGCGTGAGTGAAAGGTAGGCATGGACCCACTATCACGCAAAAATACCCCCTCTTTGAGTTACAAGAATAAACTTGGCTAAAGCATATATATACTAGTAACGGAGAGCATGCAAGATCATAAATAACATAAACACGAAAGAACATGATAGATTGATAATCATTGGACAAAGAATTCAATATTCATCGAATCCCAGCAAACACAACATGTAGCATTACAATAAGATGATCTTTATCATGTTAGGCGGCTCACAAGATCTAAACATGAGGCATAAAGCGGGGAGAACAACCATCTAGCTAGTACTATTGACTCGTAGTCCAAGGAGAAAGTACGCACGCATCACTCTGAAGGCATGCATGGTGACGAAGAGCCCTCTGATGATGATTCCCGCTCTCGGCTAGGGTTGACGATGACGGCGGCTACATAACTTTTGGTGGAAAAAAAGGCACGGGTATTTAGAGTTATCCCGTGGGTGGCCACGTGGACACACCACGGGTGGCGCGGCCAAGTGGGGGCCACGCCACCCTATGGTGTGGGGCCCCTGAGGCACCCCCTCTGGGTCCCCTCCGGGTCCGTGTATGTGACAAACTTCTAAGACCCTAGGATTTTATTTCGTCCAATTCCGAGAATATTTGTAGAACAACTTTTCCGAAACCAAAAACAGCAGAAAATGTGAACTGGCTTTGTGGCATCTTGTTAATAGGTTAGGCCCAGAAAATCCACAAAATGACATAAGGTGTATAGGAAACATGCATATGGCATGAAAACAACATGAAACATCGGAAATTATAGATACATTTGAGAGTTATCTAGCATCCCCAAGATTAGTTCCTACTCGTCCTCGAGTAGGTAAAACGATAAAACTAAATAATTTCTGAGGTGACATGCTACCAACATAAGCCTGATCATCTAAATTATAAAAGCATATGTAAAGGTGAGATCATCGTAGTTTAAACACATGCATGTTAGATATAATTCTGACAATGAAACTTATTAATCACTTTGCATTATGAAAAGTAACACATATAAAGATCATGAATAATAATGCACTTGAAAGTTATACGTTTGTTTCGAGCATGAAGAAAACATAGCAAAGTGATATTTCAATTGTACTTAAGAGTGGGGAAAAACATAAATGCCAGGACACCTTCAAAGTTCAAGTGGATGACTAGAACAAATAATTCGAGAGCAAGTAATAACACATAATGAATCAATCAATATTAATCTTTGGGACTAATGCACATTGAACTCAGAATGGCAACTACGCTCTCTTAATTGTGCATAAAGTTAGAAGATGGAGATCAACATAAAAGGAAAAGAAAGGCCCATCGAAGAGGGAAGCATGGACTAACTCATGTGCTAGAGCTTTTTAATTTATGAAGTAGAGGTATTGAAAACATTTTTTAGAGAGGTGTATGCTTATGTCAACGAATGGTAATAGATTTCTTGTCATCTTCCATACTAAACAACTTGGGACCGGTTCCGAATTGTTTTAATTGGGCACTTATAGCATGCACTTTATATAGTATGACACTCCTGCCCACCTTGCTTTCGCGAACCATGGCTAACCGAATCCTCGGGTGCCTGCCAACAATCTTATACCATGGAGGAGTGCCTATTTATTTGTTTAGCTTTTTTATGTTATAATGGTCTAACCAGCTCTTTGCAAAATTAAAGAAGGGCACTTATAACCAGCTCTTTATATAGTATGACACTCCTACTACTTCCTCATGAGCTAAAACAGGGGCACAAAACAGGAATAATTTTGAAAGTTTAAAGGTAGCACATGAGAAATTTACTTGGAGTGATAGTTAAATACAACATGTAGGTAGGTATGGCGCACACATTTGTCAAACTTTGCTTTTTGGGAGTTGGATGCACGAGTAGAGCTCATACTCAGTACAGGTGGAAGCTAGCAAAAGACTGGGAGCGACAAATTAAGAGAGCAATAATGGCCATCATCATGCATAGCGACAAAAACATTATTAACCAAAGCATAAATGTTATAACAAGTCAAAAACTAAATGATCATAGAAGTTATAAGTGACTGGTTTGTAGTCATAAACATGGGGTAAGGATGCGCCAAGTCGACCAAATAAAGCATTCGAAGGAGAACACCACAAAATTATGCTTCAATGTGATTAAAACAACTCATGATTCTTCCAATGGCAAATTAAGCACTCTCGGTTATTTGACACAATTCATGCTACAATAATAAATTCTAAGCATAAAATTCTAATAACATCCAACATGACATGAAAAGACTAGCCACAGTCTATACGAGCTTCTTTTTGCACCGTTTAAGCACGAAAATTGTACTATTGCTTTCCAACACTAATCATTTTATAATTAACAAAAACTCTCAAAGAGATACAGCAATGAAACAAGAGAGTACTACCTCTACTCTACTAGAACTAACAGCTCTGAATAAGAGACGCATGAAAAACATGAGCTAAAATGATTTGTAGCAGCTAGAAGAAAAACTAAGAATAGAAGTATGATGAAGAATACAAGTATTCATTTGAAATAGCGGAGCGTGTCTATCTCCCACACAAGAACGCTGGATTCCAACTAGGTTTATTGCAGCCAGGAAAACAAAAGAAAAAAGAAAAAAACATACACTCCAAGCAAAGTGCATATGATGTGACCGAATAAAAATATAGTTTCACTAGAAGGCACCTGATAAGTTTTTGATGAAGAAGGAGATGCCTTGGGCATCCCCAAGCTTAGATGCTTCAGTATTCTTGGAATTTGCTGGAATGAACCATGGGGACATCCCCAAGTTTTGGATTTGCACTCTTCTTGATCACATTATATTACTAAAAAAACTCTTCAAGAGATATAACAATGAAACAAGAGAGTACTAATACTAATCTACTAGAACTAACAACTCTGAATAACATATGCATGAAAAAACAGGAGCTAAAAGGATTTGTAGTAGCCAGAAGAAAAACTAAGAATACGAGCATGGAAGAAAACAAGTATTCATATGAAAAAAGCGGAGCGCATCTCTCTCCCACACAAGAATGTTGGGTTCCAACTATATTTATTGCAGCAAGGAAAAACAAAACAAAAACAAACAGACGCTCCAAATAAAGTGTGTATCATGTGATCGAATAAAAATATAGTTTCAATAGAAGTGACCTAATAAGTTGCTGATGAAGAAGGGGATGCCTTGGGCATCCACAAGCTTAGACGCTTGAGTCTTCTTAGAATTTTCTGGCATCAAGCTTGGGAATTATCAAAAAAAAGGAAACAATACATATTTTAATGAAATTGGAATTAAGAATCCATTATACTTCTATTCCATAAACCCTAAACCTTATTCAAATACATTTTCTTTGTTCAATAGTTATTATCTTTCCTTACCAAACCCTATTCTTTTCAAATAAATTATTGTGTTATGAAAATGGGTTACACTTGGGAAACAAAATTTTCAATAGTGGTAACTCTCTTAAATTTTATTTGTCAACAATATTAATTATTTGATATGTCCTATTTTAAATGGCATTATGTTTCTATTAGTAATTACCCATATTATGAAAATATAAAAATATGAAAATAAGTTGAGATGACTTTCAAAAATAATATTTTACTTATAGGTTGTCTCTGGAATTTTATTAGACCAACATTTTCATTCAATTGGTTTCTAAATTAAAAATAGCATTAAGTCACTATTAGTGTTTTAATCATATTTTCAAATTTAAATTTTTAAAATGTGTTGGAAACATCACAAAATGGTTTATAATTGAAAGTTGATTTTACAAGATTTTAGAAATTGTTTGAGGTTATTTGGATATTTAAAACAGATGTTATTAAGAAAAGAAGAAAACAGGAAAAAAACTTTGCTCACGTCATGGGTGATGTCACCTCGTCTTCAACGCAGGGAAACTGCAACGGCAGTTTCGGCCATTGATGTCGTCGATTGATTTATGGCGATTAATATTGAAATAATCCCTCTAGTCCCCGCTCTGTCAAAGCCAGGTCTCCCCTCTCCTTTTTCATCCTTGAAATTCTAGCCTGAGACGCTCCATAGCCACCGGAATCTCTCGTCATCTCTCCGAGCCCGGAGATGTACCAGAGCGCCACCGTCGTCCTCTCCCGTGGAGAAGCACCGCCACGACACCATCTCCGGTGGCCATCTGCGCCGCCACTGGTGAGTTCCCTCTCATATCCAATCTCAACCATTAGATCTACATCGTAGGGTCGAAAATATATCAATTAACTCAAGGGGTATCAGCCAATAGAAAAGCGCCAAGTCAGCAGCGCGCTCCGTAACTTATCCGTCCCTCCATGCAGTATGTAGTCGTCCCAAGCCCCGTTGTTATCCGTCACCCAGTGCAGTGAGTAGCTGCCCAGCACTTCTCTGGATTTTTTTATTCGGGCATAAAAACAAATGGAAGTTTTACAGAAAACACCCTCCAAGTTAGAACGATCATAACTTTTGAACCACTTGGCAAAATTTAACAAAGTTGGAATTTTTGAAATCCTCTGGATGTGTAGAATCTTTTGAAAGTGGCCAAATTTAAATTTGACCATATAAAAATTGTTCAAATTCAAATTTGTCGGTTTGATGTATTTTGGCATAATTCAAATTCTATAAATCCAATTTCTGCAAACCAAATATTTTTGGGATCCTTAGGATGAGTTCCAATAGAACCTTAGGCAAAAAATAATTTTTGGACAATTTGAGAATTGATTTAGATTTCATATGGTCATTTGAGCAATCTAGACTTAATTTATATTCTATAAATATTTTTAATATAGTTACTTAAGCAAAATTGCTCCATTTGGTAGACTTGAGCCAGAGACAACATTGCCTAAACCACTTGACCATGCTAGAAACATTTCGATGAATACTTGGCCAGATTTTCACACATATGTTTCACATCAAGTTACCCTTGTCTTAGAAAATATTTTCCATAAATGGTTATATGTGTTGTGGCTATATTAGAACAAGGCTAAGTCCTTAGTGTGGTTCAAACTTATACATTGCCAACTAGTGAACCAAAAAAAACTAGTACCATTATTTTCTATCTACTTCTCAACTCCCCTATTCTTGCTTCAAGAACTCATCAAGTTAGCAAAATGGAAACCAAGACTCAAGCACAAGAAGGAACTTCATTATCAACTTGGTGGAAACATGAAGAGCTAAAAGGAAGATCTTTGAAGAAATTGAAGGAAGGACTTAGACTCCACAACATCTAGAAGCAAATCAAGGAAGTACAAGTGTATGAAGAAATCAAGGAGAAAACATCTAGTCTCTCTTTCTATCTTTCTTCTTATTTCCTTTCTACTTGACTTAGTGGTATTTCGTGCCCATCCCACTTTGGACCAACTTGTGAGAAATCCATGAAGAATCTATCAAGACCGAGAGAACCACCATACCAAGGAACAAGACTATAATGGAATCATGAAGATGAACTTCAAGAAAACAAGCATGTGAAGACTTGGAGAAAATTTATACAAGTTGAAGAATAACAAGTTGTTTTCTCCAAGAATTGACCCAAATGAAAAATCCCAAGACCTCATCACAACATTCATTTTTCTTTGTTGTCATGGAGTCAACCTTGACCATCCTTAACAAAAAATGGAAAACATAGCGAAACCATGTCATGTGTTCCTTTAGTTTAATAAGTGGTGTGATCACCCTTAGTGAACTCTTGGAACTTTCTAGATATATATGTTATCAATAAAGTTTGATCACTACACACTACCAAAATCCGCGCGGTCTGGGACGTTTCAATAACGTTGCGGATGAGCTCCAAACCATCGCTAAGGGCAGTCCGCGAAGGTTTACGCGACAAAGTGAGAACGTGTTTGATCGACTGCCACAGACGATGCTGCGACGTTAATTTGAACCGGAGAACGTCGAGGCTATCCGCAACGTTCCGAAAATCGTCGCGAGCATCTGGTACGTCCGGTCCTGGCCCATTAAGCGGCAACGTTTTTTTTTCCGCTGTCGGCTGACACGTGGCAAAGGATTAATTGACGGCCTTTAGCATAATCAGCTAACGTCACACTACATGCAGCTTATTTAATTACAGTCGCAACGTTTTTTTTGTCAAGAATAGATTCTGTTAAGGCCCCGTTTATGACATCACCAATCCGTTCATGACGTTATAACCGCCGATCCCGTTCATGACGTTTTTTGTTCTCACGACCTCGACAAATCTGGTGAAACCATGTGGACGCCATCTGCGACGAACTACTAGCGTCGTGGTATGAGACTACGCAACAAGATGACGCCACGTGGAACAATCTTAGGTCGCCACGTGGTTTTTTTTCGTACGATCTCCAATTGTCGTGGGCTACAAGGTGACGTATTTTTTTTCCGACGCAAAGTGACGCCACGTGGAGCAAATGCACGGTGCCACGTGGCGCCCCTTCCGCGACGTTTTGTTTCGTTGTGGATCTGCTCAATCGTAAACCGACACGTGGACCAACTGTACGGTGCCATGTGGCGCCCTTTACGCCACGTTTTGTTTTCGTTGTGGAACTGCCCAATCGTAAAACGACACGTGGGTATGGCATACGGCACCACGTGTCCAAATTCGGGTCTCTTTTTACGTTACGATACTAAGTCATTTTTTTCATGCCAGATGGGTGCTTAAATCATCGTTCGAATTGACCTTTCCATGTTCCATATGCAGAAAAGCAAATCACATAGAAGGCATCAAATACATAAATTTAAGCACCACTGGTTTATTTTACAGAAAAGCAAACCAACATACAGAAATTCAGTTTTCAGCAACACGACCATAGTTTCAATTACCACATATGCGCTGAACTAACTGCTCAAGCAGGGAAACTCCTTCTTTTTGGCCTGTTTTTAGCTCGTCTTGTTCCTTCCGCTTTTCTTCCATTTCAAATGCAAACCAGAGCCTCATTCGCTCAGATTCTGCATTCGCCACTCTCAAATCAGCAATTGTGCTGCGCATATTGGCATGTCCCCGTCTCTCAACATCAGTTTGCACTTCAAGTTTAGCCTTTGAAATACTTGTTTCCACATAGGATTTCTTAGACAAAGTATGCTTTCCACGATCCAGCATGACACCTAAAGTATCATCATCATCCTCTGAAGTTGATTTCGACATCATCCTTTTCTTGCTTGCCTATCAAGCATGCAAAGAAAATAGATGTAAGTATGTACAGAAAATGGATAAAACTAGCAGGTGACCAGCAATGTACAGAAAATAGATGAAACTAACAGATGGCCAGAAATGTACAGAAAATGTTTGAAAAATAGCAGATGACAATGAAACAAGCGTGGCTATAATGCGCAATGACCTAGCAGATGTCAAGCATGTCAGGAGCATAGAAGGAAACCATGTTAAAATGAAAACCACAACCTTAATTAGCTTTCCAAAACGTTTTATGGTAGTGAATAGATGAAGTAGCACAAAATATATGACACAATAGTAATCAAACTGTTCAACACAACATAAGTAAGTTGCGCCCTAGTTGTTGTTTTTTTAACTAAAGGGAGTTTTTATTACTTAAAGGGTTTTAAGCATTACACCCTAGTTGTTGTGATATCATGGAAGAATGTTGATCTGCCGAATTAGGGAATAACCTGCAACTCATTGTGCTCACTGAATAGTGATTGACATGACTAGTCTCCTTCATTGGAATCTGATTCCTCTTCAACATCATCCTCAGGAGTGTACTTAGATCCAGAGTCTTCCTTCTTGATCTTTTTGGGTGTGAATACAGTAGGACATGAAAGAATACTTGCTAAAGACTTTACACCCAGTTGATGCATCCTTGCATTGTTTGCCATTATAGTTCTGGCACGCTCTTCTTCCATGGGGTGTAGTGGTGATCCTAACATGAATAAATAACTCAAAGTAAGCTCCAAGTACAAACACTTGGTAAGAACCTAATACATCATCAAAAATTAAGGTACTCATCTTGTAAGAATAGTCCAGTGTAAGTAGTATAAATTGTGATCGAAACTAAGACTGATAGGATCATAAGAAAAGTGAGCTTAAACCTAATAGTATACAGGCTAGAAATAAGCAAACTTTTATCGTAAGAAAAACAAAGCTGGATACTTCTATTTTTATTTTTATGCAAGATTAGCAATAAGGTCCCCCTTCTAATTTCCATTAAAAGAAACCATGCAGTCTTTTCTACTACAAAAGCAAATAATTAAAAAAGGGAGCATCAGGAGGGCAACACACCCATTTCCGCTACAGATTTGTCAGAATTAACACATGGACAAGCCTCTGTTTACCACTATACAAAGTTATAAATACAAAGCCAAGAACAAAGAAGGATATAAGGAACCATCAATCATACAACTAAACAAAGAAACAATTTAGAGAGATTTATTACATCAAACATTAGAAGGATAATTAAGAAGCATCGATTAAACAATTTAGAGTGATTAATTGCATTGAACATAAGAAGGATCAAGCATAAAATTAAGCAAACAACTAATTCAGAAAGATTAATTGCATCGAACATATGAAGAACCATCAATCTTACTTTGTTTCTCGCCTTCAACCTTTACCCGTCTCGGCGTGGTTGCAGACATTGACGGTGAAGTTGCGGCGAGGTTGGAGACGAGGTGGCAGATCTGGAGGTACGGCGAGATTAATGGCGAGATGGCACACCAGCGAGCACATGAAGGCGAGATTGGTGATGATGTGACAGACCGGTGAGCACGACAGCGAGGTGGCACACCAGCAAGCACACGACGGCGAGGTTGGTGACGATGTGGCAGACCGGTGAGCACAACGACGACGTGGTGGTCCTGGACGGTGACCTGGGCGGGGTGGGGGATCTCGACGGCGACGTGGGAGATCTGGACAGCAAGATATACGGTGATGTGTAAGAGGGATGGGATCTGGTCTACTAGGGAGGATTGGGAGCGGAGGGGGGAGGGGGAGTAGTCTATTCTTTGGGTGAGGGCCGAGGGATAAGGGAGGGTTTCAAAATTATTAAAGAAATGCCCTCCGCGATAAAGTTTGACCGTTGTGTGCAGGAGGGCTGAGAAGTAATATTCTTGTGCGAAAAAATTTGAGTGGGCTGTCCTAGCGCCAAATTTTCGGAGGGACGCGAAATTTTGGTGGAAGTGCGGGAAACGATCATAGCCGTCGGATGCTGATGAGTGGCTTAAACAAATTGACCATTTATGCAATAATTTACTAAAGAACTACAGATAACTGAGTATTATGAAATAATTTTTGAGTTGAGGTCGTCGGGCATAAAACGCATTAGAAAATATAGAACGGTTCTCTGTGCAACCAACAGTAACTAAAGAACTACAGATAACTGAGTACTTGGAACACAACAAATATTAACTTAATTATAGAGAAGCAAAACATAATCACAACACACACAGACGTGTCGACAAGTAAAACACGACGAGTCGATGATGTAGCAGGTTACACATATGCTCTATAAGCACACTATTTGCCGCGATGAGGGACACGAACAACCGGACGCACCAGTGGGACGGATTCGTTCCAGACGAGCAAAGGGTGGACCTAGACGTAGCACACCAGGGTGTCGTTCAGCTAGTAGAGGCCGCCGTGCAGATTTGCTCCCGAGCCATGCTCCCAAAGCCTGGCGTAGAAGCCGCCTCCATCCTTGCCGTGGTCCATGATGAACATCCGTCGATCCGCGTACTTTGTCGAGGCGGACGTACTCCACTTGGTGTGCGACCTCGAGCGGTTCCTCCCCGATCAGCTCGATGGTCGTCTAGCCCATGGCACGCGCAGAGAGCACAAAGCTGACCTAGCTCTTGTGTTTTGCACAAGTTATCTATTCAAGACGTGTTGATGAAGGGGGTGTGTTTTGCAGAGGCCCTCCACACGCACCGATCGGGTAATATAGCGGAGGGGAGAGGCCGGCCGGCGGATCAGACGCTCACTATTAATTGGTGCCGAGTCCGGCCTTTACCATTGAATTTGCTGTCCAGGCGCAGCGATGACAACGAGCACACACAAACGGGCGGGTAATGCAGGCGCGGAGCAACACGCATGCAGTATGGGCCAGTACGCATACGGCCGGCGCCGACTTCGACCCAGCAGTCCACAACTAGCCGGCAACGCATGCAACAATAGAAAGCGAGGCATGGGCATGCATGCACATGGCCGAGAACGCGCGCAGGCAAGCATTAAGATAAAGACGCGACGGGTCACTAAGGCACAGCACGCAGCGCACGAAGGCAATGAGTGCACGTCTCGTGCGGCATGCAGCTAGCTCGCCCAAAGTTTGCAGGCATGGCGTGCAACAGCTAGCTAGCCCCAAAGCAAGCTTAGCACGCATGTAGACAGAACTGTGACGACGTCCCGTCTTTCCCACTGAGACGTTAATGGACGTACCGGTAACGTGGAGAGCTATTTTGGCCATAGTTAAATTTTAAGGGGCCGAGCATCTCTCCTCCTCCACTCCTAAAGTCCACTCATCCATTATCTTCTCTTGGCCTCCACTATGCGCCAATGCCGACGCGACGCAGCCGGACAACGAGCTTCCCATAACCCCACAGGTGCCCAGGCGCCTCCATCTGACGAGAATCTGCTGTCGGAGGAGGACGCGCGTGCACTTATCCGCACGAACACTCCAGTGCCGGCTGCTTTACGCTTCCCGGAAGTTTCAAAGACCAACGCCATCTTCGTCCCGGTGGCGCCGCGTCTCTCCGGCCAGGCACGGGTCGACTACATCAACCAGTGCTACGAGAAAATGTCATGGCAGACGAGGCATCATGACCCCCAGGATGCCATTTCATTGTTGTACTGGGACAAGCAAGTGGAGATGGAGTACTTAGGGCGGCTCCACTCCTACCGCATCGACAGCAGCGTGTACTCCAGAGACACGGAGTGTTCCGACGACGAGGAGGAGGAGGAAGAGGACTCACCCGAGACATAGTGGCGCCCCTTGGCACCACCGAAACCTGCCGCCCCGCCAGCAAACGCCTTCTTCATCCCATGTAACTACCCCATTTGCAGCTGGGCACTACCACAACCGGGAACCTGCCCGAACTGCGGGTCCGAGGAGTGCCACCACCTAGTTTAGGCTTTTATTGATTATAAAAATTATTATCTTAATTAAGTTCCCTTCAGTGTGAATGTATTATCTTTATTTTGACTCAATTTTGATTGAAAGTCCCTAAATTTCAGCTCGGACGGGGGGTGTCCCAATTGTATATTTAGTTTGTCTGTGGTAGGCTTCTAATGCTCAAAGTCAACTTTTTCGTCTACCCCTTCCACCGGTGTCAGAAGGGGTGTGCCAATGGGATATTTTGTCTGGTTGTGTTAGGGTAGGCCATAGGTACATGGAGAACTAATATATACCAATAGTTCTGATAAGACATTCGAGATGTAGTGGAAGAACCCTTCCTCTGTACAAGTGATGTCAGTGAAACCAATCACACCTCTTATTAGGATCTTGGATCTCTCTCCGCCTCCAAACACACTTGTATAGACATGATTGGACCCCATCTAGGTTTTGTAGGGATTCCTATGCTCCGGAGCCCCCTCTTCAGCGAAACTCTGGCATGTTGACCGAAAAGTCAACTTTTTTGTCTACACTTTCCACCGGCGTCGGAAGGGGGTGTCCTAATGGAATATTTTGTTTGCTCATGTTAGGGTAGGCTATAGGTAGATGGAAAACTAATATCTGCAACATGTTCTCATAGTATTACCTCGGGTTCATCTGAAGGGGGACTTTCAAGCTCTAAGTAGTCCTGGAACCTGCGAGAGAGAATCTGACGTCGGTGAAGCCCTAACACAAAGAGTGAGGGAAACTTGGGCATCCAAGGCCCATGCCACACTCTAACACACATGGTATGCCAAACCCTTGGTTTGGATGGGACTCAGACACTCTGGAACCCCTCTCCGGAAAAACCCTAGTCCCGCTGGAGAAAAAGATGAATCTGCCGTTCTGGACCCTCTACGTGAGCCGGAAGGGGATAGCAAAGTGGAACTTATTTCTTGGTTGTGTTACGTTAGGCCCAAGGAACACCCAAGAAAATGTTAGGGCCCACCTCTTGGCAAGATTCCCACTGTTTCGTCAGATCCGGGAGTTTTGGGCTCTGAGTAGTCCTAGAACCCGAGAGAGAGAGAATCTAATGCTAGTGAAGCCCTAACAAAAAGAGTGTCGGGACTCTTGTGCATCCAAAACCTATTCCACACTCTAACAAACATTTTATGTGATACCCTAGGCTTGGTTGCGATTAAGACACTCCGGAGCTCCTCTCCGGAGAAACCCTAGGCCCGTTGGAGAAAAGGACGGAACTGTCGATTTAGCCCCTCTACGTGAGCCGGAAGGGTGTAGCAAAGCGCAACTAATTGTTTGGTTCTGTTAGGATAGGCCCAAGGAACACCCAAGACAATGGTAGGGCCCACATCTTGTCAAGATTCCCCCATTCCATCAGATATGGGAGTTTCGGGCTCTGAGTAGCCCTAGAACACACGAGAGATCGAGAATCTGACGCCGGTGAAGCCCTAACACAAAGAATGAGGGAATCTTGGGCATCCAAGACCCAAGCCACACTCTAAAAAACATGTTATTTGATACCCTAGGCTTGGGTGGGATTAAGACGCTCTGGGGCTCCTCTCTGGAGAAACCCTAGGCCCGTTGGAGAAAAGGAAGGAAATGCCGATCTGGTCCCTCTACGTGAGCCGGAAGGCGGTAGAAAAGTAGAACTAATTGCTTGGTTGTGTTAGGTTAGTCCCAAGGAACACCCAAGACAATGTAGGGCCCACCTCTTAGCAAGATTCCCCCCGTTCCGTCAGATCCGGGAGTTTCGGGCTCTGAGTAGCCTTGGAACCCGCGAAAGAGAATCCGACGCCGGTGAAGCCATAACACAAAGATTGTGGCAATCTTTTGCATCGAATACAATTGCAACACTATAAGACACATGCTATGGCCCCTAGGCTTGGTTGGGATTCATACGCTCCTAAGCTCCTCTCGAGAGATACCCTAGGCCCGCTAAAGAAAAGGACGGAATTGTCGTTACGAACCCTCTACGTGAGCCGGAAAGGGGTAGCAAAGTGGAACTAATTTATAAGTTGTGTTAAGTTAGGCCCAAAGAACACCCAAGAAAATGTTATGGCCCACATCTTGGAAAGATTCCCCCCGTTCACTCTGATCTTGTAATTTCAGGCTCTGAGTATCCTGGAACCCGCGAGAGAGAATCTGACGCCGGTGAAGCCATAACACAGAGATTGAGGCAATCTTGGGAATCCAAGACCCATTTCACACTCTAAATCACATTGTATGACATACCATAGGCTTGGGTGGGATTAAGACGCGCTAGAGCTCCTCTCCGGAGAAACCCTAGGCGAGTTGGACAAAAAAGGACGGAACTGCTATTCTAGACCCTCTACGAGAGCCAGAATGGGGTAGAAAAGTGGAACTAATTGGTTGGTTGTGTTAGGTTAGTCCCAAGGAACACCCAAGACAATGGTAGGGCCCACCCCTTGGCAATATTCCCCCCGTTCCGTCAGATCTGGGAGTTTCGGTCTTTGAGTAGTCGTGGAACCACTAGAGAGAATCCGACGTTGGTGAAGCCCTAACACAAAGAGTGAGAGAATATTGGGTATCCAAGAACCATGCCACACTCTAACAAACCTTTTATGTGACACCCTAGGCTTGGGTGGTATTCAGACTCAATAGAGCTAGGCCGTCTCCGGAGAAACCCTAGGTCCGTTGGAGAAAAGGACGGAACTGCCGATCTGGTCCCTCAGCGTCAGCCAGAGGGGGTAGCAAAGTGGAACTAATTGATTTGTTGTGTTATATTAGCCCAAGTAACACCCAAGACAATGGTAGGGTCCACCTCTTGGCAAGATTCCCCCGTTCCGTCAGATCTGGGAGTTTCGAGCTCTGAGTAGTCCTGGACCCACGAGAGAGAATCCGACGCCGGTGAAGCCATAACATAGAGAGTGAGGGAATATTGGTCATCAAAGATGAAGGGAATATGCCCGAGAGGCAATAATAAAGTGTTTATTATGCTATTCCTTGTTTATGATAGATGTTTATTTCTCATGCTAGAATTGTATTAACCGGAAACGTTGATACATTTGTGATTAATAAACAAACTAACGTTCCTAGTGAAGCCTCTCTTTTAACTAGCTCGTTGATTAACAGATGATCAAGGTTTCCTGATCATAGACATTGGATGTTGTTAATAACGGGGTCATGTCATTAGGATCATGACATGATGAACTTAGACCCTAACTAAGTATAACAATACGATCAAGTCATTTAGTTTTGTTGTTATGTCTTACATTCGGAGTAACATTATTCCTTAGACCATGAGATCATGTCGATCACTGATACCGGAAGGATGCTTTGATGTCATCAAACACCACACCGTAACAGGGTGACTATAAAGGTGTCGTTGGGTATTCGGAAAGTATTAGTTGAGGCTCATAGATCAAGAGTGGGATTTGACCATCCAATATGACGGAGAGATATACTCAGGGCCCTCTCGGTGATATCACATTGACACCGCTTGCAAGCACGTGATATGATCACAAGGATGTTATATCACGGGAACGAGAAAAGAGTACTTGTCGGGTAACAAGGTCAAACAAGGTATGGTGGATACCGATGATCGGATCTCGGGCAAGTAAAATATCGCGAGACAAAGGGAAATCGTTACGACGCTGAAAGGTTCACACGATCACTAGAGTCATCGTTGAATATATAAGAGTTGTCACGGATCTCCAGATCCCGCTGTTTATTATTGATCGGAGAGGAGTCTCGATCATGTCTGTATTATTCGCGAACCGTAGGGTGACACACTTAAGGTTCGATGAAGCGTTAGAGAGGATATGGAATATCGAAGAATATTTTGGGCAGCTCCGAAAAATTGTTTCGGGGAAAATTGAAATAGTTCAAGAGGTTTTTCATCAAATGGTTGTTAATAGAATTAACAAAATTATTCGAGGTGCTGCATGCAAATGTTTGTTAATGGAATTAACGAATATAAATAAAGAAATAAAAATGTTTTATTTATTTATGAAAGAAAAACCTTTGGATTTTCTTAGTGGAAAATTAAGGGAGTATGAGTGGGTGTGAGTGGGGATCCACTCACATAAAGAGAGGAATGGGTGGGGGAACCCATGGCTGGCCGCACCCCCCATTGGGCTGCCTCCCCCTCCCCTATAAAAGGAGGGTGAGAGCTCTCTCTTCCACACAAACTTGACCACTCCCTTTTTCCCTCCACCCGCTGCTCCATTCCATGGTCTCCAGCTTGGTGAAGCCCTGACCGGGGTATTCTTCACCACCACCACGCCGTCGTGCTGCTGGAGTTCCGCGGGGATCCTCTACTTCCGCTACCCGCTGGATCGAGGGAACGGAAGTCTTCATCGAGCTGAACGTGTGACCGATTACAGAGGCACCGCCGGATTACGATGCTCTTCTTCTCGCTCGGGATCGGCGTGAGTACGACTACATCAACAACGATATTTTACCTCGTACCACTTTGAGTCTTCGAGGGTATGTTATCTCAAGACTCTCTTTCTCCTCGTTGCCTTTCATCTCATAGATTAGATCTTGGCCATTCGAGTTTATTGCGCGTAGGAAAAATTTTGTTTTCTATGCAACATACCCAACACAAGACCCATTCCACACTCTAAAACACATGGTATGGCATACCCTGGGTTTGGGTGGGATTAAGACGCTCCGGAGCTTCTCTCCGGATAAACCCTAGGCCCGCTAGAGAAAAGGACGGAACGGTTGTTCTGTCCCCTCTACGTGAGCCGGAAGGGGGTAGAAAGTGGAACTAATTGCTCGGTTGTGTTCGGTTAGGCCCAATAAACACCAAGACAATGGTAGGTCCCACCTCTTGGCAACATTCCCCCCGTTCCTTCATATCCGGGAGTTTCGGGCTCTGAGTAGTCCTGGAACCCATTAGAGAGAATCGGACATCGGTGAAGCCCTAACACAAAGAGTGAGAGAATCTCGGGCATCTAAGGCCCATTCACACCCTAACACACATGTTATGGCATAGCCTAGGCTTGGGTGGGATTCAGACGCTCCGGAGCTCCTCTCCGGAGAAACCCTAGGCCCGCTGGAAAAAAGGACGAAACTGTTGTTCTGGACCCTCTACGTGAGCCGGAAGGGGGTAGAAAAGTGTAACTAATTACTTTTTTGTTTTGAATTAGGCCCAAGAAGCAACCAAGACAATGTTAGGGCCCACCTCTTGGCAATATACCTCCGTTCTGTCAGATCCGGGAGTTTCGGTCCTTGATTAGTCTTGCAACAACTAGAGAGAATATGACGCCTGTGAAGCCCTAACACAAAGAGTGAGGGAATCTTGTGCACACAAGACGTATTCCACACTCTAACACACATATTATGTCATACCCTAGGCTTGGATGAGATTAAGATGCTTCGGAGCTCCTTTTATGGAGAAACCCTAGGCCCGTTGGAGAAAAGGACGAAACTACCGATCTGGCCCCTCTACGTGAAAAGTGGAACTAATTGGTTGGTTGTGTTAGGTTAGGCCCAATGAACACCCAAGACAATATAGGGCCCACCTCTTGGAAAAAGTCCCCCCGTTCCGTCAGATCCAGGAGTTTCGTGCTTTGAGTAGCTCTGGAACCCGCCAGAGAGAATCTGACGCTGGCGAAGCCATAACACCAAGAGTGAGGGAATATTGGTAATACAGGACCCATGCCACACTCTAACACACATGGTATGGAATACCCTAGGCTTGGGTGGCATTCAGACGCTTCGGAGCTCCTCTCCACAGAAAACCTAGGCCCGCTAAAGAGAAGGACGGAATTGCCGTTCTGGACCCTCTCCGTGAGCCGGAAGGGGGTAGCAAAGTGGAACTAATTGCTTGTTTGGTAACAAGGAACACCCAAGACAATGGTAGGGCCCACCTCTTGGCAAGATTCCCCCGTTCCGTCAGATCCCGTAGTTTCGGGCTCTGAGTAGTTCTGGAACCTACGAGAGAGAATCCAACGCCGTTGAAGCCATAACACAGAGAGTGAGGGAATATTGGTCATCCAAGACCCATGCCACACTCTAACAAACATGGTATGGCATTACCTAGCCTTGGGTGGGATTAAGATGCTCCGGAGCGCCTCTCCGGAGACACCCTAGGTCCGTTATGAAAAAGAACAGAAATGTTGTTCTGGACCCTCTACGTGAGCCGCAAGGGGGTAGGAAAGTGGAACTTATTGTTTGGTTGTGTTAGGTTAGGCCCAAGGAACACCCAAGACAATGGTAGGGCCCACCTATTGGCAATACCCCCCCCCCCCAATCTTCGTCAGATCCGAGAGTTTTGGTCCCTGAGTAGTCCTGCAACAACTAGAGAGAATCTGATGCCGGTGAATTCCTAACACAAAGAGTGAGGGAATATTGGGCTTCCAAGACCCATGAAGAGGTCTAACAAAAATATTATGTGATACCCTAGTCTTGGGTGGGATTAAGACGCTCTGGAGCTCCTCTTCGGAGAAACCCTAGGCCCGTTGGAGAAAAGGACGGAACTGTCGATTTGGCCCCTCTACATTAACCAGAAGGGGGTAGAAAAGTGTAAATAATTGCTTGGTTATGTTATATTAGGCCCAAGGAACACCCAAGACAACAATGGGGCCCACCTCTTGGCAAGATTCACCCCGTTCCGTCAGATCCGGGAGTTTCGGGCTCTGAGTAGCCCTGGAACCCGCAAGAGAGAATCTGACGCCGGTGAAGCCATAACATAGAGAGTGAGGGAATATTGTGCATACAAGACCCATTCCACACTCTATCACACATTATATGGCATACCCCAGGCTTGGGTGGGATTCATACGCTCCGAAGCCTCTCTCCGGAGAAACCCTAGGCCTGCTGGAGAAAAGGACGGAACTACCGATGTGGCCCCTCTACGTGAGCCGGAAGGGGTAGCAAAGTGGAAATAATTAACTGGTTATGTTAGGTTAGGCCCAAGGAACACCCAAGACAACGATGGGGCCCACCTCTTGGCAAGATTCCTCCCATTTTGTCAGAGCCGGGAAGTTTCATGCTCTGAGTAGCCGTGGAACCCGCGAGAGAGAATCTGACGCCGGTGAAGCCATAACAAATGGATTGAGGTAATATTGGGAACACAAGACCCATTCCACACTCTAACACACATTATATTGCATAACCCAGGCTTGGGTGGGATTCAGACGCTCCGGAGCCTCACTCCGGATAAACCCTAGGCCCGGTGGAGAAAAGGACAGAACTTTCGTTCTGTCCCCTTTACGTGAGCCGGAAGGGGGTAGCAAAGTGGAACTAATTGCTCGGTTCTGTTCGGTTAGGCACAAGGAAACACCCAAGAAAATGGTTCTTGGCAACATTCCCCGCGTTCCTTCAGATCCGGGAGTTTCGGGCTCCGAGTAGAGTCCTGGAACCCATTAGAGAGAATCTGACGTCGATGAATCCCTAACACAAAGAGCGAGGTAATCTTGGGCATCCAAGGCCCATTTCACACTCTAACACACATGTTATGGCAAACCCATGGTTTTTATGGGATTCAGACGCTCCGAAACCCCTCTCCGGAGAAACCCTAGGCCCGTTGGTGAAAAAGATGAAACTACCGTTCTGGCCCCTCTACGTGAGCCGGAAGGGGGTACCATGTAACATCCCTGATTTTTGGAAAATGCAAAAATCACAAAAATTTGAAACTTTTTGTTTTCATGTTATACAAGTCACCAAGAACCAAATGAGAAGCAAGAAACAAAAGGGAATAATACATAATTCAATGAAAATAAGTTTACCCATCCAATTATGCCTTGTTCCTTAAACTCTAAAACCTTTTCAAAAATAAATTTATTATTATATAAAGGGAATATGTTTTTATCAACAAACCTTTGCCCAAAATATTTAAAACTCCAATATTAAATTAAAGATATTTTATGGTAACAAAAATCAAAGAATTATAACCCTTAATGAAGTTCTAAGCCTCAAAAGTATTTGATGAGAATAAAATTGTTAATAATAACTTTTAGTTGTTATTCCAAGTTTTAAACATGAAGGTGTGGAAATAAAATGCTTGTTTTGAAAATAACATAAATTAGGGTTTTGAAAACAATATTATGACTTGTGGTTTTATTCTAAATTTTATTGATCAACAGTATTAATTAATTGATATGAACTAATTAAATACCATTAAGTTACTTTTAGTGAATTCTTCACATACTAAATTTAAAAATGTGAAAATGGTTTAAAAATGGCTTTCCAAAAATAATATATGACATGTAAAATGTCTCTGAAATTTTATTTAGATAATAACATCATTTTATCATTTTCTAAAATTTTAAAGTATTATTAGTGTTTTATTTATTTTTACAAATATAAAATTGTGAAAACAAGATGAAATGACTTTCAAAATTTTGTTTTCAACTTTTAGAATGTCATTAAAATTGTAATTGACCCATAACCAATTTTATAAATTTTTGAATTAAAAATCACATTAAGAGACTATTAAGGAAGTATTCAAATTTCCAAAATTCAAAAATAAAATATGTTGATTTGTTTTCAAAAATGGTACTGTTGGAAAGTAATTGAAAAATTAATAATTTAGAATTTTCTTTCATATTATTTGGAGTTATAAAACAGAAGGTATGATTTAATCAAATAAACAGAAATAAAAAGAATAAAATTGATGACGTCATCAGTGACGTCACCGTCTTCCTCCTCCGGATGGAAACACGCCTGTCACGGCCGTGAATTTTGCCGCTCGATTTAGAGCCATTAAGGCCGTGGATCTCTCCCCTCCGTGGCCCTATAAAACTACCCCGAGGTCCTCTACGTTTCCCCTCTCCTCCCTCGCATAACCGTGCTCCGAGGGTCGTGAATTTGCTCGCCGACGTCCGCTGCACCGCCGACCCTTTTTGTCGATTCCGGCGAGGTGAGGTAGTCCCCGAGCTCTAGACCACCCCCATTAGGTTTCCCATATCCTTGCGCATGTCCCTGACTCCTTTTGCAGTCTTTTGACGCAGCAGATCAACCGCGCCGTACATGTCTGCCGTTCACCGGAGCCGTCCAACTCCGGCCACTCTTCGCCGCCGTCTGAGGAAGCGAGGGAGGGCGACATCGTCACCATCTTCTTCGCCGTGTTGTTCCGAGCCGCGTCAAGCCCTCCCCGAGCCCCAGGACACACCGGAGCGCAGCCACGGTGTAGCACCTGCATCTCCGACCACTGCCACGGTGAGCTCCCTCTCCCTCTCCCTCTCTCTACCATTGGATCTGCACGAACCGCCCAGATCTGGCCACTTATCCACGTAAGCGCGCCCAGTCAGCACGCCACGCCAGTGCACAGTCAGCACCCTTGACCAATCAGAAAGAGCCACGTGGCTAGCCTGTAAATTCAATTTAACTCCCGGTAGAATTTTTGGCAATTTTACAGATTAGCCCCTGCAACTTCAATCCATCATATCTTTTGATCCACAAAGCCAAATTTAGCAATCTTTGACTTTTTGAAAATCCCTTGACATTTAAAAACTTTTGGCACTGTCCAAATTAAAATATGGCAAACTTAAATTTGTTCAAATTTTGTTCAAATTCAAATATGTTTGTTTGATGAATTTTGGCATAATTCAAATTCTACAAATCCAAAATTTGTAAATAAAATATATTTGGAAACCTTAGGATGTGTACTTTCATATCCTCTGTCCCAAAATAATATTTGAACAAATTAAAATTGAATTTAGAATTAAGTTGTCTATTTGAGTATTTTTGAGATAGATTAATTTCTATAAATATTTTCAATATAGTCCCTTTTGCAAAATTGCTCCATTTGATAACCTTGAACCAGAAACAACCTTGCCCAACCATTTTGGACATACTTGGACCATGGCCATGTGTTTTTGACCAAAAACCCAACATGGTGATACATCCATTTTCACCATGACTTAGGAATTGTTTTCAACTGTTATTATTTGATGTTATGTCTATTTGGAGCCAAGCCAAGTCCTTAGAATGTGTCAATCACATATAGTACCAAGTAGTGAAATTTAGTTTTCTATCTACTTCTCCACTCCCCTTTCATGCTTCAAGAAATCATCAAGCTAGCAAAATGGAAGACAAGACTCAACCCCAAGAAGGACCTCCATCTTCAACTTGGTGGCAACATGAAGAGCTACAAGAATATCATTGAAGAAATTTTGAACAAAAGACTTGGACTCCACAACAACAAGAAGCAACTCAATGAAGTACAAGAGTATGAAGAAAATAAAGGAGAAGACATTTTTCTCTCTCTTCCTATCCCTTCTATTTCTTTCTTTTCAAAATGACTTAGTGGTATTTGTGTCCATACCATACCCAAACCAATTAGTGAAGTGAAAGCCATGAAGAATCTATCAATACCAAGAGAAGAATCCATCCAAGGAACAAGTCTACAATAGAAGCATGAAGGTGATTTTCAAGAAGACAAGCATGTGAAGACTTGGAGCAATTCACACAAGTTGAAGAATAACCAGTTGTTTTTGTCCAACCATTGACCCAAATGGAAAACCCAAGACTTAGTAATATTTTCCCTTTGATGATGAAGTTAGTAGACCTACCCTAACCACAATGGAAAATACTAACATAGTCACTCAAATATTTTTGAAGGTGAATATGACCAAGTGTTTGCATGTATTACTTTAGTTGAAGAAGTAATATGTTTATTATTGGTGAACTCTTGGAACTTCCTCGACAAGTATGGTTATAATAAAGTTAGATCACATCAAACTCAACCTAGTCTTTTCCAAGTAAACCCTTGGAAACTCTTTAACAATGTATTGAACCATTAAGGAATGAATCTTTCAACTCAAACCTAGACCTTGTCCTAACCAACTAGATTAAACCCCTTTGGCTATGTTATTGCTTTGTATGTTTTCACTTGTTTGTTGCATGCCAGTATGCTTGTTTATTTTGTTCTTGTGTTTCCATTGAATAGATTGTACGGAGAGCAACGATCTTTTGTGAAGAGTGTTATTTCTTCACCAACTTCAACAAGGCAAGTAACACATCATCAACTACCCATTATTTTCTATATGCATTAGTTGATTTTTGAGTAGTATGCATTGATAGGAAATTTTACTAAGTTATATTATGCTATGCTATATCCTAGTAGTGTGTAGCCATCCTTATACCTTGTTATTTTGATGCCTTGGTACTTAGTAGATGCTTAGCCTTGATATAAAAATTGTTTTATGATGAGGAAAATTCTAAGTAACAACTTCAATGAACCACCTGGGTGGATTTGGTTGTTTGGCTGTTGATAGTTGAGTGTCTCCCCGAGGGGTTGTTCACTTGAGGAATGCCACCCAGGAACAAAGTGATTATGATGTTCCCCAAGTTTAGATTACTTCCAGTGCAGCCTTTAGTCATATGGGCTCTGTCTTGATTAATTAAGTTGCGAGGGTTCAGCCCTGGCTTGACAAGCAGATGTAGCATAATTATAGGTGGAACGGGTCTTGCCATTGGGTTGGATTCTTGCTTCTGAAAGATCTCGTCTTGATTCTTCTCCTTTCCTTAATGCACCCAGGGTGTATAGGATGTTTGGGTTGAGTTGGGTCTGAAGGTGAAAGTGCACAAGCTCTGCAGAGTCAACAAACTAAGATCTTAGCCGTGTCCCCGGTTATGGACAACTATGAGCAGCTGGACAAGGATGGACGGAAGAATCACATCATCATTTTTAATAATTAAAATTTTGACCAAGTGAACAGTATTGTGGTGCTTGGATCTTAATCCAATGTTGCCACCCTTTGAAAAGAAAAGTTTGTTTTACAAAAGTGATCGGAGAAAACTGGCTTTATGCAAACTTAGCCAAAACTCCACTCAGCCAAATGAGCATGTAGTATTAGTCTTGCCATTTATATCCACCATAGTGTTACTTGCCAATACATTAAATTGTATTGACTCCCTTGTGGCTGCATATTCCATATTGCAGATATTTCTGAAGACGAGTGAGGATTTCGTTTAGGATCTCGAGACTATCGCCAACATGTTTTGCCTGTGGCACATGAAGAAGATGGGCTCAATGTTATTCATGTTTTCCGCTGTATATCTTTGTTTACTGCTAGTCTTCTAAGACTATTCAAGTTGTAATCTTATTTTGTAAAGACTGGATCATGCGATGTAATAGATTTTGATGCATTTGCATGATATTTCATTTTGTAGTGTGGTGCTAGCAATTGATCCAGGGACTAGCACAATAACACAGGTATTCCATCTTTATTAAAAGTTGGGATGCTACAAAATGGTATCAGAGCATTGTGTTGCCTGTAGGATTCGAGACCCTTAGGTTGGAAAAACCCTTTTGATCAAATTTATTATCTCCTTAGAGTAGTTTGGATCCTAGCGGCATAGTGAGATGAAGCGGCCCGAACAACTTTACGTGTCCACGGACATGAGACCGTTCACTGATTGGCTAGCGGGTGCCAGTATCTCTCACTATAGTGAATATCCAATTTGCAACAAGTTGTTAATAACCCCTTGATCACCCTAGGATTGAAAACTTTCTATGTTCAAACTTTCTAGAAACAAAACAATCCTCTTAATCTTTCTCATATCCTCTCATCTATTATTCACCTTCAAAATTTTCTAGATGACCTCCCTCCTCAATACCATCAAGACAGGAATGTTGATGACCATACCATGAAGTGCAAGAAGTATTTTCACCACATGAATACCTACACTCCAGACAACTGAAGAAAACTTGGAGATACACCAATACTTCCCAACAATCAAGAACACCTCAAGACATCAAGAGAAGAAATTGAAGAGAAACTCAAGAAGATTTAGATGAGACCACCAATCTAGTTCCTTTGTTAGAACAATGTTAACGTGTTAGTGTATTGATCATATCAATGAGTGTGGTATGACAATATTAGTGTTCACTAAAAACCATGTTGTTTGGTGTGATGAATGTATTGCTATGTGTTTGTTATGTGTTGATTACAAGATGAGTTTCCTTGATCTGCTGTGTTGGAGAAGGATCTTCCTTAGATCTTTCTAATCTCCATTCATGCATGCTAAACCAAACCCAACCCTATACCCATTTACCACCCATAGTGAGTTTCCAACTGGAGTGCACCAACTGACTTCATACCCAAGACCACCCTTTTGAGACACAAACCATCCAATTTAGGATTGCCAAAATCTTAGGATTTTGTTCTTTTGTGTGAAGGAACAATCACATCCATGATCAATTGCCAACTACATCATAAGGAGCATCAAGCCAATCAACAAGTGAAGATAGACAACTTGACTCAAAGTTGCATGAGCTATGAAGATTTCAGATCCAACCACACCAAGAGAAGAAATAATGAAGAAACACAACTATCCAGGTTGTGTTACATAAGAGTTTTACGCAACCCACTAGTTGAGAAGTGATAGCTTGGCTCAAGTTTGTCTTACAGATTGGAAACTTTCTGTTAGACAAGTAAGGTGACCTAGTGTTATTAAACAAGATTCATCAATCCAAGTACAAGGTAATAATTGAGTGCAACATGGATTGGCCACCATGGTGACTACTCACATTATTTACTTTTGCTATGAGGAATGTTAAATCTGAGTGACATACCTATTAGAGAGACGACGATGTTAAGCATGAACCATAGAATGGTAGAATACAATAATGACCCTATGATAGTGATGCTGAAAACGTACTATTTTCTGTGAGGATCAAGCCAACCTTGGAGCTATCAAGCAATGGAAGATTTTGCCTACCATGAGAATTTCTTTAGAAATAGCATGACGTTTGCCTTCAAGGATGACAACAACAAGCTGGAAGATTGTCAAGGATATAAAAAGACCAAGTTGAGAGTGAACAAAAGGCTTTTGATTGACCCAAAGAGTGACCCCTCAGTGTCAAAGGTAGTCCAACATACCTATGTTGGTCTACAGCTCTACCGCGAAGGAAAGCTCTACTCAAGACAATCTCAAATCAATCTACACTCCAATATAATGGAAATATACTATCCACAAAAGTTTCTTTTAAGGGTGGTAGCCACCAAGTTTGTTCTGGAACCCAGTTACCCAATCTTTCTTTCTAACCTTCCCAAATCCCGGGACGAGATTTCTTTTAAGGGTGGTAGTCTGTAACATCCCTGATTTTTGGAAAATGCAAAAATCACAAAAATTTGAAACTTTTTGTTTTCATGTTATACAAGTCACCAAGAACCAAATGAGAAGCAAGAAACAAAAGGGAATAATACATAATTCAATGAAAATAAGTTTACCCATCCAATTATGCCTTGTTCCTTAAACTCTAAAACCTTTTCAAAAATAAATTTATTATTATATAAAGGGAATATGTTTTTATCAACAAACCTTTGCCCAAAATATTTACAACTCTAATATTAAATTAAAGATATTTTATGGTAACAAAAATCAAAGAATTATAACCCTTAATGAAGTTCTAAGCCTCAAAAGTATATGATGAGAATAAAATTGTTAATAATAACTTTTAGTTGTTATTCCAAGTTTTAAACATGAAGGTGTGGAAATAAAAGGCTTTTTTTTAAAAGAACATAAATTAGGGTTATGAAAACAATATTATGACTTGTGGTTTTATTCTAAATTTTATTAATCAACAGTATTAATTAATTGATATGAACTAAGTAAATACCATTAAGTTACTATTAGTGAATTCTTCACATACTAAATTTAAAAATGTGAAAATGGTTTAAAAATAGCTTTCCAAAAATAATATATGACATGTAAAATGTCTCTGAAATTTTATTTAGATAATAACATTATTTTATCATTTTCTAAAATTTTAAAGTATTATTAGTGTTTTATTTATTTTTCCAAATATAAAATTGTGAAAACAAGATGAAATGACTTTCAAAACTTTGTTTTCAACTTTTAGAATGTCATTAAAATTGTAATTGACCCATAACCATATTTTATAAATTTTTGAATTAAAAATCACATTAAGAGACTATTAAGGAATTATTCAAATTTCCAAAATTCAAAAATAAAATATGTTGATTTGTTTTCAAAAATGGTACTGTTGGAAAGTAATTGAAAAATTAAGAATTTATAATTTTGTTTCATATTATTTGGAGTTATAAAACAGAAGATATGATTTAATCAAATAAACAGAAATAAAAAGAATAAAATTGATGACGTCATCAGTGACGTCACCGTCTTCCTCCTCCGGATGGAAACACGCCTGTCACGGCCGTGAATTTCGCCGCTCGATTTCGAGCCATTAAGGCCGTGGATCTCTCCCCTCCGTGGCCCTATAAAACTCCCCCGAGGTCCTCTACGTTTCCCCTCTCCTCCCTCGCATAACCGTGCTCCGAGGGTCGCAAATTTGCTCGCCGACGTCCGCTGCACCGCCGACCCTTTTTGTCGATTCCGGCGAGGTGAGGTAGTCCCCGAGCTCTAGACCACCCCCATTAGGTTTCCCATATCCTTGCGCATGTCCCTGACTCCTTTTGCGGTCTTTTGACGCAGCAGATCAACCGCGCCGTACATGTCTGCCGTTCACCGGAGCCGTCCAACTCCGGCCACTCTTCGCCGCCGTCTGAGGAAGCGAGGGAGGGCGCCATCGTCACCATCTTCTTCGCCGTGTCGTTCCGAGCCGCGTCAAGCCCTTCCCGAGCCCCAGGACACACCGGAGCGCCGCCACGGTGTAGCACCTGCGTCTTCGACCACTGCCCCGCCATTCTCCGGCGGAAAAACTCCGGTGAGCTCCCTCTCCCTCTCTCTACCATTGGATTTGCACGAACGCCTCAGATTAGATCTGAAGGGGTACGCGATCTGGCCACTTATCCACGTAAGCGCGCCCAGTCAGCACGCCACGCCAGCGCACAGTCAGCACCCTTGACCAATCAGAAAGAGCCACGTGGCTAGCCTGTAAATTCAATTTATCTCCCGGTAGAATTTTTGGCAATTTTACAAATTAGCCCCTGCAACTTCAATCGATCATATCTTTTGATCCACAAAGCTAAATTTAGCAATCTTTGACTTTTTGAAAAGCCCTTGACATTTAAAAACTTTTGGCACTGTCCAAATTCAAATTTGGCAAACTTAAATTTGTTCAAATTCAAATATGCTTGTTTGATGAATTTTGGCATAATTCAAATTCTACAAATCCAAAATTTGTAAATAAAATATATTTGGAAACCTTAGGATGTGTACTTTCATATCCTCTGTCCCAAAATAATATTTGAACAAATTAAAATTGAATTTAGAATTAAGTTGTCTATTTGAGTATTTTTGACATAGATTAATTTCTATAAATATTTTCAATATAGTCCCTTTTGCAAAATTGCTCCATTTGATAACCTTGAACCAGAAACAACATTGCCCAACCATTTTGGACATCCTTGGACCCTGGCCATGTGTTTTTGACCAAAAACCCAACATGGTGATACATCCATTTTCACCATGACTTAGGAATTGTTTTCAACTGTTATTATTTGATGTTATGTCTATTTGGAGCCAAGCCAAGTCCTTAGAATGTGTCAATCACATATAGTACCAAGTAGTGAAATTTAGTTTTCTATATACTTCTCCACTCCCCTTTCATGCTTCAAGAAATCATCAAGCTAGCAAAATGGAAGACAAGACTCAACCCCAAGAAGGACCTCCATCTTCAACTTGGTGGCAACATGAAGAGCTACAAGAATATCATTGAAGAAATTTTGAACAAAAGACTTGGACTCCACAACAACAAGAAGCAACTCAATGAAGTACAATAGTATGAAGAAAATCAAGGAGAAGACATTTTTCTCTCTCTTCCTATCCCTTCTATTTCTTTCTTGTCAAAATGACTTAGTGGTATTTGTGTCCATACCATACCCAAACCAATTAGTGAAGTGAAAGCCATGGAGAATCTATCAATACCAAGAGAAGAATCCATCCAAGGAACAAGTCTACAATAGAAGCATGAAGGTGATTTTCAAGAAGACAAGCATGTGAAGACTTGGAGCAATTCACACAAGTTGAAGATAACAAGTTGTTTTTGTCCAACCATTGACCCAAATGGAAAACCCAAGACTTAGTAATATTTTCCCTTTGATGATGAAGTTAGTAGACCTACCCTAACCACAATGGAAAATACTAACATAGTCACTCAAATATTTTTGAAGGTGAATATGACCAAGTGTTTGCATGTATTACTTTAGTTGAAGAAGTAATATGTTTATTCTTAGTGAACTCTTGGAACTTCCTCGACAAGTATGGTTATAATAAAGTTAGATCACATCAAACTCAACCTAGTCCTTTCCAAGTAAACCCTTGGAAACTCTTTAACAATGTATTGAACCATTAAGGAATGAATCTTTCAACTCAAACCTAGACCTTGTCCTAACCAACTAGATTAATGTAACATTCCAAATTTTACATTTGGAATGTTTTGCATTTAGAGCATATGCATAGCATGGCATGTTTCAAAAATTGCATTTGTTTGTTGCATTGAACCCCCAAAATAAATCATGTTCAAAAGAAACCAAATCCTCTTATAAGGCAATATTAGCCAAAGTTATTTTGATATTTTATTTTGCCTAAAAATTCGCTCCAAAATAACCTAATGTGATAGAGTTTCAAATTTCGAATTTTTAGAAAATTATCTCATTTAATTCGGAGTAGTATTGCAATAGTTATTAAAGAAATAAGGGAAAAAAAATTAATAACGTGACCGACCTGTGCACATCCCATATAGTACGTAGCAAGGAGAAAAAAAAAATGGCACGCACGTGAGCTAGCAGCTCGTGCATGAACAGAGTCAAGAAGAAAAAAGAAACAAAAACAAAAAGCAGCACGTACCACAGTGTGGGCCAAGGAGCAATCCTTTCTTTCTCTCTCCTCCCTCACGTTCTCTTTCTTTTGACCCTTACTCTCTGACGCGTGGGGCCCGCAGCTCGTCTCCTAGCTTGGATCGAGTCCAGTACGCGCACGAAGCTGTTTTGAACGCGTTTATCCCCAAGAAAATCTCCGAATTCGGCCCCGTTTCTTTCCCCCTGGCCACGAAATTCCGGGTATAAATACCCCACACCCGGGGCCTCCAAATCCCTCAAAAATTTCGCGAAACCCTCGCCCAAATCGATCTCGTTTCGAGCTCGAAATCGCACCGCCGCCGCCACCATTGCTGCAGCTTCAAGGTCCAAATCGCCACCGTCTGGGACGCGTCCGGGCCTTCTAAACCCATCTAATCTCTTCACCATTAAGTTTCACACCTCCCTAAACCGTTTTCCCCTCACCTCGTGCCCTACATCTAACAGGAGGAGTCGCCGGAGTTCGCCGGAGTTTGCCGGAGTTTTGAGCACGATCAGCCGAGCTTCACCGCCACTGTAGGAGGAGGAACCCAACGCCGTTGACGCTGCAGTGACCGCAAGGAGGAGCTGAACACCGTCGTCCACTTCATCTTCACCATCGACCATCCGAGAGCCGTCGTCCGTCGCCAAGGGTAACGATCAGCACGTCCGTACGTCTAGTCGCAGTATACGTACAAAACTTCTAAAATTCGTAGGAAGAGTTTTACAACTCAGAAAAATATGAGAAAAATATCCACGAACTGCTAAGAGTACGTAGAATTTTAATCTATAATAATATTGCATCTTTACCGTACTGAAAACATATTCAATTTTAAATCCTTTTAATGAGTATTTAATTCATATCTACTGTTTCGCAAGTCAAATTAAGTTAATTCTTTTTTTCGCCGATCCTAAAAATACGTTGTCTAACCAGAGAACCCAAAACGAAATTTTATTAATATATTTTATTTTCACTATATAATAGTCCGTTAGCTATTTAAGCTTATTAAATCGCAATGTTAAACCACGTACACATGCATCCAAATTCACCCATGAATAACCAGAGAAGCATTCAACTAAATTCTAAAGTTCTATTAATGTGCCATGCATGATTGATCACATCTTCTTATTGCATATGCTTGTTTTGTTGTCTTGTTGTTTATGTTGCTTTATCGATCGTATAGATTGCGAAGGGTGTGACGTTGCTTGCGACTGTTGTGAGTGCCTAGGCTGCGACGACACCGACGACCAAGGCAAGTGTCACTGTCATGAATTACCTATGTTTTGGCCTATGCATGTAGTATTATTTTTGTAGTATGCATGTATAGGAGTTGAGTGTAAGCTATGCTCTATTTGTCCTAGTGGATTAGCCGCATGATCCCTTGTTCCGACTATCCTTTGTCGCCATCGTATTGTAGAATTGCTTAGCCATGCTTAGACGGGGATTTGGGTTCATACAAACGAAATTGTTTATCAAATGTTTATGTTTTGCCAAATGATAAAACAACTTAATTAATGAATCGCCTGGGTGGAATGGTTTGATTGGTTTTTGTTGAGTGGTTACCTTGCATCCATATTCATGGCTCTCCTCGGTATCTCACTTGCGGCTCGCCACTCAGGATTAGAGAATTGATTAGTTCTTGTGTTTAGTAGCTTACGAGTACTGCCACATGTCACATGGGCTCTGACTTGACTGATTAAGATGTGGGAACTCGAACCCGACGATTTGTCAGAAAGTAGTTTGTTGTAGGTTGGTATGGCGCGTGGGTGGTTCGAGGTACTACTTCTAAAAGGTCTCGGCCTGGTTTTCCTTCGGTTGATTGGGCCATGTGGGTAAAGAGTACAACCTCTCGAGAGTGTCAAACTAAGTGACTTAGCCGTGTCCCCGGTTACGGACAATTATGAGCAACTAGATTTGAGGCTATGACAATTCTCACTCATCCCAACTTTATAAGTTTCTTAAAATGTGAGGGTTAACTAATTGGGTAGGATCACTTGAGTATCTACCAAGTGTTCTTTTGTTTGTTTCTAAGGGCACCTGCTTTGCAACCAGTGTGTTCTTAATCTTTGTTTTAATGAAATAAAGTGTTAGGATAAAATGATTTGCTTTTTCGCAAACTAGCCTGAGATCCACCAGCCAAATATGCATGTAGAGATAGAAGACCAAATTTACCACTACCTTTCCTAAGTGCCACTTGCCGGTGCATGGTTCCATGCCCTGACCAACTTCGTGTTGGCTGTACTCGTCTGTGCAGATTTCCAAGGTTGAAGAAGGTTCGTTAGGTCGCGAGACTCCACTCAACATTTGTTCGCCTGTGGCGCATTGAAGAATGGAGTTCTATTTTATTTTGATGTTCCGCTGCTACTATGAATAATTATTTGAGCTAGCAATATGCTATGCAACTTGTAATAAATTAAATTCTGGATCATATTCGCATAGTTTTGATGCACTGTTAAATTCTTTGATATCTATGATGCTGTGTGTGCCGGTGAACCGATCCAGGGATTGGCACTATACACAGAAGATTCCACCTTCTCAGGTTGGGTCGTTTCAGATGGTATCAGAGCAGTGTGTTGACTGTAGGATCGTGACCTAGGATTGGAATAGGATGCCACAAGATTAAATTCTATTTTACTTCTTTTATTTATGTTCTTTACCTTTCTTCTCATATTACTTGTCTTTGCTAACTTCTACTCCTACCTACTTATAGATGAACGCTGATGAAGTCTACTATGTTGAGGAGAACTCGGGAGTGGAGTTCGAGAACGAGCTAGCGAGCTTAACAAAGCTACTCGGATTCTTCTTACCGAAGATTGAAGGTTACCAAATAGAGACCAACATCCCAGGAGACAAGATGTGGGACATCAAGACTACCATTGTAGTAGATATTGTGGATGGAGTAGTACAACTCATCACCTACAGGGGGATTTACCCCAGCTGGAATGGAGGGCTCGTCATGGCAATAAAGTATGCAATGGCTCGACTGTGTCATGACTACCGTGACCAGATACCTGAGGACTCCATCTACAGAGACTTCGGGAGGAGGAATGAAGAAGGTGAAGCCATATGGATCGAGGATGGAGACAAGACCCGGATGCAGAAACACATAGAAGATTTGGAGGCATACACCACTGGAATGGAAGCCATCGTGCAATGGTTCATGCTGCAAAGTGAGGAAGCAAGAGCCACCGCACACCACCAAGCATATGAGATCACCACTCTCAATGCTCAGATGAATACCCTCAACACTCAGTTGGATGCGCTCACGGCTCAAATTGAGATGTTCAAGGACAATGACACAAGGCTCACCATGCAGCTAGCGGAGAAGGATGCTCAACTCACGCTCAAGGACGCTCAGCTCGCCGTACTCCAAGCTCAAGTCAACCCGCCTCAACCATCTAGTGAGAGTGATGAAGATGAGGATGATGGCGAAGATGATGGAGATGCCGACGCCATTGAGGGTGCTGCTCAAGCTGAGGGAGCAGGAGGAGGGATCCTAGAAGAGGAAGAGGAAGAAGAAGAAGACCCCGAGGAGCGGGTCATGTGCGTTACTACCGATGAAGATACATCCGATGATGAGTACACGCCCAAGAGTGCCAATAAGCGCAAGCGTCAGAACTAGTTTAGATGCCCGCCATATAGTCTTCGTTAGGTTATCAAGTTTCGAGTTAGGAATTAGATTAAATCATGTAATATCACAATATTGGTTGCCTGCTTGCTGGATTATTTGAACCCTATTTTTATAAAGTATTTTCGTATAAGGCCTAAACCTATCCTCGTGCAGTTTCGTTTTTTTTCCCGAGCTGCAGTTTTTCTGCGCGCTGTTACGACGCGATTTTTAATAAATCATGGGTAGCGCTGATCGCGAAAATACCCGCGTTGTCCGAACTGAAATTTCGTCCTCTTCGTGCTGTAAAAGTTTCAGATTTTTCTGACGAGGTTACGTTTACCTTTGGTGCGTGTTCTGCAACAGCAACATCTGTAAGCAGATTGTGCCGAGAGTTGCCATATCGATTAGACTCAACCCATCTCAGCTTTTTCCTTCTTTTCTTTTGCTGCTGTGGTATAATAACCACGTAATCAACCTTCAGAACCCTTTTCAAACAAAATAAAAATTATTTGAAAAATTGTTTTGTTGTTTGCCTTGTGTTGTTTGAGCACGTATGGGTACTCCTGATCTGTAGATCTCTCTTTCTATACTCATCTATGCTACCCAACAGATGGCGCCTCGCCGTGCCCGCAACAACAACGATGAGGACAACGACGACCGGATTGATCAGTTGATAGCCTCACAGGCGCTACTGACCCAGGCAATGGCTCAGTTCTTTCAGAACAACAACAACAACAACAACAACAACAACAACAACAACCCGCCACCCCAAGGTGATGCTCTTGGAAGGTTCCTGAGGCTGAAGCCAGCAAAATTCTCTAGCGCACCCGAGCCCATGATCGCACTTGACTGGCTACGTTCGGTAAACAAGGACTTGGTGACTGTGGCATGTACTGATGCTGAGAAAGTGAGGTTTGCTGCCCACTTACTGGAAGGACAGGCTGCTTCTTGGTGGGATGCTTTCCAGATCACCCACCCCATCAACACTGTCACTTGGGAGATGTTCCAAGAGGGATTTCGTACTGCTCATGTCTCAGCTGGAGTGATGAGCCTGAAGAGGAGAGAGTTCCGCCACCTGCGGCAGATAAACCGCACAGTGGGAGAGTATATAGATGAATTCAACAATCTATCCCGCTATGCACCTGAAGATGTGGACACTGACGCCAAAAGGAGGGAGAAATTCCTCGATGGCCTGAGTGATGAGCTCGCTGAGTTACTATCAGTGGTCCATGCCCCCGATTTCCAAACACTGATGGACAAGGCCAGGGTTCTGGAAGAGAAGCAACAAAGGATCTCGAACCGTAAGAGGAAGCAGAACCATAGCCACTTCAACCATGGTCCGCCGCAGAAGACCCGCACCTTCCATGATGGGAATGGTCACTCTGGACAGAATATGTATGGAAACAATGGACATCAACACCGCGGAGGAAATGGCCACCACCATAATGGCCATAAAAGCTACCACCACAACTCAGGGAGAGCAAATGGGAACAACCATGGAGGCAACAATGGCCATAACCGCCCCAATGACCGCAACTTCGTGAGGAAGGACATCAGTCAAGTGACATGCTTCAAATGCAAGAAGACAGGACATTTTGCAGATGCTTGCCCCGAGCTGAAGAAGGATGGAGGAGGCAAGCCAAACCCATTTCAGAAGGGACACGTCAACCATGTGAACGTGGAAGAAGTTCTGGAGGAGCCTGATGCTGTGATTGGTACGTTTCTGCTCAATACATTTTCAGCACTCGTACTATTTGATACTGGTGCATCGCATTCATTCATATCAAGGGTATTTGTGGATAGAAATAAGATACCAACTGTGAGCATTAGAACTCCCCTTAAGGTAAACTCTCCTGGCGGGGAGTTAGTTGCAGCCTTTGGATGTAGGGGGATGGTCCTAGGAATTGGAGCTTATAGTTTCCCTACTGACTTGATTGTCCTGGAATCACAAGGATTAGATGTAATTATAGGTATGGATTGGATGACTGCTTATGAGGGAGTTATAGATTGTGCCAAGAGAGCCATTACACTTACAACCCCAGAGAAGAAGCGCATTTGCTTCAAGTCTACCTTTGAGCTTAAGGGAACCAAGGTCAATTCTCTTAAGGGGGTTAGCTTAGAGGATGTGTGCATAGTGAATGAATATCCCGACGTATTCCCGGAGGAACTCCCAGGAATGCCACCGGATAGAGATGTAGAGTTCCTTATTGATTTGATGCCTGGAACTGGACCTATAGCTAAGAGACCATATAAAATGGATGTTGATGAGCTGAAGGAGCTTAAGAAACAGCTTAGGGAGCAATTGGATAAAGGATTCATCCAACCGAGTTCGTCATCATGGGGAGCGCCCGTTCTGTTTGTGGAGAAGAAGGATTCTAGCAAAAGACTAGTGGTTGATTATCGCTCACTAAATGAGGTGACGATTAAGAACAAGTACCCTCTCCCCAATATCAATGACTTGTTCGATCAATTGAAAGGAGCAAAGGTGTTTTCCAAGATAGATCTTCGATCGGGCTATTTCCAATTGAAGATTCGAGAGCAAGACATACCAAAGACCGCCTTTACCACTAGGTATGGTTTATATGAGTACACGGTTATGTCTTTTGGTCTAACCAATGCCCCAGCATATTTTATGACCATGATGAACAAGGTATTCATGGAATATTTGGACAAGTTCGTAGTGGTGTTCATTGATGACATATTGATATACTCTAAGGATGAGAGTGAGCACGAGAAGCACCTACGCCTGATCATGGAGAAGCTTAGAGAGCATAAGCTATACGCCAAGTTTAGCAAGTGCGAATTCTGGTTGAAGACCGTAGGATTTCTTGGACACGTTGTTTCAGCAGAAGGTGTTGCTGTGGATCCAAGCAAGGTAGCGTCTGTGACTGAATGGGAATCACCAAAGAATGCTGGAGAAATTCGGAGTTTCCTAGGACTTGCAGGATATTATAGGAGGTTCATAGAGAACTTCTCCAAGATTGCTAAGCCCATGACTGAACTGTTGAAGAAAGAGAAGAAGTTTGCCTGGACGGATGAGTGTGAAGCTAGCTTTCAGGAGTTGAAGCAACGCCTAGTGACCGCGCCTGTTTTGTGTCTGCCGGATATTCAAAAGGATTTTCAAGTGTACTGTGATGCTTCTCGACAGGGACTTGGTAGTGTGCTAATGCAAGATGGGAGAGTAGTGTCCTATGCTTCACGCCAACTTAAACACCATGAGAGGAATTATCCCACGCACGATTTGGAACTAGCGTCAGTCGTGCATGCACTCAAGGTGTGGAGGCACTATCTTATGGGAAAGCATTGTGATGTGTTCACTGATCACAAGAGTCTAAAGTACATATTCACCCAGAAGGAACTTAACATGAGACAAAGGAGATGGCTAGAACTGATAAAGGATTATGATATGAACCTGCAATACCACCCAGGAAAGGCAAATGTCGTAGCTGATGCCTTGAGTCGCAAGGTTTATGTGAATGGACTTACAATAGGAGAGTTACCATTAGATTTGTGTGAACAATTCAAGGATCTTAGGTTGGAAATAGTATCTGAAGGATTTCTAGCATCAATGGAAGTGCAACCCACATTGTTAGAGAGAATTAGAGAAGCCCAAAAGATGGATAGCCAACTGAAAGAGATACGAGAGAACATGAGCAAGGGTAAGGCCAATGGATTTCGTGAGGATGAGCAAGGAACCCTATGGGTTGAGAAACGCCTTTGTGTGCCCAATGATCCGGAGATTAGGAAGTTAATTTTTCAAGAGGCTCATGATTCACCATATTCTATTCACCCAGGCAACACTAAGATGTATATGGATTTGAAAGAGAGATTTTGGTGGATAAATATGAAGAGGGAAATTGCTGAATATATTGCATTGTGTGATGTGTGCAATAGAGTGAAGTCTGAACATCAGAAGCCAGCAGGACTTCTACAGCCATTACCTATACCAGAGTGGAAGTGGGACAAAATCGGTATGGATTTTATCACAGGTCTTCCCAAGACCAAATCAGGATATGATTCTATATGGGTAGTTGTCGATCATTTGACTAAAGTGGCTCACTTTATACCAGTAAAGACCACCTACACAAGCTCCAAGCTAGCAAAGATCTATATGGACAAGATTGTGTGTTTGCACGGAGTTCCCAAGGGAATCGTTTCTGATAGAGGTACACAATTCACTTCACATTTTTGGCGCCAACTACATGAGTCATTGGGTACTAGATTGGAGTTCAGCACAGCGTTCCACCCGCAAACCGATGGGCAAACAGAGAGGGTAAACCAGATTTTGGAAGATATGCTGAGAGCATGTGCCCTAGATTATGGTTCTAGCTGGGATATAAATTTACCATATGCAGAATTCTCATACAACAACAGTTATCAATCAAGTATTGGGATGGCTCCATTTGAGGCACTATATGGTAAGAGGTGCAGGACACCATTACTATGGGATGGAGTTGGAGAACGTAAATTCTTTGGGCCTGATATGATTAAGGAGGCCGAAGAGAAAGTGAGACTCATTCGTGACAGATTGAAGATAGCACAATCTAGGCAGAAGAGCTACGCGGATTCTAAGCGTAGGGAAGTGACCTACGAGATTGGTGATAGGGCATATCTAAGGGTATCGCCACTGCGCGGAGTTAAGCGCTTTGGAATTAAGGGGAAGCTAGCACCGCGTTTCATTGGACCGTATAAGGTTCTGTCACGCAAGGGAGAGGTAGCCTATCAGTTGGAATTGCCAGAAGGATTGTCTAATGTCCACGACGTGTTCCATGTGTCCCAATTGAAGAAGTGTCACCCAGAAATGGCTGATACACCATTGAGAGATACCATTCCGCTAGAAGAGGTCCAATTGGAGAGTGATCTCACGTATGAGGAGAAGCCTATAAGGATTCTGGAGACAGCGGAGAGAATGACACGGACCAAGACGATCAAATTCTGCAAGGTTCAGTGGAACCATCACACCGAAGAGGAGGCTACGTGGGAACGAGAGGAGGATCTTCGAGAAGACCACCCACACCTATTTGCTAGCCAACCCGAAGCTCGAGGGCGAGCTTCATCTTAAGGGGGTTAGTCTGTAACATTCCAAATTTTACATTTGGAATGTTTTGCATTTAGAGCATATGCATAGCATGGCATGTTTCAAAAATTGCATTTGTTTGTTGCATTGAACCCCAAAAATAAATCATGTTCAAAAGAAACCAAATCCTCTTATAAGGCAATATTAGCCAAAGTTATTTTTATATTTTATTTTGCCTAAAGATTCGCTCCAAAATAACCTAATGTGATAGAGTTTCAAATTTCGAATTTTTAGAAAATTATCTCATTTAATTCGGAGTAGTATTGCAATAGTTATTAAAGAAATAAGGGAAAAAAATTAATAACGTGACCGACCTGTGCACATCCCATATAGTACGTAGCAAGGAGAAAAAAAAATGGCACGCACGTGAGCTAGCAGCTCGTGCATGAACAGAGTCAAGAAGAAAAAAGAAACAAAAACAAAAAGCAGCACGTACCACAGTGTGGGCCAAGGAGCAATCCTTTCTTTCTCTCTCCTCCCTCACGTTCTCTTTCTTTTGACCCTTACTCTCTGACGCGTGGGGCCCGCAGCTCGTCTCCTAGCTTGGATCGAGTCCAGTACGCGCACGAAGCTGTTTTGAACGCGTTTATCCCCAAGAAAATCTCCGAATTCGGCCCCGTTTCTTTCCCCCTGGCCACGAAATTCCGGGTATAAATACCCCACACTCGGGGCCTCCAAATCCCTCAAAAATTTCGCGAAACCCTCGCCCAAATCGATCTCGTTTCGAGCTCGAAATCGCACCGCCGCCGCCACCATTGCTGCAGCTTCAAGGTCCAAATCGCCACCGTCTGGGACGCGTCCGGGCCTTCTAAACCCATCTAATCTCTTCACCATTAAGTTTCACACCTCCCTAAACCGTTTTCCCCTCACCTCGTGCCCTACATCTAACAGGAGGAGTCGCCGGAGTTCGCCGGAGTTTGCCGGAGTTTTGAGCACGATCAGCCGAGCTTCACCGCCACTGTAGGAGGAGGAACCCAACGCCGTTGACGCTGCAGTGACCGCGAGGAGGAGCTGAACACCGTCGTCCACTTCATCTTCACCATCGACCATCCGAGAGCCGTCGTCCGTCGCCAAGGGTAACGATCAGCACGTCCGTACGTCTAGTCGCAGTATACGTACAAAACTTCTAAAATTCGTAGGAAGAGTTTTACAACTCAGAAAAATATGAGAAAAATATCCACGAACTGCTAAGAGTACGTAGAATTTTAATCTATAATAATATTGCATCTTTACCGTACTGAAAACATATTCAATTTTAAATCCTTTTAATGAGTATTTAATTCATATCTACTGTTTCGCAAGTCAAATTAAGTTAATTCTTTTTGACGCCGATCCTAAAAATACGTTTTCTAACCAGAGAACCCAAAACGAAATTTTATTAATATATTTTATTTTCACTATATAATAGTCCGTTAGCTATTTAAGCTTATTAAATCGCAATGTTAAACCACGTACACATGCATCCAAATTCACCCATGAATAACCAGAGAAGCATTCAACTAAATTCCAAAGTTCTTTTAATATGCCATGCATGATTGATCACATCTTCTTATTGCATATGCTTGTTTTGTTGTCTTGTTGTTTATGTTGCTTTATCGATCGTATAGATTGCGAAGGGTGTGACGTTGCTTGCGACTGTTGTGAGTGCCTAGGCTGCGACGACACCGACGACCAAGGCAAGTGTCACTGTCATGAATTACCTATGTTTTGGCCTATGCATGTAGTATTATTTTTGTAGTATGCATGTATAGGAGTTGAGTGTAAGCTATGCTCTATTTGTCCTAGTGGATTAGCCGCATGATCCCTTGTTCCGACTATCCTTTGTCGCCATCGTATTGTAGAATTGCTTAGCCATGCTTAGACGGGGATTTGGGTTCATACAAACGAAATTGTTTATCAAATGTTTATGTTTTGCCAAATGATAAAACAACTTAATTAATGAATCGCCTGGGTGGAATGGTTTGATTGGTTTTTGTTGAGTGGTTACCTTGCATCCATATTCATGGCTCTCCTCGGTATCTCACTTGCGGCTCGCCACTCAGGATTAGAGAATTGATTAGTTCTTGTGTTTAGTAGCTTACGAGTACTGCCACATGTCACATGGGCTCTGACTTGACTGATTAAGATGTGGGAACTCGAACCCGACGATTTGTCAGAAAGTAGTTTGTTGTAGGTTGGTATGGCGCGTGGGTGGTTCGAGGTACTACTTCTAAAAGGTCTCGGCCTGGTTTTCCTTCGGTTGATTGGGCCATGTGGGTAAAGAGTACAACCTCTCGAGAGTGTCAAACTAAGTGACTTAGCCGTGTCCCCGGTTACGGACAATTATGAGCAACTAGATTTGAGGCTATGACAATTCTCACTCATCCCAACTTTATAAGTTTCTTAAAATGTGAGGGTTAACTAATTGGGTAGGATCACTTGAGTATCTACCAAGTGTTCTTTTGTTTGTTTCTAAGGGCACCTGCTTTGCAACCAGTGTGTTCTTAATCTTTGTTTTAATGAAATAAAGTGTTAGGATAAAATGATTTGCTTTTTCGCAAACTAGCCTGAGATCCACCAGCCAAATATGCATGTAGAGATAGAAGACCAAATTTACCACTACCTTTCCTAAGTGCCACTTGCCGGTGCATGGTTCCATGCCCTGACCAACTTCGTGTTGGCTGTACTCGTCTGTGCAGATTTCCAAGGTTGAAGAAGGTTCGTTAGGTCGCGAGACTCCACTCAACATTTGTTCGCCTGTGGCGCATTGAAGAATGGAGTTCTATTTTATTTTGATGTTCCGCTGCTACTATGAATAATTATTTGAGCTAGCAATATGCTATGCAACTTGTAATAAATTAAATTCTGGATCATATTCGCATAGTTTTGATGCACTGTTAAATTCTTTGATATCTATGATGCTGTGTGTGCCGGTGAACCGATCCAGGGATTGGCACTATACACAGAAGATTCCACCTTCTCAGGTTGGGTCGTTTCAATTAAACCCCTTTGGCTATGTTATTGCTTTGTATGTTTTCACTTGTTTGTTGCTTGCCAGTATGCTTGTTTATTTTGTTCTTGTGTTTCCATTGAATAGATTGTACGGAGAGCAACGAACTTTTGTGAAGAGTGTTATTTCTTCACCAACTTCAACAAGGCAAGTAACACATCATCAACTACCCATTATTTTCTATATGCATTAGTTGATTTTTGAGTAGTATGCATTGATAGGAAATTTTACTAAGTTATATTATGCTATGCTATATCCTAGTAGTGTGTAGCCATCCTTATACCTTGTTATTTTGATGCCTTGGTACTTAGTAGATGCTTAGCCTTGCTACAAAAATTGTTTTATGATGAGGAAAATTCTAAGTAACAACTTCAATGAACCACCTGGGTGGATTTGGTTGTTTGGCTGTTGATAGTTGAGTGTCTCCCCGAGGGGTTGTTCACTTGAGGAATGCCACCCAGGAACAAAGTGATTATGATGTTCCCCAAGTTTAGATTGCTTCCAGTGCAGCCTTTAGTCATATGGGCTCTGTCTTGATTAATTAAGTTGCGAGGGTTCAGCCCGGGCTTGGCAAGCAGATGTAGCATAATTATAGGTGGAACGGGTCTTGCCATTGGGTTGGATTCTTGCTTCTGAAAGATCTCGTCTTGATTCTTTTCCTTTCCTTAATGCACCCAGGGTGTATAGGATGTTTGGGTTGAGTTGGGTCTGAAGGTGAAAGTGCACAAGCTCTGCAGAGTCAACAAACTAAGATCTTAGCCGTGTCCCCGGTTATGGACAACTATGAGCAGCTGGACAAGGATGGACGGAAGAATCACATCATCATTTTCAATAATTAAAATTTTGACCAAGTGAACAGTATTGTAGTGCTTGGATCTTAATCCAATGTTGCCACCCTTTGAAAAGAAAAGTTTGTTTTACAAAAGTGATAGGAGAAAACTGGCTTTATGCAAACTTAGCCAAAACTCCACTCAGCCAAATGAGCATGTAGTATTAGTCTTGCCATTTATATCCACCATAGTGTTACTTACCAATACATTAAATTGTATTGACTCCCTTGTGGCTGCATATTCCATATTGCAGATATTTCTGAAGACGAGTGAGGATTTCGTTTAGGATCTCGAGACTATCGCCAACATGTTTTGCCTGTGGCACATGAAGAAGATGGGTCAATGTTATTCATGTTTTCTGATGTATATCTTTGTTTACTGCTAGTCTTCTAAGACTATGCAAGTTGTAATCTTATTTTGTAAAGACTAGATCATGCGATGTAATAGATTTTGATGCATTTGCATGATATTTCATTTTGTACTATGGTGCTAGCAATTGATCCAGGGACTAGCACAATAACACAGGTATTCCATCTTTATTAAAAGTTGGGATGCTACATACCAAAGTGGAACTAATTGCTTTTTTGTGTTAGGTTAGGCCCAAGGAACAACCAAGAAAATGTTAGGGCCCATGTTTTGGCAAGATTACCCCCATTCTCCGTCAGATCCCGGAGTTTTGGGATATGAGTAGTCCTAGAACCCACGAGAGAGAATCAGACGCCGGTGAAGCCATAACACAGAGAGTGAGGGAATATTGGGCATCCAAGACCCATGCCAGACTCTAACACACATGGTAGAGGATACCCTAGTCTTGGGTGGGACTAAGACGCTCTGGAGCTCCTCTCCGGAGAAACCCTAGGCCCGTTGGAGAAAAGGATGGAACTGCTCAGCTGGCCCCTCTACATGAGCCAGAAGGGGGTAGCAAAGTGGAACTAATTTCTTGATTGTGTTAGGTTAGGCCCAAGTAACATCCAATACAATGTAGGTCCCACCTCTTGGAAATATTCCCCCTGTTCCGTCAGATCCGGGAGTTTTGGGCTCTGAGTATCCTGGAACCCGCGAGAGAGAATCTGACGCCGGTGAAGCCATAACACAAAGATTGAGGCAATCTTGGGCATCGAAGACACATGCCACACTATAAGACATATGGTATGGAATAACCTAGGCTTGGGTGGGATTCAGACGCTCCAAAGCTCCTCTCCGGAGATACCCCAGGCCCGCTAAAGAGAAGGACGGAACTGTCGTTATGGACCCTTTATGTGAGCCGGAAAGGGGTAGCAAATTCGAACTAATTGCTGGGTTGTGTTAGGTTAGGCCCAAAGAACACCCAATACAATGGTAGGGCCCACATCTTGGCAAGATTCCCCCCGTCCAGTCAGATCCAGGATTTCGGGCTGTGAGTATCCTGGAACCTGCAAGACAGATCAAACGTCGGTGAAGCCATAACACAGAGATTGAGGCGATCTTGGGAATCCAAGACCCATGTCACACTCTAACACACATGGTATGACATAACCTAGGTTTGGGTGGGATTAAGATGCTCTAGAGCTCCTCTCTGGAGAAACCCTAGGCCCGTTCCCCAAAAAAGCACGGAACTGCCGTTCTGGACCCTCTACATGAGCCGGAAAAGGGGTAGCAAAGTGGAACTAGTTGCTAGTTTGTGTTAGTTTAGGCACAAGGAACACCCCAAGACAATGGTAGGGCCCACCTCTTGGCAAGGTTCCCTCTGTTCTGTCAGATCCGGGAGTTTCGGGCTCTGGGTAATCCTCGTACCCACGAGAGAGAATCCGACGCTGATGAAGCCATAACAGAGAGAGTAAGGGAATATTGGGAATCCAGGACCCATTCCACACTCTAACACACATGGTGTGGCATACCCTAGGCTTGGGTGGGATTAAGACTCTCTGGATCTCCTCTCCGAAGAAACCCTAGGCCCGTTGGAGAAAAGGATGGAACTATCGATCTGGCCCTTCTACATGAGCCGGAAGGCGCTAGCAAAGTGGAGCTAATTACTTGGTTCTGTTAGGTTAGGCCCAAGGAACACCCAAGACAATGTAGGGCCCACCTCTTGGCAAGATTCCCCCCGTTCCTTCAGATCCGGGAGTTTCGAAACGTGAGTAGCCCTGGAATCCGTGAGAGATCAAGAATCTGACACCGGAGAAGCCCTAACACAGAGAGTGAGGGAATCTTGGGAATACAAGACCCATGCCAAACTATAACAAAGATCTTATCTGATACCCTAGGCTTGGGTGGGATTAAGATGCTCTGGAGCTCCTCTCTGGAGAAACCCTAGGCTGGTTGGAGAAAAGGACAGAACTACCGATCATGCCCCTCTACGTGAGCCGGAAGAGGGTAGAGAAGTGGAACTAATTGCTTGGTTGTGTTAGGTTAGCACCAAGTAACACACAATACAATTTAGGGCCCACCTCTTGGCAATATTACCCCCGTTCCTTCAGATCCGGGAGTTTCGGGCTCTGTGTAGCCATGGAACCCGCGAGAGAGAATGCAACGCCGGTGAAGCCATAACACAAAGATTGAGGCAATCTTGGGCATCAAAGACACATGCCACACTATAAGACAAATGTAATAACATAACCTAGGCTTGGGTGAGATTCAGACGCTTTGAAGCTCCTCTCCGGAGATACTCTAGGCCCGCTAAAGAAATGGACGGAAATGCCGTTCTAGACCCTCTACGTGAGCCGAAAGGGGGTAGCAAAGTGGAACTAATTGCTTGGTTGTGTTAGGTTAGGCCCAAGGAACACCCAAGAAAATGATAGGGACCACCTTTTCGCAAGATCCCCCCCCCTTCTCCGTTAGATCGGGGAGTTTTGGTGCCTGAGTAGTCCTGCAACAACTAGAGAAAATCTATCGCCGGTGAATCCCTAACACAAAGAGTGAGGGAATAGTGGGCTTCCAAGACCCATGCCACACTATAACAAACATGTTACGTGATACCCTAGGCTTGGGTGGGATTAAGATGCTCTGGAGCTCCTCTCGAGAGAAACCCTAGGCCTGTTGGCGAAAAGGACGGAACTGCCAATCTAGCCCCTCTACGTGAGCCAGAAGGGGGTATAAAAGTGGAACTAATTGCTTTTTTGTGTTAGGTTAGCCCCAAGGAACACCCAAGAGAACGACGGGGCCCACCTCTTGGCAGGACTCCCCCTGTTCCACAAGATCCGGGAGTTTGGGGCTCCGAGTAGCCCTGGAACACGCGAGAGAGAATCCGACGCCGATGAAGCCATAACACACAGAGTGAGGTAATATTGGGCATCCAAGACCCATGCCACACTCTAACACACATTATATGGTGTACCCCAGGCTTGGGTGGGATTTAGACGCTCCAAATCCTCTCTCCGGAGAAACCCTAGGCCCGCTGGAGAAAAAGGACGAAACTTTCATTCTGGCCCCTGTATGTGAGCCGGAAAGGGGGTAGCAAAGTGGAACTAATTTCTTGGTTGTATTCGATTAGGCCCAAGGAACACCCAAGACAATGGTAGGACCCACCTATTAGCAACATTCCCCCTGTTCCTTCAGATCCGAGAGTTTCGGGCTCTCAGTAGTCCTAGAACCCATTAGAGAGAATCCGACGCGGTGAGCCCTAACACATAGAGTGAGGGAATCTCGGGCATCCAAGGCTCATGCCACACTCTAACACACATGGTATGGAAATTTTGGGTGGGATTCAACGGTCCGGAGTTGTTATAGTATTGTCGCACCCGGACTTCTAGAGGATACTCGCAGTTCCGTTGAACATCAGTTGATTGGATTACGGGGCTTACCGGCACCCGCATCTCTTACGAGTAGGCCGACACACGTATGTGTGACAACCAACCCCTACTGTTCATCGTCTACGTAAACCATCCCATAGAAATCAGGATACTACCGTTGACGTACTTCATACCATACACACATGGTACGTCAACGACGTTTAACAGAATGATAGCACAACATATCTCCAAGACACAAATAAATAGAAATAAGTTGCAAATAGCTCTCACTAGAGCAGAGATAGCAAATACAATCATCCAGAGGACACATGTCCCAACATATCATCATTACATCTCAGCGGAAGCATTCAAAGGGTCTGAGTACAGACAAATCCAAATAGGCTTAAGATGCCGGGAATGAAAGGAAAACGGAGCCCATCCACGATGTCTCGGATCCTGCCCAGGTCCGCTATCTACTCGTCAGCAGCCTCGTCAAACTCCACGTAGTAGCCATCACGGGGATCCTCGTAAGCGTAGTCTGCGGAAACCACAGCCCCAAAGGGGTCAGTACAACAACGTACTGGCAAGCAAGACTCACAGTTCACCAAAGTGTAACCCGTCAACACCAAGCACAGATGCTTTGGGTTCAACGGAAGAAAAGGGGATACAAAAGATACGGCAGCTGGCTGCACTAATCAACTACAGAACATGATACCACTTCCGGCTAACAGAAAGGGGATAAGATAGCGTATCGTAACCAACTATAACTAACTCCAAAACAAACCCATCCTGGATCTCGCCCCTTATACAAAGAAGCAATCCGAGGATAACTCACACCGTTGAATTAATGATGGGTCAAGTTATTGTGTCGATAAGACTATTACTAGTCAGGTTAACATTAGTTAGGTGTAAGTTGTTCTGAGTACTTGTTAGCCAGTACTTTCACCAAGTCAACCATAACCACGGAAAACATGGCTTCTCGAGAAGATTTATCCCTGTAGGGGTGCACCAATTTGGCCGTACACGTAAGAATATCCCGCCAGACGGGAATCAAACCCACCAAGCGAGGCACTCTACACAACTCAACTCTTCTTCGCATCAAGCCCAAAGCACCATGTGCTGTGCGTGCGCGGCTAATCGAGCCCCACGAAGAAAAGGGGACCCTCATAGCACTCTAAGACCACGCCGCCCTAAATGCCGACTACAAAAGTTCCACCCTGGCCTCGGGTTCGTACCTGCATATGAGTGCATCAAATGGAAAACCCGAACTAAGTGTGGCGATTTGGACGAGATGCGAATCGACTCAAATTGAGGGGGGCGCCCATACACGCTTCCCACATGCGGATAGTGCGCTCATCATGGATCAGTAGACAAGACCCTTTTCCTAATTAGGGTCGACACTAGCAGGCCTCAAAACCACGCCGGGCCTCCTGCCGGTGCCTTATCAGCAATTTATTATTACCTCAAGATTAACAGGTTGTTGTTTGACATCGAGCCCAGAACATAAATAGAAATATAGTAACAGAAAGTAACGGGTAACAGACTCGAGCAGAAAACAACCCTAAGCATGCTAGTAAGACACGGGCAACAAGCAATGGGGTTATAGGTGTGGAGGTGAGGCTATATCAGGTTTAAAGGATAACATGTGATAGGTTCGTAACAGTAGCAACGATTCATAGGGCTAGCAGAATAGACAACGAAAAGTATCGGTATCCAATGTTGAAAGGAACACAATGGTTCATGTGAGTGAATACTTGCCTGCAAACTCAGTAGCCTGGTACTGGGCTAACTCCTCAGAAGGGGTGTCGTAAACCTCGTCTGTCTCAACGTCGTCGTCTATTCGAGAAGAAGCAAACAAACAACGCAGAGAGACAAACAATCAATAACATGGCATAATGCACAATCATGGGATGATGCATGTCCATTTAATTGATGCATCAAAATAAACTAGTTGACATGGTAACATAACATAATTAAATGGACCCACATGCAATTTGGGATTGCATATGGAAAGCCCATGAATTAAGGTTGGAATAATTGTTTTACAACTAATCAACAGGTGAAAGTGGATTAGTATGATGCATGGATGAGGAAAACAGAAAAATAACAACAACAGAAACAATTTAAAATAAGGTTTACCAAGTTTGGAATTTTAGTTATTAAGTTATGGAATTTTGTTTCCTTAAAGGTGTTACACAAGCATTTGTTGTTTTCACCAACTTAAATTGTTCAAAACAAGTAACAAAATTCATATTTGGAAAGTACACAAAATTTTAGGTGGATTACATGTTTCAATTATTGAAAAAGGAATTAAGATGAATTATTTATGAATTAAACAAGTTAAACAAGATTTAATTGAATTTAATTCAAGTATGAATATTATTTGAATTTATTTCTTCAAAACATAAATTCAAATTCATATTTGAAAAGGTTATACTTTTCTAGTTTGAAAACATATTTTATAAGTTCAAAAATAATTTAATTTGAGCAAGTTATGAATTTAGCAAATTTAAATGATTTAAACAAGGTTTAATTATTTAAGCAATTTTAATTATTCAAAACATGAAAAAAAATTATATTTGGAAAGGTGGTTCAAAGTAGCATGGAAAACATATTTTATTTGAATTAAGTATGAATTACTTATGCAATTAATCAAATTTTAAATGAATTGTTTGAATTTGAAATTTGAATGCATTTGAATTATTCAAAACAGAATACAAATGGTTTAACTAGGTAGAGAATTAAATTTGGCTCAACAAACATATTTTATTTTTATTATTTGGGTTTATAAAATAAAAGTTATTAGCATTTTAGTGGCAGGGACCAAACTGTGAAGGAAAAGGACTTAATTTGAAAAAGAAAAAGCTGAAAACTTAATTCACTCCGCAGTGGCTAGCCCTAGCCACTGACAGAGGGCCCCTGGGCCACGGTGGCCCGCGTGCGTTCACAGCAGCTGACAGGGGGGGCCACCCTGTCAGTGCCCTTCGCAAAAAAGGTGGGGATTTAATCGCGAGCGCAGGGCTCGAACCCGCGCCGCGGAAGCGCAAGCAGTGGTGCGCTACCACTGCAGTAGCGAATGCGTTCTTGTCAGTATAGCATGCGCAGCTAGGATTAGGTTCAGTTAGCGTTAACTGAATTTTTCAGATTCAGTCTGAACTTTCGTCAGAGAGCAACGGTGGCCGGCGGCGAGCTCTGCGCGCTGCTCGTGCTCGTTGTGCTGCTGGTGCGTGGATGAGTGCGTGCTGGTGTGCGTGCTTGCGCAAGGCAGAGAGGAAGAGAGAAAAGGGGTGGCCGTTGATCACCTCCGGTGAAGGAGAAGCAGAGGGCCGGTGCAGAACGCGACGGTGGCGACAGCGTCGAGGACGGCGGCGGCGATCCAGCAGGTACTTGGCGTCGGGGAGGTGTCGAGAAGGTCGAGGAGGATACGGGGAGCTGATCCCCGGGGTCAGCGTGGAAGGTGGGGCACGGGAACGGCGGCGATCATCGCGGGTTCAGAAAATGGAGCTCCGGTGAGGTTGCAGAGAGGTTCAGGGATGGAGGATTCCGGCAGCGAGAGGGAAAAATGACGGCGCAGCTCGAGGGAGGAGGGTGAGGCTAGGTTAGGGCAGCTCGGGGGAGGAGGGTGAGGCTAGGTTAGGGCAGCTCGGGGGGCCTAGGGGGGTAGCTTTATAGGGGGCTAGGGCGCACGGTGGCCGTCTGCTGTCGCTGCCGTCGACGTGGCGGTGGCGGATGCGCGCCGTACCGCGAGAAGAAGACCCCGAAGGGGTATCGGGTCAGGGAAAAGAAAAGGTGGGCTGGGCTTGCGTGGGGCACAGCCCACTGCCTCTCTCTCCCTCGTTTTCTTTTTTAAATTTTCTGTTTCTTCTTTTTTTTTTTGCTGAAATGAAAATAGGAAGAAATAGATAAGTTTTGGGTTTAGAAAAATTAGGGCAAAAATTTTATATTACTTATTTATGTTAACAGCACAAAGTGCACTTTTGTTTGTTCAAAATGATTTGAATTTAGGTGTTGCTTGAAATTTGTTTAAAATTTGAATGAGATTAATATTAATTGAAAATAATTGAACTTCAGCAAATAAGTTTTAAATTCAAGTTTCTTTGAAGCAAGTGAATGAATTATTTTGTAATTTCCATAATTTCAAATTGGGTGCTGTTCGTAATTGAATTTGAATTTGAATACAATTTGAAATAAGTGAATTATTACAAGCCATAGTTTTAAATAGTTTGAGCCTTATGGTTTAATGGGAACAAATGGTTGTTTTGATTGAACTTTTTAGTTGGAAAATTGTAACATAACAAGTATGAACAAAGCATTTGAAATATTGTTTGAATTTCAATTGTGAAAACAAAGAAAAACAGATGCAAACAAATGGAAAACAAATGCAATGATTAAGATGCCATGATACAAAACAATAATTAAACAAGAAACAAACATTCTAAATGGAAGTTTTCATACTTGGGATGTTACAAAACGCACCCCCTTGAAGGAATCGCGCCCCGAGATTCCTACTGAGAAAAGAAAAGGTCCGGATACTTCTTGCGAAGATCCTCTTCGGTCTCCCACGTTGCCTCTTTATCGGAATGATGGGACCACTGCACTTTCAAGAACTTGCTGCTCTTGTTGCGAGTCTTACGCTCGGTCTCATCGAGAATTCGAACAGGGTGCTCCTCATAAGAGAGATCTTCTTGCAGTTCAATGGAATCATGATCAACTGCACGATCTGGATCTTTGAAACACCTCTTGAGCTGTGACACGTGAAACACATCGTGCAGCTTGGATAGTTTTTCTGGAAGTTCAAGACGATAGGCATTTTTCGCACGCCTTGAGAGAATGTTGAAAGGACCAATGTATCTTGGTGCAAGCTTTCCTTTCACACCAAAACGATGAGTGCCTCTGAGGGGAGTTACACGGAGATATGCCTTGTCACCAGGTGCAGAGATCATATCCCTGTGCTTGCTGTCATAGTATCTTTTCTGACGAGACTGAGCAATCTTGAGATTGTCACGAATGATACGAACTTTCTCTTCGGCTTCCTTAACAATGTCAGGACCTAAGAGTGAATGTTCACCAGCTCCAGACCAATTGATTGGACTCCTGCATCAGCGGCCATAGAGTGCTTCAAATGGTGCCATGCCTAGGCTTGCCTGGAAGCTGTTGTTGTAGGAGAATTCAGCATATGGAAGGCAATCCTCCCATTTCATGCCAAAGGAGAGACCACATGCTCTGAGCATATCCTCGAGAATCTGATTGACTCTTTCGACTTGCCCTTGAGACTGAAGGTGATAAGCTGTGCTGAACAGAAGTTTGGTGCCCAATGCTTCTTGAAAGCTTTTCCAGAAATGAGAAGTGAATATGCTTCCACGGTCTGATCTTATTTCCAATGGAACACCATGAAGAGGAACAATCTTTGCTGTGTAGAGTTCTGCTAACTGGCTAGCTGAGATTGTTTCTTTGACAGAAAAGAAGTGAGCTACTTTAGTGAGACGATCAATGACAACGAAGATTGCATCGTTGCCCTTCTTGGACTTTGGAAAACCAGTGACGAAGTCCATTTCAATCATGTCCCACTTCCACTCAGGAATTTTCAGAGGTTGGAGAAGACCGGCTGTTTTCTGATGGACTACCTTAACACGTTGACAAACGTCGCATTCATAAACGTATTGAGCAATTTCACGTTTCATGCCAGGCCACCAATACAGTGTTTTGAGATCCTGGTACATCTTTGTACTTCCAGGGTGGATGGAGAGAGGAGTTTCATGAGCCTCCTTGAGAATGACATCTTTGAGGCTTTGAACTTGAGGAACTGCAATGCGTCCTTCGAAGAACACAGTTCCTTTGTCGTCAATTGAGAAGGACTTAAATTTCTCCTTGCCTTATTTGATGTGCTCTACCATCTTCTTGATTTCAGCATCACGAAGTTGTTCATAACGAATCTTGTCCTCGAGAGTTGGACTGGCTGTCAAGTTCGCAAGATAGCCTTGAGGAACAAGACCAAGGTTCAGCTTCTGGAATTCTTCATGAAGAGGAGGATGGCTTTCCATGATCATGAGATTATTGCAATACGACTTGCGACTGAGAGCATCGGCCATAACATTAGCCTTGCCTGGAGTGTAAGAAATGGTGAGATCAAAGTCCTTAATCTTTTCAATCCATCTCCTTTGCCTGAGGTTTAGATCTGGTTGAGTGAAGATGTATTTCAGACTCTTATGATCGGAAAAGATTTCAGTGCGGTTACCCAACAAGTATTGTCTCCATTTCTTGAGGGCAAACACAACTGCTGCAAGCTCAAGGTCATGTGTGGGATAGTTTTGCTCATGTGCATTCAACTGACATGAAGCATAAGCCACAACTTGACGTTCTTGCATAAGAACTGCACCTAGACCTTGGAGAGAAGCATCACAGAATATCTGGAAAGGTTTGGTAGTATCTGGGCCAACCAGAACTGGTGTAGAAGTGAGTTTAGTCTTCAGGAGATTGAAACTTTCATCACATTGTGGAGACCAAACGAACTTCTTGTCCTTCTTTGTGAGATCAGTGAGAGGTTTGGCAATCTTGGAAAAGTTTTGGACGAAACGACGGCAATAGCTAGCCAAGCCAAGAAAACTTCTAACTTGCTTCACCGTCTTAGGAGGTTTCCAATCAACAATTGCTTTAACCTTTTCTGGATCAATGGCTATGCCCTTGGCAGAGATGACATGACCAAGGTAAGCAACTTCTGGAATCCAGAACTCACATTTGGAGAATTTGGCATATAGACGATGCTCGCGAAGTTTCATAAGAGTGAGACCAAGATGTTCTTCGTGCTCTTCCTCGGATTTTGAGTAGACCAGAATGTCATCAAGATATACCACAACGAACTTGTCGAGGTATTCATGGAAGACAGAATTCATGAGTCGAGAGAATGTCGCCGGTGCATTGGTGAGACCAAAGGACATGACGGTGTATTCATATAGACCGTACCAAGTGGTGAAAGCTGTTTTTGGAATATCTTCCTTTCTGATCTTTATTTGATGGTAACCCATTCTCAAGTCCAACTTGGAGAATATTGATGCTCCAGCAAGTTGATCAAAAAGATCATTGATACGAGGAATTGGATAATTGTTTTTGATGGTTTTCTCGTTGAGAGGACGATAGTCAACAACGAGTCTCTTTGTTTGATCCTTCTTTGCAACGAACAGAGTTGGGCAACCCCAAGCCGATGAACTAGGTTGAATGTAACCTTTCTGCATGTACATATAGATTTGCTCCTTTAACAGTTTCAGTTCAGGAGGAGCTATCTTGTATGGATGCTTAGAGATTGGAGCAGTACCTGGTTCAAGCTCGATCATGAACTCAACTGCTCTGTCCGGAGGCATCCCTGGCAACTCTTCTGGAAAGACGTCAGAGAATTCACAAACCACCGGAACATTTTCGAGTAGAGGTAGAGGTTTAGCATCGAGGGTGTATAGCTGAACGGAACTTGATTCATTTGGAGAATAGACTATCTGGCCAGAAGGGTGGAACAAAGTTATTGACTTCTGAGCACAGTCAATTGTAGCTTTATTGGCCTTCAACCAATCCATGCCAAGAATGACATCAATGTCAGAATTGCCAAGCAGTATGAGAGAAGCAAGGAATATGTGACCTCCAATTAGAATCTGATTTTCATGACTGATCTTGGAAGTTTGCATAGTTGCTCCAGGGGAGTTTACTACTAGCGGGGAACCCAAACCAACAAAGGGGAGTTTAACTGCTGTCGCAAAGATCTTTGACACAAAAGAATGCGATGCTCCGGTATCAAACAACACTTTAGCTGGGTTAGAGTTTACGGGAAATGTACCGAGAACAACGTCAGGAGCTTCCTCAGCTTTGTCGATCTTGACATGATTCACCCTTGCGGTCCTCCCGATAGGCCTGTTGTTGGAGTTGAAGGCTTTAGGCAGGGGAGCACGCACCATTGCCTGGTTTGTGTTGGGACGAGGTGGTGGTGGATGTAGCTGCCTCTGCGTGCACTTGTCAGCGTAGTGCCCCGTCTGCTTGCATTTGAAGCAAGTGACGACACGAGGAGGATCTGGCCTTGGCTGCCCCATTGAAAACCTCTGACCATGCATCTGAGCTGGGTTGGGTGGGCGGGGAGCAAAGCCTGGAGAAGCTTGGGCATATGGAGCCTGAGTGACAGCACCATTTGGCACCCAGATGCGGCGCTTCTGCGGAGGGGTGGTCATGTTGGAGGAGGAACCACCCTCACGCGAGTGCTTTCGAGACTCCTCGAACGCCTTGCGCCCATTTTCTTCATTGAGCGCGGTGTTAACGAGCTCCTCGAAGTTGTTGGCCTTGATGTTAGTGAGGGCGTACTTGAGTTCCGGGTTAAAACCTCTGCGGAACCTTGCCATCTTCTTAGCCTCAGTGGACACCTCATCACCAGCGTAACGAGCGAGGCGATTGAACTCACTCTGATAGCCAATGACGTCCAGCTTCCCCTGCTTGAGAGAGCAAAACTCTTCACGCATCCTTTCCATGAGACCATCTGGAATGTGGTGCTTCAGGAAAGCTTCCTTGAAACAACCCCAGGTGATTGGATAGCCAACTCTCATGGTCTGGTAGTTTTCCCACCAAGTAGCTGCCTGACCCTTCAGCAGATAGGATGCATACTTGACCTTGTCTTCCTCAGCAACGTGAGCAATCTCCAGAGCCCTAGCTATCTCACGGATCCAGTCATCAGCATCCAGAGGCTCGCGTGTTGCCACGAAAGCTCTGGGACCCAGACTGAGAAACTCCTTGATACTGACTCGTGGAGCATTCTGGTTGTTGTGCTGGTTAGTCTGAAACTGTGCCATCTGTGCCATGACTTGGGTCATCTGAGTCAACAGCTCCGTGATTGGCGGTGGCTCAGGCGGGGTGTTCCTTGTTGGTGGCATCCTGAATAGACATGCATTTTAGCACAACAACAGAAAAGGATAGACTTGGTAACCGAAAGAGAGATTATTCCGACGCATGAATAGATAACCAACAGGTACATCATAACATGTTCAAATACATCAGAATATCCAACACACCACAAATGGTTCGAATGCCAAAGGATAACTAAACATAGCTAAGAATGGATACATCGGTACTCCCATGCTCATCACGCAGGACGGCGGTGAGTAGTACGACGAGAGGTACGGTGAGGAGGACGCCCACGAAAGTATGTAGAACGACGATCCACGTAGATCTGACGTGGTCTGAGCCCGACTCTCGGTGTGGTGAAGTACATAGCATCGGCTCCCTGTGCTCCAAAGCGGGGAATCCCAGTGTAACCAGCACCAAGGTTGAGGAGTGGACCTCTGATCGGCTCGTAACCTCCAGCATCTCGCAGAGGACGCCCAACTGGCTGCTCGAAACGTGCAAAGCGCTCGTCTCCAACAAAGTCTGTGGTGTACGTCGCCAGACGAGTCAACGCAAGGTAGAGCTGCTCTCTGACTGAAGCCAATTCCTGAGAAAGTGTGCGGGCAACTGCGTCACTGTGCCTCACAAACTGAGCGGTTGTAACACCCCAAATTTTGCTACAGCAGGGTGTGTGGTGTTGTTCATATCATACATGCATGAAACCACAAATTTAATTCATGTTTAAACCAATTTAAGTTATGAATTTAAATGATTTCAGAAAATCTCACAAATGGTACTCATTTTGGTTCCCAAAATCTTGTTCTGAAAATAATTCAAATGCACCAACCCAAGTTATGGTTTTGTTGGAAATTTCATGAGCTATCCAAAAATAATTTTTGCCAAATTTTCTGATTTCAAAAAGGCCCTCAAACATTCAAATAGCTTGCTGTTTTTAAAGGCAGAAGGGCTCCTTTGTAATTTCTCCAAACTTGAGGGGGTTTTTGAAATTCTGTTTTTCTTTTCCTTTCTTCTAGCTCTAGCCAGAAAGAACGCACACAGGTGCGTGGCCGCCGTGGCCACCTCCTGCCTACGGATGTGTGCCCGCACGTGGATGACCTCGGCAGGATGTCGTGCCTTTCTTCTCCTCTCCCTCGCAGAGCCCCCAATCGAACCTCTCTCCCTACGACCTAACCCTAGCCCGAAACCCTACCGACGGGCCACCGGTCGCCGTCGTCGCTGTGGACCACCTGGAGCCACGCCGAGATGCCGTGAAGCTCCACCGTCGTCTCCGAACCCTCTTGGTCGATCCTCGTTTGCCGGGAAGGAAGGGAACCCACGAATCGGCCCCCTCTTCCCCAACTCCGGCCGCGGCCGCCGTGGGCGATTCCGGCGCCGCCGCCGCTTCTCCGGCCTCTCCGACTGCTCTACCAGCTCCCCGGTGAGCTCTTGCACCTTCCGGTGCCCTCCTCTTGGCCCCTCCCTCTTTGTAGCATGCTCCCGCCGATGTCCGAGCTCCGCCGCCGCGGTAAGGTCGCCGCCGGCCAACTCCGGCGACCTTTGGGTCAACCGCCGCCTCCCCTAGGTTCCCCTCGACCTCCTCTACCGTTTGGTGCAGTTGGTTTCCCAAATCGAGCGCGAAATCGACGGATTGGAGGTTCACCTGTGAGGAGCAGAGCAGGGTGATGTCACGCCTGCGTCATGCTGACCTCAGCGTGTGTTTTTCTCTGTTTCTGAAAAATGATTTATACCTGACACGTGGGCCCATGTTTAATAATAACAGAAAAATGATTAATTCTAATACATTAATAACTTCTGTTTTATTAATGAGAAAAATAAAATAAAAATATGGTTGTGTTCAGAAAACTGTACTCTTTCCAAATATGTCATTTTCAACCATGTTTGAGAAAGTTGGAAAATGGCCTTTTTTTAATATTGTTTAATCATTTTAAAATAGAAAAATAAGTTTTTATTCAAGAAAATTAGAAAAATAGAAGTTATATACCAAAATGCTCAAAATGACAATTGGAACCTCTTTATGATGTTTTCAAACCCATTTGAGCTTTTAAAATTGCACTCACTTTCATAACCGCCCGAAAGCCCCTCCGGGGTCTATTTCGGGCTAATTTCAATAAAATTGAATAAATGACATACGAACCCTAGCAACCCAACGATCATGCCTAGGGTTTTGCTTCAGTGCATTAATCTGCTCATGCATACATATTGCGCATTGCATCGATGCCATGTGTTGATTGTTATTCTTCTTACCGGTGTTGTTTTTCCTCTCGGTAGAACGTGACTCCGAAGAGAAGGCCAGCAATCCAATGACGAATACTTGATCTTAACCGACAAGTCAAGCACTTATTCCTGAAGACTTTATCTGGTTTTCTTATAACCAAGGCAAGCATAACCTCTTATCTGCTCATATATGATTTCAAAGTGATTTGAATCTCGTACTTTGCATTCGGTTCCAAACTATTTGATGTCAGTAGATAGAGTTCTCCTATATATTGCATAACCTAGATATCCTGATCCACTGCACCTACCAGCTATAGGCTTGTTTGTGCGCGCTCCGCTAAACCCTGTGAGTCTTGCTTAGCCATGCCTAGTTGATGAATCTGGTCAATGCGTGAATCTACTATGTCAGGTGTTTATGATTTGATTTACCTTTGATAACTTGACTAATCACGGCATGGATGTGAGGCCACAATGGGTTGTGGCATTTTGTCCTGTTCATGCCCCTAGGAGCGAGTTCTCGCCTTCGAGCCAAGACTGAGCGTACAGCCACACGTGGGCCGATGAACCCCGCCCTGGCTGACTAATTTGTTTAACCTTATCCATGAGCCACGTAGTTTGAGCTTTCCATCTGCGTGTGTGTTGGAAAACGTTTTGGAGAAAACTAGGCCGTGACCGGGACAAGTGATGGACGTACACGGATCTTGATCCCGACTCACAGAACAGGTGCCGTCAGGAGGTGGCCAACTCCTTGTTGACGGGGTGGCCCTGTTTGGGTTGACTCATGGATATGGTTCGACAAGGTAAAGGCTGGGAATCGACTACCCTCTGCCGGCACTTCCCGGGCTAGTGCTAATCATGTGGCACTAAGAGTCGGTTGGTACGTGTGGGTAAAGTTGTACACCCCTGCAGGGTTAAATCTTTTCGAAAAGCCGTGTCTGCGGTTAAAGACGACTTGGTGACGGATTCTGTGATCATAGACAACTTAAACGGAATGATTAAAACTTGTTGATAACGGGTGAAGGATGCCTCCTCGGAGATGCCGAGAGGGGTTACCTTGTAGCTTGAGATAGTGTGGAACAACTGGAGGAGGTGATCTTTGAAGCACGAGGTGCTGAAATGATTTGGTGGATTAAAAGATGATGATATCAGTAGTTGAGTAGCTTTCTCATCTGTTTTCAAAATATTCTATGAGACGTGATGTTTCTTCCTCAACTTGGAAAACAAAGATGGCTTTACGCAAATAACCTTCATAAAACCTTTCTGAAGATAGCAGATATATAATAGGTTAACTAAGCCTTGTTGAGTACCTCCCGTACTCAGGTTTGCTTAATTTTGGTTCAGGAGAAGATCTCACCTCGGTGGTGATTCAACATGGACATCGACGAGTAGTTCGGGGTTCCCAGGTAGCAGCCTGGAATCTATGGGCTGGGACGTCGCCTTATGTTGCGGCCTCTTAGGCCTTTTTGGTTCTTGTTGATTAGCAACATAATTTGCCTTCCGTTGTCTGATGTAATGTTGGGTCGTGTGACCTCTGTTTGTAAGCTATACTCTAGTAACACCTGTTTAATAAAGCTTCATGTTTAGAGTACTGCTTTGATCGGTTGTTGGTTTCGAGCTCATTGTTATACAGTTTTGGCTATGCCTGCATAGTTGTCGCAGTCGAGGGGTTGTGGAGCCGATGATCCATGTCCGAGCCCGCCTGTCGATTTGATCGGCCTGGGGCGAGGTAACCCCAGTAACCCTCGATTGTTGTTGCACTTTCTGGACACATAGGAGCTCTGTATAACTTTGGTCCCGTTCCTTCAGTTTCATCCGACTCGTGGACGCTTGGGTATGCATAATTGGTTATGACTAGCATGGATACAAGGAGTAGTAGACCGGGGATCCGGACTACGTGCCGATGAATCCGGTCTACCTGTCGTTGTTTGTTGCGGCCGGGGATGGTAACCCTGAAGCCCTTGTGAGTCCATGGCTAGGAGCACATAACAGTATGTATATCTCTGGGTCCGGGGTCTGACAAGTCATGGTATCAGAGCAGGACTGCCTGTAGGAAAACCTTACTGCTTGGTCGATGTCGAGTCTAGTGATTGTGAAAACTACTTTGAAACCTCAAATGAGTTGTGAAAACCCTTCTTAGGATTCTTTTTACTCCTTATCTGGTATCGCTCTAACTCTGGGTCACCTTACCTGTGTTGATTTGAAAAAGGTTTTTCTATCACTTCTAGTCATTCAAAACTCAGGTGCCTTCTTTGGCAAGGCCGTCTTTTACCCAAGTTGACCTAGTGTTAAAGTTTCTAGAGTCGTGTGTGTTCCATGTTCCGTTATCTCTTAAACTGGGAGATTTCCTTTCTATCTCAATCTATCTCAAAGTTGTCCGGATTCCACATTCCTACATGTTTCAAAGTTCTAAATCCTGAACCTCGAGATCTGCTTTCCATCTCGAATGTATCCGTTATCCTCTGCTCAAGTTCTTCCGGAGTTATGTTGTCTTTTGAAAAATACTCCGTGATTGCTATTCGTAGTGTTCCTTAAGACACTAAGAGAGTAGTTACTCCTTTGTTTTGGTTTTTAACCTTGGACTTGAACCGAAGGTCCCGGAATGTGCTGAGTTGTGGTGGGTTGAATCATGTGGTTTCTTAACCATGTAATGCTCACGCTATCAGTACAGGATGCTGACCTTTAACCCAAGTTCTGTTTCTTTGGGTCCTGAGGAATCTGTTCCACCTCAGGATGGCTAGCTAATCTCAGCTCCAATAGCCATAGGCTCTCTCTAGGAATCAAAATATTCACAACAAGAGTGTTCTTGATGATTCCCATATCATTGCTCTTGATTGCTATACCTCTCCTTTTTGCATGGGTTCTACACCTGAGTATTACCCTGTGCCTTCAATGTGATCTTAGGAGTTCTCCTGAGCATGTTTCTACCTTCTAGTTTCTCTCAGATCTTCCTCCGTTGTTTTGGACACCAAGTTACATATGTGTGTTGGATTCTTCCAATGCATTTGCTCTTGTTTTCCGTCAGAACGTTCCACCTTGGAATGTTAGGAGAAATAAACTCCAGTACCTCGTTCATCTCTAGGACCAGGTCAAAGTTTTGTAATTCTTGGAATAAAGAAGTTTCATTAGCTTCTGTTCTGTTCTACCTTTGAGCATCACACTCTTACATATCAAGAGGCTATGTTCAATTTCATAGCTCTATGATGAAGTGATGCTCTTAGACATCTTCACCCCCCTTCCTCGAAGCTTGAATGCATGAGAATGATGGGGCTGTGCATTGACATGTGTATCAGGCACTCCTAGCAATTCTTATTTCTTCGAAAAACCTAAGAAACGTTTGTATCCTTCTTAGCACTGTTGGTTACCCGGTCTCAACTTAAAGATGACCGTATTACCAAATCTGTTCATTCCGGTACATGTTCTTGGTCAGAGAGTTAGGTTCATGCCGAAGCTCCCATGTTCATATCAGTTGCCTTGAAAAGCAAGACCTCTTTCGAACTCCAAGACATACCGGTAGGTTGTGATATTCTGGTTGTCTTTGTAGAAGTATCACCAGGTTTTACCTGGCCGTGATGTCTAAATAAAGGGGTAGTTTGAACTACTATTTTCTCCAAGAAACTCCGCTGGACACCCTGGACTAGTAGGTTGAGCTTAAACAACAACTTGGAGAGTTGAAAGGCAAAAGCTCCGCCTAACCTGATCCTCTGTTAAGGGATGTCTAGTTCCTTTGTGTTGAAGAAGGATAGTATCTTCTTAGTGGACATGCTATCATTCTAACCTTGATTTGATTTGGGCTATCGTCAAATCAAGATCAGATCCAAGGACTATCTTGATGGTGTTTTCACTCATGGTGTTTTATCCGAGTACACCTTCATGTCCTTTTGTCTGACCAATATTTTGCCTTGTTCATGTATCATATGAACACCTCATCTTGGAGTTTTGATAAGTGTGTTTTCGAGCCCATCGATGACATTTCTAATCATCCGAGTTGCAAGAGGATCATGTTGAACACTTGGCACTAATGTTGGAAACTTTCGAGAACCATGTTTGTGTCATCTTGAAGTTGTGTTCTGGATGTTCGAAGTAACTTACTCCAGTCCATGAGCTTGTGGTGAAAGTTGTCGCCATAGATCCGAGTATAGTTTCCTTGTTCCCTCGGGAATAATTCCAAGTCAGTCGTGCATGTGTGGACTACTCCTAAGATGGTGGGTTGTTACCTCCATTTATTTGAAGAAGTTAGCATCCACACCCAATCCACTGACTGATTGTTCGTGAAAGATAAGAAGTCCAAAAACTTCGTTATCTTTGTGACCGTCTTCCCAACAAGGACTCCGACGTGTTATTTCGTAGGTAGACCATGTAGGTGCAACCGTCTTTTTCAAGTTGCCAATACATGAGTTCTGCCATCTCGCTCATCTTCTTGAGATTGACATCGTAGCCCATGTCTTGAGAATCTAGTAGATATATCTCGTTGATAACCGGTGCAATCTTCCTGATCAAACATACCGAGTCTGAGTTATCTTCTCACTAACCAGAGCTGAATCTCAAGCAGCAATGATGGTTGGTGTTTTCTCAAGGGTATTGAATTAGGTCCTTCAGAAAACCCGGCATGGTTGATGTGGTGGTTGACACAATTAGCCGAAAGACCTAATGTCATATCTCTTTGAATCCGTAAGAACAACCACTCTCCATGAGAATTGTTGTCTGGTTTATTCCAACAAGTTTCCTCTCCGTTCTTCCAAACCGGAGTTTTACATTGACTTGATGACCTACAGAAGGCTTGTCATGAGCCTGCCGTCGGTATCTAGAACGTCCAGGATAACCTGGAAGTTGATCTTTCCAATATCTCTCCGTTGAACCTCCAAAATCTTTGTTTCAGTGGAAACAAGTTCATCAGGAGAACATCTCTTGGTGTTTTGTAACCACGAATGATCAGTTCCCTTTTTCAAGTTGTTAGTACCTGAAATTCTGTTTTCTCACACATTGTGTGAATTTGTCAGTTACTTCAGCCATGGGATCTTAACCATGTGATAGATGTATTGCTACGTCTAACCCACAATAGGAAAAAGGTTCCCTATTTCCTTTCGTTGTTTCAATCCCTCGTTGGTTAACCATCCTTATGGTGTGACCAATAATTCCTCCTTAATCACGGTGTTCCAACATTCCGCGGTTACTCATCTTCTGTCGTGAAGTAACATCCCGATCTTTGACAAAGATTTCGACAAAGTTGTAACGGAATGAAAGATCCTTCATCTTCTGTGTCCACTCCGAAGAGTGAGCATGATCCTGTATCAAATTCTTCTCCGACACCCGATTACAGTGTTTTCTCGTGTTATCCCTCGTCTACGGATATTACATTGTGATGTTCAAGACCATCCTCTCCATTTTGGTTATCTTTTGAAGAAATCTCGATGTCACAAGTTGTTCAACCTTTCTTTTGCAAAAGGATTTAAAGTCTTGTGCAAAGCTCATATTCTAAATCCTTTCAAGACCAATCGTCCGCAACCTTGAAACCATCTTTTATTCCCTCCGTTATCTTGATGTGTTTCATGCTTGTTAACTCAACAGTTCTTTATGAACGTTCCTGTCATGAGTTACCCATGAGATACTCGATCTTCGTAAATATCATTTCCTAAGAGTTTCCCTCTTACCTAAGGTGTAGCCGCTAGTATCTTCGCAGATGCTATGGACAACCTCTGCAAGAAGAAAACCGCAAGATTCGAGAAGATCGTTCAAAACCGGTGTTCCTTCTTTCTTCTCCTTCGGGAATCTCGGGACGAGATTCTCGTAAGGGGGGTAGATTTGTAACACCCCAAATTTTGCTACAGCAGGGTGTGTGGTGTTGTTCATATCATACATGCATGAAACCACAAATTTAATTCATGTTTAAACCAATTTAAGTTATGAATTTAAATGGTTTCAGAAAATCTCACAAATGGTACTCATTTTGGTTCCCAAAATCTTGTTCTGAAAATAATTCAAATGCACCAACCCAAGTTATGGTTTTGTTGGAAATTTCATGAGCTTTCCAAAAATAATTTTTGCCAAATTTTCTGATTTCAAAAAGGCCCTCAAACATTCAAATAGCTTGCTGTTTTTAAAGGCAGAAGGGCTCCTTTGTAATTTCTCCAAACTTGAGGGGGTTTTTGAAATTCTGTTTTTCTTTTCCTTTCTTCTAGCTCTAGCCAGAAAGAACGCACACAGGTGCGTGGCCGCCGTGGCCACCTCCTGCCTACGGATGTGTACCCGCGCGTGGATGACCTCGGCAGGATGTCGTGCCTTTCTTCTCCTCTCCCTCGCAGAGCCCCCAATCGAACCTCTCTCCCTACGACCTAACCCTAGCCCGAAACCCTACCGACGGGCCACCGGTCGCCGTCGTCGCTGTGGACCACCTGGAGCCACGCCGAGATGCCGTGAAGCTCCACCGTCGTCTCTGAACCCTCTTGGTCGATCCTCGTTTGCCGGGAAGGAAGGGAACCCGCGAATCGGCCCCCTCTTCCCCAACTCCGGCCGCGGCCGCCGTGGGCGATTCCGGCACCGCCGCCGCTTCTCCGGGCTCTCCGACTGCTCTACCAGCTCCCCAGTGAGCTCTTGTACCTTCTGGTGCCCTCCTCTTGGCCCCTCCCTCTTTGTAGCATGCTCCCGCCGATGTCCGAGCTCCGCCGCCGCGGTAAGCTCGCCGCCGGCCAACTCCAGCGACCTTTGGGTCAACCGCCGCCTCCCCTAGGTTCCCCTCGACCTCCTCTACCGTTTGGTGCAGTTGGTTTCCCAAATCGAGCGCGAAATCGACGGATTGGAGGTTCACCTGTGAGGAGCAGAGCAGGGTGATGTCACGCCTGCGTCATGCTGACCTCAGCGCGTGTTTTTCTCTGTTTCTGAAAAATGATTTATACCTGACACGTGGGCCCATGTTTAATAATAAAAGAAAAATGATTAATTCTAATACATTCATAACTTCTGTTTTATTAATGAGAAAAATAAAATAAAAATATGGTTGTGTTCAGAAAAATGTACTCTTTCCAAATATGTCATTTTCAACCATGTTTGAGAAAGTTGGAAAATGGCCTTTTTTTAATATTGTTTAATCATTTTAAAATAGAAAAATAAGTTTTTATTCAAGAAAATTAGAAAAATAAAAGTTATATACCAAAATGCTCAAAATGACAATTGGAACCTGTTTATGATGTTTTCAAACCCATTTGAGCTTTTAAAATTGCACTCACTTTCATAACCGCCCGAAACCCCCTCCGGGGTCTATTTCGGGCTAATTTCAATAAAATTGAATAAATGGCATACGAACCCTAGCAACCCAACGATCATGCCTAGGGTTTTACTTCAGTGCATTAATCTGCTCATGCATACATATTGCGCATTGCATCGATGCCATGTGTTGATTGTTATTCTTCTTACCGGTGTTGTTTTTCCTCTCGGTAGAACGTGACTCCGAAGAGAAGGCCAGCAATCCAATGACGAATACTTGATCTTAACCGACAAGTCAAGCACTTATTCCTGAAGACTTTATCTGGTTTTCTTATAACGAAGGCAAGCACAACCTCTTATCTGCTCATATATGATTTCAAAGTGATTTGAATCTCGTACTTTGCATTCGGTTCCAAACTATTTGATGTCAGTAGATAGAGTTCTCCTATATATTGCATAACCTAGATATCCTGATCCACTGCACCTAGCAGCTATAGGCTTGTTTGTGCGTGCTCCGCTAAACCCTGTGAGTCTTGCTTAGCCATGCCTAGTTGATGAATCTGGTCAATGCGTGAATCTACTATGTCAGGTGTTTATGATTTGATTTACCTTTGATAACTTGACTAATCACGGCATGGATGTGAGGCCACAATGGGTTGTGGCATTTTGTCCTGTTCATGCCCCTAGGAGCGAGTTCTCGCCTTCGAGCCAAGACTGAGCGTACAGCCACACGTGGGCCGATGAACCCCGCCCGACTGACTAATTTGTTTAACCTTATCCATGAGCCACGTAGTTTGAGCTTTCCATCTGCGTGTGTGTTGGAAAACGTTTTGGAGAAAACTAGGTCGTGACCGGGACAAGTGATGGACGTACACGGATCTTGATCCCGACTCACAGAACATGTGCCGTCAGGAGGTGGCCAACTCCCTGTTGACGGGGTGGCCCTGTTTAGGTTGACTCATGGATATGGTTCGACAAGGTAAAGGCTGGGAATCGACTACCCTCTGCCGGCACTTCCCGGGCTAGTGCTAATCATGTGGCACTAAGAGTCGGTTGGTACGTGTGGGTAAAAGCCGTGTCTGCGGTTAAAGACGACTTGGTGACGGATTCTGTGATCATAGACAACTTAAACGGAATGATTAAAACTTGTTGATAACGGGTGAAGGATGCCTCCTCGGAGATGCCGAGAGGGGTTACCTTGTAGCTTGAGATAGTGTGGAACAACTGGAGGAGGTGATCTTTGAAGCACGAGGGGCTGAAATGATTTGGTGGACTAAAAGATGATGATATCAGTAGTTGAGTAGCTTTCTCATCTGTTTTCAAAATATTCTATGAGACGTGTTGTTTCTTCCTCAACTTGGAAAACAAAGATGGCTTTACGCAAATAACCTTCATAAAACCTTTCTGAAGATAGCAGATATATAATAGGTTAACTAAGCCTTGTTGAGTACCTCCCGTACTCAGGTTTGCTTAATTTTGGTTCAGGAGAAGATCTCACCTCGGTGGTGATTCAACGTGGACATCGACGAGTAGTTCGGGGTTCCCAGGTAGCAGCCTGGAATCTATGGGCTGGGACGTCGCCTTATGTTGCGGCCTCTTAGGCCTTTTTGGTTCTTGTTGATTAGCAACATAATTTGCCTTCCGTTGTGTGATGTAATGTTGGGTCGTGTGACCTCTGTTTGTAAGCTATACTCTAGTAACACCTGTTTAATAAAGCTTCATGTTTAGAGTACTTCTTTGATCGGTTGTTGGTTTCGAGCTCATTGTTATACAGTTTTGGCTATGCCTGCATAGTTGTCGCAGTCGAGGGGTTGTGGAGCCGATGATCCATGTCCGAGCCCTCCTGTCGATTTGATCGGCCTGGGGCGAGGTAACCGCAGTAACCCTCGATTGTTGTTGCACTTTCTGGACACATAGCAGCTCTGTATAACTTTGTTCCCGTTCCTTCAGTTTCATCCGACTCGTGGACGCTTGGGTATGCATAATTGTTTATGACTAGCATGGATACAAGGAGTAGTAGACCGGGGATCCGGACTACGTGCCGATGAATCCGGTCTACATGCCGTTGTTTGTTGCGGCCGGGGATGGTAACCCTGAAGCCCTTGTGAGTCCATGGCTAGGAGCACATAACAGTATGTATATCTCTGGGTCCGGGGTCTGACAGCGGTGGTGTGCAGCCTGGAGTTATCATGCTCGTAGACATCCAAGTTGTCGTAGAGAGTGAAGTGAGCTCCCTCCGAAGTGATGTAACCACGGGGGATGTGGCGATAGATAGAATCGTCAAATCCCCAGTAGTCAGCACGAAGGACGGTGAGACTCACATAAGCTGCCTGCTGCACAGCCATATCCACTGTGGAACCTACATCCTCGTAGCGGTGGACAACGCTCATGCCATCATCTGACAGAATGTAGACGATAGCCTGGTAGTAGGTCTGGTCAAACTCTCGCTGCTGCTCGTAGACCTCTCTCAGCATCTCCGGATAACCCGCTGTGCTCTCGCAACGAGTCATCCGAACCACCTGCGGGTAGAACCTGAGATCCATCTGCAGATGATCGGGGAAGTTTTGATTAGACGCCGGTAGAAGAACTGAAGTGGCAAGCAACAACAAGGTTTCAACGGACGAAAAGGATGTTGAGAAGAACAAGATATGGAAGCAACATTGGGGAAACACGAGACCAAAAACTCCTGAGGTACTACGGAAAACCCATCCGGGCTTCTAGAGGATAAATATCTACTGCTTAAGGAATAGAGGATTTGCTTCCGGGGCTTACACTCCTCCGTTCTCAATCGTGAGTAGGCAACATGATAAATCATGTCACAACCACCTCCATTCCTATGGTCTAGTAGATATAACTATCCTAGAGAAACCAGGATTCGTGAAAACCTAACTTGAAAGTTTAGATGAGAAGAGAAAACAACGTTGCACTTCCTTACCAGAAAAGGGAGGGTGGGTGGGGAAAGAAATAAAATGGCAGAATTCCTACTCTCACGTTTCATTTTTCCTATATAGCTACAAAATAGTTTCTAGACTCAACTGCGACCAGTAAAAGGGATCCTACAGGCAGACAGGCTCTGATACCATTTGTCGCACCCGGACTTCTAGAGGATACTCGCAGTTCCGTTGAACAACAGTTGATTGGATTACGGGGCTTACCGGCACCCGCATCTCTTAGGAGTAGGCCAACACACGTATGTGTGACAACCAACCCCTACTATTCATCGTCTACGTAAACCATCCCATAGAAATCAGGATACTACCGTTGACGTACTTCATACCATACACACATGGTACGTCAACGGCGTTTAACAGAATGATAGCACAACATATCTCTAAGACACAAATAAATAGAAATAAGTTGCAAATAGCTCTCACTAGAGCAGAGATAGCAAATACAATCATCCAGAGGACACATGTCCCAACATATCATCATTACATCTCAGCGGAAGCATTCAAATGGTCTGAGTACAGACAAATCCAAATAGGCTTAAGATGCCGGGAATGAAAGGAAACCGGATCCCATCCACGATGTCTCGGATCCTGCCCAGGTCCGCTATCTACTCGTCAGCAGCCTCGTCAAACTCCACGTAGTAGCCATCACGGGGATCCTCGTAAGCGTAGTCTGCGGAAACCACAGCCCCAAAGGGGTCAGTACAACAACGTACTGGCAAACAAGACTCACAGTTCACCAAAGTGTAACCCGTCAAAACCAAGCACAGATGCTTTGGGTTCAACGGAAGAAAAGGGGATACAAAAGATACGGCAGCTGGCTGCACTAATCAACTACAGAACATGATACCACTTCCGGCTAACAGAAAGGGGATAAGATAGCGTATCGTAACCAACTATAACTAACTCCAAAACAAACCCATCCTGGATCTCGCCCATTATCCAAAGAAGCAATCCGAGGATAACTCACACCGTTGAATTAATGATGGGTCAAGTTATTGTGTCGATAAGACTATTACTAGTCAGGTTAACATTAGTTAGGTGTAAGTTGTTCTGAGTACTTGTTAGCCAGTACTTTCACCAAGTCAACCATAACCGCGGAGTACACGGCTTCTCGAGAAGATTTATCCCTGCAGGGGTGCACCAATTTGGCCGTACACGTAAGAATATCCCGCCAGACGGGAATCAAACCCACCAAGCGAGGCACTCTACACAACTCAACTCTTCTTCGCATCAAGCCCAAATCACCACGTGCTGCGCGTGCGCGGCTAATCGAGCCCCACGAAGAAAAGGAGACCCTCATAGCACTCTAAGACCACGCCGCCCTAAATGCCGACTACAAAAGTTCCACCCTGGCCTCGGGTTCGTACCTGCATATGAGTGCATCAAATGGAAAACCCGAACTAAGTGTGGCGATTTGGACGAGATGCGAATCGAATCAAATTGAGGGGGGCGCCCATACACGCTTCCCACATGCGGATAGTGCGCTCATCATGGATCAGTAGACAAGACCCTTTTCCTAATTAGGGTCGACACTAGCAGGCCTCAAAACCACGCCGGGCCTCCTGCCGGTGCCTTATCAGCAATTTATTATTACCTCAAGATTAATAGGTTGTTGTTTGACATCGAGTCCCAGAACATAAATAGAAATATAGTAACAGAAAGTAACGGGTAACAGAATCGAGCAGAAAACAACCCTAAGCATGCTAGTAAGACACGGGCAACAAGCAATGGGGTTATAGGTGTGGAGGTGAGGGTATATATGGTTTAAAGGATAACATGTGATAGGTTCATAACAGTAGCAACGATTCATAGGGCTAGCAGAATAGACAACGGAAAGTATCGGTATCCAATGTTGAAAGGAACACAATGGTTCATGTGAGTGAATACTTGCCTGCAAACTCAGTATCCTGGTACTGGGCTAACTCCTCAGAAGGGGTGTCGTAAACCTCGTCTGTCTCAATGTCGTCGTCTATTCGAGAAGAAGCAAACAAACAACGCAGAGAGACAAACAATCAATAACATGGCATAATGCACAATCATGGGATGATGCATGTCCATTTAATTGATGCATCAAAATAAACTAGTTGACATGGTAACATAACATAATTAAATGGACCCACATGCAATTTGGGATTGCATATGGAAAGCCCATGAATTAAGGTTGGAATAATTGTTTTACAACTAATCAACAGGTGAAAGTGGATTAGTATGATGCATGGATGAGGAAAACAGAAAAATAACAACAACAGAAACAATTTAAAATAAGGTTTACCAAGTTTGGAATTTTACTTATTAAGTTATGGAATTTTGTTTCCTTAAAGGTGTTACACAAGCATTTGTTGTTTTCACCAACTTAAATTGTTCAAAACAAGTAACAAAATTCATATTTGGAAAGTACACAAAATTTTAGGTGGATTACATGTTTCAATTATTGAAAAAGGAATTAAGATGAATTATTTATGAATTAAACAAGTTAAACAAGATTTAATTGAATTTAATTCAAGTATGAATATTATTTGAATTTTATTTGTTCAAAACATAAATTCAAATTCATATTTGAAAAGGTTATACTTTTCTAGTTTCAAAACATATTTTATAAGTTCAAAAATAATTTAATTTGAGCAAGTTATGAATTTAGCAAATTTAAATGATTTAAACAAGGTTTAAATTATTTAAGCAATTTTAATTATTCAAAACATGAAACAAAATTTATATTTGGAAAGGTGGTTCAAAGTAGCATGGAAAACATATTTTATTTGTGTTATTTGAATTAAGTATGAATTACTTATGCAATTAATCAAATTTTAAATGAATTGTTTGAATTTGAAATTTGAATGCATTTGAATAATTCAAAACAAAATACAAATGGTTTAACTAGGTAGAGAATTAAATTTGGTTCAACAAACATATTTTATTTTTATTATTTGGGTTTATAAAATAAAAGTTATTAGCATTTTAGTGGCAGGGACCAAACTGTGAAGGAAAAGGACTTAATTTGAAAAAGAAAAAGCTGAAAACTTAATTCACTCCGCAGTGGCTAGCCCTAGCCACTGACAGAGGGCCCCTGGGCCACGGTGGCCCGCGTGCGTGCACAGCAGCTGACAGGGGGGGCCACCCTGTCAGTGCCCTTCGCAAAAAAGGTGGGGATTTAATCGCGAGCGCAGGGCTCGAACCCGCGCCGCGGAAGCGCGAGCAGTGGTGCGCTACCACTGCAGTAGCGAATGCGTTCTTGTCAGTATAGCATGCGCAGCTAGGATTAGGTTCAGTTAGCGTTAACTGAATTTTTCAGATGTAGTCTGAACTTTCGTCAGAGAGCAACGGTGGCCGGCGGCGAGCTCTGCGCGCTGCTCGTGCTCGTTGTGCTGCTGGTGCGTGGATGAGTGCGTGCTGGTGTGCGTGCTTGCGCAAGGCAGAGAGGAAGAGAGAAAAGGGGTGGCCGTTGATCACCTCCGGTGAAGGCGAAGCAGAGGGCCGGTGCAGAACGCGACGGTGGCGACAGCGTCGAGGACGGCGGCGGCAATCCAGCAGGTACTTGGCGTCGGGGAGGTGTCGAGAAGGTCGAGGAGGATACGGGGAGCTGATCCCCGGGGTCAGCGTGGAAGGTGGGGGCACGGGAACGGCGGCGATCATCGCGGGTTCAGAAAGTGGAGTTCCGGTGAGGTTGCAGAGAGGTTCAGGGATGGAGGATTCCGGCAGCGAGAGGGAAAAATGACGGCGCAGCTCGAGGGAGGAGGGTGAGGCTATGTTAGGGCAGCTCGGGGGAGGAGGGTGAGCAAGGAAAAAAATAGCGTGCTATGAGAAATAGCGGCACCCTCCTGCAGATGCTATGAACGCTTTATCGTGATAATAGCGTGCTATATCAAAATAGCGTTTTGAAAAAACTATCAAATATATTTAAAAAATTGAAGGATTTGAACAAGAATAAATGATATAGTCAAAAAATGTGCGAATAATAGATGTATAGCCACATAAAAAATTGTTCTCTTGTCGGTTAGATCCTAACATCAACATCCTACGGGGAAATAACACATTATATATTACTCATTCAGAATTATAAACCTAGCGGTGTCATCTTCACGATTGTTTTTCATCGCCACGAAAAACATGAAGCAACTTTTTCTTCTTCCTAAGGTGGAAAAAAATATTAACACGCTATAACCGCTATAGCGTTACGCCGTTTTAGCATGATATAGCATGCTATTTCGTGAATAGCGCAATAGCGCGCAAGAATGTTAAAATTTAGCGTGGACCCTCCAAATATGCTATATCGTGCTATTAGCGCCGAAATAGCGCGCTATTTTTTTCCATGAGGGTGAGGCTAGGTTAGGGCAGCTCGGGGGGCCTAGGGGGGTAGCTTTATAGGGGGCTAGGGCGCACGGTGGCCGTCTGCTGTCGCTGCCGTCGACGTGGCGGTGGCGGATGCGCGCCGTACCGCGAGAAGAAGACCCCGAAGGGGTATCGGGTCAGGGAAAAGAAAAGGTGGGCTGGGCTTGCGTGGGGCACAACCCACTGCCTCTCTCTCCCTCGTTTTCTTTTTTAAATTTTCTGTTTCTTCTTTTTTTTTTGCTGAAATGAAAATAGGAAGAAATAGATAAGTTTGGGTTTAGAAAAATTAGGGCAAAAATTTTATATTACTTATTTATGTTAACAGCACAAAGTGCACTTTTGTTTGTTCAAAATGATTTGAATTTAGGTGCTGTTTCAAATTTGTTTAAAATTTGAATGAGATTAATATTAATTGAAAATAATTGAACTTGAGCAAATAAGTTTTAAATTCAAGTTCCTTTGAAGCAAGTGAATGAATTATTTTGTAATTTCCATAATTTCAAATTGGGTGTTGTTTGTAATTGAATTTGAATTTGAATACAATTTGAAATAAGTGAATTATTACAAGCCATAATTTTAAATAGTTTGAGCCTTATGGTTTAATGGAAACAAATGGTTGTTTTGATTGAACTTTTTAGTTGGAAAATTGTAACATAACAAGTATGAACAAAGCATTTGAAATATTGTTTGAATTTCAATTGTGAAAACAAAGAAAAACAGATGCAAACAAATGGAAAACAAATGCAATGATTAAGATGCCATGATGCAAAACAATAATTAAACAAGAAACAAACATTTTAAATGGAAGTTTTCATACTTGGGATGTTACAAGTATTCCCTCGGGATCGTCCGAAGTGGGAGGGGGTTGAGGTGTACGTATAGATCCTTCCTGCATATATAGCAAGCGATGCAGGTGAACCCTCGGGGTCGTCCATGGCAAGTGTCCGTCGTGGGCTGATGGTTTCGATGGGTTTGGAAGAAGAGTGGCGGAAGATGATGAACCGATGGAGCACAAATGGCAACTGCAAATGGGAACTGCCTAAATTTACACGGATCGAAAAGGCGCGTCTAGAACGAAGGCGTGTGAACCCACACGAGTAGATGAACAAGCGGGAAACTAAATGGCAATTGAAAACGAGGCAGAGTGCTTGACCTCCCTCGCAAATGACCGTAATTAAACCGGTAATTACACTGCACTCACCCAGAAGAGTGTAGTTGAAGTTTATTTAATAGAAAAAATACACATTAAGCCTTGTAACTTACTGTTTGCCCGGGCTTTATTCTATTCCCGGGTCCGCTAATGATTTTAGTTCCTGGATTCTAGAGCTTGTAGAATAGAGAGATTGGTATATGCAAGTTAGGAATTAGTTGTACATGATTTTGATGGCATTTTGTCTATCTGCAAGTTCTATTGTCCCATTTGAATGTGGGCTTAAATTCTAGGCTTGTTATTACATATTAAGTCCAATAACTAAATGCATATATGTGGTACCATTTATGTTCTACTTAAATTTGTGTATGCTATTTAATCAAAGATTGATGTCATTATTTTATCAATGGCATGGTTATTTGATTTAAACTAGTGTTAGTACATGCATTTAAAAAATGACCTATTATTAGAGTGTGGTGCTAAATTTTGTTTCATTGCTAATTTGAAGCAATCTGATGACGACGTATCATCTGAAAAGGAGTCTCGCGATGCTAAGAGCAGACATGTTCTTAGAAAGCTGCAGAATGGGCAGATTAGGTACCGTCGTCGTGCCAGCATGCCGTTCTGCCCCTTCTTCTATAGGAACATTGACACGAGCATCATCAGCATGATCCAGCATGCCAGCGGCGTTGGACGTGGCTCGGAAAACCGTGGGCCCGCTGTTAGGGCCAAGCATGCTGCCTACAGTGTGTTCCTAAAGAATTTGCTCGTGCGCAATATCCGCTTAGGGCTCGCGCATCCTCATCTGAACCCCAATCACCAGGAGAGGAATCCTTGGAGGAGCCATTAATGCTGTCGCTTGTGCAAAATGCTGCAATGGTGTCCTGATGAACTTAATTTCAATAGTTGTGCTACTAGCAAATGTTCTGGTTTGGACAAGTAGTATATGTCAGAACTTTATTAGTACTGTGGAAGAATTCCTCGTTTGTGTAAGAATTTAAGTACTATATGTAGTACTTCTATATTATGTTGCTTCAGATGATCATGTTTATAGAATGCCTAAATACTTATTTGGTATAACTTAGTAATAACTGGATGTGTCACGTCCATTTAGTACTTGATCATGCCCAATAAGCCAATCCTTGTCGAAATCTCGTTGATCTGATGGATCAATGGTTTTTAATTCTTCAATTAATTAGTAGAAAATAAAGAACTAACGGTAAGAATGCAACCTATTTCGTGTTAGCAAAGATTTACGTTTGAAAAACCTTCAATTATGGGACAACATGCCACAATTGGCAGCTATAGCGATTTGTACCCTAATTAACATACAGACCCTCAATTTTAAAAAAATTCATATCTAAAACTAACATCTGCACGCCAAATTACGACCACTAACAGCCGCGCGTGCGCTTAGCGTCACAGCCGCGCGCGCTAAATCTTCACCGAAACAGCCTCACACGGGGTCCCACTTGTTAGCGTCACAGGCCGCCGCGCTCCCTCGCCCACTCGGCTACTTCCCCACAGAAAGGGATCACTCTGCCCCCCAAAAAAACGCAGTGCCTCCACTTCACCCACTTGGCGGCGGCTATCACTGCGGCGCCCTCCCTAGCTTCCCCGTCCTCACCAACGTCCTTAACCAATGACTGGTAAGTGTTGGTTGCCTCCCTTCCCCGTCCTCAACCAAACGATTCGATGTAGGTTAGATGGCGGTGGATCTAGGTTAGATGCCGGCGGATGTAGGTTAGATGCTGGCGGCCACCGTCATTGACGTGTTTTAGTTCACCACCAGCCATAAATTTGGCTCACTCTACCATCACAGGTATCTCGAAGATCGCTTCCCCCACCTAGATGGAGATCCACCTGAACAAGGCCTCGAAGCTTGCAAGGTCCCCTGTTCTTCAGACAACCAAGGTAAATACTAGCATACAAATTAGTATCTCCTTTCGCCTTCGTAGCTAATTGTTCGATTTTTCTTCTTTTCATATTTGGCTGTAGCACTCTAGTCGAGGATGTAGCATCGGCACCATGTTGCCTTATGAAACTCGTAACTGGACGGAGGCGCCAGTTGAAATAGATCCAGAGTATCGTCTCTTTCTGGTGTCCTGTGGCATTCTGGTTGATGGAGTTGGTAAAAGTCCAACTTGCGAGGATCTCGCCAGTGAAGGAAAGGTCACTCTAGAGGTGACAGGTCCAACAAAATGTTTTATTACTCTCTTATGCACCTACAGATTAGCCAGGATTAATTTATTTCTTGCATTCTAGGTCGCAAAATCCAAGGGACTCAAGACTATGACGAGCATTGTTTTTTGCAAACGAGGTGGGAATGACTGAAGACCTAGTCGCGCAGCTCCGAAGCCAAGTTGCTAGACCACATCCATCTATACCGCACTACGTCTGTAGGATGACAAAGTCTAATGTCTTCCCTAGGAAGGCCAAGATGGTAAACATATTATTCTTTTACTCTTCCTATGCACATTAATCTTAGTCAACAGCTAACTATATACTTCTTGTCCAGGACATCTCAATTAAGTTCAGCCAGGCCTACCTCAACGGGTTTACGCCAATGGATCGACTTCCTGTCATATGCACCAACAATTACAATGCTCAAGATGTTATGTTCGTCAAGGGAAAGACAGACGGGGCCGAGATGACAACCAACTGGTCAAAGGTCGTCAATTTAGCTGGAATCAAGGAGGGTGATATGTGTGTATTCGCCTTCTACAACGGAAGAGATGGATTTATTCCGTCTGTTGTTTGCCTCAACTGAGGTAAATAACTTTTCTCTTTAATTGGATGATTTCAACCTGCTATGCTTGCCAATGAGGCTCACTGTTATTGTTTTGTCTGTCTGTGCTTGATACATGTGCTAATGATTAAACTGTGCACTCGATCTTGATGAGATTATTAGCATTTACCTAGTGTTGTGTACAACCACATTGGTTTTGCATGTTCCTTGGTTAGTGTTCGTAATCTCGTTGATTTTGTTTTGTGCATTTTAGTATGAGGCTAGTTTTCTTGTTTTCCATTGATAAACATATGTGCTTGATACATGTGCCAATAATGAAATTGTGCACTCGATCTTGACGAGATCATCGAGCATTTACCTAGTGTTGTGTACAAACACATTGGTTCCGCATCTTCCTTGGTAAGTGTCCGATGATCTCATTAATTTTTTTTTGTGCTTATTAGTATTAGGCTACTTTTCTTGTTTTCCATTGCTAAACAACTGTGCTAGATACATGTGCCAATGATTAAACTGTGCACTCGATCTTGATGAGATCATCGAGCATTTACCTAGTGTTGTGTACAATCACATTGGTTCTGCATCTTCTTTGGTAAAATGTTCGATGATCTCATTAATTGTTTTTGTGCTTACTAGCTAACATGCCCGTGCGTTGCGACGGGAAATAAAAATCAACTTTTAGAACATTATATTGGAGCGACCCAAACTTTGGCCGTCAGTCGAGTGACCCAGGTGCCCTAGCCCTAGATCGCCCTTGTGTTCACAACATGCCAAACGTTTCTGGTTTGAAGTATATACTCTAATTTTTGTTGTGTCGTGGTGCGAAGTTGGCCACTATTCCAAATTATTCTACTATTTTGAAGCCAATAAAATAAGTAGGACCTCAAAGTATCCTCTTATATGTTTCAGTATAAAACAATCCTCTTAAAGTTAAAGGAACACACTACATATTTTTTTGGTATATTTTGTTTGCTTCATCTATATATAAAACTATGAACATATCATGCAAAGTTATTTATTGTTGAATCATTACATAGACTAACACTAAATAAAATAAGCAATTGTCATCTTTAGAACAGTCCACCTAAAGTTAAAGGAACACGCTACATGCATTTTGATTTTTTTTTGCTTCATGTATATATAAAAGTATGAAAATATCATGCAAATTTATTTATTGTTGAATCATTACATAGACTAACACTAAATAAAATAAGCAATTATCATCTTACCTCCATTTAGGTAACTGAGTGTTTTATCATTCATGTATGAAGAAACAATATATAGGTCAAGAGTTAGGGACACCTATCAGTGAAGAGCATAACCTGCTAAAGCTTTCATAGAAGTTTATAATCACAACAGATGAAGAGAATAAGGATTAAATCTTCGCACCGTAGCATAGACAACCAATTGAGGTACTCCATCGTTGCCCGAAAGCAAGCACACAAAGGAGTAATATTTAGTAAGTTATGCGGATCAATGAATTGAATCTTATCCATGAAGGGTAAGCTTAAAGCAAGATACACTTTTTTTTTAAATCGTAAACGCAGCCTCTGCATCTAAGCAAGATACACATAGAATCGTAGTTAATTTCGCTATTAATTTCGCTTAGGATGTTGTACAATTTGTAGAAAAAAACAGTATGTGCACGAAAACACTAACCCTCCTATTCGGCATTGATGTGGCGCACAGAACTGTGCAGTTGCCGAATTATCAATACTGCAAACTAATTTGTCCTACACAATTTAAAAGATAGCTTTGTTAAGGAAAAAAAATTGAGGTCTGAATACTAACATAATTGCAACACTAAAAAATAGAGGAACGTTAAAACAATTTGCAAGTACCTCCCCTAAGCAACGAGCGAGGCGGTGGAGTGGAATGCAGTGTCAACTTGGCACTAGAAGTCGGCGTCATGGCCGATGTACTCAATGTTGCGCCAAGAGGGAGCATCCCAAAGAGAGCCAGCCAGAAACGGGCAGAATCATGCCACAACATGAGAGGAATGCCTCTACCAGATAGTCAGATTCAAAGCATCATGTGTACATACGACAAACCAGCGTGTCAGATTCAAGGCACCACGTGTACATACACCTAATAGTAAATTATGGAGTTGTGAACAAACATGACACCCGGTAACCAAACAGCTTACAAGTCGTGCAGCAAGAGTGTGCTCTGGAATCAAGCTCTGCACTTATTAAAGAAATTTTGCGCTAGCTCAAGCTTTGCTCTGTATTTTTTCCGTGCTCTAGCTTGCTTTGTATTCAACCAAAGACACAGACCATATTTTCTTCATGAGATCGTCCCTCCTGTTGCTCCTAGTTGTGCGATGGCTGATAGCTTGTCCTAGCTCTGATGCCGCAACCACACAAGGAGGGACTGGGTGAGGAACGAATAGATCGTTAGGGAAGGGTGTGAGGAGAGAAGGAAACGGTTCGGCCCTCGCGCCGTCCTCCCGAGGGCGACTCGGGGACGACTAGGGTTTCCAGCGCCGCCACCCCCTCCCCCCTTTCTCTCCCTCGCCGCTGCCCGAGGAGGACGCCGGGCCAACCCGTGCGGCCGCCGGTGAATATGGCGGCGAGGCTCTCGCTGCTCTACCTCGCGTGGAGAGGTCCGGATTCGGTGGCAGCGGCCCCGGGCGAGGACGGCGTTGTCCCTGGCGGCGAGGGGCGCTTGTTGGTGCTGTGGTGCGGTGCTCTTGCTGGCGGGCGGCGAGGGCGTCGTTGGATCCGAGGTCTCGGCGTGGGGGACGCCCCGTTTGCCTCCGGCGTCAGTTCTGAAGACGGTGGCCAGATCCCGTGCAGGTCTCCCTTGCAGTGGGCTGGATCTTGGCTCGCCGGATCCGGTGTCTAGCTGTTGGTGGCGGGAACTGGAGCTTTGCCGGGAGAAATCCTTGGCTAGTGGGGGGCCACATCGCCGGCGACGTCTGCACGCCGTTCCCCTCCCTGGAGGCGTCGATGAGGTACAGCTCCTGTCCCACCCCCTCCCTCTGTGCCCGGGTGAAAGCCCTAGATCTCTTGATCGGGCGGCGGCGGTGCTCCGGCGTCGCGTCCTTCTTGGGGGCGCCGTTTTGGGCGACGGGGAGGGGTGGCTCTGCTCTGGATAATTGGTGTGCCCGTGGCGGCATGTTGCTTGCGGCGATTGGGGTCTGGTTCGCCGCTGCCCCTTTGCTTGTTGTGCCCACCTTCCACAGGTGGTTGTCCGCCTGCGGGTCGGCGCCCTCGAGCCTGGGCGAGAGGGGATAGGGTTCCCCTCTGCGGCGGCAGCATCCTATTGGACGTGCTTGCGGTCAGCAACCTCGGCGTGCGTGGCCTGGCCATGGCGACCCTCGCCATCTTCGAGCCGTGTCTTCAGTGTGTGACCTTGCCCTGAAGCTTACGTCTTTCTGTGGTGCTGTTACCGGCGGCGGCGTCGGGGTGGCTCGCGTGTGCTGTGGTGTTCTTGCTGGGTGATCTCTTCTTCTGCAACTCGTGGTGGCCGCGCTTCGTGCTCTAGGAGAGCGGCTCTGCCTTTCGACGGATCGGCGCCCTCCGAGCCAGGGCGAGAAGACTGGGGTCTTCTTCGAAGGTAGAGGCGAAGGGCATGTCGACGACGACGAAGCAGAGGACTTCTGATGGCAGGACGTCTTCAGTGGCACCTTGCTCCTTGCCGTTCTCCTCCGACGTACTGTCCCTGTCGTTTGGACGTTGGCATCGAAGTCAAGCTGTGCTCCTTGTAATCTTTTTTTTGCTTGTTCATTCGTTGCCTATGAGCTGATCTCACAGCATCATGTAATTGCCGTTGTAAAACCTTGGGGCTTTGTTAATTCAAAGTCGGGCATCTCTGCCTCTTATCTAAAAAAAAAAGCTCTGATGCCGCTGCTCGCCGCTGGCTGCTGGTCGCACTCGGTAGGAAGTCGTGTGTCGTGTGCGTGTTCGTCCCTCCGTGACCGGACGACCGCGTGGTGCACATGGACGCGCCCAGAACCACGCCGCAGTAGCGATGGATTGAGTACAGAATTACATCGAGGCTAGTCAGGCTCTATCTTTCCATGTCGATGCCTTTCTCCATGAACCTACATGTCCCCCAGATCGATCATCTTTATGTCCTGCCCCTGGTCCTCCATAGCTTCCAGAGCCGCTGATTCTACCGTGCCAGCGGTTGAAAACCCTAGAAGATGCGAGCCTGTCATCGACAGCCCTACCGTCCATGCTCGATGCATGTCGCTCCGTCTTCCCTGCCTCCTGCGAGCCGCATTGTGGTGGAGGGCAGAGCTGCGGACGGCGCTCCTCACATCGTCCATGGTTGTCGGCTTGGCACTGCCGCCCTTTAATAAGTCCCACATGGGACATGGCGCTGGCCCTCGGAGTGCTACCCTCCTCTGTCAGAAATTTCCCTGACAATGAACATCTCAGGTGCCAACGCTCAGAACCATGCTAGCAACCTCTGGCTGTTCCTCTGGCTCCAAGCCATGGTGCTGAGTGGCCTCGCCGGCGGCACGCCATCGGCGCTGACGCGCGGTTCCGTGTTTGACCTCTGTCACAAATTTCCATGGCAATCAACTTTGCTATCGATCGCTGAACTGGTGATTGGATTATAAAGCAATTATCTGTTTTCGGAAGGCACTCGGACATGGATTCCTCCGGTTATACGTTGCTTGCCAAATAGGCCTATCGAACGGGACTGTTCGTGGTGATGTCGTGGGTTCGATGGAAGGGGCGACCTACGAAGGCGTAAATACTGACGGACGGAAGAGGTAAAGATTAGTATGAGCCTACTTTTCTTGTTTTCCATTGCTAAACTATTGTGCTTGACACATGTGTCAATGATTAAACTATGCACTCGATCTTGATGAGATTATTAGCATTTACCAAGTGTTGTGTACAACCACATTGGCTATGCATCTTCCTTGGTAAGTGTTCGATAATCTCATTGATTTTGTTTTGTGCTTATTAGTATGAGGCTACTTTTTTTCCATTGCTAAACATATGTGCTTGATACATGTGCCAATGATTAAATTGTGCACTCGATTTTGCTGAGATCATCGAGCATTTACCTAGTGTTGTGTACAACCACATTGGTTCTGCATCTTCCTTGGTAAAATGTTCGATGATCTCATTAATTTTGTTTTGTGCTTATTAGTATGAGGCTACTTTTCTTGTTTTTCATTGCTAAACATCTGTGCTTTATACGTGTGTCAATGATTAATATGCATCAATATGTCTAGCATTTTGGCTACTATAGCAAATAGCATGCACAACAAGTTCAGTTGTGCCTCATTTTACTATAGTAGGTAAATCTGTCAGAATTATTGCGCGTCATTGTATGTACCATGGTTGGCAATAAGGCTCACTATTACTGTTTTATCTGTTTTGTTGCATCTGCTGATGATTAGACTGTGCCGATGGTTGGTCTTGTAGTTGATGATGTGCTACACATGTATGATGCCTTTTTTGTAGGGTTTGCGAACCTGTGGTTGTGGCTTCGGATTGCATGGATCAATAGGAAAAGTGATGTGGAACATGTGGATGTGCCTTTGGAATGGATTGATCCATAGGAAAACTGACGTGGAACCTGTGGATGTGCCTTTGGAATGGATGGATGAGTAGGAAAAAGTGACGTGAACTGTATCAATGACATTAAACTATTCAGTTTATGATGTTCACCTGTTTAGATACTGGGGTGCACCTGTTGTGATGTGAACCCTGTCGATGACATGAAACTATTTATTTTGATGATATGAGCATGTGTCATGATGGCGGGGAACCTTTGTGATGCTGGTGTCAACTGTGTTAATTCTAGTTATTATAAATCTCCTCTTTGTCTCTCTTCGAAGTACTACTGTTAATCATTGATTGTGGTGGCTTGTGATTTGTTTTAGAAAAAATGCTTGTTATTTTTGTGATGATTTGGAAGATTATGTGCATTCTTATATTTGGAGGAAGTGGCATATTATCCAATAAAAATGTCAGACTAGACTGACAGCTGGACCCATGCACAAAAAAATGTTAGGAACAACGGTGAGAGAGCGCGGACGTTGCCGATCAAAGCAGTCAAACATGGCATGGTGTGTGGTCCGATGAAAATTTGCGACGTTCTTTGTTACCAAGCCAGTTTCGTCGAAAGCAACTGGGCTCTAGTGGGCTACTGGGCTGGAGACAAAAATCCGCGACGTAAAACTAGCCAAAAGTCGCGCAAAACCGGTCTACGACAGGACCAAACCAAAACGTCGAGAGCAAACTCCACTTTTCAGCCATTCGCGACGGAAACATGCGACGTTATCAAAACATTTCACTAAAAACATCCCTGATAGCATGGAATTTGGTAGCGACAAACTAAGCCTAGTCCATCCCAAGTAAGCCCTTGGAACTTCCTTGACAAGTATGGAACCAAGAGAAAATGAATCTTTCAAAATCAAACCTTAACCGTGTCCTAGCCAACTTGGTTAAACCTATTTTGCTATGTTGGTTGCCTTGCATGTTTTTCTACACTTGTGTGTTTTATTGCTAGATGATGTCTACGCACGCTTCTATTCTTGTAGACAGTGTTAGGCCTCCAAGTGTAGAGGTTTGTAGAACATGAGCAAGTTTCCCTTAAGTGGATTACCCAAGGTTTATCGAACTCAGGGAGAAAGAGGTCAAAGGTATCCGTCTCCAGCAACCCTGCAATTACGATACAAGAAGTTTGTTGTGTCCCCAACACACCTAATGCAATTGTCAGTTGTATAGGTGCACTAGTTTGGCGAAGAGAGAGTAAAATACAAGTAATATGGATGTTTATAAGTGACAATAGCAATCTGAAATAAAAATGGCATTAAGCAAACATGTAGCAGAACTAATGGCAAACAGTGATTCAATGCTTAGAAACAAGGCCTAGGGATCCTAATTTCACTAGTAGACACTCTCAACAATGAAAACATAATAGAATGCATAAATATATCTCTTTACTATGCTACTCCAAACCACTCTCATTTGAATAACAAACACCAAATTATTTCGTAGGGCTGCAAAAAGAACTCCTCAAAGTCGCATTCACATGTCTAGTTAACCCCACACTGTCACTATGAGCGCCCTAGAAGGTACTAGACAAACGCCCTAGAAGTCGCAACGGCGATGAAGATGGCGGTGGAATCAACAGACATGGATCCGGGGACTTTCCCGTCCTGGTAGGGTGCCGGAACAGAGATTTCTGTCCCCCGAAACTTGTCTGCGGCGGCGGCGGAACTACGGATGTTTTTGGTGGAAAAGACCGATTCCTTTAGGGTTTATGCATCGGGGGGCATATATAGACGAAAGGGCGATGTCGGGGGTGGCCAGGGGGCCACACAACCTGGTGGCGCGGCCAGAGGGGGAACCGCGCCCCCAATGGTGTGGTGGCTCCCGGGCACCCCTCCGGGTCCCTTTGGGACTTCCTTGACCCTCCGGGACTTCTAAGACTTCTGGCTTTTGAATCGTCCAATTCCAAGAAAATTTCCATAACAACTTTTCTTAAACTAAAAACAACAGAAAACAAGAACTGGCTCAGTGGCATCTTGTCAATAGGTTAGTCCCGCGAAATCGACAAAATTGACATAAAGTGTATAGAAAACATGTGGGAAACAACTTGGAACAACATAAATTAAGGATATGTTTATGACGTATCAACATCCCCAAGCTTAGTTCCTACTCGTCCTTGTGTAGGTAAACAATAAAAACACATAACTTTTGAGGTGACATGCTACCAACATAAACTTGATCATCAATAATGTAAAAGCCTAAGTAAGCTGAGATCATAGAACTTAAACACAAGCATGATAAATATAATTTTAATAGTAAAGCATAGCAATCACCTTGCAGCATGAGAAGTAACACAAATAAAAGATCATGAATAACAATGAAACGAAAGATATACGTTTGTTTCAAGTATAGAGAAAACATGGAAAAGTGATATTTCGCTAGTCCTTAAGAGTGGGGCAAAACATAAATACCAGTACACCTTCAAAGTTCACCAGGAATACTAGAACAAATAATTAGAGAACACATCATGAATAAATTAATAATGTTTCTGGGACAAATGCACATAAAACTCATAATGGAAACTATGCTCTCTCAATTGTGCATAAAGTTAGAAGATGGAGACTCAACATAAAAGCAAAAAAGAAAGGCCCTTCGCAGTGGGAAGCATGGATCAACTCATGCGTAGAGCTTTTATTTCATGAAACAGAGGTATAAAAGGCTTGACACTCCTCCCTTCCATCTTACACAAACCATGGCTAACCGAATCGTCGGGTGCCTGCCAACAATCACATCCTGTGGAGGAGTGTCTATATTTTAAGAGAGGTGTATGCTTATGTCAAAGAATGGTAAAAAGAAAATACAGTACGTCACAAGAAAACTAGACTTCACAAGAGCGGCTCCCATAGAAGGACGCATCTGGGTAGAAGGTCATCCCTCTTTCTCTTTTGTTTACACAATTATGCTTTGACTGATAAATCAGGGGAAAAAATAGTGAAGAGAATTAGTTGTTATTAGTTGGGGCTGGGCACCCCGCTGCCAGCTCTTCTATCATTGGATAAGTGGATGAAGCCACTAGTCCAGCGTGTGAAAGTCCAATCAACAAGTGAGATAAAGATTCTCTATTTACGTCCTCATGAGCTAAAACAGGAGCACATAACAGGAGTAATTTTGAAAGTTTTAAAGCTAACATATGAGCAATTTACTTTGGAGTGGCGGTTAAATACCACATGTAGGTAGGTATGGTGGATAAAATGGGAAACTTTGTTTTTTTGGGAGTTGGATGCACGAGTAGAGCTCATACTCAGTACAGGTGGAGGCTAGCAAAATACTGGGAGCGACAAATCAAGAGAGCATAAGAGCCATAATCATGCATAGAAACATAAACATCATTAATCAAAGCATAAGTGGTACCACAAGTTAAAAAAAATGATCATGGAGGCTATAAGTGAATGGTTCATAGTCATAAATATGGTGTGAGTATGCGCCCAGTCAACCAAGTAGAACATTCAAAGGAGAAAACCACAAATTTTTGCATCAATATGACAAGAACAACTCATGATTATTTCAATGGCACATTAAACACTCTCAGCTATTTGAGGATAATCATGCTACTAAATAATGACAAGGTTTTAGAATTAAAATAACATCTAGCACGATATGAATAAGTCTAGCCACAGTCTATGCAAGCTTCTACTTGCACCGTTATAAATTCTAGCACAAGCAACAGTTTCTTTTCCCAAAAAGCACCATACAAAACATGCTTTAACAAAAAATCTCTAAATGATACATCAAGAAAACATGAGAGTAATCACATAACACTACTAAAACTAACAGGTCTGAACAGGAGATGCAATAAAAACAAGAGCTAAACAGGAATTTTGTAGCAACTAGAAGAAAAACTAAGAATACGAGCATAACTAGTATTCAAACGAAAAAGCGGAGCATGTCTCTCTCCCAAAAAAGGAATGCTAGGGTACAACCATATTATTTCAGTAAGGAAAACAAAAGAAAAAAGGATACAAAAATAAAACAAAATAAAAACAAACAGACTCTCCAAGTAAACTTCATATGATGTGACTGAATAAAAATATAGTTTCACTAGAAGTGACCTAATATATTGTTGATGAAGAAGGGGATGCCTTGGGCATCCACAAGATTAGATGCTTGAGTCTTCTAAAAATATGATTGTATGAACCACGGAGGAATCCCCAAGCTTTGACCTTGTACTCTTCTTGATCACATATATCACCCTCTTCTCTTGACCCTTGAAAACTTCCTTCAGACCACACTCAAAGAGTAATTCGCATTAGAGGGTTAGTGCAACAATCAAAATAATCCATGGGTTCTGTATGGCACAAGTGCTACTGATACTTTTAAACATTAGCTACAGCCACTGATGTTTCGTGAAGCAAAGAAATCCACTTGACATCGTAAAAGAGCAAATGCAAAAAAAAATGGTAGAATCTGTCAAAACCAGAACAGTCTGTAAAGAGAAAAAAATTCGGGGCACTTATGTTGCTCAGATCGAAAAACTTAAAAAAAGAAAAAGTTGCGGAATTAGCTGAGGAATAAGCACAAGGAATTTCAGGTTATTCTGATTTTTCTGCGAATTATACGATTTTTTACGGTGAACAGCAGAAATTTGTTTCCTGCGCAGAAATCCAAAACCAACTCCAACTCTCTCCAGAAACTTTACTTGGCACAAGTAAAACATGAAAATAAAGATACAAAGGAGTTGATAAATAAGTATAAAGCCCCTTGAATCAAAGAAAACAGAGAAAAACAAAGGAAAAAATAAAACCATGGGTTATCTCCCAAGAAGTGCTTTTCTTTAAAGCCTTTTAGCTAGGCATGATAATTAGACAAGATGCTCACATAAGAAATATGAATTGAAGCAAAAGAGAGCATCAAGAAGAAAATGTAAAACAAAGTTAAGTATAACCTAGTTCCTATGAAAAATAATCTTGTAGAAGAACGAGTCAATAAAGCACAAAGTGGCTAGCATAGGAAGACAAAATAATTGCAACTTCGGAAATTTCAACATAAAGAGGGGAAACTTAATATTATTGAGATACATAGAACTATGTTTACCTATCTCATAATAACTTCCAGTAGCATTATGAATGAAATTAACAATATAAATATCACATAAAACATTCTTATCATGAGCCACATGCATTAAAGAATTATTACTCTCCGAATAAGCATAGTCATTCTCATTAATAGTAGTGGGAGCAAATTCAACAAAATAACTATCATTATTATTCTCATCACCATAATCATCAAATATAGGAGGCATATTATAATCATAATTAATTTTCTCCTCAATAGTAGGTGGACTGAAAATAACATATTCATCATTGTAGTCATCATATGTTGGAAGCAAACTATCATCAAAGTAAATTGTTTCCTCCGTGCTTGGGGCACTAAAAATATCAATTTCATAAAAACTAGCTTCCCCAAGCTTAGACTTTTCCATAGCATTAGCAGTAATGGTGTTCAAAGAATTCATACTAATAACATTGCTATTAGCATGCAAATAAAGCTACATAAGTCTTTTAATTTTCTCTTCAAACACTTCATGTCCTAATTCGAGATAAAGATTATAGAGTTCTCTCACATTTTTGTTGTTTTCCATTAAGCCTAACTAGTGAAAGTAAAAAAAGGAACAACTGAAAATAAGCCTAACTAGTGAAAATAAAAACAAGAAACAAAAAGATATAATTGCACAATCTAAAGGAAAATAAACCTTTTACCTTACCTCCCCGGCAACGACGTTAGAAAAGAGCTTGATGTCCATGCACGCTTCTATTCTTGTAGACAGTGTTGGGCCTCCAAGTGCAGAGGTTTGTAGAACATAAGCAATATTCCTTTAAGTGGATTACCCAAAGTTTATCGAAATCAGGGAGGAAGAGGTCAAAGGTCTCCCTCTCAAGCAACCCTGCAATTATGATACAAGAAGTCTCTTGTGTCCCCAACATACCTAATACAATTGTCAGTTGTATAGGTGCACTAGTTAGGCCAAGAGAGAGTAAAATACAAGTAATATGGACAATAGCAATCTGAAATAAAAATAGCAGCAAGCAAACATGTAGAATAACTCATTGCAATCGGTGATTCAATGCTTAGAAACAAGGCCTAGGGATCCTACTTTCACTAGTGCCCACTCTCAACGATGAAAACGTAATTGAATGCATAAATATCTCTCTTCACTACGCTACTCCGAACCACTCTCTGGTTGAATAACAAACACCAATTCATTGCATAGGCCTGCAAAAAGCACTCCTAAAATTCGCATTCCCGTGTCTAGTTAACCCCACGCTGTCACTATGAGCGCCCTAGAAGGCACTAGACAAACACCAAAATTTCATAGGGTCATCCAACTCAAGATATACATATCATGCTAAACAACACGGTGCACACACTGTCACCTTAACACCATGATCAAAGTGTTTACGGAGATCTCATAACAAAACCACTTGAGTAGCATAACATATGAAGAGTATGATCTACTTATTCAACTAGATTACAAAGCTCACGATCACATAAAGATCACACCATGGGAGAGAGAGATGAAACACATAGCTACCGGTAGATCCCTCAACCCCGGGGGAGAACTACTCCCTCCTCATCATAGGAGACAGCAATGGTGATGAATATGGAGGTGGAGTCGATGGAGATGGATCCGCGGGCACTTCCCCATCCCGGCAGGGTGCCGGAACAGAGATTTCTGTCCCCCGAAACTTGTCGGAGGCGGAGGCGGAGCTACGGATGTTTTTGGTGGAGAAGGACGATTCCTTTAGGGTTTATGCATCTGGGAGCATATATAGGCGAAAGGGAGATCCGGAGGGTGGCTAGGAGGGCCCACACCACCTGGTGGCGCGGCTAGAGGGGGAACCGCCCCCCCCTATGGTGTGGTGGCTCCCGGGCACCCCTCCGGGTCTCTACGGGAGTTCCTTAACCCTCCGAGCCTTCTAAGACTTCTTGCTTTTGAATCGTTTAATTTCGAGAATATTTCCAGAATAACTTTTATGAACTAAAAACAGCAGAAAATACGAACTGTCTCTATGGCATCTTGTCAATAGGTTAGTCCCGGTAAATCGATAAAAATGACATAAAGTGTATAGAAAGCATGTGGGAAACAACATGGAACTTCAGAAACTAAGGATACGTTTATGACGTATCACTAGCATGCTTGTTTATTTTGGTATTGTGTTTTCAGTGTATAGATTGTACGGAGAGCAACGATCTTTTGTGAAGAGAGTGTGATTTCTTCATCAACTACAACAAGGCAAGTGACACATCATAAACTACCTATTATTTCCTATATGCATTAGAAATTTTGAGTATGCATGATAGGAAAATCTTTGGTAAAATATTATGCTATGCTATTATGCCAAGTTGTCGTGGGATAATCACGGCAGATGTTACCGGGGGTAACTGATCTAGGGGCAAGTCGACACAGGTATTTGGGAGAGGGTTTAGCTCGAAGGAAGACATGGCGAAAAGCAATCTAAGAGCCGGAAAGCAACTCGCCGGATCTCGATGTGATTATACTGGATACTCGATAATAGGTGTTACAGTTATGACTTGAATCTCTCTCAGGCGAAGCCTAGGGATTGGTTTATATAGTACTCATACCCCCCTTGGCTTGCCATACAAAGCGCTCCTTGAGTCCTACTCGAATTCTACATACATATCCTAGCTTTCCTTATCGTAACCCACAATCCGGGTTACGATCCTTACAAGCCCTGGGCCTTCCAGAAGCTTCTGCGTCCTTAGCCGGATTTGGTCCATACACCGTTTGGGCCGGATTACACCTGGGGTTGGCATACCGGGTTACTATCCCCTCATCAGTAGTCCCCAGAATAGCTTGGGCTTCCAAGATTTACTCTTCGAAGCGCTGGCTATTCCCTACAGAAATATTAGATGCAAACACATGAGGATTAAGACGCAGCGCGTCTATGAATAGCCGCGACTGGCGCCAAGGAAGCCAGGTGAAAACCCGGCTCTTCTTTTTAGGTTCTTCCTTAATCTCTCAAACTTAAATCTCAATAGGAACTCCATGACTCCACATCCTTCTTGATAACTACCGCTGATACAGGGAAGGCAATTTCCCCTTCCTTTTTCTCTGGATCATATTGGCCTGCGCATAAAATGTGCCTTTCAAATTTCGAAATCACCAATTACTCCGCATTCCCCGGGTCTCGACCGTTAGGCTAAGCCTTTCCACCCGGACGGTTATAAATAAAGACCAATGAGCAAATCCAACTCTTAACAGCTCATTTCCCCCATTCCACTTCTTCCCAAGCTCGAGCTCGCAGAGTGCCACCACGGGAGCCCCACGCATCTCGCCGGAGCCCATCCGACTTCGTTTGCGCTCCGCCACCGCACGAACCGCTCCAGCTCCCGAATCCGCCGTCAAGCTTCCGATTCGCCGGCCAACGGTCACGAAAGGGCACGAATCTTGCGCTATCTGTCTCCGCAAGGCCTTACTCCAATCCTCTTCGGTAAGTTCCTTACATCCTCCAGCTTATTCTCGCAATTTCTTAGTTCTTCCCCAGATTGAATCTGAATCGAGCGGTCCGCGATTTCTCGGGCTGCGCCAGATTAACTCACCGACTTCCACTATAACCGCTCCCATAGATAAGATTTATAGCTTGTATTGCTCCCCTAACTCCAGTAATCACTAATTTGGTCACAAATTCAGAAATAAGATCCCCAGTTTAGGCTCGGGCCATCTAGAGTTTCCGCCTTTGTTCTCCCTCCTCAGAAAATCTTACTTCTCCGGCTCATTCGCAGATAGTATGCGTATAAGTATCCCCCTAGCTTCTTCAAACATTTGCTTTTGCGGAAAGCTCTTTGGGTTTTGTAGAGTCACTTGACACCCGGACAAACCATACTTGACCCGGCGAGGCAATTGCCGGATTATGTTTAAATTGCCGATAGCTGCTTACCTGCTAACTTCCAAGTTTTTGTTTCTTACGTCCTTTTCTTCAATGTTTTACCAGGTCAATCCCATGGCGCCCAAGAGGCAGGGGAAACAGCCGGCTAAGGCTAAATCCACAAACGCCATTTCAGCCAACTGGGGGAAGTCCTCCGTCACCAAGACCAAACTGGAGGAATTGGTAGAGCTTGGAATCCTACCTCCACAGGAATCCATCCGCTGGAGAGCACCTGGCAACGAAACCCGGCCTTCTCCAGCCACGGATGAGGTAATATGCTTCGTTGAACACGTGACCCGGGGCTTCAGGCCTCCGGGTCACCCCTTCTTCCGTGACGTCTTAGACCACTACAAACTCCGTATCTTTGATATAGGCCCGAACTCCATTTTAAACATCTCCCATTTTATCGTTCTTTCCGAGTCTTACTTGTGCACTCCGCCAAGTCTGGCTCTTTTTGTCGAACTTTTCCAGTGCAAGCCGTGCCGTGAAAGCGGCGACGGCGCACTTCTTACTTGCGGCGGGGTTTCTATCCAGCGCCGCAAGAACTCCCTGATGCCTCCTATTTCTCTCAATTCCCACGTAAAGCACTGGCAGCTTTCGTACTTCTACTGCCAGGATACCTCTCCACCCGGCGAAAAGAAGTTGCCGGGTTACTCGGAGGGTCAACTTGACATCTCCGAGAAATTCAACGCCTTCGCGTCTGAACCGGACAGGGAGGCGATCTTGCCTTTATTAGCTAGGATCTCCATCTTGTCCGCCCGAGGCCTCATCGGGCTAAACCTGGTGAAGACCTGGGTTAGCTTCCGCATTCAGCCAAACTCCATTCGTGAGAAGCTGATGTGCGAATACTCGGGTCAAACCACGGACCCAATCCGATTCTCTACCCGCACCCTTGCTCCGGGTGACATTAACAAAACAATTAAGGGTTTCCTGACAGAGAAGCTCGAAGTAATCCGGAGCATAGCCGGATTAGAACCTTTTACCCTCGAGAATCCAACCCCTGGAGTAAGTTTTCTGCCTTTTGATTTTGACTTCTGACACTTACTTTTATTCGCTTCTCTTGACTCGATATTAATCACTATCCTGGCATCTTCTCCTCAGGCCGATGATGACTTTTGGACGGTCGACTCCACTCCTAATTCCGAAGACGGGGAGGAGGAAGACGATGTCGTTGACTCGAATGAAGGTACCTACTTGATTCCTTTGCACACGTTATATCCTGCCTTTTCTTCTTCTTTATGCTGTAACTCGGACATTTCTCAGAGCGAGAGGACCAAAGCGAAGAAGAAGAAACAGACAGCAGGGGCGGGTCCACCAGCGAGGAGGAAGAGCCGGAGCCAGCCACCAGAACCGGAACAAAGAGGAAATCCCAGAGGATAGCCCTCCAGGTTTTTACTTCATCCCCTTACACTTTGGTTTTTTGCTCCCATAACGTCACTCCGGAGCTAACCCCATCTTCACCCCTTTTGATCATAACTGAAGGAGCCACCCATGACTAGGCGCCGAGTAACCCGGAATCATCCGGGCAACGAGACCCCTAACCCGGTTGCTTCGCCGCCCCCGGTTCAACACCCTGGTATTTGTTGTAAACAAAACTTCTTTCCAGTCATTCCTTTGTAACGTAATCCCAGACCTCTCTTGCCATTTCTCAGTCTCTTCCGGGTCTAGTGACGGCTTCCCCTCGGACTTCCCAGTAAACACCGGGTAAACGCCTTTTCCGGATATTATACCGAACTTTCATCCCCTTTCTTTCCATAACCAAAGATTAATTACGCCTTTGCACCTTCTTCAGAGCCACGGTTATTAGTAGCGACCAGGAGGACACCGAAGCTAAAGTCCGGGTCGAGGGCGAGTCGGCTGATGATGCCTTCACTACGGCTGGCGACGAGCAAATGTCGCCACCGGAGCCAGCTAGGCATGACGCCGAGTATCCAATCGCTTCGCACACGAGCGAGAAGGAGAAGGGGGCAGCTTCAAGCGCGGGAGGGGGACCAGACTCCAACATTCGGATGACCCGGGTGCCACCTCCTGTTACAAGAAATGCTCCTTTTCCCACTTTCCAGGTACCCGAGCCATCTAACTCGGATAACGCTGACTTTAACCAGCTGATGAGCGCTCTTCTTGCCATGAAAGCTTCAGAAGGGACTGTCTTAGAACGTATGGCTGCAGCACATCAGGTAATTTTTACTTGATACTCCTTATTATACATCCAGTCCCCAAGTCCCGAGTATAATTTTTTTTTTTTTAATTATCCTCGGTACTTCGCATAGTACTTGCCGGCAATCATTTCCTCAGATAAAATACTCTCGCGATATCCGGCTTACAGCTTCACCCGGCCTTTGCAGGCAGAGATTACTCAGTCAGATGAAGCGTTACTTAAGGCTGAGCAGCTCTTGCTGGCTGAAGTTAAGCGTAGGGAGGCCCTTGAAGCGGAGATAAAGACTTTGAAAAAAGATGTCTCCTCATACAAGAAGAAGTACCATGCTGCCCAGTCCTCGCTGAATAACCTGTCGGCTCAGCTTACGGACACTTACCGTATCTTGCTAAGTAAGTTTGCTATTTGCGATTAATTTGCGTACCTCTATCTTGCCGCTGTAATAACCAACATGACTGATATGCTTTCACATGTTTGGATTGCAGGTGCTAACCTTGCTGCTCCGGAGGAGAATGCCATTACTCAAGTAAAAACTCTGAAAACTGTGCTCCGGACGTTTTTTGCCGGCACGAAACTTTTGCTGGATGCTATCAAGTGGCCTTCTGAGGTATACCCGGGCGAGGAGACCCTTGTACAGGCCTTTTCCACAGCACCTGGATGGATTGAAATACTGAAGCGTTCGTCCTGCCGAATTGGGGTGACCCGGGCTTTAACGCTGGCGAAGGCTTATTTTCCAAAGCTTGACCCGGCAAAGATAGTATCCGGGTTCCCAGAATTTAAAGCTGACGGGTCCAAATTCAAGCCCCAGGATTTCAAAGCTATACAATCTGCGGTACGTCCTTCAGCCACAGCTTTGGCCGACAAGATGGATCTAAACACAATTATGAGCTCGTATGATTCTGAGGGCAAGGTTATCCTGGTGGAGGCGCCTCCCCCTATTGATATGTTGGACAAATGGTCGACTGATCTGGCTAGGAGGAAGGAAGAGGCTGCAAAGAGGGAAGCAGAACTGGGCGTAAAGCCGTCTACCTCTACCCCATCCGTGCCTCCGCCTGTTCGTCCAGAAGTGAAGAGCCCGGGTAAAGCTGCTGGTAAGGCCAAGGAGCAAGTCCAAGATTCAGACCCGGAGGACCACTCTCAGGACGCCGAGTAGGACGCTACCCAACGCTTTGTGTTTCTCGAGACTGATATGATTTTTGGTGGTGCGCTTGTGCACCATTGACGCTGATACTATGACTGTACGCTTGTTAATTCATGATAACTCTTTGCCTTCCCTGGCTTTTGATAATCTCGATACTTGTGTTACGTATAAGCTTATTCTCGATACTTTGAACTCTTGCTTTCAATTTCCTTTTGAGACTCGGTTAACCGAGTATCGTAGGTTTTGATAGATGGACTTTTCTTTAAGTCCCCAATACTCGGCAACTAAGGTTTACAGACCTTGGTAGTTAAATAGTTTGTTTCTGTTTCGAAGTCCCCAGTCCCCATGACCCAAAGTACGAGCTATGGGGGCGTGGGCTTTCTCAGATGACATACTGCTGTTTACCAAGCTGAAGACCAATAGCTGTTCTCATAAATACTGAAGTCATGCTTAATATTTGTTGAGTTTCCGGCTATGTTAGCCTTATACTCTGCATGGACTTGTGGTTTAGATGACCCTTTTGATTACCTTGTACTGTAAGCCGGCTTTCGCGTGGATACCATGTCGTTGCGTCTATACGAAAAACAAGATCAAGCAAGCCACACTGGGCTGCATAATTTGATTGTGATCGTACGCGAACAGATCATGCCACTTTAGTGCGAGTCACATCGAGCTTAAGTAAGAATAACCAAGAAATTTGGCTCCTTTGTCCAGTTATAGGATTGCAGCTGTACCCGTTCTTTCGAGTAATCAGCCCCCATAACTCATAGGCATCATGGCCGGGTCTCCGGGTCTTGTGATTACTTATTGAAGCAGATCACCCCCCGGAGACCTATATTCATGTAATGTATTTCGATGATACTGATGTATTGATAGTAACAATGTTACTTACTTGTAACTGAAGCAAAGACCATGATAAGACTCGAAACCATCTTCTTTTATTGATAAAAATTTCTTTTTTGATTCAGCAGGCCGCCTCATTAAAAACCTTCCAGTCCCCTTAGGTACCCTGGATAGGAAAAGAGTGCGTATGAAACCTGCCGCCCATTACACTGCTTTAGTTATTCTCGAGAATCGGCCTCGCGTTGATACGGCCGATGCACATTCTCCACTTGCTATGCCCTTTCGTAATGAGTACCGGATTTGCTAGCCAGTCCGGGTATATCTTCCTTGGAACGTGATCAGCTGCGGACGGTGGTACGCCTTCTTCTTCCCTGCTGAGAGTTTTGAAAGTATTGCTCCTGATGAAGCCTACCATCTTAGGGTTTTGTTCTGCCCTAACTTTTGCTTCGTCCCCCTCAGGGGTTGGCTTTTTTGACGTTGTCCTCTCTTCTAGGTCTACCTGAGAACGGTAATGTTTGAGCTCTTCCTTCCTGCAGGCTTGCTCGGCCATTGCCGCGTCTCCCTCATCGCACTCAGCTGCTATATCCCGGTTTCCGTGTATTGTAATGGTCTTCTTGGGACCCGGGATTTTCAGTTGTAGGTACACATAACACGGTCTTGCCATGAACTTGGCATAAGCCGGCCTTCCAAACAATGCATGATAAGGACTGCGCAACTTTACTACCTCAAAGGTAAGCCACTCGACTCGATAATTATCCTTTGACTCTCCAAAAGCTACTTCCAGTGCCACCTTTCCTTCAGGGCATGCTGAGTGACCCGGCACTATCCCGTGAAAAACTGTTGTACTCTTTTGCAGCTGCGATTCCTTTAAGCCCATTCGCAGAAAAGTTTCCCAGTACAGGATATTGATACTACTTCCTCCATCCATCAGGACTTTTTTCAGCTCGTAGCCGTTGACCTGTGGTGCCACTACCAAAGCTAAGACTCCCGGGTGATCAACTCTATCCGGGTGATCCTTCCTGCTCCATGTTACCTCTTGTTCTGACCACCTCAAATACCTTGGAACAGCGGAAGAGACCGAATTAACTGCTTGTTTCAGTATCTTCTTATCCTTGTTAGAGCCTCCTGTAGTGTGCACATGATATTGACCCAGCTGTTTGGGGTTAGCTTGAAAACCTCCTGCTCCATTTTGATTGTTACCTTGATTTCCAGCTGGCGGATTGCCGGCTGGGGGCGGCCCATTACCCAAGTTTCCACCTAGACCCGGACCTCCTCCCCGGCCCGCACCTCGCATAGCTCTGTTCACTTCTTCGTTCTTCCACCTTTGTAAGTCGGCACATTGCTCTAGTGAATGATTGGCCGGCTTGCCATTCCTGCTATGCTTCGGGCATGCCATCCTAAATATGTCCCAACTGTTGCTTGGTCTTGGAGGTCCTTGGTAGTGTCCCCCATTGTGATTCCCAGTATTAAAATTCCCTTCGGATCTAGGTCTTGAAGACCCGGCCTCCGTGTTGGCTACAAACTCGGAATTCCCGTCGAACGGGCGCTTGTTTTGGCTACTTCCATTATTGTTTGGCGCCGACCCATTGCCGGTTTTCCCGCTGCTACTTGCGTTTGCTTTTGCTTTCTTGTCGTCAACTTCCTCCTCTGTGGTATCCGTTGCCGCGTGTTTGTTGCACGCATCCATTAACTCTCCCATTGTAACCTCCGCTGCGTTCCTACTAGATTTCATGCGAGTTAGCTTTTGTACTAAAGGAACGTACTTACATGTTTTTGCCATAGCTTGTAGCGCGTCCTTAGGCTGGATATCCGTAGACGAGTGGAGTATCTCCATAACCCGGCGTACCCAGCTGCGTGCCGATTCTCCTTTCTTCTGAACGCATCTTTCTAAATCATCAATAGTAAATAACTTTCTGCATGTCCCATGAAAGTGCTTGATGAATGCGGTCTTTAGCTCCTCCCACGATTTGATCGATTTTTCCGGTAGGTTGGTGAACCATAACTTTGCTGCTCCCTCTGACATCATTAAGTACATGAATTTGGCTTGGAGATTCTCGGATGCGTTGCGAATTGACATTGCCATCTCATAGCTGCTCAGCCACGTTTCAGGATCCATTGTTGGCTCATAATTTACTACTTTCCCCGGTTCTTTGAACTTCTCCGGGTAAGGTTCTGCTCTGATATCGTCTGAAAGGCACTTTGGTCCCGCAAGGGTGGTTGGGGCCGGTCTTGCCCGGGAAACGCGTGACCCGGCTGGGGGTACCGCGGGGTGCGGCACCACTGGTAACTCGTGCGCTGCAGACCCGGCCCCGGCTCTTCTGGCTCTGGAACTGTTCACCACCGCCTGTGCTGCTGATACTGCCGGTACTGTCTGGACGCGCGGTGGGGGTGGCATCTGCTGTTGCTCTTCCCTTCGTCGTGCCGCGCTTGTTTGGACGTTGCCCTGTTGTTGACTCACGTATGGTGTCCCATGCATCCCACTTCTGTGATCTGGATAATTGACTTGCTGTGCTACCGCGGTGTGCAGCAGATCTATCGCTCGCCGGGTTTCTTCTGCGTGCGGCGAGTCTCTTACAGGAATCTGGTTTAATGCGAGTGTTGCTGCATACACGTTGTCCATGGGGTTGTTGTAGTGACCTGCTGGGGTACGGAATCGCGATGGTGGAGGCGGCATGGTGTTGCCGGCTGTCGCCCCCCGCCCGAGGCAAGGGTAATCCGGCTAGCGCGTTTACCGGCTGCACTCCCGTTGCTGGTTGCGGTATGGTCCCTTGGTTCGCCGGTGGGATTGGCTGATCTTGAGGCGTGAACACCAGGGCAGTCGGGTTGATAACCCCTCCTGTTGCCGGTAACATAGTTCGGTGCCTTTGGTGAATCCTCGTCGTCTCCTCCCGAAGCCGGGTCTCTAGGTCATCCAGTTCCCGCTGCCGCGCTGCCATCCCCTGCTTTTCTGCTTCTACCTGCCTTCTTTGCTGCTCCAATGCACGACGAGCCACGTCCAGATCCCTTACACGCTCTGCTGCGTTTTCTGGGGTGATAACTGTAGCTAGGACTGTGGGATCCAAGATCAAATTATTATCAAACAGAGCTGGGTGACGAGGATTCGAGGGGCCCGCCCCCGGCGTCCGGTTTGCTTGGAACCCGAACATATTTGCGTGTCGCTCCTCCTCCGCTGGGCGACTGGTGACTGATGCCGATTCTCCATCGACCTGGGCCAAGATCGGGCCAGCCGTACCTTGTTGCTGAGCCAGCACCTGCGCCGCCCCGACTGGCGCCGCGGCTGCGTTTCCTTGATTGGTATTGATTGCGGGGGCCGCATAAACTGCAACCTGGCGCATAATACTTGGCGTAGATCCGTACCGTTCTTCCTCTTCGCTATTTTCCTTCTCGTATCGGTCCTCCGATAAATCCCGTATAGACTCGGTACCTTCCTCCCTCTCTGTCGGACCCGTTGTTCCGATCGATTCTTCTTTTTCCGATTGAACACGCGTGTCCTCCCCTGACACAGAATCAGATTCAAGATTATCACGGCTCGAATTGGAAGCACATACCATACCGATGAAGACGTTGATGCGGCCGACTGTCACGACGGATCCGGTTTCGAGGTGATCCGACTCTGGCCCCCAGCCAGAATCGTCTACCATCTTCTCTCCTTGGTTGTTGACGTAGATTTCTCCGACGACGAGGTTCCTCATGTTCTTCCGAGCTTCTCCCGTGATGTAAACACCTTTGGACGCAGGCCCCACGGTGGGCGCCAACTGTCGTGGGATAATCACGGCAGATGTTACCGGGGGTAACTGATCTAGGGGCAAGTCGACACAGGTATTTGGGAGAGGGTTTAGCTCGAAGGAAGACATGGCGAAAAGCAATCTAAGAGCCGGAAAGCAACTCGCCGGATCTCGATGTGATTATACTGGATACTCGATAATAGGTGTTACAGTTATGACTTGAATCTCTCTCAGGCGAAGCCTAGGGATTGGTTTATATAGTACTCATACCCCCCTTGGCTTGCCATACAAAGCGCTCCTTGAGTCCTACTCGAATTCTACATACATATCCTAGCTTTCCTTATCGTAACCCACAATCCGGGTTACGATCCTTACAAGCCCTGGGCCTTCCAGAAGCTTCTGCGTCCTTAGCCGGATTTGGTCCATACACCGTTTGGGCCGGATTACACCTGGGGTTGGCATACCGGGTTACTATCCCCTCATCACAAGTAGTGTGTAGCCCTCCTTATTACCCACATAGTGTAGCAGCCTTAAAATTTGGTAGTTGATTACTTAGTTATGCTTGTAGATGAAGTTGATGTTATTCGAAAGTATAACTATTTTTTGAATTATTACCCTAAGGTGTTTATGAAATATTTTTGGTGGAGTACTAGACATTCACAAGTAAGTGTGGCATGGTAGGGGACCATTTACATGGTTTGAAACTATGAAAATGTTCACATGAATAGCATGGTAGGGGATCACATGAGTGGTTGTACCTATGAAAATGCTTATTACCCAGCATGGTAGGGGATCACTTTGGTGGTCGTACCTATGAAAATGCTTATTAATCCGGCATGGTAGGGGATCACTTTGGTGGTTGTACCTATGAAAATGCTTATTACCCAGCATGGTAGGGGATCACTTTGGTGGTTGTACCTATAACAATGCTTATTACTCCAGCATGGTAGGGGATCACTTTGGTGGTTGTACCTATGAAAATGCTTATTGCCCTGCATGGTAGGGGATCACTTTGGTGGTAGTACCTATGAAAATGCTTATTACCCAACATCGTAGGGGATCACTTTGGTGGTTGTTCCTATGAAAATGCACTTATCTCTATCATGGTAGGGGCCACATTAGTGGGTCAACCTATGGATATGCTCCTATCTATGGCATGGTAGGGACCATTCACATGTTGGACCTATGAATATGTCGAAATTTCTTTAGATGACTCATATTTCATTGGTTTCTATCAATGGTAAAGTCCTAATTCAAAATGGTTCACTGATTTTATGAAAATATAGGAGAAAACTTGCTTTATGCAAACTTAGCCAAAAACTCCACTCAACCAAATATTCATGTAGTTATAGTCTTGCAACTTATATCCACCATAGTGTTACTTCCCAATACATTAAATTGTATTGACCCCTTGTGGCTGCATATTCCATCCTGCATATGGATATGAAGACGAGCGAGGATTTCGTTTAGGATCTCGAGTCTACTGCCAACTTGTTTTTCCTGTGGCACATGAAGAACATGGGCTCAATGTTATTCTGCTAGTCTTGTAAGACTATGCAAGTTGTAATTTTATTTTGTAAAGACTGGATCCTGCGATGTAATATAATTTGAGGCATTTGCGTGATATTTTCATTTTGTACTGTGGTGCTAGCAATTGATCTAGGGACTAGCAAAATAACACGGGTTTTGTTGCATTATTTAAATGTGGGAATGCTACAAAATGGTATTAGAGCATTGTGTTGCCTGTAGGATTCGAGGCCCTAAGTTTGGATTATAACTAGGAAAAAGACCCTAGGATTTAAAATCTACTTTCTTCAAACTTTATAGAAAGAAAACATCTCAACTTAATATTTCTCATATTCTCTCATCTATTATTCACCTTCAAAATCTTATTCTCTTATTATAGATGAATGATGACCCACAAGTATAGGGGGTGTATCGTAGTATTTTCGATAAATAAGAGTGTCGAACCCAACAAGGAGCAAAAGGTGTTGACAAGCAGGTTGGATACAGGGTTCACTATAACACTAGCAAACGGGGTTTTGGAGGTTTTTGAAATAGCAGATAAATAAAGTGCATCAAATAATATTGCAGCAAGTGGCCCAGTCCTTTTGAGAGAAAAGGACAAACCGATTTTATTACTTATTACTACCAAACGTTCTTGAGGACACATGTGAATTTCGTCAAGTGCGTTCGCTTCGTTACGGTTGATAAATATCCATTCGTTCGTGAAGTGTTGTGTGGGTGAACCTGTGCATTATCCCAACTGGGACTAATACATACTTTTTATTATACCCATCGCTAGCATCCGCAAATACAAGAAAGTTATTAAGATAAAACTAACCACATCCTTAAAACTTCGGGATTCTATGCTCCCTCGTGCATTGGTTTCCTAACGGGGGCTTTAGGTTTCTGTCACTCCGGCAACCCCGCAATTAGTATCCAAATACACAATTCATCCTCCTAGGCCCACAAAGGTGAAGTATCATGTAGTCGTCATGCACATGACACCACTAGAAGAATAGCACCACAACTTAAATACCAAAGGACGAGATATTACTTCAACATAACTTCGCTACTAACATCATGACTTCTCCCATATCCTAAAGAACTAAATGAACTACTCACAATACATCATATGGATCATAATCAGAGGTGATATAATGGATAATAACAATCTGCTCATAAAGTTCTAACACCGATAAATCTCACAAGCATCAACTACTAACAAGTAATCCACACCGGGAGAGAGATCTAATGTAAAACAACAATAGAGGCCCCTAATTGTTACAACGGGATGATGGTAGATGATGAGGGTGATGGTGCTAGTGGTGATGATGATGATGATGACGATCTTGATGATGCCCGGAGCGATGACGGTGACAATTGCGGTGATTTACCCTCTTCGGGAAGGAATTCCCCCGCAGATTTCTCCCTGCCAGAGAGTTTTTCTCACTCGGGTGTTTTTCACCCCGAGGCGGTGGCGGAATAATTCTTCGATGATGGTCTAGGGCTTAGGGTTCCCTCGTGGTCAAGTACGCCCAAAATATCCACCGGAGGTGGGCCAGGGTGGCCCCACCACGTGTCGGCGTGGCCAAGGGGGTGCGCGCCACCCCATGTTGTGGGCCCCTGGTGGCCCCCTCCAGCTCTCCACGTGGATGGCTCCCTCTTCTAAACTTCTAAGATACTTCCGGTGTCCCCCTGTTCTTCTGATCTTCTAAAATAGGGTATCCTGACGGTGCATTTTCCATCAGATTTCTGGTCCCGGTGTTTATTCTCCAAAAATTATGAAACATGCAAAATAAGATAAAATAACATAAGTGATGCATCATATCATGAAATATATCGATGGATAACAGAAAATAACAATATAAAACGGTGATGCAAAATGGACGTATCAATGACCTACCTCTTAAATACCATCAAGACATGAATGTTGATGAGCATACCATGAAGTGCAAGAAATATTTTCACCACATGAAGACCTAGACTCAAGATTATTGATGAACTTGCAGAAAGACTTAGACTTCACAACAATCAAGAACACCTCAAGACATTGAGAGAAGAATTTGAAGAAACTCAAGAAGATAAAGATGAGACCACCAATCTAGTTACCATGTTAGAACAACTATAAAGTGTTAGAGTATTAATCATACAATTGAATGTGGTATAACAATACTAGGTTGTTTGCTAAACCTTGATTGGAGTGATGAATGCTTTTTAGATGTTGTTTGTTAGATTTTTGTCATACTCAGCTTTGTTGCGGTAGGAACCTTCTTTATATCTTTCTAAAATCTACTCATCCATCTTAAAACCCCAGAGATGCCTCCCCATCGTCACCCTGACAACAACAATGATGCACTACAGCAGATGATGGCTGCTCAAGCTCAGCTTATGCAAGCGATGACTCAGTTTATTGCGATTGCCAACAATAACAACAACACAAACCCCCAGTGGATAGACTTGCTAGATTCCTGAGACTTAAACCCTCTAAGTTCTCCTCTTCGTCTGAGCCAATTGAGGAAGATGACTGGCTTCGCACTATTAACAAGGACTTAGTGACTTGTGAATTCACGGAACATGAGAAGGTGAGATTTGTTGCTCATCTTCTTGAAGGACCAGCAGGACTATGGTGGGAGACATGTCAGATTCCCCATCCCTTGGAAGGAATGACATGGGATACCCATTAGGAGGAATTTCGAAATGCTCACATCTCTTCTGGCATAATGAAACTGAAGAAAGATGACTTCCGAAGCCTGAAGCAGGGAGATAGAACACTGAAGCAATACATAGATGACTTATGCTCACTCTCAAGATACGCACGCGAGGATATTTACACTTATGCTAAGAGGGAGTATAAATTTCACAATGGACTCAGTGGTGAAATGAAAATACAGTTATCAGTAGAATACACCCCCAAACTATGAATCCTTGATGGATCAAGCTATCACTCTTGACAACAATATGAGGAAAGAAGAAAACAGGAAGAGAAAGCACAGTAATGATAATTTACCCTCGGGATCACACCAGAAACCACACTATGCCCACGAGAATAGCAATAATTACAATCTCAACAAGCATGCCGACGATAACCATCAGTATCATAATGGTTATACACACAACCATCCTAATGGTTATCTACACAACTTTGATGGCAAAACCAAACAACAAGGCCATGGCCGAAGTAGTGACATTGGTCATGGAGGTATTAAAGGACATGGAAATCGAGAAAAAATGGCCTCAAAACTATTAGGAAGGACGTCAGCAAGGTAGGATGCTTCAAGTCTAAGAAGAAGGGACACTGTGTTTGAGGCTGCCCAGAGAAGAAAATCAGCGGTTAGAGCCAGCCTTAAACCTTGGAGCCTTGTACTAGTTTCATCTCAAAGCTAAATTGTCCAAGACTATGTTCTTACTGTAATAGAAGACTATGTGGTATGAGAAGTGTGTTATGAAACAGTTGCAATATTTATGTGGAAAAGCTATGGGTATAGAGACTCACTAAATGCCAACAAGGAGTTGATATCCTATACAAGAATAAAATGGATGATGAAGTGTGAATCCAGCTAAACATATAATAAACCCACCCAACTGTTTTGTAACCCAATTACTCAAACATATCTTTCTTTCTAACCTTCCCTAATCTAGGGAAGAGATTTCTTTAGGGGTGGTAGTCTGTAACATCCCTGATTTTTGCAAAGTGCAAAAATCACAAAAATTTAATACTTTTTGTTTTCATGTTATGCAAGTCACCAAAAACCAAACGAGATGCAAGAAAAAAGGAAATAATACATATTTTAATGAAATTGGAATTAAGAACCCATTCTACCTCTATTCCATAAACCCTAAACCTTATTCAAATACATTTTCTTTATTCAATAGTTATTATCTTTCTTTAGGAACCCTATTCTTTTCCAATAAATTACTGTATTATGAAAATGTCTTACACTTGGGAAACAACATTTTCAATAGTGGTAACTCTATGAAATTTTATTTCTCAACAATATTAATTATTTAATATGTTCTCTTTTAAATGGCATTAAGTTGCTATTTTAAAAATATAAAAAATATGAAAATAAGTTGAGATGACTTTCAAAAATAATATTTTACTTATAGGTTTTCTCTGAAATTTTATTTGACAAACATTTTCGTTCAATTAGTTTCTAAATTAAAAATAGCATTCACTATTAGTGTTTTAATCCTATTTTCAAATTTAATTTTTTAAATGTGTTCGAAACATCACAAAATGGTTTATAAATGAAAGATATTGATTTTACAAGATTTTAGAAATGGGTTTGAGGTTATTTGGATATTTAAAACAGAAGTTATTAAGAAAAGAAGAAAACAGGAAAAATAAACTTTGGTGACGTCATGGGCGACGGCACCTCGTTTTCAACGTAGGGAAACTGCAATGGCTGTTTCGGCCATTGATGTCGTTGATTGATTTATGGCGATTAAGATTGCAATAATCCCTCTAGTCCCCGCTATGATAAAGCCATGTCTCCCCTCTCATTTCCCCCCCTTGAAATTCTAGCCCGAGACGCTCCATAGCCACCAGAATCTCTTGCCGGAGAAGATAATTTCCGCCACCATATTTCTCTGTTTTGGGCCAAACTAGTGAGTCTCCGCCGCCCATGTTTGGTACTTGTGGATTCCTTAGATCTTGTGCATGACCCTGATCTTTTGTTTGAATTTTTTGCCACTAGAATCAACCGGGCCACGAGCTTCTGAAGTTCACCGGCGTCAGCGAGCTCCCGTCCGTGTTGCGCCGCCATTTCGGGAAACGAGGAAAGCCGTCGTGGCCACCATCTTCTTCGCTGTTTTGTGATGGTCCTTTTCGTCATCTCTCTGAGCCCGTAGACGTACCAGAGCGCCGCCGTCGTCCTCTCCAGTGCAGCAGCGCTACTGCGACGCCATCTCCGGCGACCATCTGTGCCGCCACCGGTGAGTTCCCTCTCAGATCCAATCTTAACCATTAGATCTGCATTGTAGGGTCGAAAATAGATCAATTAACTCAAGGGGTATCTGCTAATAGAAAAGCGCCAAGTCAGGAGCGTGCTCCGTAACTTATCCGTCACTCACTGTAGTACGTAGCCATCCCAAGCCCCATTGTTATCCGTCACCCAGTGCAGTGTGTAGCAGCCCAGCACTTCTTTGGATTTTTTTATTCCGGAATACAAACAAATGGCAGTTTTACAGAAAATACCTTTGCAACTTAGAACAATCATAACTTTTTAACCACTTGGCCAAATTTAACAAACTAGAACTTTTTGAAATCCTCTGGATGTGTAGATTCTTGTGATACAGGCCAAATTTAAATTTGACCATTAAAAATTGTTCAAATTCAAATGCGTATGTTTGATGAATTTTGGCATAATTCAAATTCTATAAATCCAATTTCTGCAAACCAAATATTTTTGGGACCCTTAGGATGGATACTAACATAACCTTAGGCACGAAATAATTTTTGGAAAATTTTAGAATTGATTTAGATTTCATATGGTCATTTGAGCAATTTTGACTTAGTTTAAATTCTACAAATACTTTTAATATATTTACTTAAGAAAAATTGCTCCATTTGGTAGCCTTGAACCAGAGACAACATTTCCTAAACCACTTGACCATCCTAGAATCATTTCCATGAATACTTGGACAAATTTTACACATATGTTTCACATCATGTTACCCTTGTCTTAGAAAATATTTTGCATAAACGGTTTTGTGTGTTGTGGCTATATTGGACCAAGGCTATGTCGTTAGTGAGGCCGAAACTTATAAATTGCCAACTAGTGAACCCAAAAACACTATTACCATTATTTTCTACCTACTTCTCAACTCCCCTATTCTTGCTTCAAGAATTCATCAAGTTAGCAAAATGGAAATCAAGACTCAAGCACAAAAAGGAACTTCATTATCAACTTGGTGGCAAGATGAAGTGCTACAAGGAAGATAATTGAAGAAATTGAAGGAAGGACTTAGAATCCACAACAACTAGAGGAAATTCAAGGAAGTACAAGTGTGTGAAGAAATCAAGGAGAAAACATCTACTCTATCTTTCTATCTTTCTTCTTATTTCCTTTCTATATGACTTAGTGGTATTTTGTGCACATCCCACTTTGGACCACCTAGTGAGAAAGCCACGAAGAATCTATCAATACCAAAAGAAGCACCATCCCAAGTAACAAGACTAAAATGGAATCATGAAGATAAACTTCAAGAAAACAAGCATGTGAAGACTTGGAGAAAATCTATAAAAGTTGAAGAATAACAAGTTATTTTTCTCCAACCATTGACCCAAATGGAAAATCCCAATACCTCATCACAACATTCTTTTTTTTTGATGGAGTGAACCTTGACCATCCTTCACCAAATATGGAAAACATGGCCAAACCATGTCATGTGTTCCTTTGGTTTAATAAGTGGTGTGATCAGCCTTAGTGAATTCTTGAAACTTTCTGAATAAATATGCTATCAATAAAGTTTGATCACTACAAACTAAACCTAGTCCATCCCAAGTAAACCCTTGGAACTTTCTTAACAAGTATGGAACCAAGAGAAAATGAATCTTTCAAAATCAAACCTTAACCTTGTCCTAGCCAACTTGGTTAAACCCATTTTGCTATGTTGGTTGACTTGCATGTTTTTCTACACTTGTGAGTTTGATTGCTAGCATGCATTTTTATTTTGGTATTGTGTTTTCAATGTATAGATTGTACCGAGAGCAACGATCTTTTGTGAAGAGAGTGTGATTTTTCCATCAACTACAACAAGGGAAGTGACACATCATAAACTACCTATTATTTCCTATATGCATTAGAACTTTTGAGTATGCATGATAGGAAAATCTTTGGTAAAATGTTATGCTATTATCTCAAGTAGTGTCTAGCCATCCTTGTTACCCAGATAGTGTGGAACCCTTAAAATATTGGTAGTTGATTTCTTAGCTATGCTTGTAGATGAAGTTGATGTTATTGGAAAGTATAACTATGTTTTGAATGATTACCCTCAGGGGTCTATGAAATATTTTTGGTGGAGTACTAGATACTCATAAGTAAGTGTGGCATGGTAGGGGACCATTTACATGGTTGAACCTATCAAAATGTTCACATGAATAGCATGGTAGGGGATCACATTAGTGGTTGTACCTATTAAAATGCTTATTACCCGGCATGTTAGGGGATCACTTTGGTGGTTGTACCTACGAAAATGCTTATTAATCCAGCATGGTAGGCGATCACTTTCGTCTGTCCTAAACAGGGTAGCTTTTGGAGGTTCGAACACTAGGGGCGACACACACTTCCTTTGCCACTAGAGGAGGCTTAGAGAGGGAAGATTGAACACGACAGCAATGGCGACACAACGAGTTTACCCAGGTTCAGTCCACCATTGTGGTGTAAAACCGTACTCCTGCTTGTCTGGTGGATTACACTGTTGTGACTACAGTAGAAATGCGAGCGTGTGCTCGGAACAGACTACTTGGGCTCTACGATGGTTCGAGCTCTCTTTCTACAAGGGCTGGTGGCGCCCTTCTTATACTAGCGGTTGGATATCTTTCCTGCTCACTTGGCGGGAAAGGGTTACCACAATGTGCCAAAGGGAGGAGAGTCTTGTACTTCTGTGCCTCATGCGCGGTCCTCGTCGTTGGGGACAGTCTGACCATCCATGGCGTCAGGGTGGGGGAGCCTGGTGACGCTGCCTCCATCTTGTAGCACGGACTCAGTCTTCTTGCACCAAAGAGGCAATCTTTTAAAGGCCCTTTGGCCCGGACAGTTGTCTCCTGGCCTTTATACACCAGAACGGCAACTGTGGACAAAGGGGGCCTGTGTCGTGGATGAGTAAAGACAGATGCCATGTGATGGCTTAAGGTTGGGGCCGATGGACGTTGTAGGTATCCGGGGAGGGATCGAACGTAGAGTAGACGCGCTCAGGTTACACTGCAAACACCAAGAACTACCCAGGTTCGGGGCCCTCGTGTGGAGGTAACACCCCTACTCCTGCCTATCTCTCTGTATGTATGATATCCGAGTAGCCACAGTACAAAGTTGCCTCTCAGCCAAGTAGCCACGCTATGCTCTCTCTACAGCTAACACTTGCTCGTGCAATAAATGCTCTCTTGCGTAGCGTCCCTCGCGCAGGAGGGGGCAGGGCACTTTATATACTGGTGCCCAGCCGAGTAAACAAAGAATGAAAGGTACGGTGATGCGACATCTCCACAGTAGGACAGAGTACGCCTCCGGTTTCTCCCTGACGCGGGTGCGGGAAGTCGCCGCGCCGTCCGGCTGACAGGACATGTCCACCCTGTCAGTCACCCAGAGTACGCCCCCCGAGACATCCTGTCCCGTCTGTCAGTGACAGGACGTGACAGGCGCCTACCTCACTTTAGCCACGCCGTTGCGCGGATAATCATGTACTCCGTAAGTTGAACCACACGCATGTACGGCTGCGGGATACATGGGATCTCTGTCAGAACGGCTCCATTGACTTCCTGCCCGAGTAGGCCTTGCAGCTCATCTACTCGGACCACTCGACCGCTAACCGGATGATTATAAGCTTTCTCCTTATCTTCTCTTGGCCTTCAATACTTATGACCGAATAGAAACTACCGGGTAGAGGGTACCCGGGTAGCCGCCTACCCGGTAAATAGCACCCTGATCTTCATTTTACCACCTGCCTTACCCCTACTCGGGGGTAGCCCCCCGACATTAGTCCCCGGAGCTAGTAGAGTCCAGTGAACTTGTTCGTTGGGCCCTGCCAGATTAAACCAAATTGTCTCCTCGAAACACTTTATTCGAGTTGTTCCTCAACCCGAATACTCAGAACCTTTGCCCTCACTATTCTGAATAAGGCCTTGAAGGAAATCTGCCAAGTTTTGAGTATAGCATTCAACACAGAGCTCTACTGAGAACCCAACACTTAGCGAGATTTCCACTCGATCTTGCTCAATCCAGATCGAATCCATCTTCTCGTGTCGCTATCGGGCACGTGTGACGCCCACGTACCCCCGACGCCTTGGTGCCAGGGATACAGCAGGCCACGCGCCTATCACTGCATCCGGGGCCCACAGCCCGTTAGGTCACTTCGAACAGTTAATCGAAAGCCCACGATCCACGTCGTGGGATTAACTGCGCCCGTTACACGCGCGTATTGCGTTGTGTGCGTTTCTAACGGGCAGTTAACCCACGCCGCACGATCTCTGGCCACGATCAATCCAGTAGTAACTGCAGCTCGCGGGGAGAGATAAATACCCCCGCGCCGCCTACCTTTTCTCTTTCCTCCTCACTTTCCAATCTCGCGCTCCCATCGCCTCTGTCTCCGCCGTCGAGCACAGCTCCACCGCGAGTACTCACCGCGCCCCCACCGTGAGAACTGAGAGCAAGAATCTCGGCGAGCCACCGCCGTCATCCTCGCCCTCAACTCCGACGAGCTCTTCTTCTCCAACAGCAACCTCGCTTCCATGGACCAGCCCGGAGACGAGATGATTCCCGCCCGAGCCGGCTGGGAGGGCTCGGACGTCACCGCCGAAAACTGCCAGTGGCTGGTGAACACCCGCCGTGTCCCCCCCCCCCCTCCCCCCGGCGTTGTCTGCCGGCCTCCCGGCACCGAGCTCGTCCCGCACCAGAATCGGGCGAGTACGTGGTATTCCTCTCCCACTTCAAACGCGGCTTTGGCCTTCCCATCTCCAAGTTCTTTTCAGACCTCCTCCGCCATTTCGGCCTTCAGCCGCACCACCTTCCACCAAACGCCATGGTTATGCTCTCCACACACGCCACCATGTGTGAAGCTTTCCTGGGTGTGTACCCGACAGTTCAAACCTGGGCACGCTACTTCTTCCTCCGTCAACAAAGCGTGCCCAATCCCAACAACCCTCTCGTTCCCCGCGCGAAGACCCAGACGGGTAGCGCGATGATGTTGCAGTGCCACACCAGGCACCACCCGAGAGTACTCGGGATGGATATCATGCGCAAGTGGAAGCACGGCTTCCTCTACGTGAAGAAAGTTCCCGCCGAGAAGGGAAATCCCATTGAAGACCGGGTAGGGCTCCCTAAGTTTTTGAACGCGCTGCCCACCGGGCAGAACTGGGGATACGACCCAAAGAAGACCGTGCCAGACGTCGTCCAGGTCGAGAAGCGCTTGACCGAGTTGGCGGTGGAAGGGCTCCTTTAGGACGACCCAATCGCCTGCTGGATCTCGCGCCGGGTACTCCCGCTCCATGACCGAGTACATAAGATGTGCTACATGGGAGGTCCTCGGGATTGTACCAGGACGACGAACTTCCAGCTCAGCAAGACTGAGGTGGCCATCTGGGCCAGGTCTATTATGCAGACCACGCTCACCGAGAACTGGGCTTACGACCTCGTGCGCACCAAACCCATCACCCAGGTTAGTGTTCTTCTCTGCACATTCAGTACTGGCTCTTAATACCGAATAGACCTTCCTTTAGCCTTATATGCTTTGTGTTTGCATGCTACTCCGAGTAGAACTCTATAGCTTGATATGCTTTATGTTTGCATGCTAGACCGGGTAGAACTCTATAGCTTGATATGCTTTATGTTTGCATGCTAGACCGAGTAGAGTTCCTTAGCTTGATATGCTTTATGTTTGCATGCTAGACCGAATAGAACCACTTATCCGAAATTCAACTCACTGTGCTTTATGTTTGCATCAATAGCACATCAATCGCCAGAGAGAAGAGGACAATGAAATCTTTGAGGCCAACTGGAAAGCGGATAGAACTGAAGCACCCAAGATACCTTGTGTATCCCTCACGCCATTCAGGCCGGTAAGTCCCGAGCTGATGCCTCTATTCGGGATTGGTCCGAAGATGAAGAAGGTGACCGTGTTCACCTCTCTGCTTCCTAGCAGTATGCTTTGATTCTTTTTCCTTGCTTGTTCTGAATTCTCCCTTCTTCTATCCACAGAGGAGCTCGAGCTGGATGAAGGGGAGGAACCCCTGATTGTGGCTCCGCTGTCCGTGGCTGCTACTACTACCCGGAAGAGGTCTGGCAGTGATGCACAGGCACCGCCTGGCAAGACGTTGAAGAAGAAGCCGGGTAACAAACCCCTGGCCGCAAGCAAGCCTACTAACCGCAAGAGACGTGCCCCCACCTCAGACGGGTAAGTGCCTCCGAATGCACACTTATTGTTCGATGTGTTTCTTCCTTTTCTCTACTCTGCTTTCTTTCTGACCTTATTTCTTCTTCCAGCGCGGCTCTTGACGCGTATGCCACTGTTGCACCACGTCCCAAGAAGAAAACAGCCGCGCCCCGAGAGCAGCTTGTAGAGCTCTCGGATGATGATGAAAACAAGGAACCGCAGGGTAGGACGCGTGCGTCCTCCCCTATTGACGAAGAGCAAGATCTCGGCGCCGAGAACGATGGCGCCGGGGATGATACCGACCGCGTCTCCGAGCAGCTACAGCCTGAAGCGTAGCAGGCTGCCCAAGACGCTGCCAACACCGAGAGGCCATCAACTCCCCTAGCTGCATCAGCCGAGGAGGACACCGAACATGCTGCCGAGCAGCAGCAGGACACCACGGCCGTGGAGCGGCCAGATGCCACCATCGAGCAGCAGCCAGAGACCAATGCTGCAGAACAACCCAACCGCGCTGCCGAGCAGCGGATAGAAGACGTTGCTGCCGCGCAGCACACCTGTAACACCTGGGGTGTTACCCTAGGCTAGAAAGTGTTTGTTTTCTTTTGTTTTGCATCACATGCATCATAAGCATTGCATTCTGTTTTTTTTTTCAAAACAACTCAAAATTCAAACCACTTTAAACTTTCAAACATTGTCCCAATTTTACAATTAAAAATTGCAAACTAAATACCTCAAATTTTTTTTCAATAGTTTGAAGTTGTTTTAATCAAATTGCTTGTTAATAACATTTTCCCTTTTGTTAAAAACCCTAATGGTAAAATTCAAATAACAAAATTCAAATCAAATCAATCCTACTTGGCAATATTTCAAATGGGAGTTTAAAAATTAAAATCTTGCAAACAAATTAAATTCAATAATGTTTTGAACTTAATAAATAAAATTTGTTTATTTCCAAAAGTCCAAACCAAACCCTATTTGAAAGACTATGGAAATTCAAATAACCACTTAAAAACTCAACTGAATCTTTCAAACTTTTGGACCTAATATTCACAATTACTTTAATTATTGTTTTGCAAATTAATAAAATTTAATTATCAAATAAACACCCTCAAACCCTATTTGAAAATTTCAACTAACAACTTTAAATCAATTAGAATTTCAATCTTGTGAAAAATAATGTTAACATTTGCTTTAATCTCTGTTTTGAAAATTAACACAAATAATGCATAAAAGAAAAAAAAAAACCCCAAACCCTAATTTCTATCTCTCTCTCCCTTTCAACCTTTACAAAAAAAAGAGAGAAGGAAAAAATAGAAAAAAAGAGGGGTGAGCTGAGAGAACAGGGCAGCCCACACCCCACAGCCCACCCCAGCCTGCCTCCTTTTGGCCCATACCCCTTCTGCTTGTCGTCTTCCTCCTCGCTTCCGTCAGCACTGGTACGACCTCGATCACCACCGCAGGATTCTTCTCCCCCCTCCTCGATGGCCTGCCGTACCTAGCTCCTCCCCACCATAAAACTGGCCTCCCCCCTCTGCTCGCTAACCCTAGTCCCCTCGCCCTAGCGCCGCCATCCCTCCTTCCTTTCCCCCCGAGCTCCTTCTATTTCTGAAACCCTGCACAGCACCGAACACCGCCGTCAGAATCTCAGCCGCGCCAACCTCCCTCATCGTCGATCGCCGTGGAAGCGGGAGCTCCACCCGAGGGCGGGAATGGAATCGTGGATGTTCCCTCTACCGCCTCGTCTCATCGCCGGTTGCTGGGAGCAACCGCGGTGACCGCGCCGTCGCCGGGAACACCACCTCGCCGCGGCTGCACGTCGACAGCAGCTCGACGAACCGAGGTGAGCGCTGCCTGTTCCTTCCCCTCTCCCTCCCGATCCTCCCTGCGCATCACCCCACACGCACGGCGAGTTCCCGCTCGCGAGCCGAGCCCCAGTCGCTCGGGCACCACCGCGCTGTCCGTCGCCGATCACTGCAGGTACCCACGGCGCCAGGTCTGAACATTGTTCAGCAAAAATTCAGTTAACCGCCGTGTATACAACATCTTCAGTCGAGCCCCTTATCTGTCACAACAGCTGCAGCACCGCAGTGGCTAGGCCACCCGAGCGCTCGCCCTCAGATCGCGGGTTCGATTCCCGCACGGGGAATTAACCCCATCTTTTTTCCCCCGCGCGCGCAGGGGCAGGCCCCACGGGTCAGTGGCCCTGTTGCCACCTCACAGCGCACACACGCACACGTGGGTGCCAACTGTGCACGACCCCACTGGTCATAGGCACTGGTTAGGGGTGCACTGCGTGACACAAGTTCCAGGCCCTTTTTCTATTTTCCAAAAAATTCCAGAAAATGAGTGTACCTTCTATAAATCATAACTTTTAATTGGTAGCTCCAATTTGCACAAACCAAATATGTATCCCCATCAAAATTTCATGAACTTTTCAAATATGATTTTTGTTTTCTGTTTTGATTATTTCAAATACATCCAAAATTTCAAATTCAAACAAATCCTCTTAATTTTGGTTAATTCCATAAGTAATTAATACTTAATTCAATTAACCCAAATAAAATATGTTTTTCAGTCCAAATTCAATGTACTTTCTGTTTATCAACTTTGTTTTGCATTTTGGGCAATTAAAATTAATGTTAATCAATAATCCTTAAAAATGACAAATTAAATGGCATAATTAATAACTTGCAAATGGTTGCTCCAAATTAAATACCCAAAACATGAATTTCATCCAAAATCACATGTCACACTTGAATATCAACTTTGTTTTCTGGTTTGCAACAATTAAATTGGATATTTGCTTCACCTTCTAATTGATGCAATTAAATTGGTAACATGCTTAATTAAATCATTTGAAATTGTTTTCCAACAAATAAAATATGTTTTCCATGCCATTTTGAACCACCTTTTCAAATATAAATTTTGTTTCATGTTTTGGATAATTAAAATTGCTTAAATAATTTAAACCTTGTTTAAATCATTTAAATTTGCTAAATTCATAACTTGCTCAAATTAAATTATTTCTGAACTTATAAATTATGTTTTCAAACCAGAAAAACATAACCTTTTCAAATATTAAATTGAATTTATGTTCTGAACAAATAAAATCCAACTAATATTCACACTTGAATTAAATTCAATTAAATCTTGTTTAAATTTGTTTAATTCATAATTAAATCATTGTAATTCCTATTTCAATAATTGTAACATGTATTCCAACTAAAATCTTGTTTTCTTTTCAAATATGAACTTTGTTATCTGTTTTGAACAATTTAACTTGATGAAAACAACAAATTTTTGTGTGACACCTTTAAGTAACCAAAATTCCAAAACCTAATAAGTGAATTTCAAAAATGGGTAAACCTTATTCCCAATTGATTCTATTGTTGTTATCTTGTTGTTTTCCTCATCCATGCATCATGCTAAACCACTTTCACCTATTGGTTAGTTGTAAAACAATTGTTTCAACCAAAATTCATGGGCTTTTCAGATGCAACTCAAATTGCATATGGGTCCATTTAAACATGTTATCTTGTCAACTAGTTTATTTTTATGCATCCATTAAATTGTCATGCATCCATATCTTGATCATGCTGGATCTTTTGCCGTAGTAGTAATTGTTGCATCCGGTGTTTGTTCGAGGTTCGTTGCTTCTTCCCGGATAGGACGTTGAGATGATGTGAGCAACGACAAGTTCTGTCGATGTACCTCTACTTGCTGGATTCCAGGCAAGTATACTCACTTGCTGCCAAATGGCTGCCTTTCATCACTTGTTACCGATTCTTTCCGTTGTTCTTATTCTAGCCTGTTGATACGATGCTTGTGTCTCGATCCTATTACATGTTTACCTTGCAGCCATGATATAGCCTTCCTTCCACTTCCTATTAACTGTTGTTTGTTTACCCTGTTGGCCCTCGTGTCGTAGTTGCATGCTTAGTGTTGTTTGCGCTCAAGTCCTGTTGTTCCTTTCATATCACCTGTTTAGTTTGATAGTTGGGTTTGAATTCAATCAACAACATGTTAATGTTTTGGGTAATAATAATCTGATGATAAGGCACCGGCAGGAGGCCTGGCGTGGTTTTGAAGCCTGCTAGTGTCGACCCTAATTAGGAAAAGGGTCTTGTCTACTGATCCATGATGAGCGCACTAACCGCATGTGGGAAGCGAGTATGGGCGCCCCCCTCAATTTGACTCGATTCGCATCTCGTCCAAATCACCACACTTAGTTCGGGCTTTCCATTTGATGCACGCATATGCAGGTACGAACCCTTGGCGCCAGGGTGGAACTTTTGTAGTCGGCATTTAGGGCGGCGTGGTCTTCCAGTGCTATGAGGGTCCCCTTTTCTTCGTGGGGCTCGATTAGCCGCGCACGCACAGCACGTGATGCTTTGGGCTTGATGCGAATAAGAGTTGGGTTGTGTTGAGTACCTCGCTTGGTGGGTTGATCCCCCGTCTGGCGGGTTATTCTTACGTGTACGGCCAAATTGGTGCACCCCTGCAGGGTTAAATCTTCTCGAGAAGCTGTGTTTTCGCGGTTATGGTTAACTTGGTGAAAGTACTGGCTAACAAGTACTCAGAACAACTTACACCTAATTAATGATACCTGACTAGTAATAGTCTTATTGACACAATCACTTGATCCATCATTAATCCAACAGTGTGAGTATCCTTGGGTTGCTTCCTTAGTAGGGGGTAACATTGGATGGGTTTGTTTGATGAGTAGTTGTAGTTGGTTACGATACGCTATCTTATCCCCCTCTTTTAGCCGGATGTTGTAGTGAGTCTCTGTAGTTGGTTAGTGCAGCCCGCTGCCGCTTATCTGCAATAATCCTTTCCTTTCTGTTGAACCCAAAGTATTTGTATCCTGTGATGACTGGCTACGCCGGTATCTTGTGAGTATGGTTTATCCACTTGCCAGTACTTAACCGTACTGACCCACGAATTCTTTTTCGTGGCTGCATATTCAACATTGCAGTCAACAGGTTTGAAGTCTGACGACGTTAGCTTGGGAATCCCTCCGTCTTGGCCTGGGCAGGGATTGGACGCTCTCGGTTATCTTCAGGACTCTTAGTCCAATTTGTATCTTGTCCGTAGCCGGACGCTATGTTGTTTCTTCCGCTGTTATTTGGATCTTTGTATGGTATCAGTTGTATCCCTGACTCGTTTGAGTCATCTTGTATATATCTTTTCTGTTGTTGTTGTGGATTAATCGTGAACTGTTGTAATGTTATCACAAGTGGCAACCTGGAATCGGTTATTATGTGGACTTTGGCGGGAATGCTGAAATCTGCATAGTGCCCGATCTCGGGGCGTCACAACACCAAGGATCCCGCTGCCGCGCAGCGCACAGAGGACCCCATGGAGGAGCCCTCACGTGAGTATGTGGTGCAGCCGGATCCCGCTGCTGCCAACCGAGCAAAGGCGCATTCAACTCACCAAGTACCTTCTCCTGTTAAACAAGTGCCGCCTCCTTCTCAGCAAGCATCTCCACGAGTTCCTCCGCCTTCTCGGCCAACCCCCACACCAAGCACCAAGAAGACTACCAAGGCGGGTGCTGAACCAACCCGGACGTAGCCAAAACGCGCCACCTCACAGGCTGGACAGGCGTCGCTACCCTCCAAGCCGCAAGGCGGACAGCCCGGACAGCCGATCAAGAGCACCCAGCTGACACTCACTCAGAACAAGACACCGCCTAACCCAAACGTCATCCTGGTTTCCTCCGGGGTTACCCTTGGTCCTGTCGAGAAGCTGAGTGCTGGTGCTGGTGCCAGCGGGCAGCGCAAGTATCCCGAGTATTGGACAGATCTGCAGTAGCACCACCAAATCCAGTTGTCCATGGAGGATCAGCGGATAGCCGCTCTGAAAGAGCGCAGAGCCGCGAGCCTCTCCAAGTCCAAGGGAAAGAAAGACTCCTTGGTCATGAAGGAACTCTCTTCCCGCGGCGAGGACAAGAGGAGCTACCCGAAGCAGGCATTGCAGCCATCTTGGACCGGATAGGCCACGCCGAGAAGGCCTGGGATAGCAAGATGTACGGCAACCACGCCTGGGATGGTGCTGAGTTGGGCAAGCTCGACCATTACCGGACAGACCGGAACAATGCCAATATTGGTCCTGTTGGCATGGTCGTGGCAAGCCCTTGTAGCACTCTGGCCGGCAAGCTGTTCGTCTTGCGCAAGAATATTGAAGATATCGAGCAAAGTTATGTGGTAAGTGTCCCTCTCCATTTTGAATTTTCTGAGTTGCCATTTTCTTCTTTCTCTTCTCTTAGTCACTACCCCAGTCCCCGAGATTCGGGCCGAGTAGATGAGGCACAACCGAGTTGAAATCTACTCAGGCCAAATCTTCCAAAACCTATACTCTTTCCTTCTCCCATGTAGGATAGCGTCCAAAAAGGACAATAGTTTTCCGTCAGCTTCTCTGCAATCACCGCCAAGCCAGAGAACGAAACCAAGCTCTGGAGGCTGACAAGAGAGACAGGGATGCCATGGAGCAGCACGCTCCAGACCACACCCTCAAGCTCTCTGAAATCGAAGGTAAGATTTTAGCATCTCGGTTTGTGCGTTTTGTACTTACGCCCGTTTTTTTCTTTTTGCTCAACTACTTTCTTCTTTTGTAGGCGAGCTCAAAGCTCTGGTGGAAAGACACGAAGATTGTGAGGTTTTTGCTGCCTCCGCGCAGAGTAAAATATCTTCTCTGGAAGGTGAGTATTGTTCTCTCATTTCTGTATTTGCCTTCTCTCTATTGGCTACCCTGCTCAATGGTGTTGTTCTTCTCGCAGAAGAATATAAGAAGTTCCGGGAGCAGCACCTGCAATGCCTCACTCCCGCTGAGGCTCACCACCAAGTGCAGGCCCGGGAAGCCGAGATAGAGAAAGAGCGCGCGGTCGAGAGGACGGACTTCGAGAAGCTCCAAGTTCATCTCTCAGATGCACTCTAGACTGCCATCAACCAAGTCCGCGAGAAGCAGGAGATCGAGAAAACAGCTGCTTCCCAGAAGCGGGCCTTCGAGATGGAGATCCAGATGCTGAAGGAGCGGAATCAGGCTCTCGAGGCGCAAATCACTGACTCGCGCCGCGTCCATGACAAGCACCTCCAAGACGCCGAGGACTGGAAGGTCAAGCTGGGAGGCCTGGTAGTGGATATGGAATGTGAGTTACCGCTACCCCTTTCTTCTCTTGTCTTTTTCTTCTCTGCCTTCTTCTACCCGGTTTCACTTCTTCTTGGTCACTGTTTCTGATCCAACTCAGATCCTTATGCAGATATCTTCCCGGAACTCCGTTCCGCTGGTGTACCTGCTGTGGACAAGGCAAGGCAGGCCAGGGCCGCCTCTGGTCTGAATATTGACAACACATCCAGCATCAACGACCATCTCCACAACCTCAAGACGCAAATCCGCTCCCTCAAGGGCTTGGGCACCTCCATGGTGTCTACTGAAATCAAATTGCATAAACTCTTCTGGCCCAAGAAGGACGTTCTGGAGACCTTCCGCGACATCGCCACCAACCTGGACCAGGTCAAGGTGGAGCTGAAGAAGTGGCGTGCCTCCGCAGCTCGGGCAGGCGCTGACGAGCTCCTTCACTTCATTCTGTCTTGGTACGAGAACCTGGATATCGACAGGATAGGCACTCCGCGCAACGATTCCAAGTGGACTAAACGCCTCGAGTGCGTCTCCCGCCAGAAGGCTGTGGCCTATGAGCTTGCTTCCTATGCCGACACCAGCCTCTACATCGACGGCCCCACTGAGCCGGATACAGATGTTGAGGGTGATGAAGACGAGGGAGAGGCCGAGTTCGAGGACGAAGACGGCGAAGACCAGGACCAGGATGATGTGGAGATGGAGGAGGAAGGGGCCGAGAACGAGAAGGCTGAGCAGAAGGAGACTGAGCAGCGCGGCACTGCAGAGGAATCCGGGTTGGGAGCCAACTCGGAGACTGAGCAGTCGCAATCCACTGCGCAGGAGGAGACCGTCACCACCGAGATGGTGATAAACTATCCCGCTCTGGAGCTAGGCGCAACTGGGACCGCGACTGGCGAACTCTACCCTCTTCCCAGCACTACAGCTGCTCAGGCCTCCAACCCTGTACCAGGGCCAACCTCCACTACTCCAACTCCTTCCTCAACTGATCCCACTTCCACTACTGCTGCCTCTGAGGCGGAAGCGCCTACCAACACCAACATGGAAACTGACTCCACTGCTGCATAGCTCCTGCAAACTTTATCTCCAAACAATCTCATCATATCTCCGGGATGTCGGGTGCATATGTATCGAACAAGTTTAAGCTTTAAGTCGTTTTCTACTCAATTTTATCTGGTTAACAGTTTAGCAACTCTGGCTCAATGTCGGTTTGCGTTTCAATGCAAGTCCCCGAGTTGCATTTTTCATTCACTTGTTCTCTTTGCCTTTGCTCTTACCCGCCACTCGTGGATTTTTGGTAGTCGAGTCACAAGATTTCAAAGTTCAAGTTTCAGATACTTAGCCACTTAGAAAACTGCATGGTAACGCTGCCCACCACTTAACCGAAAAGAGACAACATAACAATAAAGAACACCCTACTCGGTTGCTTCACCTCTCTATTCCTTAGCAATTTTTCGTGTGCTCATTGAACTTTGGCTTGTTCTCTTGCTTGCCATGAAGCCGGGTTGCGGACAGCAGCAGAGTCGAAGAGTTGGCTTTTGGGTTTAAACACATTACTAGATATGCTTATGAAATTCTAAGCAGACCAACTGAGTAGACAAAGGAAAACAGAGTAGAACAACACAGAGAAAATTTGGACAAGGGCAGTCCTCGAGTTTGAATTCATAGTGCTGACTAGAATTTTAACTCGGTTGAGGAGATACATACAACTTTTTGTTCATGAATGAGAACGGAGGAGTAGAGCTACATTCCAGGGGCGCTTAGATTCCTCTCCAGCTTTATCCGGCCTGTTCTTCTGGGGTGCCTGTGCGTCAACTAGATAATAGGCATCATTGTGTAGAGCCTTGCTCATAACGAAGGGCCCTTCCCACGGAGGGGATAGTTTCTGCATCCCGGCCGTGCGCTGCACGAGCCTAAGGACCATGTCTCCTTCTCGGAAAACCCTTGGGTTTACTTTCCGGCTGTAAGAACGCCTCAGGTTTTGCTGATAAATGGCTGAACGTGACAGAGTTAACTCTCTTGCTTCTTCTAGCAGGTCAACGTCATTTTCTCAAGCTTCTCTCGCCTCCGCCTCAGTATAGAGGGTTACTCGGGGCGAGTCATGCTCTAGGTCATTGGGCAACACGGCCTCAGCTCCATATACCAGGAAGAATGGTGTGTATCCGGTTGATCGGTTAGGGGTAGTCCTAAGACTCCACAACACCGCCGGCAACTCGTCCAGCCAACAACCAGGGGTTCGCTGTAATGGCTCAATCAGCCTTGGCTTTATTCCGGATAGGACCATGCCATTCGCTCTTTCAACTTTCCCATTGGAGGCAGGATGCGCAACAGACACACCATCTAGTCGGATCCGCTTCTCTCTGCAGAATTTTGCGAATGCACCCTCAAGAAAGTTTGTTCCATTATCAGTGATGATGTGGTGCGGGTAGCCGTATCTCAAAATGACATCCTTCAGGAAACTCACAGCAGTGATTCCATCACACTTCCGAATAGGCTTGACCTCAATCCACTTGGTGAATTTGTCAACCATGACCAAGATATGAGTCATGTTACCTCTAGCTGGCTTGAAGGGGCCTACCATGTCCAAGCACCAAATAGCAAATGGCCAAGTAATGGGATTGCTCTTCAACTCGGAAGCTGGCATATGAATCTTGCTTGCAAACCTCTGGCACCCATTGCACTTTCTCACTATATCTTCAGCTTGCCTCAAAGAAGTGAGCCAAAAGAAGCCATGCCGAAAATCCTTGTTGACCAGAGCCCGAGAAGAGGCGTGATGCCCGCATTCTCCTTGGTGTATCTCTATAAGGATCTCTTCTCCTTCCTCTGGTTCTACACAGCGTTGCAGCACGCCAGTAGGACTCCTTCTGTGCAGCACCTTGTTGATGATTGTGTAGCCCTTGGCTCTCCTCTGTATATGCCTAGCTGTGACCTCGTCACTCGGCAATGTACCATCCGTTAGAAAGGATAATATGGGCAGAGCCCAACTCGGTGTCTCCCGGATAGGAAACACTGGTTCGTCCACTTCCATTGGATCAGCTACCAAGACCTGTTCTGAGTTGGGGGCGATTCCCCGAGTACTGAGAAATGATCCCCTCAATGAATGCGACAGTCCCCGAGTTCAATGGATCAGTCCCCGGGTTGGGGACGACAGTCCCCGGGTTCTCTTTTGCAGCCTCCCAGTAAATCTCCATTGGAACAGCCTCCTCTCCTGGCAGAGATGGAACAAAGATAGACTCCGAGTTGGGGGATGGCTTGATGGATGGCTTTCTCAAATGCTCCAAGGCAATCCCAGCCGGGATAAACTGCCGAGAAGACCCCAACTTGGAAAGCTCATCAGTTGTATCATTCTCAGCTTGGTGTATGTGATGGAACTCACACCCTTCAAAGAATCCAGTCATGGTTTGCACCAGAAACCGGTAGGATGCCATGTTGGCATCCAAAGCATCCCAGGTGTCGGATACCTGCTGCACCACCAAATCCGAGTCGCCATAGCAGACGATACGTTGCACCCCAATCTCTTTGGCCACTCGCAGGCCGTGTACCAATGCTCCATACTCGGCCACATTGTTAGATCCTTTGAAATGAATCTGCAGCACGTACTTGAGTTGATCTCGCTTGTGTGACGTAAGCACTACGCTAGCACCAAGGCCTTCCTTCACTTTGGAGCCATCAAAATGCATTTTCCAGTAGTTGGTTTCCGGCAAGGGAGGATCATATTGCATCTCGGCCCAATCCGCCAAGAAATCTGCCAGAGTTTGTGACTTGATTGCTTCTCTTCTCGCGTACAGAGGAGTGTATACTGCTAGCTCAATTGCCCACTTGGCTACCCGGCCGCTTGCTTCCTTGTTGCCCATGATCTCCGATATGGGATCAGTACTCACCACTGTGATGGGATGCTCTTGGAAATAGTGCTTCAGCTTCTTAGCACCCAGGTACACTCCGTATGTCATCTTCTGGTAATGCGGGTAGTTTTGTTTGGAGCTGGATAGCACCTCACTGAGATAGTACACTGGCCGCTGCACCTTCTTGCCTTCCTCTTCTCTTTCCACCACTATCACCACACTGACTACCCGGTTGGTTGCCGCAATGTACAACAACATTGGTTCTTTGGGTAGCGGGCTAGCCAGGATGGGAGCGCTACCCAGCATGGTCTTGAGTTCTCTGAAGGCCACATCGGCTTGCGATGTCCAGGCAAATTTATCACTCTTCTTCATGAGCTGGTAGAGAGGCAAGGCCTTCTCACCCATTCTTCCCAGGAAGCGGCTCAGAGAAGCCAAGCACCCGGTAAACTTTTGCACATCCTTCAGTGATCTCGGCAAAGACATGCTCTCTATAGCTTTTATCTTTGAAGGATTGGCTTCAATGCCCCGACTGGATACCAAGAAACTGAGTAACTTGCCAGCCGGAACGCCAAAAGTGCATTTAGTCGGATTCAATTTCATCTTGTACTGGCGCAGGTTAGCAAAAGTTTCCTCAATGTCACTAAGCAGAGTATGTGTTTCTTTTGTTTTGATGACAATGTCATCTACGTACACCTGCACATTTTTGCCAATTTGATCATGCAAGCATTTCTGCATGCATCTCTGATAGGTAGCCCCAGCATTCCAGAACCCAAAGCACATGACACGGCAGCAATAAGCCCCGTACAGGGTAATGAAAGCAGTCTTTATTTGATCAGCCGGATTAAGAGGTATCTGGTGGAAACCAGAGTAGGCATGAATGAAAGACAAAAGTTCACACCCGGCAGTAGAATCGATCACCTGATCTATGCGGGGTAGCGGGAATGGGTCCTTGGGGCAGGCCTTGTTCAGGTCGGTGTAGTCCACGCACATGCGCCGTGCAGTCTCGGCCTTGGGGTCCTCCTTCTTCTTCTCAACCATAACTGGGTTGGCCAGCCAATCCGGATGCAGCACCTCCATGATGAATCCGCTTATCAGCAACTTGGTGATCTGATCACCGATAGCTTTCCTCCTCTCATCACCAAAGCGGCGCATAGCCTACTTAACTGGCTTGGCGTCAGGACGCACACGTAGCGAGTGCTCAACCAACTCCCTCGGGACACCCGGCAAGTCCTCATTGGACCATGCGAAGACATCTGATTCTCATGGAGGAAGTGGATGAGCTCGCTTTCCTATTTCTCGCCCAACCCGGTGCCAAGAATGGCAACTCGGTCTGGGAACTCGGGGTCCACCTGCACCTTCTTGGTTTCCTGGGAGGCCTGGAAAGCTGCTCCATACTGAGTACCCGGCATGCCAGGCATACTGACTTGCGCTGCTTGAGCCATAGCAACCATCTCGTGTATCTTCTTCTTCTCAACAGCAATGACCATGGACTCCGCCAGCAGAGAACCAGCAGACGCACACTCCAAAGAGCGCTTGTAATCACCCGAGATGGTGATGACACCATTGGGACCAGGTAGCTTCATCTTCAGATAGGCTACATGGGTTGAGGCCATGAACTTGGTGAGCGCAGGCCTACCGAGTAGAGCATGGTAGGGGCTCTGAAGATCAACCACTTCGAACTGCAGGCACTCGGTGCGGCAATTCTCCCTGGTGCCGAATAGGACATCTACCCATATGCGGCCGATCGGAGCGCAAGACACTCCCGGCACAATGCCATGGAAAGTAGTCCTGCTGGGTAGCAGCATGTTCTCGGCAAGGCCGAGCTTCTCCATGGTATCTCGGTACATGATGTTGATGCTGCTGCCGTTATCAATCAGCACTTTGCTGAACCTGACATTCTTTGTGGTCCCCAGGAAGGTGGGATCCACCACCAGAGCATATGTACCCGGATTGGGCATCACCTTGGGATGATCAGCTCTGGACCAGGTAATCTCTTGCTCGCACCAGAGCAGATAGTGAGGCACAGCTCGGATCACTGCATTTACCTCCATCACACGCCTGTGGAGCGACTGCTTGTCGTCTGGCTCGGTGGTGAATACCATGTAGCTCTCATAGTGCTCCTGGTACTAGTTGCGGTCTCCACCATCATTGTTGTCGTTGTTGTTATTGTTGTTGTTGTTGTTGTTGTTGTTCTTGTTGTTGTTGCGGGTGTAGAAGTTGCGGTTGCGGTCATTGCGGTTGTCGTAGTTGTAGTTGCGGTTGGCTCCCTGGGCCACTTGATTCACGTTCTCCCTTCTCGGATTCACTGCTGGCCTGGGAGCAGCTGCCCGAATAGGCTGCACATTGGCATTCGCAGGCGGCAGAGGAGGAGGAGGGGGCAGTAGACCAAAACCTTCACTCTTGATGCGATCCCACCAGCTGCATTGCCGGGTAGTGTGGTTGGCCGGCCTACTCGGATGCCGAGTGTGGAAGATGCATGGCCCATCTTTCATGTTCTCAAAGATAAATCTCTGAGCATCTCCTGCGTCTGGGTTGCCGCTACCCTGCTGGGGAGCACTGTATGGCTTCTTGATGCCTTGGCCCTGATTCTGGTTCTGCCCGTATTGGGTTCTAGCAGTTTTCTGCCTTTGGCTACTCCCAGCAGCCGCAGGGTCTTGGTTCACAGCATTCACTTCTTCGGCATCATACCAAGTATCGAGGCGGTCACCTCTACGCTTGTTGCGGAAATCATGGCGTCTGCCGCCATCATGGTGCTTCCTTCTCGGCTCGAATGCATCGAGTAAAGGTTGAGTAGGGTCACCGAGTGCATACATATCAGCGAACTTGATCGTCTCGGCGAGCGTACTCGGCATCTCTCTCTGCAGCTTTTGCCACAACATGCTGCCATGCCTGCAGCCTTGAGGAAACCAGGCGATTGCCTGTGACTCGTTCACACCCTCGAGGTGTTCCTCAGTGTGCTCCACCGAGTAAGGTACTCCCGGTCAGTCTCCTCTTCTCGCTGCTTGCAAGCTGAAAGCTGCTGCGGCCTATTCGGCCTCTTGTATGTGATGGTGAAGTTGCTGATGAAGGCTTCCGAGAAGTCAAGCCAGCAGTTGATATTGTCCTTGGGCAAGTTGTTCAACCAGATCCGGGCAGGGCCCTCCAGCATCTGGGGAACGTATCTCACGGCCCGTCTCCGGTTGACGCCTGCAATGTGCACAGCGGTAACGTAATCACTTAGCCAGTCTTCCAGCTTGGTGCTGGTATCATAGCACTTGGTCCCTCTAGCCAACTGGAATTTGTTCACAGAAGGCTCCCCCATGATGCGGTTACCAAAACAAGCTGGGCCGGGTGGCCCCTTCGACTCCATCTGTGCTGACCGATTAATCTGGTCCAACTTGTATCTTGCATCGCTGGGCTCCAGCATGCGGTCACCCAAACGATCAGTGATATCTCTTGGATCAGCGTACCCGGCCATCTCCATTGCCGAGTACCCATCATCATAGCGGTCTTGCGGCACAGAACCAGGTTGAGCCATCGGGTTGGCCGCTGCCACAACTGATTGCGGCTGCACAGCTGCTGGCTGCTGTACCCTCTGCTGGACCGGGTTGGCAGCATGATGCCGCGATGTTCCCGTGCGGTTTCCTCCTTGCCCCTTGCTATGAGCTTTAGTGGCTTGATAGCCTGCTCCTGCAGAGTTGTGTTTCTGCCGGGCTGTCGCGCTACACCGTGTTGTTTTCTGGCGACAGCCGGGTCGTACACCTGCATCTGTTTGTTCTTTCCAGAGTTCACACTCCGGTCCCTCTCGTTACCAGGAAGAGGCGATGAGGCCTGATCCATAGATCTCACCGCATGCAAGTGCACAACCTGAGAAGCACCAGCTCCCGGATTGGCTTTCCGAAACTCCTCGTTCTGCCTGCCAGCTTCTAGCACTAGCTCATCCAACCTATCCTGCTGCCTAGCGCGCGCGTCACCAGTGAGATGCGGCAAATCAGCAGCAACTGCCTCTGCAGCCCTAAGAGTTTTGGCGGCGGAGCTATATTTGAGCCTAGTAGCAGTGTTCAAACTAGCAGTTTGGCTAGCAGCCCTACCATCACTAGCTAGCTCAGCACCCAAGTTGCGACGGATAACGCCTATCTTGCTAGGCAGCCTAGAAATGGGAGTAAAGCCATGTGCTCTATTGTACTCGTTCTGATATAGGTTAAGCTCAAGCCTAACCTTCTCCAGCTCTTGGGCCTCCACGCGTAGCGCTTGACGCTGTTGCTCGAGTTGCGCCCTCAACACCATGAGCTCGAGTTCGGTGGGAGGCGGCATGCCCAGCTGCTCGGTGGCGCCACCGCTAGCAACTGGTATAGCCGCGGACGTGGAAGGAGCCACATAACCCGGAATGTTCCGGGGCATGTCGTAGGGCTTGTGGACCCTTGCAGCAGTCGGCTCGTCGATGACTTCAGCCGCAACTGCCGCGCTTTTCCTGGCATCGATAGCCAGGCCCGTCATCATCACCTCCATGATGTCCGCAGAGCAGCCAGTAGGCTTCCCGCGGGCAGCGAGTACAGCAGGAGGATCTTCCGCGACGAGCACCTCCTCCGGGAACTCGCAGATGACGGTGGTGGCGACGTAGACCAGATGCGCGCCCAAGGAAAAGACCGAGCCGCCTGCAGGCACGGGCCTGCCTCCGAAATCGCCGGCGTTGTCGGTGACGAAGTCGAAGGAGCCGAATCTGTGGACAAGTGTGACGCCCCGAGATCGGGCACTATGCAGATTTCAGCATTCCCGCCAAATCCGCATAATAACCGATTCCAGGTTGCCATTTATGATAACATTACAATAGTTCACGAATATTCCACAATTACAACAGCAACAGATAGATACAAGATGACTCAAACGAGCCTGGGTTACAACTGATACAATACAAAGATCCAAATAACAGCGGAAGAATCAAACGTCCGTCTACGGACAAGATCCAAATTGGACTAAGAGTCCTGAAGATAACCGAAGGCGTCCAATCCCTGCCCAGGCCAAGCCGGAGGGATTCCCAAGCTAACGTCGTCAGACTTCAAACCTGTTGACTGCAATTTGGAATTTGCAGCCACGAAAGAGATTCGTGGGTCAGTACGGTTAAGTACTGGCAAGGGGGATAAAGCCCATACTCACAAGTTACCGGCGTAGCCAGTCATCACAAGATACAAATACTTTTAGGATCAACGGAAAGGAAGGGGTTAATGCAAATAAACGACAACAGGCTGCACTAACCAACTACAGAGATTCTATTACTTCCAACTATCAGAAAGGGGATAAGATCGAGTAGTTGTAACCAACTGAAAGTAAATCCAAACAAACCCATCCTGGACCTCGCCCCTTTAGCCAAAGAAGCAATCCGAGGATAACTCACACAGTTGTATTAGAGGTGAATCAAGTTGTTGTGTGGATAAACCTGTTACTAGTCAAGTTGTTAATCAGTGGGTATATCATGGTTGATCATTATGTTTAAGTTGTCCTGAGTACTTGTTAGCCAGTACTTTCACCAAGTAATCCATAACCGCGGAAAACACGGCTTCTCGAGAAGATTTACCCTGCAGGGGTGCACCATAGTAACCACACTCATGAATATCCCGCCAGATGGAATGCCTCCCACCAAGCGGGGCACTCAACACAATCCAACCCTTCTTCGCATCAAGCCCAAAGCACCTTGGGCGCACGGCTAATCGAGCCCAGAAGAAAATGGACCCTCATAGCACTCTAAGAACGTGTCCCCCTATATGCCGACTACGAAAGTTCCACCCGGGTACCAAGGGCTCGCAAGATCATGCATGCAGCAAATGGAAAACCCGAACTAAATGAGGCGATTTGGACGAGATGCGAATCGGGTCAAACTGAGGGGGAGCCCATACTCCCCAAATGCGGGTAGTGCGCTCATCATGGATCAGTAGACAAGACCCTTTTCCTATTAGGGTCGACACTAGCAGGCCTCAAAACCACAAAGGGCCTCCTGCCGGTGCCTTATCATCAAATTATTATTATTACCATTAGCAATTAACAGGTTTGATTGATTAACATCGAGCCCCCAGAACATAATTAAGTAATTACAGAAAGTAACGGGTAACAGACTCGAGCAAAACAACCTAAGCAAGATAGTAAGACACAGGCTCAAGCAAAGGTTATAGGAGTGGAGGTGAGGCAATATCAGGGTTAAAGGATTCATGTGATAGGTTCGTAACAGAAACAACTACTACTAAGGCTAGCAGAAAAGAATCAACGGAAAGAATCGGTAACAAGTGATGAAAGGCAGCCATATGGCATGCAAGTGAGTATACTTGCCTGAGATCCCGCAAGGTAGCAGAACTTGTCGTTGCTCACATCACCTCAACGTCCTATCCGGGAAGAAGCAACGAACCTCGACAAACACCGGATGCAACAATTACTACTACGGCAAAAGATCCAGCATGATCAAGATATGGATGCATGTCATGTTTAATAGATGCACCAAAGTAAACTAGTGGATATGATACACAGGTTTAAATGGATTCCATATGCAAAGATTGCATATGGCAAACCCATACCTTATAGTTGAATTAATTGTTCTAACACTAAGCATCATGTGTAAGTGAGTTAGAATGATGCATGCATGATGAAGAACAAGCAGATAACAAGATTAAATGCACTTGGAAGGATGGTTAACAAGTTTAGAAAACTTTTGTCAAGTTTGGAAATTAGTGTTACTTAATGATGTTGAACAAGTAGTGGTTGTTATCATCAAGTTAAAGTGATCAAAACAAGCAACAAGGTTGATATTTGAAAAGGTTATCAAATTTTAGTTGGATTACATGTTTCACATTTTGAAATTGGACTTTGGATTATTTAATTATGAATTAAACAATATTAAACAATTTTTAATTGAATTAAACAAGATTCAAATTGTTTAAGCAATTTTAATTATTCAAAACAGAAAACAAAATTTATATTTGAATAGCTTATTTAAATTGGTACTGAAAACATATTTTATTTGCATGATTTGGACTTATGAATAATTAGTTATTGAATTTAGCAAATACAAGTGAAATGATTTAAATTTGAATTTGAATTGTAATTTGAAAGTTCAAAACAGAACACAAGTTGGATATTTGGATAGATTAGGAAATTTGGATCAGAATAGATATAAAGTTTGTGTTTATTGGATTTATAAAACAAAAGATATTGATTTTCAAAGTTTCTATTCAAATCTGTTTATTAAAAAGGAATTTGGAAAAGGTTGGAATTTCGCAGAAACCAACTGTCACCCAGCAGCACTCTACACACAGTCGCTGTCCAGTGGGGTCTAGCCAGCGTGGCATGCGCGTGGCAGCGCAGCTGGCAACCCCAGTGGCTTACAGGTGGGCCTGGCGCGGAGCAGCAGGGCAAAAAAGGTTGGGGTTAATTCCCTCGGGGGGAATCGAACCCGCGATCAAACGTTCTATCGCAGGCGCCGTAACCAGTGGGGTGATATCAGTCGCTTGTCAGGTAACGGAGGCGCGGAGAGGATATAGATTCAGTCCCAGGTGTTAACTGACGAACTGAAGAACCAACTCGTGCTCGACTGACGGAGATCAAGCCTCGCCGGCGACGTGCTCGCACAGCGATGAGTGTTGGATGCACAGGGTGGACGCGAACGCTTGCGAGGTGCAGCAGGTATCAGAGAGGAGGGGAAAAAGCAGGTCGTGGCTCACCACCGTCTGTCGCCGTGCAGAGGCTCGAAGACGATCACCCGACGGCGAGCGGCAGCGACTTGGACGGCGGCGACGATTCCGTCGATGGGTGGCTCCCCTGCGGTGTCCACCGGAGAGAGGGGACGGTGGCGACTCGATTCCCGCGAACGGACAGCTACGCGGGGCTAGGAGGTGGCGGCGCCACCGGAAAGTTCAGAGGCTCGCCGATAGGCTCGACGGCGTCAGACCCGCGGACGGCGGCGCAGTTGCTGCCTTCTTCGTGCTCACAGCTGGTGTCCAAGAGGGAGAGTGGAAGGGGGCGAGCTCGTTTTTGGTGGCTGAAAGAGGTGGCGGTGGATGATCGCGGCGGGGCTCGCCGGTGTTCAGAGACCGACGCCGGGTTCAGAGCAGTGGCGAGCTGCAGCGAGTAGAGGGAGGCAGAGCGATGGAAGAATGGCGGCGGGGCGGATGGGACAGCGACCTAGGGTTAGGGGTAGGCTAGAGATGGCCCTAGGTTACTTATAGGGCTAGAGATGCTGTACGGCTGGCCATCGGCGTGGGGAGGAGACGATCGGAGGGTGATTGGGGTGTTCGTACAGAGCTGCTGAAGGAGGACGACAGCGACAGCTCCGAACCGGTAAGGGCCAAGGAGAAGGAAGTGGGCTTGGGCCTAGGTAGGTTAGCTGCTGTCCCTCCTCTCCTGTTTTATTTTTATTTTTATTTTTTGCTGAAACAGTTTTGGGATAAAACTGTTAAGGTTTTATTTAATAAAAATTTCAGAAAATTTAGGTTAGGCTAGTTAGGAATTTAGAAACCATATTCCAAGATTTGATTTCAAAATTTTGATATTTAAAATAAAGTTTGTATTTGAAACCAATTTAGAGGATTTTCAATATTAATAAACCATTTTGAAAACATGCTTTTAAATAGGGTTACCCCTAAGATTTAATTTGATTGAAAATTGGTTGATTGGCTTGTTAAGTTATGAATTCAAAAGTGGTTATGGTTGAGGCATTTTGATTAGAAGATGGAGGTGATTTAATTAATTGATTGAAAAATAGTTGTTTGAATTAAACCCAACAAGTTGATGAATGACTTGATTTGAATCTTTGAGTTAGTCATTAGGGTTTGTTAACAACAGGGACAAGTTTATTTAGCAGGCAATTTGTTTAAAACAATTTTCAAACTAATGAAAACAAATGGGTGGTTTAGTTTGCAGTTTTGAGATTGGAAATTTTTGAGCAAGGGTGAAAGTTTAAATTGTGTTGAAATTTTCAGTTGTGATGCAAACATGGTGCAATGCAATATGATGCATATGATGCAAGCAATCAAACAGGTAACACCCCAGGTGTTACAGACGACACCACTAACAAGGGATTGCGCCCTCGCAATCCACCTGCTAACCCGGGAGGGGAAAGAAGTTCGACTATTGATTCTTCGTGCTTCCAGTTGATCTCCTCGACACCACTAACAAGGGTTTCTTGCCCGGAGTGACGACGATGTTCTTCCACCAGGAACCTTCCGATGATCGAACCTATTAGGTTAAGGGCTCAGAAAACGTCCACCCACGTAGGATCCTAACACTTTGAAAGATAGACAAGAGGGCGAGACTCCAAAACAAATAAGATGGGATGGGAATAGAATAGAGATAAGGAGAAAAACAAGAATCCTATTGAGATGTTTTCCAAAATAGTTTAGCAGAAATAGTTTTTGACACTCTAGAAACAACGACCGTTAGCGAGGTTATCCTACAGGCTTTGCGGACCCGTTGCTTCGATAACCATTCGTATCGAAACAATCTCGGGAATCGGAACCAAGGCTCTGATACCATTTGTGACGCCCCGAGATCGGGCACTATGCAGATTTCAGCATTCCCGCCAAATCCGCATAATAACCGATTCCAGGTTGCCATTTATGATAACATTACAATAGTTCACGAATAATCCACAATTACAACAGAAGCAGATAGATATAAGATGACTCCAACGAGCCAGGGTTACAACTGATACAATACAAAGATCCAAATAACAGCGGAAGAAACAAACGTCCGTCTACGGACAAGATCCAAATTGGACTAAGAGTCCTGAAGATAACCGAAGGCGTCCAATCCCTGCCCAGGCCAAGCCGGAGGGATTCCCAAGCTAACGTCGTCAGACTTCAAACCTGTTGACTGCAATTTGGAATTTGCAGCCACGAAAGAGATTCGTGGGTCAGTACGGTTAAGTACTGGCAAGGGGGATAAAACCCATACTCACAAGTTACCGGCGTAGCCAGTCATCACCGGATACAAATACTTTAGGATCAACGGAAAGGAAGGGGTTATTGCAAATAAGCGACAACAGGCTGCACTAACCAACTACAGAGATTCTATTACTTCCAACTATCAGAAAGGGGATAAGATCGAGGATTGTAACCAACTGAAAGTAAATCCAAACAAACCCATCCTGGACCTCGCCCCTTTAGCCAAAGAAGCAATCCGAGGATAACTCACACAGTTGTATTAGAGGTGAATCAAGTTATTAGGTGAATAAACCTATTACTAGTCAAGTTGTTAATCATGGGGTGTAACATGGTTAATCATTATGTTAAAGTTGTCCTGAGTACTTGTTAGCCAGTACTTTCACCAAGTAATCCATAACCGCGGAAAACACGGCTTCTCGAGAAGATTATCCCTGCAGGGTTGCACCAATTTAGCCGTACACTCATGAATATCCCGCCAGATGGAGCGGCCACTCCACCAAGCGGGGCACTCAACACAATCCAACCCTTCTTCGCATCAAGCCCAAAGCACCTTGGGCGCACGGCTACTCGGGCCCAGAAGAAAATGGACCCTCATAGCACTCTAAGACCGTGTCCCCCTATATGCCGACTACGAAAGTTCCACCCGGGTACCAAGGGCTCGCAAGATCATGCATGCAGCAAATGGAAAACCCGAACTAAATGAGGCGATTTGGACGAGATGCGAATCGGGTCAAACTGAGGGGGAGCCCATACTCCCCAAATGCGGGTAGTGCGCTCATCATGGATCAGTAGACAAGACCCTTTTCCTATTAGGGTCGACACTAGCAGGCCTCAAAACCACCCTGGGCCTCCTGCCGGTGCCTTATCATCAAATTTATTATTAATAGTAACATTAGCATGATTGATTGATTAAACATCGAGCCCCCACAACGTAATAGAGTAGTAACAGAAAGTAACGGGTAACAGACTCGAGCAAAACAGCCTAAGCATGATAGTAAGACACGGGCAACAAACAATGGTTATAGGTAGGGAGGTGAGGCAATATCAAGGTTAAGGGATTCATGTGATGGGTTCGTAACAGAAACAACTACCACTAAGGCTAGCAGAAAAGAATCAACGGAAAGAATCGGTAACAAGTGATGAAAGGCAGCCATATGGCAGCAAGCGAGTATACTTGCCTGAGATCCCGCAAGGTAGCAGAACTTGTCGTTGCTCACATCATCTCAACGTCCTATCCGGGAAGAAGCAATGAACCTCGAACAAACACCGGATGCAACAATTACTACTACGGCAAAAGATCCAGCATGATCAAGATATGGATGCATGTCATGTTTAATAGATGCACCAAAGTAAACTAGTGGATATGATACACAAGTTTAACTGGATTCCATATGCAAAGATTGCATATGGCAAACCCATGCCTTATAGTTGAATTAATTGTTCTAACACTAGCATCATGTGTAAGTGAGTTAGAATGATGCATGCATGATGAATAACAAGAAGATAACAATTTAAATGCAATTGGAATGATGGTTAACCATTTTTAGAAAACATTAATCAAGTTTGGAAATTTTGTTACTTAAGGGTGTTAAACAAGTAGTGGTTGTTTTCATCAAGTTAAAGGGTGCAAAACAAATAACAAAGTTGATATTTGAAAAGGTTATCAAATTTTAGTTGGATTACATGTTTCACAATTTGAAATTGGACTTTGGATTATTTAATTAGGAATTAAACAATATTAAACAATTTTTAATTGAATTAAACAAGATTCAAATTGTTTAAGCAATTTTTAATTATTCAAAACAGAAAACAAAAATTATATTTGAATAGGTTATTTAAAATGGTATTGAAAACATATTTTATTTGCATGATTTGGACTTATGAATAATTAGTTATTGAATTTAGCAAAATACAATTGAAGGATTTAAATTTGAATTTGAATTGTAATTTGAAAGTTCAAAACAGAACACAAGTTGGATATTTGGATAGATTAGGAAATTTGGATCAGAATAGATATAAAGTTTATGTTTATTGGATTTATAAAACAAAAGATATTGAATTTCAAAGTTTCTATTCAAATCTGTTTATTAAAAAGGAATTTGGAAAATGTTGGAATTTCGCAGAAACCAACTGTCACCCAGCAGCACTCTACACACAGTCGCTGTCCAGTGGGGTCTAGCCAGCGTGGCATGCGCGTGGCAGCGCAGCTGGCAACCCCAGTGGCTTACAGGTGGGCCTGGCGCGGAGCAGCAGGGCAAAAAGGTTGGGGTTAATTCCCCCGGGGGGAATCGAACCCGCGATCAAACGTTCGATCGCAGACGCCGTAACCAGTGGGGTGAGATCAGTAGCTTGTCAGGTAACGGAGGCGCGGAGAGGATATAGATTCAGTCCCAGGTGTTAACTGACGAACTGAAGAACCAACTCGTGCTCGACTGACGGAGATCAAGCCTCGCCGGCGACGTGCTCGCACAGCGATGAGTGTTGGATGCACAGGGTGGACGCGAACGCTTGCGAGGTGCAGCAGGTATCAGAGAGGAGGGGAAAAAGCAGGTCGTGGCTCACCACCGTCTGTCGCCGTGCAGAGGCTCGAAGACGATCACCCGACGGCGAGCGGCAGCGACTTGGACGGCGGCGACGATTCCGTCGATGGGTGGCTCCCCTGCGGTGTCCACCGGAGAGAGGGGACGGTGGCGACTCGATTCCCGCGAACGGACAGCTACGCGGGGCTAGGAGGTGGCGGCGCCACCGGAAAGTTCAGAGGCTCGCCGATAGGCTCGACGGCGTCAGACCCGCGGACGGCGGCGCAGTTGCTGCCTTCTTCGTGCTCACAGCTGGTGTCCAAGAGGGAGAGTGGAAGGGGGCGAGCTCGTTTTTGGTGGCTGAAAGAGGTGGCGGTGGATGATCGCGGCGGGGCTCGCCGGTGTTCAGAGACCGACGCCGGGTTCAGAGCAGTGGCGAGCTGCAGCGAGTAGAGGGAGGCAGAGCGATGGAAGAATGGCGGCGGGGCGGATGGGACAGCGACCTAGGGTTAGGGGTAGGCTAGAGATGGCCCTAGGTTACTTATAGGGCTAGAGATGCTGTACGGCTGGCCATCGGCGTGGGGAGGAGACGATCGGAGGGTGATTGGGGTGTTCGTACAGAGCTGCTGAAGGAGGACGACAGCGACAGCTCCGAACCGGTAAGGGCCAAGGAGAAGGAAGTGGGCTTGGGCCTAGGTAGGTTAGCTGCTGTCCCTCCTCTCCTGTTTTATTTTTATTTTTATTTTTTGCTGAAACAGTTTTGGGATAAAACTGTTAAGGTTTTATTTAATAAAAATTTCAGAAAATTTAGGTTAGGCTAGTTAGGAATTTAGAAACCATATTCCAAGATTTGATTTCAAAATTTTGATATTTAAAATAAAGTTTGTATTTGAAACCAATTTAGAGGATTTTCAATATTAATAAACCATTTTGAAAACATGCTTTTAAATAGGGTTACCCCTAAGATTTAATTTGATTGAAAATTGGTTGATTGGCTTGTTAAGTTATGAATTCAAAAGTGGTTATGGTTGAGGCATTTTGATTAGAAGATGGAGGTGATTTAATTAATTGATTGAAAAATAGTTGTTTGAATTAAACCCAACAAGTTGATGAATGACTTGATTTGAATCTTTGAGTTAGTCATTAGGGTTTGTTAACAACAGGGACAAGTTTATTTAGCAGGCAATTTGTTTAAAACAATTTTCAAACTAATGAAAACAAATGGGTGGTTTAGTTTGCAGTTTTGAGATTGGAAATTTTTGAGCAAGGGTGAAAGTTTAAATTGTGTTGAAATTTTCAGTTGTGATGCAAACATGGTGCAATGCAATATGATGCATATGATGCAAGCAATCAAACAGGTAACACCCCAGGTGTTACAACAAGGCCACAGACCATGCGCTCCCCTGAAGCAGAAATAGGTCCCGTCCAAATATGAACCCCAGCCAGCGCCGCTGCTGGCCCCATGGTGGGCGCCAACTTTCGTGGATGAGTAAAGACAGATGCCATGGGATGGCTTAAGGTTGGGGCTGATGGACGCTGTAGGTATCCGGGGAGGGATTGCACGTAGAGTAGACGCGCTCAGGTAACACTGCAAACACCAAGAACTACCCAGGTTCGAGTCCCTCGTGTGGAGGTAACACCCCTACTCCTGCCTATCTCTCTGTATGTATGATATCCGAGTAGCCACAGTACAAAGTTGCCTCTCAGCCGAGTAGCCACGCTCTGCTCTCTCTACAGCTAACACTTGCTCGTGCAATAAATGCTCTCTTGCGTAGCGTCCCTCACGCAGGAGGGGGCAGGGCACCTTATATACTGGTGCCCAGCCGAGTAAACAAAGAATAAAAGGTACGGTGATGCGACATCTCCATAGTAGTGCAGAGCACACCTCCGGTTTCTCGCTGGCGCGGGTGCGGGAAGTCGCCGCGCCGTCCGGCTGACAGGACCTGTCCACCCTATCAGTCACCCAGAGTAGGCCCCCTGACACGTCTTGTCCCCTCTGTCAGTAACAGGACGTGACAGGCGCCTACCTCACTGTAGCCACGCCGTTGCGCGGATAATCATGTACTCCGTAAGTTGAACCGCACGCCTGTACGGCTGCGTGATACGCGGGATCTCTGTCAGAACGGCTCCATTGACTTCCTGCCCGAGTAGGCCTTGCAGCTCATCTACTCGGACCACTCGACCGCTACCCGGATGATTATAATCTTTCTCCTTTATCTTCTCTTGGCCTTCAATACTTATGACCGAATAGAAACTACCGGGTAGAGGGTACCCGGGTAGCCGCCTACCCGGTAAATAGCACCCTGATCTTCATTTTACCACCTGCCTTACCCCTACTCGGGGGTAGCCCCCCGACAGCCTGTGTGTCGTGGGATAATCACGGCAGATGTTACCAGGGGTAACTGATCTAGGGGCAAGTCGACACTGGCGTTTGGGAGAGGGTTTAGCTCGAGGGAAAACATGGTGCAATTCGATCTGATAGCCGGTAATCGAAGTCGCCGGATCTCTATTCTCGATATGATAACTCGATTAGGGTTTACACTGGATGCTCGATATCACGCGATATTGCTAGGGTTCTTAGATCTCTCGTTAAAACTATACCTGGGGGTCGGTTTATAAAGCACCCGTACCCCCTAGCTTATTCGGCAAGGCATATTTCGGATCCTACCTGGACACGGCGCACTAACCATAACTTTCCTTTACAATAACCCATAACCCGGGCCGTTAAGCCCACAAGTTTGGGCCTTCACAAGCTTCTTTATTCTTAGCCGAATCCTGCACACCATCCTTTGGGCCGGGTTATTCCTCAGAGCTTGGCATACCGGGTTAGCATCCCCCTGTCAGTAGTCCCCAGAATAGCCTGGGCTTCATGGATCCTCCTTGAAGCGCTTGCTATTCCCCGCAAAGATGTCGAACATACGGGCATATGGAAGCCGAGTTAAGATGTTTTGATATTCTGCTAGGCCTCACTCCATGGTGGCCATGTAATAACCCGGATTTGGCCTCCAAACACTTAGGTTCAAATTCCCAGGTCCAGACTACAACAAAAATGCCAAGATCTCATGCTCGATAATCAGTCCCGTCATTACGGGGCAAATCCCTTCCTTCTTCTATCCCAATGCCTTGCCCAATACTTGACGCATATCTCGCAAAATCTTCGCTGATAACCATTACCCCCCGGTTTCCAGCTTCTGGCCGTTAGGATAGGCTCACCCTTGCCTTATAAATAGCACTTAATGGGTAACCCTAAGCCCCTCACCACGCCACAACTTCCCCTCTTCTTCCTTGCTCCTAACACCCTCGCAGCACCACCGTGAGGAGCTCGCACCTGCTACCAACGCAAGATCGCCAGCGGCCGCGCCCGCCCTTGAGTCGCCTTGCGCCACCGTCAAGTGTCACCGTTGCTCCTCCATTTCTCTCATTCGAGCCACGCCGCTCGTCGCCATCGTATTAGACTCCAATCTCCCCGGTAAGCTTCTCGCAACCAGTTAATTCAACCTCACAACTTTCAATTTATCCAAGATCAGATCTAGGTCAACCCGCAAGTCATTTGTCCGATTGCACCAAATTAGATCGATTAGATGCTTGCCAACTCCTTTAATCATCTGCCCTATAGTCACAAATGATCCTCCAACCATCATTGATTACCAATTTTACTTAAAAATCATCCGCAAGCATTTCCATCTAGATCCGTTCCTCCTCGATTTTCCGCTTATTGCATTAACACCCGGAAAAACCCTCCTTTTCCAGCTATTTCATTTGCGGTATAAATATGGGCAACCATCCGTCATCCCCAAATACCTTTCCCTACGTAAGTGACCAACAATTTCCACAAGTGTGCTCAATACCCGGACAGTTCTCAGCTTCGTACCTTCTTGATACCTTTATACTCGGATATTTCAGCATTCCCGGGTCTTATTTCACACGCCTCTTCTCTTTGTGTTTTGCAGGCTGGCCCCATGGCTCCCAAGCGACAAGGAAAACAACCGGCTCCAGCGAGGACCACCCAAACCATATCCGCCAACTGGGGGCGTTCCACAACCACGAAAGCCAAATTGGACGAGCTAGCCGAATTAGGAACCCTCCCTTCTCAAAAAGACATCCACTGGAGGGTACTGGGTAATGAGACTCGTCCCACCCCCGAAGAAAACGAGGTAATCTGCTTCGTTGACCACGTGACCCGAGGATTTCGTCCTCCGGGTCATCCTTTCTTTAGGGAGGTCTTAGATCATTATGGACTCCGGGTGTTCGACATAGGGCCTAACTCCATGTTGAACATTACCCACTTCATTGTTCTATCTGAGTCGTACTTGTGCATGCCACCGAGTCTGACTCTTTTCATTGAGTTATTCCAGTGCAAGCCGTGCCGCGAAAGCGGCGACGGAGCGCTTCTCACTTGCGGCGGGGTATCCATCCAACGCCGTAAGAATTCTTTGATGCCAACCCTCAACCTGCACTCCCACGTTAAACATTGGCAGCTATCTTTCTTTTACTGCCACGATACCTCCCCCGACAGCGAAAAGAAGCTGCCGGGTTACTCAGAGACCCCCCTCAAGCCCTCCGAGTCTTTCAATGCCTTCGCATCAGACTCAGACAGGGAGGCAATCCTTCCTTCGCTAGCCAAGATAGCCATTCTCTCAGCCCAAGGCCTCCTAGGGCTCAATTTAATAAAAACTTGGGTCGATTTCCGAATCCAACCTAATTCCGTTCGCACCAAATTGATGTGCGAGTATTCGGGGCACACCACAGACGCACTCCGCTACTCCACCAAGAGCTTTGCGACCGGTGATACTATAAAGACCATCAAGGGCTTCTTGGCGGAGAAACTGGAGGTGATAAAGGGCATCGCCGGGTTACCCCCGTTTACCCGGGAAAATCCAGCTCCAGCGGTAATACCCGGCGCTCATAACTTGTTTCCACATTTCAACTCGATACTGCTTCTAAGCCTTAATCTTATCTTTTTACCTCAGGCTGATGACCCTTTCTGGAGAGTTGAACCACTCCCCCCCTGATGAGGGGATAGTAACCCGGTATGCCGACTCTCAGGTGAGATCCGGCCCAAACGACGGATGGATCAAATCCGGCTAAGGACAAAGAAGCTTCTAGAAGGCCCAGGACTTGTAAGGATCGTAACCCGGATTGTGGGTTACGGTAAAGAAAGTTAGGGTTCGTATGAAGAGTTTGAATAGGACTCGAGAAGCGCTTTGTAAGGCAAGTCAAGGGGGATATGAGTACTATATAAACCAACCCCTGGGCTTCGCCTAAGAGAGATTCAAGTCATAACTGTAACACCTATTATCGAGTATCCAGTATAATCATATCGAGATCCGGCGAGTTATTTTCCGGCTCTTAGATTGCTTTCCGCCATGTCTTCCTTCGAGCTAAACCCTCTCCCAAATACCTGTGTCGACTTGCCCCTAGATCAGTTACCCCCGGTAACATCTGCCGTGATTATCCCACGACAGTTGGCGCCCACCGTGGGGCCTGCGTCCAAAGGTGTTTACATCACGGGAGAAGCTCGGAAGAACATGAGGAACCTCGTCGTCGGAGAAATCTACGTCAACAACCAAGGAGAGAAGATGGTAGACGATTCTGGCTGGGGGCCAGAGTCGGATCACCTCGAAACCGGATCCGTCGTGACAGTCGGCCGCATCAACGTCTTCATCGGTATGGTATGTGCTTCCAATTCAAGCCGTGATAATCTTGAATCTGATTCTGTGTCAGGGGAGGACACGCGTGTTCAATCGGAAAAAGAAGAATCGATCGGAACAACGGGTCCGACAGAGAGGGAGGAAGGTGCCGAGTCTATACGGGATTTATCGGAGGACCGATACGAGAAGGAAAATAGCGAAGAGGAAGAACGGTACGAATCTACGCCAAGCATTATGCGCCGGGTTGCAGTTTATGCGGCCCCCGCAATCAATACCAATCAAGGAAACGCAGCCGCGGCGCCAGTCGGGGCGGCGCAGGTGCTGGCTCAGCAACAAGGTACGGCTGGCCCGATTTTGGCCCAGGTCGATGGAGAATCGGCATCAGTCACCAGTCGCCCAGCGGAGGAGGAGCGACACGCAAATATGTTTGGGTTCCAAGCAAACCGGACACCAGGGGCGGGCCCCTCGAATCCGCGTCACCCAGCTCTGTTTAATAATAATTTGATCTTGGATCCCACAGTCCTAGCTACAGTTATCACCCCAGAAAACGCAGCAGAGCGTGTAAGAGATCTGGACGTGGCTCGTCGTGCATTGGAGCAGCAAAGAAGGCAGGTAGAAGCAGAAAAGCAGGGGATGGCAGCGCGGCAGCGGGAACTGGATGACCTAGAGACCCGGCTTCGGGAGGAAACGACGAGGATTCACCAAAGGCACCGAACTATGTTACCGGCAACAGGAGGGGTTATCAACCCGACTGCCCTGGTGTTCACGCCTCAAGATCAGCCAATCCCACCGGCGAACCAAGGGACCATACCGCAACCAGCAACGGGAGTGCAGCCGGTAAACGCGCCAGCCGGGTTACCCTTGCCTCGGACGGGGGCGACAGCCGGCAACATCATGCCGCCTCCACCATCGCGATTCCGTACCCCAGCAGGTCACTACAACAACCCCATGGACAACGTGTATGCAGCAACACTCGCATTAAACCAGATTCCTGTAAGAGACTCGCCGCACGCAGAAGAAACCCGGCGAGCGATAGATCTGCTGCACACCGCGGTAGCACAGCAAGTCAATTATCCAGATCACAGAAGTGGGATGCATGGGACGCCATACGTGAGTCAACAACAGGGCAACGTCCAAACAAGCGCGGCACGACGAAGGGAAGAGCAACAGCAGATGCCACCCCCACCGCGCGTCCAGACAGTACCGGCAGTATCAGCAGCACAGGCAGTAGTGGACAGCTCCAGGGCCAGAAGAGCCGGGGCCGGGTCTGCAGCACACGATCCACCGGTGGCTCCTCACCCCGTGGCACCCCCGGCCGGGTCACGCATTTCCCGGGCGAGACCAGCCCCAACCACCCTTGCGGGACCCAAGTGTCTCTCGGATGATATCAGAGCGGAACCTTACCCGGAAAAGTTCAAAGAACCGGGGAAAGTAGTGAATTACGAGCCAACGATGGATCCGGAACATGGTTAAGCAGCTACGAGATGGCAATGTCAATTCGCAACGCATCCGAGAATCTCCAAGCCAAGTTCATGTACTTAATGATGTCAGAGGGAGCAGCAAAGTTATGGTTCACCAATTTACCGGAAAAGTCGATCAAGTCGTGGGAGGAGCTAAAAACCGCATTTATCAAGCACTTCCATGGGACCTGTAGGAAGTTATTTACTATTGATGACTTAGAAAGGTGCGTCCAGAAGAAAGGAGAGTCAGCACGAAGCTGGGTACGCCGGGTTATGGAGATACTCCACTCATCTACAGATATCCAACCAAAGGACGCACTACAAGCTATGGCGAAAACATGTAAGTATGTTCCTTTAGTACAAAAGCTAACCCGCATGAAATCCAGCAGAAATGCAGCGGAGGTTACGATGGGAGAGTTAATGGATGCATGCAACAAACACGCTGCAACGGATACTACAGAAGAGGAAGTTGATGACAAGAAGGCAAAAGCAAACGCAAGTAGCAGTGGGAAGACCGGCAATGGATCGGCACCAAACAACAATGGAAATAGCCAGAACAAGCGCCCGTTTGAGGGGAGTTCCGAGTTTGTGGCCAATACAGAGGCCGGGTCTTCGAGACCTAGATCCGAAGGGAATTTTAATACCGGAAATCACAATGGGGGACACTACCAAGTACCCCAAGACCAAGCAACAGTTGGGACATATTTAGGATGGCGTGCCCGAAGCATAGCAGGAATGGCAAACCGGCCAATCATTCATTGGAGCAGTGTGCCGACTTACAAAGGTGGAAGAACGAGGAAGTGAACAGAGCTATGCGAGGTGCGGGCCGGGGAGGAGGTCCGGGTCTAGGTGGAAACTTGGGTAATGGGCCGCCCCCAGCCGGCAATCCGCCAGCTGGAAATCAAGGTAACAATCAAAATGGAGCAGGAGGTTTTCAAGCTAACCCCAAACAGCTGGGTCAATATCATGTGCACACTACAGGAGGCTCTAGAAAGGATAAGAAGATACTGAAACAAGCAGTTAATTCGGTCTCTTCCGCTGTTCCAAGGTATTTGAGGTGGTCAGAACAAGAGGTAACATGGAGCAGGAAGGATCACCCGGATAGAGTTGATCACCCGGGAGTCTTAGCTTTGGTAGTGGCACCACAGGTCAACGGCTACGAGCTGAAAAAAGTCCTGATGGATGGAGGAAGTAGTATCAATATCCTGTACTGGGAAACTTTTCTGCGCATGGGCTTAAAGGAATCACAGTTACAAAAAAGTACAACAGTTTTTCACGGGATAGTGCCGGGTCATTCGGCATGCCCCGAAGGAAAAGTGGCATTGGAGGTAGCTTTCGGGGAGTCAAAGGACAATTATCGAATCGAGGGCTTACCTTTGAGGTAGTAAAGTTGCGCAGTCCTTATCATGCATTGTTTGGAAGATCGGCTTATGCCAAGTTCATGGCAAGGCCGTGTTATGTGTACCTACAGCTGAAGATCCCGGGTCCTAAGAAGACCATCACCATATATGGAAATCGAGATATAGCGGCTGAATGTGATGAGGGAGATGCGGCAATGGCCGAGCAAGCTTGCAGGAAGGAAGAGCTCAAACATTACCGTTCCAAGGTGGACCTAGAAGAAAGGACGACGACAAAAAAGCCAACTCCTGAAGGGGACAAGGCAAACATTAGGGCAGAAAAGGACCTTAAGATGGTAGGTTTCATCAGGGGCGAGCTTTCCAAATCCCCTAACAGAGAAGAAGAAGTACTGCTACACGCAGCCGATCACGTTTCAAGGACGGTATACCGGATTGGCTACCAAATCCCATATTCATTATGAAAGGGTCTAGCGAATGGAGAATATGTATCGGTCACGCCAGTGTGAGGCCGATTCCCGAGAATAACTAAGGCAGGGTAATCGACGGCAGGTTTCAGACGCGCTCTTTTCCTTACCAGGGTACCTAAGGGGACTGGAAGGTTTTTAATGAGGCGGCCTGCTGATTCAAAAAAGAAATTTTATCAATAAAAGAAGATGGTTTCGGGTCTTATCATGGTCTTGTGCTTCAGTTACAAGTAAGTAACGTTGTTACTATCAATACATCAGTATCATCGAAATACATCACATGAATATAGGCCTCCCGGGGGGTGATCTGCTTCAATAAGTAATCACAAGACCGGAGACCCGGCCATGATGCCTATGAGTTATGGGGGCTGATTACTCGAAAAAACGGGTACAGCTGCAATCCTATAACTGGACAAAGGAGCCAAATTTCTTGGTTATTCTTACTTAAGCTCGATGTGACTCGCACTAAAGTGGCATGATCTGTTCGCGTACGATCACAATCAAATTATGCAGCCCAGTGTGGCTTGCTTGATCTTGTTTTTCGTATAGACGCAACGACATGGTATCCACGCGAAAGCCGGCTTATAGTACAAGATAATCAAAAGGGTCATCTAAACCACAAGTCCATGCAGAGTATAAGGCTAAAAAAGCCGGAAACTCAACAAATATTAAGCATGACTTCAGTATTTATGTAAACAGATATTGGTATTCAGCTTGGTAAACAGCAGTATGTCATCTGAGAAAGGCCACGCCCCTATAGCTCGTACTTTGGGTCATGGGGACTGGGGACTTCGAAACAGAAACAAACTGTTTTAACTACCCAAGCCTGAAAACCTTAATTTCCGAGTATTGGGGACTTAAAGAAAGGTTCCTCTATCAAAACCTACGATACTCGGTTAGCCGAGTCTCAAAAGGAAACTGAAAACAAGAGTTCGAAGTATCGAGAATAAGCTTATAAGTAACACAAGGATCGAGACTATCAAAAGCCAGGGGAGGCAAAGAGTTATCATAAGATTAATAAGCATACAGTCATAGTATCAGCGTCAATGGTGCACAAGCGCACCACCAAAAATCATATCAGTCTCGAGAAACACAAAGCGTTGGGTAGCGTCCTACTCGGCGTCCTGAGAGTGGTCCTCCGGGTCTGAATCTTGGACTTGCTCCTTGGCCTTACCAGCAGCTTTACCCGGGCTCTTCACTTCTGGACGAACAGGCGGAGGCACGGCTGGGGTAGAGGTAGACGGCTTTACGCCCAGTTCTGCTTCCCTCTTTGCAGCCTCTTCCTTCCTCCTAGCCAGATCAGTCGACCATTTGTCCAACATATCAATAGGGGGAGGCGCCTCCACCAGGATAACCTTGCCCTCAGAATCATACGAGCTCATAATTGTGTTTAGATCCATCTTGTCGGCCAAAGCTGTGGCTGAAGGACGTACCGCAGATTGTATAGCTTTGAAATCCTGGGGCTTGAATTTGGACCCGTCAGCTTTAAATTCTGGGAACCCGGATACTATCTTTGCCGGGTCAAGCTTTGGAAAATAAGCCTTCGCCAGCGTTAAAGCCCGGGTAACCCCAATTCGGCAGGACGAACGCTTCAGTATTTCAATCCATCCAGGTGCTGTGGAAAAGGCCTGTATAAGGGTCTCCTCGCCCGGGTATACCTCAGAAGGCCACTTGATAGCATCCAGCAAAAGTTTCGTGCCGGCAAAAAACGTCCGGAGCACAGTTTTCAGAGTTTTTACTTGAGTAATGGCATTCTCCTCCGGAGCAGCAAGGTTAGCACCTGCAATCCGAACATGTGAAAGCATATCAGTCATGTTGGTTATTACAGCGGCAAGATAGAGGTACGCAAATTAATCGCAAATAGCAAACTTACTTAGCAAGATACGGTAAGTGTCCGTAAGCTGAGCCGACAGGTTATTCAGCGAGGACTGGGCAGCATGGTACTTCTTCTTGTATGAGGAGACATCTTTTTTCAAAGTCTTTATCTCCGCTTCAAGGGCCTCCCTACGCTTAACTTCAGCCAGCAAGAGCTGTTCAGCCTTAAGTAACGCTTCATCTGACTGAGTAATCTCTGCCTGCAAAGGCCGGGTGAAGCTGTAAGCCGGATATCGCGAGAGTATTTTATCTGAGGAAATGATTGCCGGCAAGTACTATGTGAAGTACCGAGGATAATTAAAAAAAATTATACTCGGGACTTGGGGACTGGATGTATAATAAGGAGTATCAAGTAAAAATTACCTGATGTGCTGCAGCCATACGTTCTAAGACAGTCCCTTCTGAAGCTTTCATGGCAAGAAGAGCGCTCATCAGCTGGTTAAAGTCAGCGTTATCCGAGTTAGATGGCTCGGGTACCTGGAAAGTGGGAAAAGGAGCATTTCTTGTAACAGGAGGTGGCACCCGGGTCATCCGAATGTCGGAGTCTGGTCCCCCTCCCGCGCTTGAAGCTGCCCCCTTCTCCTTCTCGCTCGTGTGCGAAGCGATTGGATACTCGGCGTCATGCCTAGCTGGCTCCGGTGGCGACATTTGCTCGTCGCCAGCCGTAGTGAAGGCATCATCAGCCGACTCGCCCTCGACCCGGACTTTAGCTTCGGTGTCCTCCTGGTCGCTACTAATAACCGTGGCTCTGAAGAAGGTGCAAAGGCGTAATTAATCTTTGGTTATGGAAAGAAAGGGGATGAAAGTTCGGTATAATATCCGGAAAAGGCGTTTACCCGGTGTTTACTGGGAAGTCCGAGGGGAAGCCGTCACCAGACCCGGAAGAGACTGAGAAATGGCAAGAGAGGTCTGGGATTACGTTACAAAGGAATGACTGGAAAGAAGTTTTGTTTACAACAAATACCAGGGTGTTGAACCGGGGGCGGCGAAGCAACCGGGTTAGGGGTCTCGTTGCCCGGATGATTCCGGGTTACTCGGCGCCTAGTCATGGGTGGCTCCTTCAGTTATGATCAAAAGGGGTGAAGATGGGGTTAGCCCCGGAGTGACGTTATGGGAGCAAAAAACCAAAAGTGTAAGGGGATGAAGTAAAAACCTGGAGGGCTATCCTCTGGGATTTCCTCTTTGTTCCGGTTCTGGTGGCTGGCTCCGGCTCTTCCTCCTCGCTGGTGGACCCGCCCCTGCTGTCCGTTTCTTCTTCTTCGCTTTGGTCCTCTCGCTCTGAGAAATGTCCGAGTTACAGCATAAAGAAGAAGAAAAGGCAGGATATAACGTGTGCAAAGGAATCAAGTAGGTACCTTCATTCGAGTCAACGACATCGTCTTCCTCCTCCCCGTCTTCGGAATTAGGAGTGGAGTCGACCGTCCAAAAGTCATCATCGGCCTGAGGAGAAGATGCCAGGATAGTGATTAATATCGAGTCAAGAGAAGCGAATAAAAGTAAGTGTTAGAAGTCAAAATCAAAAGGCAGAAAACTTACTCCAGGGGTTGGATTCTCGAGGGTAAAAGGTTCTAGTCCGGCTATGCTCCGGATTACTTCGAGCTTCTCTGTCAGGAAACCCTTAATTGTTTTGTTAATGTCACCCGGAGCAAGGGTGCGGGTGGAGAATCGGATTGGGTCCGTGGTTTGACCCGAGTATTCGCACATCAGCTTCTCACGAATGGAGTTTGGCTGAATGCGGAAGCTAACCCAGGTCTTCACCAGGTTTAGCCCGATGAGGCCTCGGGCGGACAAGATGGAGATCCTAGCTAATAAAGGCAAGATCGCCTCCCTGTCCGGTTCAGACGCGAAGGCGTTGAATTTCTCGGAGATGTCAAGTTGACCCTCCGAGTAACCCGGCAACTTCTTTTCGCCGGGTGGAGAGGTATCCTGGCAGTAGAAGTACGAAAGCTGCCAGTGCTTTACGTGTGAATTGAGAGAAATAGGAGGCATCAGGGAGTTCTTGCGGCGCTGGATAGAGACCCCGCCGCAAGTGAGAAGTGCGCCGTCGCCGCTTTCGCGACACGGCTTGCACTGAAAAAGTTCGACGAAGAGGGCTAGACTTGGCGGTGTGCACAAGTAAGATTCGGAAAGAACAATAAAATGGGAGATGTTCAAAATGGAGTTTGGACCTATATCGAAGATACGGAGGTTGTAATGGTCTAGGACGTCACGGAAGAAGGGGTGACCCGGAGGCCTAAAGCCCCGGGTCACATGTTCAACGAAGCATATTACCTCATTCGTCGCTGGAGAAGGCCGGGTTTCATTGCCTGGCACTCGCCAGTGGATAGACTCCTGTGGAGGTAGGGTTCCAAGCTCGACCAACTCCTCCAGCTTGGCCTTGGTGACGGAGGACTTCCCCCAATTGGCCGATATGGAGCTTATGGATTTAGCCTTATTCGGCTGTTTCCCCTGCCTCTTGGGTGCCATGGGATTGACCTGGTAAAACATCGAAGGAAAAGACGTAAGGAACAAAAACTTGGAAGTTAGCAGGCAAGCAATTACCCGCAATTTGAACATAACCCGGCTATTGCCTCGCTGGGTCAAGAATGATTTATCCGGGTATCAAGTGACCTTACAAAATACATGAAGCTTTCCGTAAAAGCAAATGTTTGGAGGAGTTAGGGGGATGCTTATATGCTTACCATCTGCGAATGAGTCGGAGAAGTAAGATTTTCTGAGGAAGGAGAACAAGGGCGGAAATTACAGATGGCCCGAGCTTAGATTGGGAATCCTATTTCTAAAATTGTGACCAGATTAACGATTACTGGAGTTAGGGGAGTAATATAAGCTATGAATCCTATCCATAGGAATGTTTATGGTAAGTATCAGTGAGTTAATCCGGCGCAGCCCGAGAAATTGCGGACCGCTCGATTCAGATCTAATTAGAGGAAGAACTAAGAAATTGCGGGGGTAAGTTGGAGGATGTAAGGGACTTACTGAAGGAGATTGGAGTAAGGCCTTGCGGAGACAGATGGCGCAAGATTCGTGTCCTTTCGTGGTCGTTGGCCGGCGAATCGGAGGCTTGACGGTGGATTCGGGAGCCGGTGCGGCTCGCGCGGCGGCGGAGCGCAAACGAAGGCGGATGGGCTCCGGCGAGATGCGTGGGGTTCCCGTGGTGGCGCTCTGCGAGCTTGAACTTGGGGAGAAGAGAAATGGGGAAAGTGAGCCGTTAAGGGTTGAGTTTGCCTCCTGGGGCTTATTTATAATAAACCGGGTGGAAAAGCTTATCCTAACGGGCGAAACCCGGGGGTTGCGGAGTAATAGTTGGACATTTTGAAATTTGAAGACGTGCTTTATGTGCACTTAGATATGGTCCCGAGAAAAGAGAAGGGGGGAGTCTCTTTCCTGGTATTAGCAATAATTATCGAAGAAGGTGCGAAGTCATGGAGTTCCTTACTAAAGCTCGAGTCTGGAAGATTAAAGGAGAACCCTTGAGGGAGAGCCGGGCTTTTACTTGGCTTCCTTGGTACCAGTCACGGCTATTCATCAGCGCGCTGCGCCCTGATTTTCATATGTTTGTGTCTTATATTTCTGTAGGGAATAGCCGGCGCTTCGAAGAGTAAATCTTGGAAGCCCAGGCTATTCTGGGGACTACTGATGAGGGGATAGTAACCCGGTATGCCGACTCTCAGGTGAGATCCGGCCCAAACGACGGATGGATCAAATCCGGCTAAGGACAAAGAAGCTTCTAGAAGGCCCAGGACTTGTAAGGATCGTAACCCGGATTGTGGGTTACGGTAAAGAAAGTTAGGGTTCGTATGAAGAGTTTGAATAGGACTCGAGAAGCGCTTTGTAAGGCAAGTCAAGGGGGATATGAGTACTATATAAACCAACCCCTGGGCTTCGCCTAAGAGAGATTCAAGTCATAACTGTAACACCTATTATCGAGTATCCAGTATAATCATATCGAGATCCGGCGAGTTATTTTCCGGCTCTTAGATTGCTTTCCGCCATGTCTTCCTTCGAGCTAAACCCTCTCCCAAATACCTGTGTCGACTTGCCCCTAGATCAGTTACCCCCGGTAACATCTGCCGTGATTATCCCACGACACCCCCTCCAGAGACCCGGAAGAGGAGGACGAGGCGGCTGACGATAGTGAAGGTACTCACTCAGGATCTGCATATTTTTACTTGCATTACTTTCCTCTCCTCTGTCTTTTTTTCCAATGAATACACACCTGGTTCGCAGGGCTAGAGGACGAGGGTGGAAATAATGAAGACGACCCGGAGAGAACCGAGTCTGATCCAGAGGCAACAGTCGGGGCCAAGAGGAAAGGCAGGGGGACAGTGTCCAAGGTTCCTTTTTCCTCATTATCCTCTGAACCTTACTCCTTTGACGTCATGCGACGACTTAACCATCAATTATCAAATTCGTCATGCTTGAAGGATTCTTTCCCAGCCAAGCGCAGAGTAACTCGGAGCTCCCCAGGTGAAGATCCCCTTAACCCGGGCACCTCCGCCCCCTCGGTCCCTCGTGGCAGTGCTCCTCCATCTCGTTCTTCCAACTCTCCTCAGCGCCACCCTTCTCCTAACCACCCACGTGCCCGGCAATTCCGGGTTCCACTAGTGGTTCCTGCGAAGACCTCATCTGCTTCCAGTGGCGAGCTCCCACCGGATTACACCGTAAATGCGGGGTAAGTTTTTGCTATATTATTTCTTTTTGTATCTGACGAACTTTCACTCAAGCCGCCGTCATCATTAATAACTGCCTTTTCTCATCTTTCCTTCAGCGCTCAAGTCACCGTTAGTGACCCGGAAAACACAGAAACGGATAACCTCCAGGTGGAGAAGCCGACTGACGACGCAGACGCCGCAACTGGTGGTGATGCGACAACTAACCGGAAACAAGGCCCTCTGAACAATCCACTTTCCCAAACCGTCAGATCTCCTTCCTTATCGGAACCAGTAGACGAAGAGATAGAAATTCTAGATACAAGGATGAGTTCTCCCAACCCGGACACTCAGACTGTCCGAGTCTCCACTCCAAATGCGAGGAGAACCCCCCTGCCAGATGATCAAGCTGCCGGCTCTTCCGGGACTCGCTCCGAGGAGTTAACTTTTGCCCAGATGCTGGAAACCCTGCGCACCTTAAGGGCTAACGAGGAAAACATCTTGGGGTCTTTAATAACCAAACACGAGGTAAATTCGATGAATATTGCTTGTACCTTTGTCCAGTCCCCAAGTTCCGAGTGAGTTCATTCATGACTTGCTCGGGACTTTTATTATACCAATGACTGATAACTGTGCTCTTCTATCTGACTAATGCTTTTTTAACATCCGTGCAGTCTTTCGTGACTCAATACGAGGAGAAACTTGCGGACGCCGCCAAGCTCATTGAAAAGGAGATATCTTTACGTGAAGCAGCCGAGGCTGAAGCCAGGAGGAATAGGCAATTAATGAAGAAGTACCGAAGAAGGGCTCACCAAGCCGAAGATGACCTGACAAGCCTTTCCGTCGAAATATCTGATACCTATCGTTCTTTGCTTGGTACGCTTCCTTCTCCGGGTTTATCCTTTTGACAAACAGCAAAAAATTTCCAACTTATATCTTCATTTTACTTCAGGCCCGGACGAAGCCATGCCGGATGAAGATGACATTACCAAGCTGAAAACCATAAAGAGTGTTATCCGGCAGCTATGTGCCGGAACCAGATGGATCCTTGACGAGTTGCGGTGTCCGGGTCGAGGACATGTTGATCTGAAGAGGCTGCTGGACGCCTTATCCACTGTTCCCGAGTGGATTCGGCACTGGAAGCGCTCGTCTTGCCGGGTTAGAATGACCCGGGGGCTTGCACTTGCCAAGGCTTATCTCCCCAAGCTCGAGCTAGCGAGGCTTATGAGGGGCTTCCCGGAGTTCAAGCTTGACGGATCCAAGTTTTCGGTGAAGGATTTTCAGGCCATCCAGAAGGAGGTCCGTTACCCGGCCAGCGTAATTGCTGATGAGCTGGACGTTAATATACTTGTTCCATCATATGATTCTGCCGGTAAAGTAATTAAGTCGGATCTTCCTGAGCCGTATGACATGCTTGCCCGGTGGAAGGAGGAAGCTGCCGCGATAAGGGCGGAGGCTGCCAAGAAGCAAGCTGAAGCCGACTCTGCTCCTGCTACCTCAACACCAGTCGTTCCGCCCCCTGCGGGGGCTGGTACCGCTGATCCGGGTGCTGCTGCTACCGATGATGGCAAGGGGAAGGCCAAGATGAACGCCGAGTGATATGTGGTCTCTAATGCCTCTTCTTAAGCGCCAGTCGGTCAACGTACTTTTTGAAACATTTATATTTTGTGTGGTGCACCTGTGCACCTATGATATTTTTTCATCAGGATTTTGTAATGCACGCTAAGGCCTTGATACACTCGATGCTTGTTCCGGCCTTTTAAGTTTAAGCTCATATGTTCTCGATATCCGGTTTTATTTATTGTTCCTTTTGTGAAAACTCAATTTCCGGGTCTCATGGGTATTGACAAGCGGATTTTGCTTCGAAGTCCCCAAGTCCCCAAGACTCGGATATTTGGATCTTTGCAACTATACCAGTAAGCCACTTTTTCTCTTTTCAAGATTTCAAGCTACCGGGCCCGGATTGCCGAGTCTAGGACACTTGATCTTGAAAAGGGAACAAACTGCTTACTGCTAATTTCACAAAGATCCATGAGTTGTTTCACATAGGTTTTGAAGTTATGCTTAATAGTCGTTGAGTTTCCAGCTATTCAGCCTTGTACTCTGCATAACTTGTGGTTTAGATGACCCTTTTGACTGTCTTGTACTGTAAGCCGGCTTTCGCGTGGATACCATGTTGTTACATCAATACGAAGACGTAGCCAGCCAATCCCCGTCGGGTTTCATGACTAATTGTCATCGTAAGCGAACACATCATGCCACTTTAATGCGAGTCACATCGAGCTTAAGTAAGAACAGCCAAGAAATTTGGACTTCTTTGTCCGGTTATAAGATTGTAGCCGTACTCGTTTGCAAGTAATCGGCCCTTATAACTCATAGGCATCATGGCCGGGTCTTTGAGTTTGTAACTGTGCTATTCAAGCGACCAGCCCCCAAGACCTAGATATACGCATCGTACTGAGAGTAAATAACCTGATAACAACCATCTCTTTTCTTGATAACCATCTCTTTTCTTGATAACCATCTCTTTACTTGATATGAAAAATCTAGGTCAGCAAGCCGCCTCATTAAAAACCCGTCCAGTCCCCAAAGGTACCCTGGATAGGAAAAGAGTGCGTCTGAAAACCTGCTGCCTATTACATCGTGCAATTCCACTTGCCAATATAGTCTTTACTAAGTATAATACGGACGTAGCTGAGCCACGTTCCATGGTCTATCTCTTTCTTGCATAGATGAGGTGGTGTGTGCGGTGTCGTTGACTGTAGCCGACTCTTTCCTTGCATCTATCAAATAATATGATCCGTTATGCAGATTCCGGCTTATGATAAATGGTCCTTCCCATGGTGGTGATAATTTGTGTTTTCCTTCGTTTGACTGTACCAGGCGCAGAACCAAGTCCCCTTCCTGGAATACCCGGGTCTTCACACGCCGGTTATGATACCTCCTTAGATCTTGCTGATATATGGCTGATCTTTCCAGGGCTTGTTCTCTTTGCTCTTCTAACATATCTACGGCGTCCTGCCGGGTTTTTTCGTTCTCTACTTCGACGTAAGCTGATATTCTAGGCGAATCGTGAATAATGTCACTCGGTAACACTGCTTCCGCACCATAGACCATGAAGAAGGGTGTCATCTGAGTGGATCTGTTAGGTGTAGTGTTGATACCCCAAACCACAGAAGGAAGTTCTTCGACCCATGCACCAGCAGCCCTGACGCAGGGAACTCGCAACCGTGGTTTTAATCCGCGGAGCAATTCTTGGTTTGCCCTCTCCACTTGTCCATTGGCTTGCGGATGAGCCACCGATGCCACATCGAGCCGGATTCCATTGTTGCCACAAAACTTCTCCATCTCACCAAGGGACATGTTGGTTCCATTGTCGGTAATTATGCTGTGGGGGTACCCGAACCGGTAGATAATCATTTTCAGGAACTTGACTGCTGTAGCTGCTTCGCAATTAGTAACTGGCATAACCTCAACCCACTTGGTAAACTTATCAATAGCCACCAAAAGATGTGTCTTCTTGCATGGTGACATATGAAAGGGGCCAACCATGTCCATACCCCAGACAGCAAACGGCCAAGTTAACGGGATAGTCCGCAACTCCATAGCCGGCACATGGGTTTGGCGAGCGTACCTTTGACATCCGTCACACCTTGCTACCAATCGCTCCGCATCCGCTAGGGCCGTGAGCCAGAAAAACCCGTGTCGATAAGCTTTAGCCACAAGAGACCTTGTGGACGCATGATGTCCACAGTCGCCTTCATGGATTTCCTTGAGAATCTGTCTGCCTTCTTCCGGCGCTACGCAGCGCAAAAAGACTCATGCTGCACTTCTCTTGTACAATTCCCCATTGATGATAGAATATCCCTTTGCTCGCCTCAAAATTTGCCTTGCTAATACCTCCTGTTGTGGTAGCTCGCCTCGTGATAGGTAGGCCAAAAACGGTTCTGTCCACTCGGGAATAGTACGTACAGTGGCTACGAGTCCTGAATCCGGGTCTTGATTTGCCAATTCCTCCTCTGACTCGATTTTAACTGATGGTCGCCATAATTCGTCCAGGAAAACGTTAGGTGGAACCGGCTCTCTGCGCGAGCCGAGTCTGGCGAGGGCGTCGGCTGCCTCATTCTTTCTTCTGTCTATATGCTCCACCTCATACCCGGAAAAACATCCTGCAACCCTATCAACTTCCCTGCGGTATGCTGCCATAGTTGCGTCCTTTCTATCCCACGTTCCTGACACCTGCTGTACCACAAGGTCCGAATCTCCGAAGCATCGTATCCTCTTGATGTTCATCTCTTTGGCTACCTTTAAGCCATGCAATAGGGCCTCATACTCGGCCACGTTGTTGGAACAGTCGAAGTGAATTTGTAGTACGTAACTCAATTTGTCTCCTTTGGGTGATGTTAGCACCACCCCAGCTCCTGATCCCTCGTACTGCTTTGATCCGTCGAAGTGCATGATCCATGACTCGGAATTTGGAACCGTTGTAGTCATGCCTGTATGTGTCCAGTCGTTAACGAAATCAATTAAAGCTTGAGATTTGATTGCTGACCTGGGTTCGTAGTTGATGTGATAATCCCCCATCTCTATCGCCCATTTGGCTATTCTTCCCGTCGCGTCCGAGTTTCTGATGATATCCGACATTGGTATTGAACTAACCACTGTTATGGGATGTTCTTGGAAATACGGCTTCAGCTTCCGGCTGGCCATAAAGACCCCGAACACCAACTTTTGCCAATATGGATAGCGCTGCTTTGCTTCTGATAATACCTCGCTGACGTAATAAACCGGCCTCTGAACCGGGTATCCTTTCCCATCCTCTTTGCGTTCCACGACAACCACTGCGCTAACGGCTCGAGGGCCAGCTGCCACGTATAGCAACATAGGCTCTTTAGGACCCGGCGCCGCTAGTACTGGTGCTTCAGATAATTGCTTCTTTAGTGCTTCAAACGCTTCATCTGCTTCTTCGTCCCATACGAATTTATCTGATTTCCGCAAGAGCCGGTACAAGGGTATTGCTTTTTCTCCGAGTCTAGATATGAATCGGCTCAAGGCTGCTACGCAGCCCGTGAGCTTTTGAACATGCTTCAAATTTTCCGGCTTTTTCAAACTCTGGATTGCCTTGATTTTATCCGGATTTGCCTCGATTCCTCTCTCGGAAACTATGAAGCCGAGTAATTTCCCAGCCGGAACTCCGAACACGCACTTCGTTGGATTAAGCTTCATCTGGTACCTCCTCAGGTTTTTGAACGTCTCCTTTAGATCATCGATAAATGTTTCTGCCTTCCGGGTCTTAATAACCACATCATCCACATAAGCGTGCACATTGCGCCCAATCTGGTCTTCGAAGCACTTTTGAATACACCGTTGGTAAGTTGCGCCAGCGTTCTTCAACCCAAACGTCATAGTTTTATAACAAAAGGCCCCAAAAGGGGTTATGAATGATGTTTTCTCCCAATCCTCCCTTTTGAGCTTAATTTGATGATACCCGGAATATGCGTCCAGGAAGCATAACAGATCGCTTCCAGCTACTGCGTCTATAATCTGATCTATCCTTGGTAGCGCGAACGGATCCTTTGGGCAATGTTTGTTGAGACTCGTAAAATCTATGCACATCCTCCACTCATTAGTCTTTTTCATCACTAGAACCGGGTTAGCCAACCAATCCGGGTGGAATACTTCCATGATAAAGCCGGCTGCCAATAGCCGAGCGATCTCTTCGCCTATAGCCTTCCTTCTTTCCTCATTCATTTTCCTCAAACCTTGCTTCACGGGCCTGGACTTGGGATCCACATGCAAGCTGTGCTCAGCCAGTTCTGTAGGGATACCCGGCATGTCGCTAGGTGTCCAGGCAAACACATCTGCATTCGAACGAATAAACTCCACGAGCGCTTCCTCCTGCTCTTTTCCCAAGTTAGACCCTATGGTAAACTGCTTAGTGGAATCCCCTTCGACAAAATCCATCTTCTTGGTGTCCTGCGCTGCCTTGAATTTTGCTCTCTCATCCTCGGTATTCGGCTTTTTCAAGGCTGTTCTATCGTCCGGATTTACTTGAGACCGGTAATATTCGAGTTCTTCCTTCCTGCATGCCTGCTCGGCCATAACTGAATCTCCTTCGTCGCACTCGGCTGCTATATCCCGGTTCCCATGTATAGTGATGGTCCGTTTAGGACCCGGGATTTTCAGCTGCAAATACACGTAGCACGGCCTAGCCATGAATTGGGCGTAAGCCGGCCTCCCAAACAGCGCGTGGTAAGGACTGCGCAATTTGACCACCTCGAACGTGAGCCACTCAATTCGATAATTATCCGTCGATTCTCCAAAAGCAACTTCCAAGGTGATCTTTCCCTCGGGGCTCGCCGAGTGACCTGGCACGATCCCATGAAAGATTGTCGAACTTTTTTGTAACTGAGAATCTTTGAGACTCATCCGTAAGAAGGTTTCCCAATAGAGGATGTTGATGCTGCTTCCACCGTCCATCAGGACCTTCTTCAATTCGTAACCATTAACCTGTGGAGCAACCACCAATGCCAAGACTCCTGGACGCTCTATTTTCTCCGGATGGTCTTTTCTACTCCATGTTACCTCTTGTTCCGCCCATCTGAGATGTCCCGGCGCGGCCAACGAAATCGAGTTTGCCGCTTGCTTTAATGTCTTCTCGTTCCTGCTGGAAGTTCCTGTAGTATGCACATGATATTGTCCCTTTAAATCAGGCGTACGTACCATACCGATGAAGATGCTGATCCGGCCGATTGTCACGATTGATCCGGATTCGAGGTGATCCGACTCCGGCCCCCAGCCGGAATCGTCCACCATCTTCTTTCCTTCATGGTCGTCGTAGATCTCTCCGACGACGAGGTTCTCCATGTTCTTCCGAGCTTCTCCCGTGATGTAAACACCTTTGGACGCAGGCCCCACGGTGGGCGCCAACTGTCGTGGGATAATCACGGCAGATGTTACCAGGGGTAACTGATCTAGGGGCAAGTCGACACTGGCGTTTGGGAGAGGGTTTAGCTCGAGGGAAAACATGGTGCAATTCGATCTGATAGCCGGTAATCGAAGTCGCCGGATCTCTATTCTCGATATGATAACTCGATTAGGGTTTACACTGGATGCTCGATATCACGCGATATTGCTAGGGTTCTTAGATCTATCATTAAAACTATACCTGGGGGTCGGTTTATAAAGCACCCGTACCCCCTAGCTTATTCGGCAAGGCATATTTCGGATCCTACCTGGACACGGCGCACTAACCATAACTTTCCTTTACAATAACCGATAACCCGGGCCGTTAAGCCCACAAGTTTGGGCCTTCACAAGCTTCTTTATTCTTAGCCGAATCCTGCACACCATCCTTTGGGCCGGGTTATTCCTCAGAGCTTGGCATACCGGGTTAGCATCCCCCTGTCACTGTGCCTCTGCATGACCTCTATCAGCGCACGTAGGTGCCACCGTCAGCGGCACATGTCATGTCTCCCACCGAGCAGATGGATCCCTTCGAGAGCAGCGAGGTGGCGAAGTAGAACCCCTCTCGAGAGGGAAGCCGCTAGGCCCCGGCTATCGGACCTAAAGTTGGCTGGAGGCTAGGGTGTGAGCCTTCCAGAGGAGGGAGACTGCCTGACCATCTCCTGGAGGAGCGTGTTGGGTCGGGCTGCAGCAGACGGGCAAGAATACCCCGGTATCCAGGGGCCCGACAGTAGCCTTCGGGCCTTGGACGACACGTGAACGTAGGAGACAAGGAGTCGCTAGGCCAACATTGCACGCCCGGCGTGGTGCACGTGGCGCGCGGGTTCATGTGTACCTCCCCATGACTTATTGGATGTGGGGAGAACGGCTCCCTGAACCACAGCCCATCAATCGGAGAAAGGCCTAGAAGACTGCGCCAGGCCTCCTCCTTCTGTCTTCCATCCGTCACTTCCGCTTCCTTTCCCCTTAGTATTCACTAGGCGAGGACGGTTTTCCCATGCCCACTCTGTCGCTTCTCCGCCACTTCTGCATCGCGACACAACGCCATGGTGCTGGTGATCGAGCCTTCCACCATCAACCCCAGCAATATGTAGAGGCTACACTACCTTCCAGCTCGCTCCTCCAATGAGCACGGGGCGTCTGCCCTTCTCTCGGGCACGGCTGATCCCGGCGAGGTTTCTCCGACGCTGTACCCGATGTTATATCGCTCGGTGGCATCGGGAATGGTTCCTCCTTTCTCCTCCTTCCTCTACGCCGTTCTTGACCACTACCGCATCCACCTGCTCCATCTTCATCCCAACACCACCATTATCCTTTCGGCCTTCGCCATTTACTATGAGGCGTTCCTTAGCGTGAAGCCGTCAGTGGCCCTCTTTTGTTGCTTCTTCGAGTTGCGAGAGGACCAGGAGGAGCCCGGGATGGGTGCCCTTTCCTTTCGCTCAGGAACCGGCATGGGGTCCATGTTTCCCCAAATGAAGTTCGCATACGAGACCCCCAACTTTCGCTCGAGGTGGTTGTATGTCGACGCCCACGAGGCTTGTGATCTTCTGGAGTTCCCTTTATCTCCGCCGAAGCGACACTCGGGATGGCGCTTGGAGTACATGGCCGGCTGTGGCCTCCAGCTCTTGAGTGAGCGTGCGAATGCGTTGTACGATCGACATCTCACCTTTGACATGCTGATCACAAATATCGTGGAGAGGCGCCTCGCTCCCTTGAAGTGCCATGAGAGGTGCATGTGGTCGTTCACAGGTGTTGGCGACCCGATGCGCCTTGACGGCCGCCTCCTCAGCCACAACACCTTCTCCGGTTTCCTTGAGCTGCCGCTTAACTTTGACATGCTGTCAAGGTTTCCTTCTGGCGTGCTCTCCCTCTACGGTCTCTAGGCGGAGGAGAGGGCGCGATCGTTGCGTAGATGCCGCTCTTTGATAGATGGGGCCCTCTGGCCGAGGGGATGAACTCACGCGAGGACAATATGTACGCCCTGGAATCTGACAAGGAGAGCGTCGAGGTTTCTTCTTCTCCTCAAGCCACCGCTACGAGCACTTCCCCCATGCGAAGATGCCGCAGGGTGGTGCTATCTTCTGACGAGGAGGACGGCGACGGGGACGCCCCGCGTCGATCGATCTTGGGCGGCCACGAGGCGTCTGGCGGTCGTAGCTTGGCGAATAGACCGCGGGTAGACGATAGCCCATTATTCTCCAACGTTGCGGCCGAGAATCCCATGGTGGTGCGGCCCCCTTCGCATCGGCGCCGCTGATACGTCCAAAATGTATCTCCTTTTCCGAACACTTTTGCTATTGTTTGTCTCTAAACTTGTGAGTTTTCGATGTAAATAACACGAACTAACGATGTTTTCAGCAGAATTACCCTGGTGTCTTGTTTTTGTGCAAAAAAAATCAAGTTTCGGGAAATTGCCCAAAAAATATCCCAATGACCTTATTTCTCCCGAAGACCCTCGGGGCCAGAAGGAGATCCGAAAGGGGGCAAGGAGGGGCCCACACAACCCCTGGGTGCGCCCCATTTAGGTCACGCCACTAGGTGGTGTGGGGGCGCCAGGCACCCCCTCAGGCTCCCCTTTAGACTACTTATGCCCCGCAACCCTAAAACATAAGTGGGTTCATCATATTATAGAAAAACACCACATAGCGCCGTCGCCACCTCAAAACTCAATTCGGGGATCAGAAGTTCCTGTTTTGGTGCCCTGCCGGGACGGGGATTCGAAGGAGATCATCGCCATCGTCACAGCCACCACTTCACCATCAACCATCCATGATTCCCCCATCCATGTCTGATTAATCCCCGATGTATACTGAGAGGGGTGGAAGGGATTGGACGATATCGTTCATGTAATAATGCCAGATTGTTAGGGCATAGTGCCTAGTATCCGTTGTTAGTGTTTTCTACCGTTGTTGCAACTTGTTATGTTAATGCCTGTCACTAGGGCCCGAGAGCCATGATCTCAGATCTGAACATGTTATTGTTTCATGAGTATAATTATGTTTCTTGATCATATCTGCAAGTTGTTTACACACATTGTTGTCCGGAACCCGAGGCCCCAAATTGACAGAAATTGGGATAACCGGAGGGGATGGCTGTGATGTGAGGATCACGTGTGTTCACGGAGTGTTAATGCTTTGCTACAGTGCTTTATTAAAAGGAGCACCTTAATTACCAGTAGTTTCCCTTGAGGCCCCGCTGCAAACGGGCTGGTAGGACAAAAATATTTGTGCAAGTTTCTCATTGCGAGCATGTATGACTATATTGGAACACATGCCTATGGTTTGCCTAGAACTTGGATGCTTTATTATTATCTATCTTCAGTGCCCATGTTTTGATTATTATATGTACTATCTTATCCATGCAACGCCCTTTCATCTATTCCGTATGCCTAAAGTATTTTAATCCTGCTGTTTCCCGCAATTGCTACTTCCGTTAGTACTTTACTCCTACTGTTATTTTACTACTTTTGCTGCTATAAAACCGTTACCACTGATAAACTGTTGCGAGCAAGTCTACTTTCAGGTGCATCTTAATTGACAACTCAGTTGTTAAGGCTTATAAATATTCTTTGACTCCCCTTGTGTCGAATCAATAAATTTGGAATTTTACTTCCCTCGAAGACTGCTGCGATCTCCTATACTTGTGGGTCATTAGCCGCCCCAGGTGTGGCGCTTTAGTGGACAGTATGGGGCTTTGCCGCCAGCTCTTTCTTGCATCCTTATGTTCTGCGTCTTGATGAGTTTAAGTCACTTGTGGCAAGGAGCAGGTCGTCGATCCCCCCCGGGGAGCTACAGGGGCAAGCTCTCGGCCCCTTCGCCACGCTCCAGGCGGATCAACCCGCCGTCGAGGACGCGCTGGCTGAGGTTCCCGTCGAGGATGCGCCGCCACCCGAAGTCCTCTCGGAAGCGCTCGCGGAGGAGACCTTGGTACCCCCCGCCAGCCCCCAGCACGGGGGAGGATGCTGCCGCCTCGCCGGAACTGGGCGAAGCCAGGGTTGATGTAGAGGTTGTGTCCGCCACGGGTGCGGCATCCCCTGATTCCTTTGCTAAGAACCGGTGGCTGGGGCTAACAAATGTGCCTCCGACACTAGCCCAAGTCCTGGCTCCCTTGTGGATGACCTGGCAAGGTAGACCCGTGACGTCATCGCTGCCCAGGCTTCTTCCCAGGCAGTCGCCCTGTCCGCCAAGCAGGAGGAGGCAATGGGCACGACGAGGCGTGCGATGTTGGCAGAGGTTGAGCACGAGCGCAGGGGCCGGACACATGTGAACTAAAGAAGCTGCAGCAATTTCATAATTGGGAGCAAGTTCTACTATCGATCTATCCTCAAAATCTTTATTCTTGCTAACATCATTAAAGAATTCTTCAGTGTTATCCTCTCCAATTATAGAACCACTACCTATTGATAAGTCCTTTAGGGTGAACTTAGGGAGCAACATGATGAACAATAAAAAAACAGGGTAACCAAAATAACAGCTATAATAAGAACTAATTTTTTATGTTTTTGATATAAAGAAGCAAACAAGAAAACATACAATAAACTAAGCAAAACAAAAACAAAGTAAAGAGATAGGAGGTGAGAGACTTCCCTTGCAGAAATCCTCTTCCTCCCCGGCAACGACGCCATAAAAAGTGCTTGATGCGCTTAGATGTACGCTCGTTGGGAGACCCAAGAGGAAGGTATGAAGAGCACAGCAGCAAGTTTTCCATCAAAAAGAAACCAAGGTTGAATCGACCAGTAGAAGAAAGAAATCACTTCTGAAGGTTGAAGACAGCTGATGATGGCAGTGAATGAGAGGAAAACAGTAATTGAAGTAGAGAAAACAGTGGTTGCAGTGTTTGTATTATCAGTGTAAAGGAATGGACCGGGGTCCACAATTCACTAGTGGTGTCTCGCCATAAAAGATAGATAACATGCTGGGTATAGAAATTAAAGCTGGGCAATTGACAGATATAAAGGCCGCACTGTAGTCCATATGCATGACATGATGATTACTATGTGATTCATGCAGGCATTACAACATAATTCATAGAACATTATCCAAGTGCATCTATGACTAATCATCCACCCTCGGAGCGTCATCCAATCAAACCTCGGATATTAAGTTTCAAACATCGTTGTTTTCTCCCTAATGGCAACATCACATCCCCCACCCGTTACGTTTATATCACTCGAGCGCGAATGAAAGGGAGGCATGATTCCACTATCAAGCATAAATACCCCCTCTCCGAGTTACAAGCATCAACTTGGCCAAAGCATCTACTAGTAACGGAGAGCATGCAAGATCATAAATAACATAAACATGAAAGAACATGATATATTGATAATCATTGGACTTAGCATTCAATATTCATCGGACCCTAGTAAACACAACATGTACCATTACAATACGATGATCTTGATCATGTTAGTCAGCTCACAAGATCTAAACATGAGGCATAAAGAGGAGAGAACAACCACCTAGATACTGCTGTGGACCCGTAGTCCAAGGATGAACTACTCACGCATCACTTCGGAGGCAGGCATGGTGATGAAGAGCCCTCAAGTGATGACTCCCCCTCCCGGTAGGGTGCCGGGGAGAGCTTCAGAACCCTCCCGAACTAGGATTGCCGATGGCGGCGGCTACAAACATTTTGGTGTAAAAAGGCTCGGGTATTTAGGGTTAACCCGTGGAGGAGCTTAAGTAGGCGAGAGGGCAACGTCGGTGGGTGGCCAGGGGGTCCACACCACCTGGCGGCGTGGCCAAGGGGGGCCGCGCCTTCGTACGGTGTGGGGCCCCTGAGGCCCCCCTGGTCCCCGGGCATCGTGTACGTGACAAACTTCTAAGACCCTGGGATTTTGTTTCGTCCAATTCCAATAATATTTCCAGAACAAATTTTCTGAAACCAAAAACAACAGAAAACATGAACTGGCTCTATGGCATCTTGTCAATAGGTTAGTCCCATAAAATCCATAAAAATGACATTAATTGTATAGGAAACATGTAGCATATGGCATGAAAACAACATGGAACATCAAAAATTATAGATACGTTTGAGAAGTGTCAATGCACTATCTAGAAAGAACATACCACTTACAAAATTAGATGTGCAAGTTCCTGGTTTAGAGAGTCTCCATGAATTATATGATGATGATACTAAGTTCTCTATGTCTTTTTCTAAGTGTACTAGTGTAGAAGCATGGGATAAATATCATATCATGATGGATTTTGATGGTGCATGTCTTGCACTCGTTGGGAGACCCAAGAGGAAGGTATGATAAGCACAACAGAAGTTTTCCCTCAGTAAGAAAACAAGGTTTAATCAACCAGTAGGAGGATGGAGTAACTTCAGAAGGTTGAAGCAGCCGAGATGGCAGGGCGCACTACCGATTCAGAAGCAACATGGAACCTACACAACACAATCAAATCACTTTGCCCCAACAAAGTAGTGAGGTTGTCAATCTCACCGGTTTTGCTGAACACAAAGAGGTTAAACATATGGTTTGGAAAACAGTAGGAAAACAGTAGCAGCAGTATGAAATCAGTAGGTGTTTTATCAGTATGAGGAAAAAGGACCGAGGTCCACAGTTCACTAGTGGTGTCTCTTTGTGAAAGATAAATAACATGTGTGGTGAACAAATTACAGCTGGGCAATAGACAGAAATGAAGGCGGCACCGTAGTGCATATGCAAGACATAAAGATTACTATGTGATTCATGCGGGCATTACAACAAAATACATAGACCATTATCCAACTACATCTATGACTAATAATCCACCCAATGAATATCATCCGAACAAATGTTCGGTATTAAGTTGCAAGCAACAGATTATCGCCGTAATCAAAGTGTGTAATGTAAATAATGTAAACTAGGTAAACACCTTTTTTTCTCCCTAATGGAAACAGCACATCTTGTATCTCTAACGTTTCTGTCACTCGAGCACAGATGCAAAGGAGGCATGAACCCACTATCGAGCATAAATACTCCATCTTGGAGTTACTATCATCTACTTGCCAGAGCATCTACTAATAACAGAGAGCATGCAAGATCATAAATAACATATGCATGAAGATAACATGATAGATTGATAATCATAAGACATAGCATTCAACATTCATCAGATCCCAGCAAACACAACATGTTGCATTACATAAAGATGATATTGATCATGATAGGCAGCTCACAAGATCTAAACATGAGGTAAGAAGTCGAGAGAACAACCATCTAGCTACTTCTATGGACCCGTAGTCCAGGGATGAACTACTCACGCATAACTTCGGAGGAGGGCATGGTGGTGTAGACCCCTCCGGTGATGATTTCCCCCTCCGGCAGGGTGCCGGGGAGAGCTCCAGAACCCTCCCAATATTGGGATGACGGTGACGGCAGCCTCAGGTGTTTCTCATGAAAAAGTGGGATCCTTCTAGGGTTTATGTCTCGGGGGGATTAAATAGGCGAAAGGGGAGAGGCATTGGAGGTCTGGGGGCCCCACACCACCCCTGGCGCGGCCAAGGGGGGAAAGCTGCCCTATGGTGTGGGCCCCCTGAGGCCCCCCTCCGGGTCTCTTCGGGACTCCGTGGAACCTTCGGGAATTCTAAGACTTCCGGGCTTCAAACTTTCCAATTCCGAGAATATTTCCAAAACAACTTTTATGAAACTAAAACAGTAGAAAACAGGGAACTGGCTCTGTGGCATGTTGTTAATAGGTTAGTCCGGAAAATCGATAAAATTGACATAAAGTGTATAGCAAACATGTGGGAAACAATAAGAAAACAACATGGAACATCAGAAATTAAGGATACGTTTATGACGTATCAACATCCCCAAGATTAGTTCCCACTCGTCCTCGAGTAGGTAAACGATAAAAACACAATAATTTATGAGGTGACATGCTACGAACATAAACTTGATCATCAATAATGTAAAAGCATAAGTAAGCTGAGATCATAGAACTTTAACACAAGCATTATAAATAGAACTTTAATAATAAAGCATAGCAATCACCTTGCATCATGAGAAGTAACTCAAATAAACGATCATGAATAATAATGCAACAAAAGATATACGTTTGTTTCAAGTATAGAAAGAACATGTCAAAGTGATATTTCGCTAGTCCTTAAGAGTGGGGCAAAACATAAATGCCAGGACACATTCAGAGTTGATGAGGAAGACTAGAACAAATAATTAGAGAACAAACAATAACACATCATGAATCAATTATTAATGTTTCTGGGACAAATGCACATAAAACTCAGAATGGGAACTATTCTCTCTCAACCGTGCATAAAGTTAGAAGATGGAGACTCAACATAAAAGTACAAGAAAGGCCCTTCCTCGGAGGGAAACATGGATCACTCATGTGCTAGAGCTTTTATTTTATTAAACGGAGCTATTGAAAACTTGACATTCCTCCCAACCATCTTTCACAAACCATGGCTAACCGAATCATCAGGTGCCTGCTAACAATCACATACCGTGGCGGAGTGTCTATATTTTAAGAGAGGTGTATGCTTATGTCAACGAATGGTAAACAGAAAATACAATATGTCACAAGCCAAATAGACTTCACAAGAGCGGCTCCCATAGAAGGACGCATATGGGTAGAAGGTCATCCTTCTTTCTCTTTAGTTTACACAATTATTCTTGTAATGATAAATCAGGATAAAAATAGTGAAGAGAATTTGTGTTATTAATTTGGGGCTGGGCACCCGGCTGCCAGCTCTTCTATCATTGGATAAGCGGATGAAGCCACTAGTCCAGGGTGTGAAAGTCCAATCAATAAGTGAGATACATATTCTCTATTTATGTCCTCATGAGCTAAAACAGGAGCACAAAACAGGAGTAATTTGGAAAGTTTTAAAGGTAACACATGAGCAATTTACTTTGGAGTGGCGGTTAAATACCACATGTAGTTAGGTATGGTATACACAATGGGAAAAATTTGGTTTTTGGGAGCTGAATACACGAGTAGAGCTCATACTCTGTACAGGTGGATGCTAGCAAAATACTGGGAGAGACAAATCAAGAGAGCATAAAAGCCATAATCAGCATAGCGACATAAACATCATTAATCAAAGCATAAGTGGTACCATAAGTTAAAAAACTAAATTATCCTGGAGGCTATTCGTGAATGGTTCATAGTCATAAAGATGGTGTGAGCATGCGCCAAGTCAACCAAATAAACATTCAAAGGAGAACACCACAAATTTATGCTTCAATATGACAAGAACAACTCATGATTCATTTAATGGCACATTAAACACTCTCAGCTATTTGAGGCTAATCATGCTACTCAATAATCTCAAGGCTTTGGAACTAAAATAACATCTAGCATGATATAAAAAATTCTAGCCACAGTCTATACAAGTTTCTACTTGCACCGTTAAAAATTCTACATCAAATAGCAGTTTTTTTCCCAACAAGCACGATACAAAACGTGCTTTAACAAAAACTGTCTAAATGCTATAGAAAGAAAACATGAGGGACTCACATAACACTACTAAAACTAACAGCTCTGAATAATAGATACAAAGAAAATGAGAGCTAAACAGGAATTTTGCAGCAGCTAGAAGAAAAACTAAGAATACTAGCATAGCAAGTATTCAAACGAAAAAGTGCAGCGTGTCTCTCTCCCAAACAAAGAATGCTAGGATCCAACTATATTACTGAAGCAAGTAAAACAAAAGAAAACAAAGGAAAACAAAAGAAAACAAAAGAAAAACAAACAGACGCTCGAAGTAAACTTCATATGATGTGACCAAATAAAAATATAATTTCACGAGAAGTGACCTGATAGATAGTTGAGGGATCCCCAAGCTTAGATGCTTGAGTCTTCTTAAAATATTCTTGGATAAACCAAGGGGGCATCCCCATGCTTTGACCTTGCACTCTTCTTGATCACATATATCACCTCTTCTCTTGACCCTTGAAAAATTCCTTCACACCACACTCAAACAGTAATTCGCATTAGAAGGTTAGTGCAACAATTAAAAATCCATTGGTTCTGTATGGCCAAAGTTCTATTGATACTTTTAAACATTAGCTACATCCACTGATGTTTCGTGAAGTAGATAAATCCACTTGACATCGCAAAAGGGCAAATGCAAGAAAAATGGCAGAATCTGTCAAAACCAGAACTGTCTGTAAAGACAAAAAATTTCGAGGAACTTAAGTTGCTCAGATCGAAACACTTAAACAAGAAAAAGTTGCAGAATTAGCTGAGGAATAAGCACAAAAAATTTCAGATCATTCTGACCTTCCATGATTTTATACAATTTTTTACGGTGGACAACAGAAATCTGTTTCCTGCGCAGAAATCCGAAAACCAACTCCAACTCTCATCATAAACCTTACTTGGCACTACTAAAACATGAAAATAAAGATATAAAGGAGTTGCTACATATGTACACAACCCCTTGACTCAAAGAAAACATCAAAAAACAAAGCAAAAATAAAACAATGGGTTATCTCCCAAGAAGTGATTTTCTTTAACGCCTTTTAGCTAGGCCCAGAAAAGTGGAATAAAGTATTTTCAAGTGAAGAAGCATCCAAATTGTAACTTGTTAGAATATGGAGTCAAAAGGAAACTTAATTATCTTTCTAGTAAAGTTTTACATACCTTTCTTGAGTGGGAACTGAAATTTAATATTCCCTTCTTTCATATCAATAACATAACCAATAGTTCTAAGAAAAGGTCTTCCCAAAACAACTGGACAAGAAGCATTGCATTCAATATTCAAGACAACAAAATCAACAGGCACAAGAGTATTATTAACCATGATAAGGACATCATCAACTCTCCCCGAAGGTTTCTTTCTAACATTGTAATTAAGACGAATATCCAAATAACAAGGTTCCAATAGTGGTAAATCAAGAATATCATAGAGTTTCTTGGGCATAACAGAGATACTAGCACCAAGATCACATAGAGCATTGCAATCAAATTCATTAACTTTCATTTTAATAATACACTCCCAACCATCATCTAGCTTCCTAGGGATAGAGGCTTCACATCTTAATTCACCCTCTCTAATTTGCATGAGCGCATTTGTAATATGTTTTGTGAAAGCCATATTCATAGCACTAGCATTAGGACAACTAGAAAGATTTTGTAATAACTTAATAACTTCAGTTATATTGCAATCATCAAAGTCAAAATCATTTTTATAAAATATAATAGGACCATTGTCTCCCATATTTCTAAAAAAAATAGCACTTTTATCAGGAGAATTTTTAGCAGTTCCACGCAGTTTTGCATTTTTACTAGCAGAAGTGGGAGTGTTTCCAACACCAATTACTTTACCATTCATAGTAGAAGGATTTCTAGCATGAGAAGCTTCAGTTTTACTAGTGGCGGTAATGGTGTAAACATTAGCTATATTATTCTCTCTAGCTATTTCATCTTCTCTTTCCCACCTAGCATGCAATTCAGCTAACATTCTAACATTATCATCAATTCGAATTTGGATAGCATTCAAAGTTTTACTTTCTTTAACAACATGAGTCATAACCTTTAGTTTCGGAAAATCAACATAAAGAGCAAGACTATCAACTTTAGAAGCAACAACACCAATTTTGCCAATTTTTTCCTCAACAGATTTATTAAAAGCAGTTTGTGTACTAATAAAATTCTTAAGAATGTTCTCAAGATCATAGGATACACTTTTGTTTTTGTCATAGGAATTACCATAAGAATTACCATGAGAATTGCTATTATTGGGAGGATATGGCCTATAATTTTTGCTACCAAAATTATTCCTATAAGCATTGGTGTTGAAATTATTATTTTTAAAGGATTCACATCAACATGCTCTTCTTGAGCAACCAAAGAGGCTAAAGGAACATTATTTGGATCAATAGGAGAATGGACATTCACAAGCATAGACATAATAGCATTAAGTCTCTCATTCAAAGAGGAGGTTTCTTCAACAAAATGTACCTTCTTACTAGTTGTAGCTCTCTCAGTGTGCCACTTAGAATAATTTACCATCATATCATCAAGAAGGTTTGTTGCTGACCCCAAGGTTATGGACATAAAAGTTCCTCCAGCAGCTGAATCCAGAAGGTTTCTTGAAGAAAAATTCAGACCTGCATAAAAGGTTTGGATGATCATCCAAGTAGTCAGTCCATGAGTGGGACAATTCTTTACCAAAGATTTCATTCTTTCCCAAGCTTTAGCAACATGCTCATTATAAAGTTGCTTAAAATTCATGATGCTACTTCTTAAAGATGTAATCTTAGTAGGAGGATAATATTTTCCATTGAAAGCATCTTTGCACTTATTCCAAGAATCAATACTATTTCTAGGCAAAGACATCAACCATTCTTTAGCTCTTCCTCTCAAAGAGAAAGGAAACAATTTCAGTTTAATAATATCTCCATCAACATATTTATATTTTTGCATCTCACATAGTTCAACAAAATTATTAAGATAGGCAGCAGCATCATCAGTACTAACACTAGAAAATTTCTCTCTCATAACAAGATTTAACAGGGCAGGTTTTATCTCAAAAAAATCAGCAGTAGGAGTAGGTGGAGCAATAGGTGTGCTAATGAAATCATTGTTGTTGGTGTTCTCAGGAGTAGTCATTTTCACAAGACTAAAAACAGGAATAAAACTACAGCTAGAATAAGAACTAATTTTTTTGTGTTTTTGATAAAGAGAAGCAAACAAGACAAAATAAAATAAACTAAGCAAAACAAAAACAAAGAAAAGAGATTGGAAGTGAGAGACTCCCCTTGCAGAAATTATCTTCCTCCCTGTCAACGACGCCAGAAAAATAGCGTGATGGTACAGGTGTTGCACTCGTTGGGAGATTCCAAGAGGAAGGTATGTTGAGCACAACAGCAGTTTTCCCTCAGTAAGAAACCAAGGTTTAATCGACCAGTAGGAGGAAGGAGTAACTTCAGAAGGTTGAAGCAGCTGAGATGGCAGGGCGCACGACCGGTTCAGAAACAACATGGAACCTACACAACACAATCAAATCACTTTGCCCCAACGAAGCAGTGAGGTTGTCAATTTCACCGGTTTTGCTGAACACAAAGAGGTTAAACGTATGGTGTGGAAAACAGTATGAAAGCAGTAGCAGTAGTATGAAAGAAGTATGAGAGCATTAGGTGTTTTATCAGTATGAGGAAAAAGGACAGGGTTCCACAGTTCACTAGTGGTGTCTCTTCGTGAAAGATAAATAACATTTGGGGTGAACAAAATACAGCTGGGCAATAGACAGAAATGAAGGCTGCACCGTAGTGCATATGCAAGACATAAAGATTACTATGTGATTCATGCGGGCATTACAACAAAATACATAGACCGTTATCCAACTACATCTATGACTAATAGTCCACCCTCCGAATATCATCCGAACAAACGTTGGGTATTAAGTTGCAAGTAACAGATTATCGCTGTAACAAAAGTGTGTAATGTAAACCATGTAAAATAGGTACACACCGTTGTTTTCTCCCTAATGGCAACAACACATCCTCCACCCGTCACATTTCTATCACTCAAGCACAGATGCAAAGGAGGCATGAACCCACTATCGAGCATAAATACTCCCTCTTGCAATTACTAGCATCTACTTGGCCAAGGCATCTAGTAATAAAGGAGAGCATGCAAGATCATAAATAACATATGCATGAAGATAACATGATAGATTTATAATCAGAAGACATAGAAGTCACCATTCATCAGATCGCAACAAACACAACATGTAGCATTACATAAAGATGATATTGATCATGATAGGCAGCTCATAATATCTAAACATGAGGTACAAAGTAGAGAGAACAACCATCTAGCTACTGATATGGACCCATAGGCCAAGGATGAACTACTCACGCATCAGTTCGGAGGAGGCATGGTGGTGTAGACCCTTGAGGTGATAATTTCCCCCTCCGACAGGGTGCCGGGGAGAGCTCCAGAACCCTCCCGATCTCGGGATGACGGTGACGGCAGCCTCGGGTGTTTCTCAGGATAAAGTGGGATCCTTCTAAGGTTTATGTCTCGGGGGGCTAATAGGCGAAAGGGCAGAGGCGGTGGAGGCCTGGGGGCCCCACACCACCCCCCGGCGCGGCCAAGGGGGGGCGCCGTCCTATGGTGTGGGACCCCTGAGGCCCCCCTCCGGGTCTCTTCGGGACTCGGTGGAACCTTCGGGAATTCTATGACTTCCGGGCTTCGAAGTTTCTAATTCCGAGAATATTACCAGAACAACTTTTCTGAAACTAAAAACAGCAGAAAACATGGAACTGACTCTGTGGCATCTTGTCAATAGTTTAGTCCGTAAAATCGATAAAAATGACATAAAGTGTATAGCAAACATTTGGGAAACCATAAGAAAACAACATGGAACATCAGAAATTAAGGATATGTTTATGAAGTATCAGCTTTCTGTTTAGAGCTAACAAATTATGTGTTCCCGACTGTTCTTTGGATTTTCTATTGTTGCAGGAATCTCATAGTGGAGGATTGATGGGACACTTTGGACGTGAGAAAACAGTATTAATGTTTGCGGATAACTTTTATTGAGCACATATGAGGGGAGATGTCTATAGATTTGTGCAGCGTTGCATCACTTGCAACAAAGCAAAGTCAAAATTAAAGCCTCATGGGTTGTATACCCCTCTTCCTGCACCTACTACACCATGGGAGGATATTAGTATGGACTTTGTGCTAGGATTACCCAAAACTAAGAGGGGACATGATTAAATATTCGTGGTAGTGGACAGATTTTCCAAGATGTCACACTTTATTACATGTCACAAAAGCGATAATGCGTCGCATATTGCTAATCTATTTTTTAGGGACATAGTGATATTACATGGAGTACCCAAGACTATTTTTTCTGATCGTGATGTGAAGTTCATGAGCTAATTATGGTTGACACTTTGGGGGAAGCTCGGGGGAAGACTTGTGTTTTCAACTACTTGTCACCCCCAAACTGGTGTACAAACGGAGGTGGTAAATCGCACATTATCAGAATTGTTGCAAACCATGATCAAGAAGAATATACGGGAGTGGGAGGAGTGTTTGCCTCATGTTGAGTTCCCTTATAAGAGGGGTGTACACTCCACTACCCAGCTATGCCAATTTGAGGTGCTGTATGGTTTCAAACCCATTACTCTACTAGATTTGTTGCCGCTTCCTATACATGAGAGAGTTAACATGGCGGCCTCAAAGTGTGCTGATTTTGTAAAGAAGATACATGAGAAGACCAAGATGGCTATAGAGAAGAAGGGACAACATGTGGCTGAACGCATGAACAAGAAAATCAAAGAGATAATATTTCGGGCTGGTGACATGGTTTGAGTGCATTTTCGCAAGGATAGATTCCCAACATTACGCAAGTCCAAGTTGATGCCACGAGGTGCTGGTCCCTATAAATTTCTTCGCCGAATCAATAATAATGCATACATGATAGATCTTCCAGTTGAGAAGTTTTGTGTTAGTAATTCCTTCAATGTTGCTGATTTGACACCATATTATGGAGATGAACTTGATGCGTCGAGGTCGACACCTTTTCAAGGGGGGAGGATGATGAGGACATCCCTAGATCCTCACCAATAAACACACATGATGATGTTGCTGCTTAAGATAATACCAATAGAGTGAGACTTGGACCTATGACTAGATCAAGAACCAAGTTATTAGAACAACAGGTGAACTCACTCTTAATAGAATATGATGTTTGTGATAATAATAATTTTATACTACCTAAGTCTATGCATTTATGTACGATCAGGGTTGTTGATAACACAAACGTTAATGGAGGAGAGCATTAAGAGGAGATGGAAAACATCAAGTACAAGCTGGAAAACATCAAGTACATGCCGGAAAACAAGAAGGAGAAGCTGAAAAACAGAAGCCACAAGCTGGAAAACAAGGTGGAGCTGCTGAAAAAGAAAAGGAGAAATGCATGGAAAAAATAGAAGGTGGAGCACCAAACCATGTGGATGCGCCAGTAGAGTCCTAGTAGTTTAGAGAAACAAGGCTTGAGAGTCCTTATTTGGGCTGGACTCTCATTGAGTTCGGTTTGTATTTTTAAATTGGATTAGAGTCCAAGTAGAATACAATGAGGAGGAGGTGCGCCACATCCCTTTGGCCGCACCCCTACCCAATCATAAATAGCTGCCCCTTGCATCCATAATAGGTTAGACTACGTTTAAGAAAAATACCCATTAGCCTCTGGATTGTATCGCTTTGTAAGCTTTCATCTTGAAGTAAAGAACCCCTTGCAAATTCTGTGTGCTATCATCTATTCCATTGGGAATTAGAAGGTGCAAGACCACTTGTAGTCGTGGATTACTTGTGCAAGAGTGTGTAGCTGAGAATATCTATAGCGATTGAAAGTTGTTGCATTCTCAATCAGGTATCATCCAGGAGAGATCTCAGTGAATCACTAGTTATCAAATTATCTTGTGTTGCTCTTTGAGAAGATTAGGCCACCCCATATCAGAGCCCAACGCAAGACTTGGAACTTGTTGTATTCCCCCTAGTCTATAAAGGGAGGACCAAGCTCTATTAGGGAAGGACCTCACTAAGAACCAAGAAAACCATAGAATATAGCAAGGGAGGATCTCTATATGACCCCGAGCTAGTGAGAGACAGGAAGAGCGAGGAAGAGAGGTGACCAGCCAAGCTAGATTTTCTATTCTTCAATCTCTAGCCCTTTCGCTTGAAGAACCGTTTTGTTTCTATGGAACAACCATTGTACCCCATATCTACCATGATGAATACAAGCAAAGAAGGACATAGGGCAATTAGCCTCAGGCGGCTTGAACTTGGGTAAACCAAGTGCCTATTTCTACTAGTAGACAAACTCGAACTGCGAAGCCGATCGATCCCTCTTAGCGCCCTCCGCCAAATCTACAAAAGGGGGTTCCCAAACCTTTGGTGTTCGTGAATCTTGGAAAGGACATAATCTTCACTATCTCTAATAAACACGCGTGTACGTTATCTACTACTGGTATAGTCATCTTCATCTAGAACAGAGGTGAGAAGACATAATTTCGAGCATTTCCTTGTTTTTTTTATAATTTTTTACTAAAACCACATTATTCACAAAAGAGAATGGATAATTAAAATTTCACATCCACCAAACATTATGTCATTCATTGACATGTCTTTAGTATCCATAACGTCTTTTATGATTTGCTACATTACTAGATATATGACAAAAATCATAGCCTGATAGAGCCCCTTGTCCTTTTTACTCGATTGCACCAATGTTTACGTATTTGCACTCCTGATAAAATATATCTTTACAATGCACGTGTTTACAATGCAAGAACTTTATGGAACCTGTTGAGAACATTTTGTTAATTCTAGTTCTTCTTGGATAATGAGATCACGGCCTTATTCGCATCTTCCCGTTTGGTAATGTGCCCACCATTCTAAGGCTGGTGCCAATGGGGGCGATAGGAGGGGCGATATCGCCCCCGGCCGGGCGAGAGGCGGGCGATAGGGGGACGAGACGGTAGCGGCGGGCGATGGCCGCGTCGCCCGGCGAGAGGGGGCGATACCGCCCGGGTACCGCCCGCGTTGGCGGGGCGAGAGGGAGAGAGCGGGGCGAGAGGGAGGCGATAGCGGTGCTAGTGGAGGCGAGAGGGAGGCGAGAGTGGAGGAGAGAGAAGTGAGAGTGGCACTACAGCCCGTGCACTGGCACCGTGGGGCGAGAGTGTGGTGAGAGTGTGGTGAGAGTGAGAGTAAAACTGACGTGACGAGCCTATAACGGGGCGATGCATTGGCACCAGCCTAACAAGTCCACGAACAACAACCAATCCATGCATTTTAAATTGAAGATGCAATGGTGGTACGGACCAACATGTGTTTGAGCTCCGGTCTGTTGACCATATATTTTCATGTAGTATCTGATGAGGTGTTTAAACTGCATGCAAATTTATTTTTCATTGAACATAATTTTTGCGTAACGTTGCTATTGATGTTTCGTGTTTCTTTGTCTTTTCGTGTAAAATTATAATTTATATTTGCTTGCGAATTGGTTGTTCGATAGACGTATCTTTTGTGCAAAGATTGGTTTTTTCCTTGGGTGAATTTGTCCATGTATAGGGTAAGTTTTAGTTTTATTATGAATCTCAATACACCACAATCCCCTCCCATCCGCAAAAATCAGAGTAATAAGAGGGATTAGGATTATATGCGGAAACCAGGAAAAAAAGGGGATTGGTTGAAGAGGAGGGATTCACCAACGGCGCCCCCAAACGATCCGGCCCGAGCGAAAAAAATGTCTGGCACCCATAGGAGACTCGCCAAACTTGGGGGCCTGTTCTGGGGCGCCAAACATTGTCCGGGCAGCCCACCGTCAAACACGGTCTCGCTGTCATCCAAACATACATTTGTAACCATGACAATAATAGATCTTTAGGTTTGATTCATATAGCGACATGAAAATTCATACATATATATATAGATTAAAATTTCAAACACAAAGTCCGGGTTACAAATATATATGATCCTCCTGTTCTAGCATCACGGTGATCTTCTCCTCCTGGTCCAGCGGCTTGCCCTTCTTCTTTCGAACTGACATGGCGACAAGGGAGTTGGAGCACAGGGCAAAGGTACGATAAAAAAATCTATAGTGGCCGCGGTTAAAAAGAGCCCCTTGGGGCTTCGTTGCTCTTATCTTGACGGGACTCGACGCGCGCTTTCCCAATGTGTGCAGGAGACCGAGAAGACACCCTCGGCCGCCACTATACCCACTACCTCACAACCCCCACTTCCCCACGCATACAGGTGCTATAAATCACCTCCTGGCCGAGAGGGTTCATCTTCGTCCCCGCCGCTTCTTCCAAATCCCCTCGCGACATTTTTATCTTTTCCCCATGGCGAGAGCTCCAAGAGATGTCGGACATGGTTGGCGCGGTGGCCGTCATACACGGGGCACACGTGGTGGGCGTGTGGGTTGTGGCGGCTGCGGCAGCAAGGTGGTGACGAGGGAGTTGATGTGCTCGAGTTCTTTGTGCGATTTTACGATCCATTGGGTTGGCGGCTAAGACTGCTGAAGAAAATATCGGAGTAGCTCGCAAGCCATAAGCTCCGCTTCTTCTTGCCCCGTTGAGACGGTCGTGCACAGGGAGGGCGTAGCGCTGTTCCGCGCGAACGGGTTGTCGCATTTCACCTTTATGCACCAGCTGGAGCAGGGTTGCCTTCTCACATTCAGGTACGCAGGCAAAGACTTCCTAGCCCTAAAGATGTACGAGGTCCCCATGCTCCATCGGTCATGCTGCCTGGACAATGTGTCGAGCACCGACAAGGGCAACGATGAGAAGGAGTGGCAAGGATTAGCTGCAGCGCCGAAATTTGAAATTTCGCTCAAATTTTAGTATATCTCCAAAATTTGAATTAAATTGCAAAAGTTTCTTAGATTTTGTGTCTTTATTTTTTCTTTGGGGAGCGTCACGGTTGACAGCTCCTGTCCTGACCGACACACGTCTGTTCCAAAGAAGATATTCCCTCCGGGAGGGAGTATAATTGGAGGTGGCGTACATTGTTTTATAAGTGAGAAGTGTGGCAGTGTATAGCCATTACAGACCCTTTCCCCTCTCCCCTCCAGATACAGTAGTTTGAGAGTTGACCTTCGCAGATCGGCGCCCCCACCTCTATTTCTTCTCCGGCGGCTCTGCTGCTTGGCGAGGCTGGCTACCCTTGGATGTAGTAGCTGTAGGTTTAGTTGTTGGCTTAGCCTCCGTGGCGACTTTGAGTAGATCACAGAGCTCATCGGCCGATTTTGGTGCGTGCCTACTCGGATCCTCGTTGCCACCCAGCTCCGGTGGCGGGAGCTGCGGCCTGGGATGGAATCAACATAGGAGATCTCGGCGAATCAGGCCGTCCTCCCCCTTCTGACTTTGTCTGCTCTGCAGTGGTGTGAGGCAAATGCTGGTGTTGTAGCTTTTTCGTTGCGCTTCCATGGAGGAAGCTCGTAGCGGGCTTCTCGATGCCGACTCCGTTCAATAAGCACCGCATATACCTTCTCTGGTTCTACAGTGGTGCGGCTGTGCTTCTCTCTGTGTCCTGTCGTGGCGACGAGGGAAGGAGAGGCTTATTGTGACGAGCGGTGGTACTGGAGAAGGTCGGGAAAATAAAGGTACTGCATTTGTTCGGAGAAGCATCTCGGGCCTCTTGTGTGCCGTGGTGTCGGGCTTTTTGCAACCTCCATTGGAGGCCCTTGGGTGGACTCGCGACGGCGCGTACTCCCGCCTTGCATCAAGTGGCGGGTAGAGGCCACGTTCTCAGCGGCGACGACAGCTCCGGTGATGGCGGAGGATCCGATGGCGTTTCCTCCTTTATATCTGGGCCTGTTCTGCAAACGGTAAGGACTGTTTTTAATACTAGTACATGTGTACGTGCAACGCACGTCTAGTATAATGTTGGTTTTGTGAACTTCACGTGGACACGGATAGGATTCTATGTTGCTAATGTATTTGATCTTCAAAATTTTAATCGGAGTTTATCTCAAGATTTTTAACTCCGCTATAACATTCACACTTTGATGTATATATGTTCCCAAAAAATCATTGCCAATCTTATGTACATGTGAGCGGGGAAAAGAGTTAAGCCGGAACATACAAAAAGCATTTTTTACATAATATTTTCTTAAATAAAATGATATAAAAAAACCCTATCATCGGAGCTAAGCATCCCCTTCTCAGCAGCAACCTACAATAGTGAAGGTTCAATCAAAATTAATACATAATAGTACAACTGGGTTATCTATAACCTCCCTTCAGTTCATGCATGCAGGCAACAAATATTGAGAGGTATCTATAACTTCCATTGAGTAGATTAACTACCTTTGATTTGGAATCTCCACAGAGCACCCGAATCTTGCAACCACTTAGCGAACAGATTAAAAGAGAAAGAAAAGTCTCAACTGGAATAATAACATAAGAGACAATACAATAATAAATTTATAAAATGGCAAAGCATCAAGTGGAAGAAATTAATAATTTGGAGAGCAGTGATGTTGACAAGTCCATTTTTTGCTCTTTTTTTAGAACCTCCATCCCAAATATGTCAGGCATTTCGTTGAAACGCAACTTCCAAATGAAATTATCATGCATTAACTCCTCGGCACTATTGTTGTGGCCTTGGGTCTTCAAGTTCGTTTGTGTTATCCTTAGCTTCAAACAAATTATCATATATGATCAAACAGTCTAATATACTCCCTCCATTACAAAATCTATGATTTCTATTTGTGTAAATATATATGTATGTATAAACTAAAACATGTCCACATATATCCATATTTAGACAAATGGAGTATAATGTATTTTGGAACGGAGGGAGCAGAAAATTACAGTACGAAACAAGGGACTTGAGTAGCAGAGTAGTGGCAAGCATCACATCACCACCAGGATAGTCATCCAATTACTTCATCCCATCATGAATGTTCAATGAGAAAAGGGAACTTATGGATAGCAATATGCCTCTACTTGAAATCAATTCCATTTGACAGCCTTCAAACATTGCCATTGCAAAACATCAAAATACTAAAATTTAGAGCAGTGTAAATTAGCGGACTCTGATGTGGAAAACTTGAAATATTCTCTGTTTTACACGGCCCTTGGAAACTACATGTTTCACAATACATATCGTTTTCAGAAACAGAGTCTTTTTGGCTTGCCATATAGGGTTTGAGATATGGAAATTGAAGTATTCTAAGCACATGTTTGGCAAAAAGATAAGCAGAGAATTAACCTTTTAGGGAATATTATAAATAGCTAAAAAAAAACTCTTCTACATGATGCAGGCCCATGCCCACACGACAATATCCAATTGAGCAGTCACCTATGATCTCCCATGAATATTGTAGCTTCAGCAATGCCTTACAGTCTAGTAGACCATCGCGTTCCTCAAGAAACAAAATTCCAAAGACACACGGAAAACACTCACCGGGTGCTTGCAAATTAGAATCAGACGGGACCGGCTGGCGAGTAGACACACTGGGGTGATGTGCGAGCGTCGGCCGGCCCGAGGGCAGCCGAGTGGACTCAATTGGAATCTGGCAGCGTCACGACCTTATAAGCTAGCTAGCCTTGCTCCGGCGCCACGGTCGCCGTCTTGACTCACCACAAGCGAGACGAAGGACCGACTCCGTAGTGTATTCAGGCGCGCTGGACGAAGACCCCCACCACCACAGGATTATTTGGGGCTGGGGCACGCATGTTGGGCCACACCCACCTCCGCGACGTCGGCAGGGCAGGACGCCTCCGGAGGATTTTGGGCTGGCACGCACTCTCAGCCTTCCGGCCGGCAACATGCGCCGGGTCTTCACCCGTGCCGTCACAGGATTATTCGGGGTTGGAGCACGCGTGCTAGGACGCGTCCAACTCCACGACATCGGTAGGGAGAGCCATTGCGGGACGATTTGGGGTTGACGCGCACACTCCGCAGCTTCCCGGCCGGCAACGGGAAAGAGGATTGGGGAAGGGTGGCGGAGCAGGACGGTTAGTGGGGAAGGATGCATGCGTGCGGAAAGATGCGACGGCGCGTCGGGGTACGATGTGGCGTCAGGGGTCTGCGCCGGCTATGAGCATGAGCACAGGTCGGCGGCGAGGCGTCGAGCGCTTGAGGCCAGGGAGGAAAAAAAAACACAACAAGCGAACCGGTACGGTGGTGTGCTCAACATTGGGATGATCTTGGTTGTCGATCCGAGCAATTGAACGCGTGTGATTTAATGTATCCCAGCATGTTTGCTCTTTTATAAGTAGTTTAGATTCTTTAGTTTTGAAGGTCCTTCTTATAACTTGTATCGGCGGACTGATTTATAAAAGCAGCACCTAGGCCCTTCCAGGCCTTTCCCTGTTAAAAAAAATGTGGCAGTTGCATCATGCTGCCGAAGTGCCGGAGCTGCCGGCACGTCACCAGTCAGTTGACTCCCTTCTAGAAGTTGCACGAGTCATTTTACTTCATCACTTACACGGCTACGCATGCATAATACACGCCGTCCTTATCCCCTCATAAATAAATAAATAACAGAGCGAGTGCTGGCTGGCTCTCCATGACTGCGCAAGTGCGCATCACCTGTTTCTCCTCATCCACGCGCCGCGGATGGCATTTTCGGTTCGCGGCGTTATCGATGAGGACGAGACAGTGGACATCAACCTGTTTTCCGTTAGCCAGCATGGGCGGGTGGTTCGCTTCCTAACATCACCAAGCGACTCCTGCGGGACCGGAGGACGTCGAGCGTAAGTTCAATACAACATACGTGGATGCGGTGGGCGCCAAGACCGGCCGCGTAGCCACCGTAGCGGAGAAGAGCAGTGGCGCGGTGGGCGCGTACGGTGGTCCACGGCACGGTCCGAACCGTTCAGAACGCTCAGTTTGGGCAGGGACGCAGGGCGGCATCGGGTTGGAATGGTTCATATGTGTGGCAGGGGCTCGTTGTTGCCTAGTTTGGATTAGAACAACGCCGCTTCACGATTTGGAGACGAAAAATACCCCTTCTTAGGCGAGAATGGCAAAAAAACACGTAGTGTCGCTTCTGCAATCAGGATGATTCAATCCAGCATGTTTTTTTTAAGGTCATTTTGTTTCGGCCATGCAGCGTACAGTTGAGGTGACGTGCTGGGATAAGGCTGAGGAGGAAAGTCTTTGTGTCGCCCTCTAGCCGCCGCATTTTTAGATCACTTCTGTCCTACCCGCCCATCACCGCCACCGGAGGGGCACCGGCAAAGCCCCGCGCAGCCCTGGAAAGGTGGCGACGGGAAGTCCCATGTGCATCCTGACCCCCTCTCAGTGTCCGGTGCGGGGAGCTCCTGATGGCGGCACGTCATGGCGACGGGACTGCGGCTGAGTATGGTGGAGGCGGGCTGAGGCGGAAGACCGACACCAGAGCTTGGGTCGGTAGGGGGCACGGTCGAGCTGGGTCGGGGGAGGGCCGAGCCTACAGGGGTTAGAGCCAATGGCGGTTTTGACACGGCAGCAGGTGTGGCATCCCTCACAGCCTTCTCCGGCACCCAGTATGTGAGGAAGCCGGGACGGCGGACCCGGACGAGTGGCAGCTTCGTAGGAGTGGCATGGTGGTTGCAGCGTGAGGTGTGGCGACCACCATGGCTAGCTGTGGAGGTTGGGGTCGACGTGAAGGCAGCCTCCCATCTTTTGGCTCCTAGAGTTTTGTGGGCGGATAGACCTTCAGGCGACAGTCTTGCACGGACTCCGGTCGGTGCTGATGACTTGGGAGCAGTCGGACACCATTCTCCTTCTTGTTTGCGTTGTTGTGGTGTCTCGACATCCGGCCTGACACGAGCGGTCCGATGATGAAAGCCTAAGCTCAGTCGGGAGCGATGAAGGACGCTTCACTACCGTATTGCAGGTATCATATTTGTGTTATTGGCTCATGGTACAGCAGTTTCGCGGCAGATGGGTAGGATGGCTCCATGGTCGGGGAGGTGGATGCCAAAGCGGCGACCTTGGACGGTGGTGGTCTGCTGAGGCGGCGGCCTCCGGGTCCGATGTAGCGGCGGTCCTATGGGGCAGGGTCATGGTCTAGAGCGGGATGGGTGGCGTTCCTAGTGCTGTACGGGCAATGTGTGGTTCATCGTAGTTGCTATGATGGAGCGGCGGCCCCGCATTTGGGGCGATGTTCGTGATATGGGGGTGGTCGCCTTGGAAGCCGGGTTACACGACGTTATGGCTTTTGTGCAGCTTTGGTGCCAAGTGGTGTGAGTCAGGGTGGTAGCCCCAGCGCCGATTATGTATGTTTGTGGCGCTTGGTGGACTGGTATCGTACAGACGACGGGTCCCCTCGCTTGTGCGGTTTTTGTCCTTCTTTCTTTATAAACATGGAAGTTACGGAAACTAAGTTTTGGTCATGCCTAAGCCTAGGCTATTGTTTAGGAGCACGAGAAATTATTACAAGGACACTATGAATGTGTACACTCCACATAGGAGGCATCATCATACAAAGAGTCCTAATACGTATTTCTAGCACATGACTAGCACATAGAGACCAAGTAGATAGAAGAGACTGAACATTTTATTGCAAGCATCACCAGGAAGCATATATTACAAGGTTTAGATAGCACATAGCAAGAGAACTTTGAAGAAAGCAAAAGAAACTATTCAAGATTTCTGATGCTAAATCTAGAACATCTACAAGACACCATTCACCTGCATTGTTGACTAAAGGGATGAATGAATCCTCTCAGTGGACATCACATAAAAAGGGAAAGGCCATCCTTATCTTTATTAGATCATTTGAAGCAACCTACGACAGCAAGACAAGATTACACCAAGAAAATTCAGTTGCAGCACTAATAGAGAAATTAGTAAACACTAAGTCCTAAACTAGGATTTTACTACAGCAAGGATACCTAGATCACTACAGAGGCCAAGATATGCATCTAGAATATCTAGTAATTCAGTTATAGTGCTAAGAATGCTTGAAGGTTTAAAAAAATTGTGTTTAGAAACCCTAGCTTTAGAGCAAGCAGATGCAGAGAGAGAGAGATGACAAAGAGGAGGAAACACCAAAGAGCTCGTTGACAATGACAATGATGTAGTGATAAGTTGGAGCAATGCAGCACCGTGGCCATCTGAGGACATGGAGGCATCCACCACGGCAGGAGCGACGAATCAGAGCCAGAGCCGGTACCACAACAACACAAGGAGACCCCAACAACGCCCCAAACACTAGAGAAATCCCGGAGAAGACCCCAACATGGCGGTTCCATCAATCATGATCACCACCAAATCCCTAGGTTGGAAAGCATGGATGCGCGAGCTCGCTCTCGAGGAAGAAACGCACATCGAGTTGGAGAGGAAGAGAGAGGATAATGAGACGATTTGATTTTCTATCGCGAGACCGAAAGGAGATTGGGGTCGAGCGACTGAGAGATGGGAGATGAGAGAGTAAAACCGACTAGTGGGGTCGGGTCCTTGGACCCGTGTCTATCACTTAAGTAGCTTGACCCATAGTCGGAGGGGCAAAAAGGTAATTTCACAAATTAAATTTAATTAAAAAACATCCAAACTACTATGATTTGTTCAGAGAGTTTGGAATACCCCAAAATCATGTAAAAATATTCCACACACTCCTAAAATTATTAGGAATTTGATTCTAAATTTTATTTGATTTTTGAAAACCTTTCTTTAGTGAAAATTAATATGGGGTGGCTAGATCTTCTCAATAAGCAACTTGAGTACTCTGGATAGATAACTAGTGCCTCACTGAAAAAACTCTCATGTATGAACACCAATGCCAATGCAACAACTCTCAATCCCTATGAATATTCTCGACTACACACTCTTGCACAATGTAGCCACTGACTACGAAGTGGTCCTGTATCGTCTTATTCTCAATAGAACAACAGATGTTACGCAATTTTGAGGGGTAACAGTACTTCAAGATGATTGCTTACAAGCAAGTTCAATCTAGAGCTTTTAGGGTTTATTTTTAACATAGTCCAAACTGTCCAACTCGCAATACCTAGATATTTATGAGTGGAGGGGTGCGGCCAAGGGGTATGGCGCACCATCCTAACATATCTCGGGTTGGACTCTAATCCAAATAGAAAACATGATACAAACTGAACCATCATCATTTCAGGCATGTAAGGATACTCAGGTCCTAGTCTTATGGAGACTAGGACTCTCTCTATGGTGCAGGAACATGGTGTTGGGCGCCACTTGTAACGGCCGGGGTTTTCCCTAAATAGAAATTGCTTGTTTTTTTCTTTTTCGCATCATGCATTGCACTGCATTTCATTTGAGTGCATCTAATTTTATTCACAAATTTGTAATCACATTTTTTACTAAAATTTTCTATTTTCTTGTTTGAGCTCTTCTATTATTTCCTAAATCTATTCTTTTTGTTTTCTGAAAATAATAAAAACAAAAAGACACACACACACACAAAATCTTTTGGAGGGAGGCGGCCATCCGGCCAAGCCTAAAACCGTCAAGCTTTCAGCCCACCTCCTCCTCTTCTTCGTGCGGAAAGTCGGGAGGAGAGGGTGACCCTCCTTTGTCGCTTTCAGCCTCCACCCCAAAACCACCACCAAACCATGGTCCCCTCCACCCTCCTCCTTATCTACCCGAGGTAGAGAGCCCAGGAACCCAAGCCCCACACCCATCTTCCTTCCCACTGCTAGTTCTCTTCCTCTCTAACCTTTTATATTTTCTCCTCCCAAAACCATCGAAGCACTCGACCACCACCTCGTCGACGAGCGGCTGCTCCGGTCGTTCCCAAGTACAACCGAGCATGGGTGTTGCATCGCCTCGTCGTTCTTCGTCGATTTCAACCCGGAGCTGGACCTGGACTACACAGGATTGCCACGCCTTCCATGCCAAGGTCGCTGTCCGTCCGTGTGGAGCTCTGTCGGGACGTCGTCATCTTCGTCTTCAATCAGTCCACATCCTCATTGCCTAACCGCACCCTCTGCCATCGACCTCCTCGACGTGAGCCTCGCCTTCGGGAAAACTTCCTCTTCCCCTCGTGCTCTGTGCGTGCTCGTCGTCGAACATGCTAGGCATCCATGGCTGCCTCCTAGCTCCTGTACGTGCACACCCCGCAGCACCCGCACCACACCTTGCTATTCTTGCACTGATCGCTCACTCGCACCGGCGCACATGACCGGAACGAACTCGCATCCAAGAGCATCTCCGCACCCTGATAGCACCGCGCGCCACCCGAACACGGTCGTCACTTGCCAATTTCCGTCCGCCATTTCTGATCTGAATTCTGACGGTGTCGACTTTCAGTTTTGTCAGTTTTGGGGCGTCGAAAACACTTGATCCTTTATATGCACCCTATTCAATCACCAGCCGAACAGCAGCCCAGTGTCTATGTTCCTTGGATCTCACCGAGAGATAACGGGTATGAATCCCTCATGAGGCATTTCCTCCGCCTTTTTTTGAGTTTGCACCGCGCGGGATCCGGCCCCACCTGTCGATGACTCTGGTCGCCGTCTCTCCTCGTCAGCGTTGCGTGGCGCCTGGGCCCGCTCGTCAGCCTCCCGGCTAGCTGTCGTCCCGGTGAAAGAAGACCCAGATCTCGATCTGGTTCTGGGATCTTGCATCGAGGCCCCTGTTCTTTCCTGGTTTGAACCAGAGCCCTCCCTTCTTTGGTTTTCATCACGATCTAGTCCCAATTCTTATAGAAAACACCCCTAACTTCAAATGCTTATAACTCTTATTCTTCCAAATAACACAAACTTTATGTCTATTTTTATAAAAAAAATGCATAGAATATTAATGTTGAATCCATGCTCATGTTCTCATCTTTTATCTTGATCATTAGTTGCATTATGCATGTTCCATTAAATAACTCTCTATGGAATGCAATGAGGGTATCAATTAAATATTACACCGTTCCATTTAGTTTCGCTTAGCTCACCCAATTTATCGTTTGATCATGTTAATCAACATTTAATTTTATGGTTAGATAAATAACTTGAACCCATAAATAAATTGCTCGGACTCTGGTTTCGCTTAAATTGATTAGTTGCATCTCCCTTTGCATCCCGCATGTAATGCATCCATATCTTTATCATGCTGGATCTTTTATCGTAGTAGTAAGTGTTGCATCTCGTTGTTTCTTGTAGTGATTTTCTTCTTAATGGATAGGACGTTGAGATGATATGATGTAACATCCCTGATTTTTGGAAAACTCAAAAATCACAAAAAAGTTGAGACTTTTTGTTTTCTACTAATGCAAGCCATCAAAAACCAAATAAAATTCAACACAAAGGTTACTTTAATTGTTTTCCCAATGCTACTGGAATTTTATAATCCATTATGCCTTTGTTTTCCATAATCCCTAAGCCTCTTTCAACTAAGTCTTCATAATTCAAAGTGATAGCTTCTCCTTAGCAAACCCTATTCTATAAAATGTTTCCAACTCAAATACTACATTGAAAATATTTTCATGACATTCAAAACTTGAGACTTACAAACCCCAATGATATGTTCACCATCATTATTTTGTTTTATGAATTTGAAAATAATCATATGACTACAAAATAATTTATCCAACTTTAAAGAGTGATAAATGGTTTTCTTAACAACATGTTTTCCAAATGGTTGGTTTCAACTTCTATCTAATAATAATATTCCATATTCCAACTAATTGGTTACTGAAAATATATTCAAAGACAAAAATCAACCATATCACTTTTCAACTAATGATCCAGTACCACAATAGTTTTCACAGTTTTCCTTTTGGAGAAAAGGACTTACAAGAAACATGTTTTCAAATAGTTAAGTATCAAATTTCTATCTCCCTAGTTATTCACTTTAATTATTTTCTGTTTTAAAAATGGCATAAGTTGCTATTAGGGTTACCCCTATTTATAAAATATAAAATTATGAAAATAAGTTGTAATGACTTTCAAAAATAAGTTTCAACTTATAGAATGTCACTGTTTTCTATTTTGGAAATAACATTAAATCTCTATTAAGGAATTATTTCAAAATTCAAAATTCAAAAATAAAAATGTGTTGGAAAGTTTACAAAAATGTTTCTGTTTAAAAGGTATTGATATTTCAATATTTTAGAAATTTATTTCGTATCATTTGGATAATTAAAACAGAAGTTATTAAAGATTTGTTTAAACAAGAAAAAGAAAAAGAAAATACCTGATGACGTCAGCGATAACGTCAACATCATCTTCTTCCTCAGAAGGTTCCACGGCAATGACGGCCGGGATTTCTGCCGCTCGATTCCGGGCCATTAAGGTTGTGTTTCCTTCCCCTCTCTGCACCTATAAAGAGCCCCCGAGCTCCTCCTCCTTTTGCCCCTCCCCATTTGCCATTTCATGTCCCGAGTCTGATGATTTTCCTCGCCGGAGTTCATCGTTTCCACCACCGCGACTTGCAATTCCGGCAAAGCCAGAAGGTCACTGCCGCCCTCGTTTGGCCCCCTCTCATTCTCTCATTTCCATGCACCTCTGTGACCACTTGCGTGGAATTTTTGTGCAGCCATTTCATTGCGTCGTTCTCGCTGGAGTTGCTCGTCTCGGGTCTGCACCGCGCCTCCACGGGAGGCCAGTCCGACCAACACCAAGGACTCCATCGAGTTCCCCGCGTCGAGCCGCACCCCTGCGTCACCTTCTCGAGCCGAGGAGGCCACCGGAACGCCATCTCGGTGAATACCCTGAGCAGTACGCTGCCGCGCAGCCATTTCCGGCAAGGAGCCGGCAGTAAGCCCCCTCTCTCTCCCTTTCTTTTATTTCTGTCCCTTAGATCTAGATCCAACGACCACGTTTAGATCCACCTATCCAACAGGTACGGGCCAATCAGATCTCGCCATCTCAGCGCCCAGTCAGCAGAGCGTTATGTTTCTATTTGTCGCTTAGCGCAGCATGTAGGTTGGTAGTTATCTGTCACCCAGCGCAACGCATAGCAAACATTTTCTGTTTTCCCAAATAGAAGGTAATTGGTCATTTTTCAGAAAAGCCCCTGCATCTTAGATCTGTCATAACTTTTGATCTATAAACCCCAAATGTTTTAGAAATTGTTTCTATCCTTTTCACCTTGTTGTGGTGGTTAATTGAGAGATAAGCCCAAGTCCTTAGTTTGTGTCAATCACATATAATAACAAGTAGTGAACCTTAGTTTTCTATCTACTTCTCCACTCCCCCTTTCATGCTTCAAGAAATCATCAAGTTAGCTAAATGGAGATCAAGACTCAAGCACTAGAAGAAAACTTCATTTTAACCTTGGTGGCAACATGAAGAGCTACAAGGAAGATCAATGAAGAAACTTTGAAGAAAAGACTTGGACTCCACAATTAGAAGCAACCCAAGAAAGTGCAAATTCATGAAGAGAATCAAGGAGAAGACATCTTCCTCTCTCTTTCTATCCTTTCTATTTCTTCTTTTCATTTTGACTTAGTGGTAGTTGTGCCCATCCCACCTTGGACTAACTAGTGAGAAGGCCATGAAGGACTTATGAAGACCAAGAGAAGAATCCATCCAAGGAATAAGTCTAAAATAGAAGCATGAAGATGATATTCAAGATGACAAGCATGTGAAGACTAGGAGCAATCCATACAAGCTCAAGAGTTAGCAAGTTGTTTTGTCCAACCTTTGACCCAATTGGAAAACCCAAGACCTCATCATAGATTTCTTTTGCTTTGTTGTCTTGATTTGATTCTAGACCTACCTTAACCAAAGTGGAAATACTAACTTAGATCACCCCAAATGTTTTGATGCAAAAAACTAAGTGTTACACTCTATTATGTGTTACTTTAGTTGAAATAGTTATATCACCTTGGTGAACTCTTAGAACTTCCTCGACAAGTATGGATATAGTAAAGTTTGATGACATCAAACTCAACCTAGTCCATCCCAAGTAAACCCTTGGAACTTCCACAACAAGTATGGAACCAAGAGAGAATGAACCTTCCAACTCAAATCTTGACCTTGTCCTAGCCAACTTGGTTCAACCCCTTGGGTATGTTAATTACTCTGTTTGTTTTCTCCACTTATGTGTTTGATTTCTAGAATGCTTGTTTATTTTTTGTTTGTGTTTTCAATGTATAGATTGTACGGAGAGCAACAATCTTTTGTGAAGAGAGTGTGATATCTTCACCAACTTCATCAAGGCAAGTAACACACCATCAACTACCTATTATTTTCCTATGCATTACTAGTGTTTTGAGTAGTATGCATGATAGGTGATTTTCTCTAAGTACTATGCTATGCTATATCCTAGTAGTGTGTAGCCATCCTTATACCTTGTTATTTTGAAGCCTTGGCACTTAGTAGATGATATGCAATGTTACAATTTGTTTTTTTACTTGATGTTGTGGAAAATTATAAGTAACAACTTCAATGAACCACCTGGATGGAATTGGTTGCATGGTTGATGAGATTTGAGTGTCTCCTCAGGGGTAATACCTGAGGTGTTCGACGAATGCCACCAAGGAACAAAGTGATTATGATGTTCCCCAAGTTTAGATTGCATCCAGTGCAGCCTTTAGTCATATGGGCTCTGTCTTGATCAACAAAGTGGAATGAACTCACCAGGCTTACAAGCAGATGTAGCATTATTATAGGTGGAACAGGTAAGCCAAACGATGGTGGAATTTCTTCTAAAAGATCTCATCTCGATCTTCTCCTTTCCTTAATGCACTCAGAGTGTATAGCATGTTTGGGATGATTTGAGTCTGAAGGTGAAAGTGCACAAACTCTGTAGAGTCAACAAACTAAGATCTTAGAAGTGTCCCGGTTATGGACAACATCGAGCAATGAGTCTTTAGCATAAAACCACCACTTTAGTGACCAAATTTTGAAAAACCACCACTTTACGTTTGAATTGCAAAAAACCACCAGTTTAGTACTAAGTTTTTTCAAATCGAGCCAAATCGAGATTAATCACACATTGACATTGTTACTGACAGCAGGGGCCCACGTATCGGAATGACGTGGCATCAAATAAGATTAAAAAAAATTAAAATATCCAAAAAAAATGACACACGCAGCAGCAGCTAGCTAGGCGTGGTACGGGCGCTCGCTCGAGCACGCACGCGCAGCAGCCGCAGCACGCTCGCTCGCGCACGCACGCGTAGCAGCAGCGCTACCTAACGGCGGCAGCTCGCACACGCACGTGTAGCACAGCTAGCCAGCGGCGGCAGCCGCAGCTCGCTGCAGCTGAAGCTCCTCCGCCTTCTTCGGTTTTTCCCCAACCCCGGTAATCTCCTCCTCCGCCCGGCCGTCCTCGCGCCATCCTATGGCCGATCTCGTCGCGGGGCCGTCTGGGAGCACCGGCTGTCCGTCCTCGCGTCCTCGCGCCGTCCGATGGCCGAGCTCTTCGCGGGCCGCCTAGGAGCACCGCCTCCGACCGGAACGCCGGCCGTCCGTCCTCGCGTCCTCGCGCCGTCCTATGGCGGAGCTCGTCGCGGGCCGCCTGGGAGCACCGCCTCCGACCGGAGCGCCGGCCGTCCGTCCTCGCGTCCTCGCGCGACACACACGGCACAACAGCTAGCTCGCGCGCGGCGGCGACGGCAGCTAGCTACCGCGCCCGCGCACGCGCACGAAAGGTAGCAGCTTAGCCATCACACGACAGAAGCTTAGTCCAGCTCCTCTGTATTTCTCATTTTTTTTTGTTTTTTATTAGACTAAAAGCGGTGGGGCCCAACTATCGGAAATTGTATCAATTCGTGGTCAATCTCGGTTTTGTTCGATTTGAAAAATGTTAGTACTAGAGTGGTGGTTTTTTGCAATTCAAACGTAAAGTGGTGGTTTTCCGATATTTTGGCTCTAAAGTGGTTGTTTTATGCTAAATCTTCTCGAGCAACTGGACAAGGATGTATGGAAGAATCAAATCACCATTTTCAATAAGTAAAATTTTGACCAAGTGAACAGTAGTTGTGGTGCTTGGATTTCAGTCTAATGATGCCACCCCCTTAAAAAGAAAAGTTTGTTTTACAAAAGTGATAGGAGAAATCTGACTTTATACAAACTTAGCCAAAACTCCACTCAGCCAAATAAGCATGTAGTGTTAGTATTGCCATTTATATCCACCATAGTGTTACTCGTCAATACATTAAATTGTATTGACCCCCTCGTGGCTGCATATTCCATCCTGCAGATGTTCTGAAGACGAGTGAGGATTTCGATAGGATCTCGAGTCTACCGCCAACACGTTTTGCCTGTGGCACATGAAGAAGATGGGCTCAATGTTATTCAATGTTTCCGCTGTAATACTTTTTTTTCTGCTAGTCTTGTAAGACTATGCAAGTTGTAATAATACTTTTGTAAATATTGGATCATACGATGTAATAGATTTTGATGCATTTGCATGATATTTCATATTGTACTGTGGTGCTAGCAATTGATTCAGGGACTAGCACAATAACAGAGATGTTCTTGCATTATTTAAATGTGGGAACACTACATGTGAGCAACGATAGCTTCTGCTTCCTCTACCAGCTGGAATAAAAGGAAAGCTTTACTCACTTCCTATCGATGTTTGAAAGATTCCTCATTTCGACCTACGCTTGCCGTTTTCTATTATGCTAGCCTTGTATTACTATTCTTTGTTACGATCCCATCCACATATTTATCTTGCAGCCACGATATAATATTCCCTCCACATTCTACTACCTTGTTGTTTGTTTATCTTGTTTGGCCTTCCAAGTTGTAGTGCATGCTTAGCTTTCTTGGCGAGTTTGGTTCTTGTCACCTGACTAGTATGATAGGTTGGTTCAACTTAATTAAAATGATCTTAATGCTTGGGGTAATAATAAATTTGAATTCGAGTTAAGGCACCGGCGGGAGGCCCCTAATGGTTTTTGGTCCCACTAGTGTCGACTTAGGAAAAGGTTATTTTCCTCTGATCCAAGAATGAGCACGCTAACCACATTGTGGGAGGTATGGGACTCCCCGCAACCTATTAGCCTTGCTGCACTCTTGTCCAGGATGCCAATGTAATTTGGGCTTTCCATTTGGGTACACACATCACCAATTCTTTAGGTATGATGGCAACAACATTGAGGATGATGATGGTATGTTACCGATGTGCGTACAATTATATAGGTTTTCGTGGTATGACCTGAATTGGACTATTCCGGCCAAGTTTGATTCGCTTTGCGGTTAGACGCAAACGACTGAGTCCGCTTTGAAGCATCGGCTGGACTCTCGATGCGGTTTCAACCTAGCTAGGTGTCCCCCTGGACTTGTTTGTGGTGACGTGGAGTGTTGTGCCCACATTTTCGCAACAGTTTGGTGTGTGTGGCTACAGTAGTGCATCCCTGCAGGGTTAAATCTTTTCGAAAAGGAGTATCGTCCGCGCTTATGTGACGATCTTGGAGAAAGTGCTAGCTAACAAGAGTTAGAAAACTTACACCTAATGATAGTTCTTAACCTGTGCAATAACGTGATTGCTGTTTCAACATGTGTGAGTTTTCCTCGAGGTTACCTTCTGGCATTGGTTGAGGGGGGTAAATCCTGGATGGTTATTGTTTTTGGCGAGTACTTGTAGTTGGTTTTGTCGTGCTCTCTCATCCCTTTCTAATAGACGGAATTTTTAGCGTGTCTCTATAAGTTGTTAGTTTTGCTTGCCGCTTCAACCACTAACCCCTTCTCCCGGAATTCAAAGCATTGATAGCTCGTGAAGTGTTTGGCATACTTGCTAGTACTTCATATCTTGCCAGTACATTACTGTACTGATTCCTTTGGTTCTGCATATTTCAAAATACAGTCAACAGGTATGGAGTCTGACAACGTTAGCATGGGAATCCCTCTAGCTTGGCCTGGGCAGGGATTGGAGGCCATCATTTATCTTTAGGACTCTTAGTCCAATTTGTATCTTATCCGTAGTCGGATACTATTTCATTTTCCTTGTTACTTGGATCTTTCTATTGTATAAGTTGTATTCTTGTATTGTTGGAGTCGTGTTGTATATGTATCTTCTGCTGTTGTTGCGGATTATTCGTGAACTGTTGTAATGATTACGAAAAGTTGACAACCCGGGATCGGTATTATGTGGATTCTAGCGGGAACTCTGAAATCCCCATAGTACCCAATCAAGGGGCGTCGCAAATGGTATCAGGGCATGGTTATGATTCCCAATGTTGTTTCAATATAGATGATTATCGAAGAAATGGATTCGCAAAGCCTTTAGGATAACCTCGCTAACGGTCGTGTATCTATAGTGTCAAGACTATTTTTCTAAACCCATTTTTATAAGATCTGAATAGGATTCTTTTTTACTCCTTACTTCTTGTTTCTCTTCCTTCTTATCTATCTGTCTTTGGAGTCTCCCTTCTTGTCTATCATTCAAAGTTTTTAGGATTCTACGTGGGTGGACATTTTCTGAGCATTTTAACCTAATAGCTTCACTCTTCAAACGATTCGGAAGACCATCGTCATCAATGTGAGCAAGTCTTCTTGTTAGCGGTGTGGACAGGAAAAATCTAAAACTATGAAGATTTGATGGTGACAATGATCTTCATCTTATCAGTTAACTCATTCAATTATTGTTGTGATTTCCTTATTTGTCTTGCTTGGCTTCCTTTTTCCTCTCAGAGCTACACCCTGTTTGATTCCGGTGTACCTTAAAGGATAGCCAATCCGCTTTGGAAAAGTAAGTGAGATGGATGAGATTTGGAGTAGTGGGAGAGCTTCTTGAACATGTGTTGTTTAGGCCCATGGAACCGCTGCGAAAACCGTATCATTGACTTTTCTTTTGTTTGTGGTTTCATCCTTCCAACTATGATGGGATGCTATCTGATCGTAACGTTTACCATTGATACCTTTATCCATGTCTTTCGGGTGTTACCTGACAATCCAAGACGACGACATCCTTCTATCAAAAAAAAATCAAGAGTGTGTTGTGTGATTCATTTATTCATGTTCGGAGTAAATGTATTGGGTGCGGGATGGAGTAGCTACCCTACCGTCCACTCTTATTTCTCTCTGGTGACACTGAATATGTGGATCAATGCGTGACTCTCACTCGTTCCTATGAAGTTAGAGGCAATTTTATCTTTTGAGATCTCTACTTCCATTTCCGTTTGTCTGAAGCCATCACCTCTTGTTAGTGGTGTCGTTAAGAAAAGATCCGCCCAACGCCAAGGAGGATCAACATGGAGCATAAATACTCGATAGAATAAGCACCTCTTATGTCTTACCGGTTTGGAGCCGATTGCGAGGGCGCACTCCCTTGTTAGTGGTGTTGTCTGTAATGGCCGGGGTTTTCCCCAAATAGAAATTGTTTGTTTTATTTTTTATTTTTAACATCATGCATTGCATTGTATTTCAGTTGAGTGCATCTAATTTAATTCACAAATTTTTAATCACAATTTTTACTAAAATTTTCTATTTTCCTGTTTGAGCTCTTCTATTATTTCCTAAATCTATTCTTTTGTTTTATGAAAAAAAGGACACAAAAAAATAGTTTGGAGGGAGGCGGCCATCCGGGCAAGCCCAAGCCCGTCAAGCTTTCAACCCACCTCCTCCTCTTCTTCGTACGAACAGTCAGGAGGAGAGCGTGACCCTCCTCGGTCGGTTTCAGCCTCCACCCCAAAACCACCACCAAGACATGGTCCCCTTCACCCTCCTCCTTATCTACCCGAGGTAGAGAGCCTAGGAACCCTATCCCCATACCCATCTTCCTCTACGGAGCTAATTCTCTTCCTCTCCCACATTTTTTCTTTTCTCCTCCCAAAACCACCAAAGCACTCCACCACCACCTTGTCGATGAGCCGCTTCTTCGGTCGTTCCCAAGTCCAACTAAGCACAGGAGTTGCATCGCCTCGTCGTTATTCATAAATTTCAACCAAGAGCCAAACCTGGGACTGCACAAGATTGCCGCGCCTTCCACGCCAAGGCCGCCGTACGTCCGTGTGGAGCTCCACCGAGACACCGTCATCTTCGTATTCAATCGGTCCACGTCCTTGTTTCCTAACTGCACCCTCGCGCCATCAACCTCCTGGAGTTGAACCTCGCCTTTGGGACAACTGCCCCTTCCTCCTTGTGCTCTATGTGCGCTCGTCGTCGAACGTGCTCGGCTTCCATGGCTGCCTCTTGGGTCCTGTACATGCACACCCCGTAGCACCCGCACCACACCTTGCTGATCTTGCACTGATCCCTCGCGCGCACTTGCGCACGTGAGTTGAACGAACTCGCATCCAGGAGCATCTTCGCACCCTACTAGCACCGCGCGCCGCCCAAACACGGTCATCGCCGGCCGATTTCTGACCGCCGTTTCCGATCTGAATTCTGAGGGTGTCGACTTTCAGTTTTGTCAGTTTTGGCGCGTAGAAAACACTTGATCTTCAATATGCACCCTATTCAATCACCATCCGAACAGCAGCCCAGTGTCTCTGTTCCTACGATCTCACCGAGAGATCACGGGTTCGAATCCCGCATGAGGCAATGCATCCACCTTTTTCTTGATTTTGCACTGCGCGGGATCCGGCCCCACCCATCGGTAACCCTGGTCGCTCCTCGTCAGCGCTGGGTGGCGCCTGGGCCCGCTCGTCAGCCTCCCCGCTAGCTTCCATGTAGCACCCTACCTTTTACAAAGGTAAAATACCTGTGTACCTGCTATTCCCGGGATCACTGATAGCATACACATGACAAAATGAAATATTCATAACAATAGCATCATTCTACAACATATGATCCATTGGGTACATAATAAAATAGTCTTAGATCTGGCATAGTCAACAAGGACTAGCCCCAAAATAACAGAGTTCAAAACAATAACAACGGAAAGAAAATCTTCAATGATCCTCCTTCTCTTCATGTGTCACATGCAAACATTTTGGAATGCAGGCTCGAGATCCTAAATAGTTACTCATCATCCGAATGACCTGCACGTTGGAATATGCAGCCCCCACAGGGGAGGAAGTCAGTACAAACAATGTACTGGCAAGTGACACTTTTTTGGTGGAATTTTTGAGGAATAACTAGCTACATGATATTTTCTTTGACACATTACAGTGGGAAAAAAAACCCACTTTATCAAAATTTCCCGTTAATATATAACATATTTACAGAGAGTACTCATACAAGTTCATAGGGTGTCCATCCATTGAGTCATACCATCTTAAGAGATGTCTTAGCCTTATGCCTGGCTAATGAGAAGTTATCCTTCAAAAAAATTATACAAAGTGTGATATCCTTTTGGATCCAATCAAAGATGGTCTTATTTCTGTGGTTCCGTAGTGTCCAAGAGCCTATAATGAGTATTTGTTTGAAGTATGTTGTCTTGCATTTGATTCTTCCCAATTGAATAATTGTCATGTAATCAGCAACGTTCTCCCATTGGAAACCAATGTATTCCCAGATTTCTTTACTGAATGGGCATCCAAAGAAAAGGTGATGGAGATCTTCAGTATGATTATCCTCACATAGGACACAGGCTTTGGTGGGAATTTGGAATTTTTTTCTTTAAAGGAGATCTCTGGTATTAAGTCTATCCTGTGGTAGAAGCGAGAAGAAGAATTTATGCTTGGGTAGTGTACAGGATTTCAAGGTCCATAGGAATGGTTTAGGTGCAGTGGGAAATGGTCGGAGCATCTTATAAGATTTGCTGCTCTTGTATGTGGTATGGGTACCTGGTATAAACCACCTATCATTCTCTTGATTATCAGCCAATGAGATTAGTTTGTCTTTGAAGGTATGGTATTGTTGCATAGCAATATCTGATAGTGGTGTGTGAAATAGGTCATAAATTTCACCATGATTGTTATACTCAATAGCAGATTGTAATGAGATATTATCATATGTAGCAAATGAGCATAGCTGAGGGAATTGCCTGACAAAAGTGGTATCTTCCCAAAGATCAATGGTATCCCCTGTTCCAGGCTTGCATTTGATGTGGTTCATAAACTTATCCATTAGTGAGTGGCAGTCATTCCACCAGAATGATCCACAAGGTCCAGTGTGTTGTGGCTATTTATGATCTACATAGTGAGCCTGCCAAATCAGATTGACCCATGGGGTATCATGTCTATTCATGAATTTATATAGGTATTTCATAAGCAGAGCATTGTTCTATGTTCGAAGGTCAAGCACACCTAGTCCACCAGCCTTCTTAGGTTTATATACAGTATCCCATTTGACAAGACATTTACCCCTTTTTTCAATATACTTACCAGCCCACAGAAAACCCCTGGAAGATTTCTCAATATGCTTTATAATTGCAATAGGCAATTTCAGAGTACATAGAGAATAGTTGGGTATAGCTGAGATAACAGATTTGACCACAATGAGTCTGCCATCATAGGATAGTGTGTCAGCAATACCAATCAATCTTCTGTCAATCCTCTCAATGATACCAATGAAATCATCAATTCTTGGCTTAGTGGTACCCATGGGCAGACCAAGATAGGTAAATGGCATTGATTCAGTCTTGCAACCAATGGTATTTGCAAGCATGGTGCAATGTTCATTGGAAATGTTGATGGGTGCAATAGATGTTTTGTGATAATTCACTTTGAGTCCAGTGGATTTATAGAACTTTTCCAGGATACCCTTGAGGTGTAATAATTGTGTCGCATCTGCTGGCATAATGATCAATGTGTCATCAGCATACTGGATGATAGGGTAATCCATATTATAATGATTGTCCAGGGGACATGTGAGAAATCCTTCATGCCAGGCATTATTAACTGCATATGGTAGAAGTTCCGATGCAGCAACAAAAAGGAGAGGGGGCAGTGGGTCACCTTGTGTGACACCCCTTTTACATAGAATGGTCTTGCTTGGTACACCATTAAGCAAAATAGATGTGGATGCAGAGTGTAGTATGTTGTTGATCCATCCAATCCATTTGTTACCAAATCTCATAGCAGTAAGCATGTGTATAATATCAATAATGGTTTCTTTATTTGATTTATGGCATAAGTGATTGTATTCAAATGCCCAAGCAAGGCAGTCTTGGATAGTTCTTTTCCTAATAAAGCCATATTGATTTTTGTGGATGATAGTGATAATAATATCTTGTAGTCTGTTCGCAAGTATCTTAGTGATTATTTTGAGTGGTGTGCTGACCAGAAAAATAGGCCTATAATCATTGACAGTTTCAGGGTCCTGGCACTTTGGAATAAGTGCAATAAATGGAGTGTTTATACTGCTCAAATCCAGATAGCCATTATGAAAATCCATGCAAAGTTTGTAGAACTAATCTTTAATAATAGGCCAGCATTTTTTCATGCAGGCACCATTGAAACCATCTGGCCCTGGAGATTTATCAGATGGCATACTGGCAACAATATCACTAATTTCTTTATTAGTAAATGGAGCCTCAATGGATGAGAAATCAATACTTGAATTTTGAGTGATAATCTCCTGTAGGTTGAAATTCATAGAGCAGTTATCAGAGATACCAACTCTATCTTTGTAACTACTCAAAAATGCAACAACTTTGTCCTCATGGTCACATACTATATTATCAGAATCAATAGTCAATGATGCAATATAATTTAATAGGATATAATAGAGGTTCATGAGGATTATTCATGCTTGAGTTGGAAGGAAATATTGAGCCTCACTATTGTTCATTATAAGGTGAATTCTTTCCTAGTAACAAATATTGTTTGTGTTTATAAGGATGTTATACTACCTAAGCCTATGCATTATGTATTAGCAGAGTTATTGATAACACAAACATGGATGGAGAAGGACTTCAAGGCATGCTGGAAAACAACCATTACAAGATGGAAAAAAAACTTCTCATGCTGGAAAACAAGGAGAAGATCAGGAGGAAATATTCCAGTACATAGGAGGATCAAGTGGGAGCACTCATTAGTGATCAATTCGTGTTCCAGTTATTTGTTTAGTAGGTAACTGCGAGTCCAATGGGCTGAACCTATGTTGGGTTCGGTTTGTAAGGTGTTGGTTGCACCAAACCGACTCGGGATAGGTTAGGGCGCATTAGGGCTGGTTGGGGCGCACCCCTTCTCTTGGCCGCACCCATACCCCTTCATACATACTCTAGGATGCGAATTAGAATAGTTAGACTACGTTAAACACAAAACCCTAGACCTCTAGATCGAATTAGCTTGTAAGCATTCATCTGGAAGTTCATCTGCAAACTTTTCGTGTTACCTGCTGTTCGACTGGGAATAAGATGGTACATGACCACTTGTAGTCGGTGGATTACTTGTGCAAGAGTGTGGAGTTGAGAATATCCTTGGGGTTGCTAGATGATATAATAGAGGTCCATGAGGATTATTCATGCTATATTGAGCCTCACTATTGTTCATTATAAGGTGCATTCTTTCCTAGTAACAAATATTTTTTGTGTTTATAAGGATGTTATACTACCTAAGCCTATGCATTATGTATTAGCAGATTTATTGATAACACAAACATGGATGGAGAAGGACTTCAAGGCATGCTGGAAAACAACCATTACAAGATGGAAAAAAACTTCTCATGCTGGAAAAACAAGGAGATGATCAGGAGGAAATATTCCATTACATAGGAGGATGAAGTGGGAGCACTCATTAGTGATCAATTCGTGTTCCACATATTTTTTTAGTAGGGACCTGCGAGTTCAATGGGCTGAACCCATGTTGGGTTCGGTTTGTAAGGTGTTGTTTGCACCAAACTGACTCGGGATAGGTTAGGGCGCATTAGGGCTGGTTGGGGCGCACCCCCTCTCCTGGCCGCACCCATACCCCTTCATATATACTCTAGGATGTGAATTAGAATAGTTAGACTATGTTAAAGACAAAATCCTAGACCTCTAGATCGAATTAGCTTGTAAGCATTCATCTGGAAGTTCATCTGCAAATTTTTCGTATTACCTGTTGTTCCACTGGGAATAAGACGGCACAGGACCACTTGTAGTCGGTGGATTACTTGTGCAAGAGTGTGGAGTTGAGAATATCCTTGGGGTTGCTAGTTGTTGCATTGGCATCAGGGATCTGCCGGGAGAGTTTCCAGTGGCACACTATTTATCATACCAAAGTTATCTGTGAGTTCATCGAGAAGATTGGGCCACCCCTTATCATAATTACATCTATAACTTTTAGTAGCAATAGTATGGAAGAATTTTGTGTTTTCTCCACCAAGTTGCGCCCATCTGATTTTTGCACGACTTCTCCAATATAACCTTTTGGCTTCAAGTAAATTAGTGAGATGTTTTTTGAGAGCTACCCTGAAGTTGGTTCCTTGTATGGATAGTAATCTTTGTTCTTCTAATCCATCAATCATAGCCAGTACATAATTGCATGATTCAATGATTTTATTGAGTTGTGAGAAATTTTTGCTCCATTTTTTAGGCCTTATCGTAGATTCTTGAATCTAGCTGTAATGTCTTGTGCTGGGTTTTTAAAAAAACCCATGTTGAACCAGTGCTTGTTGATTATATCCAAGAAACCATCAAATTGTATCTAGTATTCTACAAATCTGAACAGTTTGCACTTAGGTATATAGGTGCCAATCTGAATCTCGATAGGTATATGATCAGAAGATAATTTAGATAATGGAGTGGCCACAGTGTTGGGGAAATTATTATTCCAGTTGCCAGCTATGAAAATCCAATCAAGTTGACCAGAAGAGGATCTGTTGGCATATTACTCCAGGTGTATGCTCTTCCTTTAATGGGGACTTCCTCAAGATCATGATATGAAATAATATAATTAAACAACAACACGTGTTGAATATCTCCTTCCCCTCTATTTCTATTATGATTTCCTCTGGTAAGGTTGAAATCCCCAAGAATGATCCAGTTATGCATAGGAGCATTATTAATATTATATAGCAAATCAAAAAAAAATTGTTTTTCATCATGATGAGCAGGTCCATATATATTAGTGATGTACCATGTATGAGCACTAATTTTGCAGGTCAATTCGACTGTAACACGATATTTATTAGCACTGATTGTAGTACCCTGGAAGAGGTTACCATTCCAAATAGTGATGATTCCTCTAGAACTGCCATTGGATGGAAAATAGGAGTATTGATTAAATCGTTTAGGGCAAAAATTCTTGATGTATGCCAGATCGAAATGCTCTCTCTTAGTTTCTTGGAAGTAGATAACATTGCAATTGGATGCATCAATATTCTTTCTGATAAAATCCCATCTGGTCTGTGAGTTAATACCTCTAAGATTCCAGTCTAGTATAATCCAGTTTCTATCCATAAAAACATGATGTAGTGTGGTAAGTCTAGTAGAACATAATAGTACTGGATTGGCTTCTCAATATTATGTAAGAGTTGCTTGTGTGAATAATATATCTTTCTATCAATAGGCTTCCAAAACATCCATGAATACCAAATATAAAGCCTCATCGTGAAAAAACGAGGGAAGTTCCAGGAAACATGGCGTAGTACCAAATTATTACAAATAGAATCAAGTATGAGTGGGCAGATAAAATGCCAAAAAATCCACAAGTTTGAGCAAAATAAATAGCCAAGGGATAGTAGGATGGCTATAATTATTACATAATACGGAAGACATTTAATTAAACTATCATTGGTACTGTCGTAGTCTAATGCATCATCAGATAAATCCCTAGGATTCATCTGGCAGGAACCAACCCCCAAAGCTCTGATATTGTCATTGCTGAGGTGTGGTGGTGGGGGGCTTGGTCATCAATGACTTGAGCAGTATGAGATGATGGTCGGTGCTCCTCATTGTCAATAGCACCTTCTAGGATGATGCCATCCTTGTATCCTCCATGGATAATTGCCAGTTTGTTCCTCCTTCTGACTTGAGTGGCAGATACTGGGCCCTTGCCTTACTTCTTCTGAATATTCCTGGTGGTGGAAATGGCACATGAGTTGGGTCCATCCTCATCCATATGCATGGTGAAGGTGTTGTCAGGTGGCTGAAAAGATGGTGCAAGTATGTGGGGGACATCGTGATCAACCTGTTCAAGATCCATCATCATGTTATTGTTGTTCTTTGAGTTATCTTCCACATGTGTGTCATCCTCCACAGCAGGTGGGTCATTGAGAACAGGTGCAACATTGTCTGGAGCAGGTGCTTGTGGACTCTGTGGTTGGGTGACCATAGAAGGTTCACCATCAGCAGCAGTTGCAGCATGTCCATGACCAGGTGCAACATGAACTGGGTTTGGTGCAGCATTTTTTAGATTCACAATGCCCTCATGATCAGCATGCCAGATGTCAAAATCTTCAACTACCATGGGTACTCGGTGTGGGTTGGCGCCATCTGGTGGTAGAGGATCTTCATCTCCAGCAATAACTCCAAGCATAGTGGCATATAAGATAATTGTGGGGAATGACCAGGAGCCACCATTACCTTCATCAGATTGGTTATGGATCACAACCATACTCAGTGGTATTCGGTCCAGGTCATAAACCCTGATATTCACAAGGATCCTAGCTCTGTTGGCATTATCTCTGTTCCAAACAAGCATACGGCCATATTGTGCAAGAGTCTGAACAATGGTGTCCAAATTCCAGCACTCAATTGGATAGTTCATGAGTATAATCCAACAGTCATGCGTAAAGGTGGAAGCACGATGGTTTCTACCCCTCTTATGAGCAATGACTCTAAGAACCGTGTCACCAATGAAATAGGGACTATGTTGGATGGCTTGATCTCTGTCACTAACATCTTTAAATCGAACAAGTGCAGCACCCATACCAGATGGCGAGATTTCACGGGTGATGTAATGACGGACATGCTCGAGGTAGTGCCTGATTAGCGTGGCGGTGCTGTTGAAAAGAGCAGGGTGGGGCTCAGGCGCAATGTCGATGATGGCCCAATCATCACAGCTGTGTAGTAGATTCCCACCGACCACAACGTAGCCTCTCTGTGGACGTAGGTTGTTAGGCGGGATTAATCCATCCCCATTGGGGAGATGGGGCAGGAAGTTGCAAGGATAGTTTGCCATGGATGGTGCAGGGAGAAGCATCGGATTGGGTTTTCGTGGCTGTCGAGGTGAGGCAAGGTGGAGGAAGACTGAACAGGGGCAATAGCATTGATAGATTGGTCTTCTCGGCTTCCACATTCAATAAATAACTGTTTGTTGGGATATTTCCGTTTGTATATGGTTTTCTTCCTTATTTTGGACAGACAATTATAGGATATATGACCGTAGTTGTAACAGACTCGACATCGGATTTGATAGGAACAATCATAAAAATTATGACCAGGTGCAAGGCAATGAGTACAAACTAAATTGCACGTAGGAGAGTTCACCTGGCGAGTAGGAGCATCCTCAGTGGGCTGATGAAAATCATAATTGGGCCTTCGGTCATCAATAGTGATAGAATTTGATCCCATAGTAACCCAAATTTGTTTGCATGGAAGGTGACCAGGATTCCCGCTCTTATCAGTATTCATGATCTGCAAATTGCGATGATGACATGTGATACTGGATCTAGGAAAACCATGAATAGTTCTAGGGCCCATCGTGGTAGTGTTAGATCCAGTGAGAATATAATGTTTCAAATTACCTCATTGAGTCTTAGATGAATGATGCATGGATGATGATCATGTTGGAACATGAGTCCATTCAGCATCTTGTTCCTTGTACCAAGCCAATTCCTCACGAGTCCAATTTGGGCCACCAAAACCCTAGAGATGAAAATAGCATTTGAATAAATCACAAGAAAACCATCATAGATTGGTGATGAAAAACCCTATTGCGTTGGATCAGACAGTGAACTTAAAAACTTGATCAGCTAGTTGAATGATCTTGAAGTTATGATGGAGTGCACCAAGACAAGATTCCAATGCCCATCCAACATGATCCGTAGTGAGACGAAAAGCAGATTTTCCAAATGAGACCACATGATGAAAGCCATGTGGAGAGGTGGGGGATGTGACCGAGACAGAGAAAAGGGATCGAACCTGTATGGCCAAATCGAGACCAAAATCAAAAACCAATTGTTTGTGGAAACTAGGGAGGGTTGGTGGTGGATCCATCTCCTCAGATCAAGAGGGATGGATGGGGTGGTGGGTTGAGATCTAGGGTTGAAGAGAATCACCATGGGAGTCGCCGAGGTGGGGTTGTGGTGGAATCGCCATAATGCGTGGATATGTGAGTACCTCGGGTGGTTCTTGAAGTGTTGTGCTACAAGATATTTGGCTGGTGGAGTTTAGGCTATTTGCATAAAGCCAATTTTGTCCTATATTTGATAATTCCTTTTAAACATATGAAAACATTTGTACAATCCTCATGGCTAAACCACCATAAAGTTGAACAAATCATCATGGCTAAACCACCATGAAGTTTGATTGTGGCACCATGGCTAAACCACAATGTGCCCTATAAAGTGTTTCTACCGTGTTTTACTTCATTCAGAAAAGATGAGGAGATCCTTCGGCACCAACTCTGTCTAGCTGCTCAAATGACCCATAATCGGGGACACAACTAAGATATTAGTTTTTCACTCTGCAGAGGTTGTGCACTTTCACCTTGAGACTCATCATCCCCGAGGGAACAATGAGACAAGATCTTTGGGAAGAGGGATTCAACCATACAAGAATTGACTCGTTGCTCCTAAAATTCTACCACCCCTTGTCAATACAACAGGAGGAACCCCCACAACTTACTAAATCTTGGCAGAGCCCATATTACCTCAAGGCTGCAGTGGAAGCTAACTATACATCGAAGACCTACAAATCTCTTTAATCCTGGGTGGCAGTCCGCAAGTGTACTATCAGGTGATAACCCCCACATTCATGGCTAAACCACCATGAACATGATCCTGAGTAGCCGCTCAATATAATCCAAGCAAGGTTCAATCCACCCAGCTGTTTCATTGGGTTGTTAATTTTCAATTTTCAAAACATCACAACCCAACAAGTTACATCAATAGTTGTGATAATATTCTAGCATAGCTAAACTAGTACCTAGCAGAAGTTTCAGGTTGGCTACACACTACTAGGTGTTTCTAAGCATAGCATATACTTTGGAAAATAAATAAAATCACCTATGATGCATACTACTGAAAACACTAATGCAAAGTAAAACAAAAGTGGGACATGAGTATCACTTGCGTTGATAACAACAACCATCACAAGCACAACAATCACAGGTGTTGTATTGGTCTTCTCCAAAATCTAAACAAGCAATAACAAGACAAACATAAACATACCACTCAAACAGTACAATCATAAACATGTATGCATGCATGAATGCAAGATTTTGTTTTACACATGTTAGATGTAGTGTTGAGGTCTATTTGGCATTATATGAGGTTTATTTAGTTGATATAAGGCTCTGGTTAAGATTTATTTCAATTCATTAATTTAATTACTCCAATTTAGTAGTCCATTAATAGATCTTTAGAATAATTAAATTTTAATCACACTTTTAAGTTTCTGTAAAAATTAGTCTCTGTTGTCTCTAGACAGAGGACACTAATACCAAGGCAACCCAATTGGTTTCACTCAAAAAGACATTTTAGTATTTGAATTATGGACAGATTACTAATTTGACCAAATTTGAAATAGAAAGTGTGTGCAGGATACAATTTTGGTTTTCTTTCGTTCCATGATGTTCTAAAAGTTCTAAGGAATCCATAGACTACAACTTTAACAAAATTTGAACTGTAGAACTCTAACTATGAATTAGTTAGTGTTTATGAGTGGTCTTGGCCATTTAAAAACTACTCCAAAATTTACTACAGAGACCACCTGATATATTTTTTTGGGTAGATAATTTAATTAGCTTTCTAAAGGTTCAAGTCTCACCATTTTTTGATCACTATTTAATTTTCTATCAAATTTATAATGGGACAACAGTTTCTATTTTGAAATTAGATTCAAATAAATTTAAACCAGGGGGTGTTGACTGGCGCTGATGTGGCTATGCCACATGGCGCAATCCCACTGGAGGACACCGGTTCGCTTAATGAATCTAATCACGGTCGTTGAGAGTGAAATGGACGGTAGGGATCTGAGGAGGAGCTCAACGGCGGGGTGTGGCCGGAGAATGGCGCTGTGGTGGCCAGCGTCGGAGATGGTTGACAGAGTTGGTGTCTCTGGGGGTTCTAGCTCACGGGAAGGTGACGACAAGGGACAGAGCGATGCGCCATGGACGATGGAGATGCTGGCGCAGACGCTCGCCTCCAGGAACGGTGGGGAGCGGCGGACGGAGGCGCGGTGATCTCCGACGAGCTCAAAGCGTACGACGTCACCTCTATGCTGCGCCAAAAAATCGAGGTGATGGCTTAGGAGATGTGCACGGCAGAGAGGAGGAGGAATAGGGCGAGAGAGAGGCTGGGGGTACCTTACCCTTGCCTGAAACGGGCGAGAGCGACGGCGGCCCGTGAATACTCCCGCGTGGAATTTCTGCGGCCTGGGGGCGTGGTTTCGGGAACGGTTTGGGGAAAAGAGAGAGGGGGACGGGGGTTTTAACGGGGCGCTCTCGAGGAGTAGAGGAACGGCGAGGTAGGTGGCGAACATGGGGGTTCGTGCGGGCGTGCGCTGCGGTGAAAACGGAGGAAGGTTGGGGACGAACGTCATGCTGTCGTCACCCTGGGCCCGCATGGCAGAGACGGAGAGGGGAGCGCGGGCTAGGGCTGGCCTGTTGTTTCCTTGGACGCGTGCGGTAGATAAGATGTTGGGCCCGTGGGCTGCTGCCTGGGGAGAGAGTGGAGGGGAGAGAGAAATCGGCTGGCCTGCTTGGTGGTCTTTTTCCCTTTTTTTTGTTCTGTTTTATTTTTCCTTTTTCTATTTTCTTTTTTTAAACAAAGGAAACTCCAAAAAATTAATAGAATGAGTCAATTCAATTATAAAGTTTTGTAAAATTTATAGATTCCAAGGTTTAAACATTTAAAATGTTTTGGAAATTTTGAAAAATCAAAATAAACTTTATTATAGGGAGTTTAGCATGGGGTCATTAAGGTATTATTTTTGGAGATGAATTCATATAGGGTTTTTGTTTTGTGATGTTAAATGCACCTTTGTATAACCATGTCATGATGATATGTATGCATGCTGGTTTAATCTTTTTGAAAAATTCTAGGATGTTACAGACTAACCCCCTTAAGATGAAGCACGTCCTCGGGCTTCGGAAAGGGTAGAAAATAGGTGAGGGTGATCTTCTCTAAGGTCTTCTTCATGTTCCCAAGTAGCTTCTTCCTCGGTGTGGTGATTCCACTAAACCTTGCAAAACTGGATGGTCTTGGTACGGGTATTTCTCTCAGTTCTTTCTAATATTTTGATGGGTTTCTCCTCATAGGTTAGGTCACTTTCTATCTGTACCTCTCCTAGAGGTACTGTATCACTCAAGGAAGTTTCTCACATCTCAGGATGACATTTCTTCAGCTGACTGACATGGAACACATTGTGTACTGCTGAAAGTACCTCTGGTAATTCCAATTCATATGCTACTTCTCCTTTGCGGGACATCACTTTGAATGGTCCTATTAATCATGGTGCAAGTTTTCCTTTGATTCCAAATCTCTTCACACCTCTATGGGGTGATACTCTCAAGTAGACTCTATCTCCTGTTTCGTAAGAACATCTCTACGCTTATTGTCAGCATAGCTCTTCTGTCTTTACTGTGGTATCTTTAATCTATCTTTGATTAATCTAACTTTCTCCTCAGCTTCTTGAATGATGTTAGGACCAAAGAAACTTCTTTCTCCTAAAGCACTCCACAACAGGGGTGTGGTACATTTATTTCCATACAGGGCTTCAAATGGAGCCATCTCAATACTAGCTTGATAGCTATTGTTGTAAGAGAATTCTGCATATGGCAAGTTGTCATCCCAACTAGATCCATAGTCTAGGACACATGCTCTTAGCATGTGTTCCGAAATATGATTTACTCTCTAAGTTTGGCCATCTGTTTGAGGCTGAAATGTTGTGCTGAACTCTAATCTGGTTTATAGTGACTCATGCAGTTGCTTCCAAAAGTGTGAGGTAAACTAGGTACATCTATCAGACACTCTTGGGTACACCACGAAGACAGACAATTTTCTTCATATAAATATCAGCCAACTTAGCACTAGTATATGTGGTCTTTAATGGCACAAAGTGAGCTATCTTTGTCAAACGATCAACCACTACCCAAATTGAGTCATATCCTGATTTGGTCCGGGGTAATCCAGTGATAAAGTCCATACCAATTTGGTCCCATTTCCAGACTGGCACCCTCAATGGTTGCAACAATCCTGCTGGTTTCTGGTGCACAGCCTTTACGTTATTACAAACATCACATTTGGCTATGTATTCTGCTATATCTCTCTTCAAATTGTTCCACCAAAATCTTTCCTTCAAATCCATGTACATTTTGGTGTTACCAGGGTGAATGGAATAAGGTGACTCATGGCTTCTTGAAAAATTAGTTTCCTTAACTCAGGGTCATTGGGTACACAGATACGTTTCTCGAACCAAATAGTTCCTTGCTCATCTTCACTGAATTATGTGGTCTTTCCTGCACTTAGTGCCTCTTTCAAGGTTTTCTTGATTGCCTCTATTTCCTTATCTCCTTCCTGACTTTTACGGATTCTATCCATCAGTGGTGGTTTAACTACTAGTGATGCTACGAATCCTTCAGGTAGCACTTCAAACTGAGGTCTTGGAGGTCTTTACATAGATCCTGGGATATCTCTTTGGTTGAGAGACGGTTTACATAAACCTTATGGATCAAAGCATCAGACACTATGTTTGCCTTTCTAGGATGGTATTGCAGACTCAGATCATAGTCTTGATGAGTTCCAACCATCTCCTTTGTCTCATGTTCAAATCCTTCTGAGTGAAGATATACTTCAAACTCTTGTGATGAGTGAAAACATCACAACGTTTGCCCATTAAATAGTGTCTCCATGTCTTCAAGGCATGAACCACTAAAGCCAATTCAAGATCATGTGTGGGGTAATTGACTTCATGCTTCTTAAGTTGCCTTGAAGCATAAGCTACAACTCTACCTCCTTGCATCAAAACACGTCCTAATCCTAGACGTGAAGCGTCACAGTAAACTTGAAATTCCTTCTCCAGATCAGGCAAACACAATACAGGTGCATACACTAATCTCTTCTTCAACTCTTGAAAGCTGGTCTCACAGGTTTCAGTCCATTCATACTTATTCTCTTTCTTCAATAGCTCAGTCATTGGTTTTGCAATCTTAGAGAAATTCTCGATGAATCTTTTATAGTAACCAGCCAAGCCTAAGAAGCTACGAATTTCTCCTACATTCTTGGGTGGTTCCCATTCTGTCACAACAGTAACCTTTGAGGGGTCGACTGCAATTCCTTCCTTAGACACAATGTGTCCTATAAATCCTACTTCACCCAACCAGAATTCACACTTGCTGAACTTGGCATACAACTTGTGTTCCCTAAGCTTTTCCATTATCACACGAAGGTGTTTCTTGTGTTCCTTGACACTCTTGGAGTAGATTAGTATGTCGTCAATGAAGATTACGACAAACTTATCGAGGAATTCCATGAACACCTTGTTCATCATATTCATGAAGTATGATGGGGCATTGGTTAAGCCAAAAGGAACCACCGTATACTCATATATGAACCATATCTAGTGACAAAAGCAGTCTTGGGAATATCGTGTTCTCTAATCTTGAGTTGAAAATATCCATACCGTAGGTCGAACTTGGAAAAAACACTTGATCCTTCCAACTGATCAAATAATTCATTGATTCTAGGTAGTGGGTATTTGTTCTTGACTGTCACCTCGTTCAGCGAACGATAGTCCATAACCAAACGTTGACTTTTGTCCTTCTTCTCCACAAACAAAACTGGTGCTCCCCAAGGGGATGAACTTTCTCTTATGAATCCATTACCTAATTGCTCTTCAAGTTGCTTTTTGAGTTCTTTCAGTTCATCAGTGGACAAAGGATAAGGTCTCTTTTCTATAGGGCTTGTGCCCGGAAGCAAATAATCAGAAATTCCACATCTCTATCCGGTGGCATTCCCGGTAACTCATCTTGAAATACATCTGGATATTCTCTCAGAACAGACACTTGGTCTAGGCTAACCTCCTTAAGATGGTTTAGTCTAACCCCCTTAAGATAGTTCAGACTAATATCCTTCGGTTCCAAGTGGGGTTTGTACCTAATTCTCTTTCTCTATGGGTAGATAGGGTGATTGATCTGTAGACAAAGTCTATGACTCCTCTATAGGTAGTCATCCAGTCCATTCCCAATATGACATCTAATCCTTGTGATGGTAGGATTACTAAATGCGTTGGAAATTTATGGTATCCAATTTCTAGAGTTAGTACCCCACATTCAGCATTGACAGACATCTCACCACCTGGAGAACTCACTTGAAATATTTTTCCTATTGTATTGGTGGGTATTTTATTTTTATCCACAAATGCCTTTAATATGAATGAATGCGATGCTCCGGTATCAAATTAAACTAATGGTGTAAAGGAGTTGAGTGGAAACGTACCCATCACAGCATCAGGTTCATTCATCACTTCTTCAACATCCAGGTGGTTCACCTGCCCTTTCTGGAACGGATTGGGCTTGGCAGGTTCAATAGCCTTCAGTTATGGGCACTTATCTGCGAAATGTCCCTTGTTCTTGCATTTGTAGCACATGATTTAAGACATGTCCCTCCTGCCTTCTGAGTTTGAATTCTTATGTCCATTATTCCATTGTGATGGCCATTGTGATTACCATTGTAATGTCAATTGGAGTTATTGCCTCTGAACCCACCATTGAATGTGTGGCCATTGCTACTGTTGAAATGGCCTCCATGCTTGTGGCCACTGTCGCATGCACTACTCTCAGATGAGTGATGCCTCTTGAGAGATGATTCAGTGTGGTTCTTGCCATTGCCAAACTTCCTCTTGAGGTTCTCCTCCTTCTTGATGTTGTTGTCCAAGGTGATCGCTTGGTCAAGTAGTGTCTGGTAGTTTGGAGCATATGCCACAGATAGTGGTATCTTCAGGGTGTCCCTTGAGTCCATTCAGGAATTTCTCCTTCCTCTTGGAATCAGCATCAATGTCCTCCGGGGCATACCTGGACAGTGCACAGAAATCATCCATGTATTCCTTCAGGGTTCTTCCACCTTGCTTCAGAGTGCGAAACTCATCCCTCTTCAGGTTCATAATGCCTGATGAGACGTGGGCATTACGAAAGCCTGCTCTGAATGTTTCCTAGTCCAGACCTTCCACGGGATGGGTGACTTGGAATGTATCCCACCACATTGCGGCTGGTCCCTCCAGTAGTGTGGGGTGAATCTGACCTTCTCCGCATCATTGCATTCGCAAGCAACCAAGTCCTCGCTAACTGAGCAAAGCCAGTCGTCAGTCACCATGGGTTCAGTAGCAGTCGAGAACATGCTGGGACTGAGTCTGAAGAACCTGGTAAGCCTATCCACCGGAGGTGGTGGTGGAGGGTTATTGTTGTTGTTGTTGTTGTTGTTGTTGTTGTGCTGCATGAACTGCGTCATCATCTGCATCATCTGAGTTTGGGCTGCCAGCATCTGCTGGAATACTTCTTGAGTTGGATCTGGCCTGGGAGGCATCTGGAGTTTTGGAAATAGATGAGAAATGAGATTGATAGATAGACCTAGTGGGAAAGAAATTTTCTACCCATGCACAAACATCAATCAAACAACAGACAAAACAAACTCACAAACAAATATAACATGGTTTTAGGAAACTAATAGAGTCGTGGGTACTATCATACTTCAAGTAGTAAGACAATACAGGAGTATGTAAACGAGATACAAAAGTCTACACTAGTAGGAAAAGGCTTACCAGTGACGAACAAAATAGTGCTACCGCTGGCGAACAGGTGTTCGCCAGCAGTAACCCGCTAGTGGTAAGAGGTTAACGCTGGCGAACAAGTCCTGTTCGCCAGTGCTATCTAGTTACCGCTGGCGAACACCAGTCTTGTTCACTAGCGGTAAGTTCGAAATTTTGAAAATTCGAAATAAATTTTTTTCGCAATATTTTTTTTTCAAAATTTCAAAACGGTTGAATTTGGGGAACCTTTAATATAGGTGTAGAATTTTTTCCTTTTTTTTTTGCTTTATTTCAATTTTAAATGTCCACTTCCCACTCGGTCACCCATCCTCCCACCCGAGCACGCTTAACTTCTTGGTTCCATCACACTACTCTACCTAGGATCACCTCATTCTTTCTTGTAAATATAGTACTATCACCTCTTAAGTATTGCACCATATCTACAAATCCGTAATTCTAAATTCGACAAATGATATGTCTAAATTGATCATAAGAATACGATGAATCCAAATATGACATCCTTATTATCTTTTCTGAAAAAATATTTTTTTTAATTTTAGTCTGTCTCAAATAACTTTTTTTTCCTTTTGGAATTCGCCGATTCTGAAAAAACCTCACGGTCCAAAGGCCGGTGAGTTTGGATTGGAAATTTTCTCACGATTTTTCTGATATATTAAACGCGTTTTTTCAACTTCGTATGCAAAAGTTATGGCCGTTTTACGTTTTATTTTTGAATTTTGCATAAAAGCTCAAATGGAGTATTTCAAATTTTCTATATCAACTAGACAGTACACTCTACCCACGTATCAAAGGAATTTATTTTTTGAACATTTTATCATTTTCGTTTCTGATTTACAAAAGTAAAAAAGGCGGTCCACCGGGGGGGTGTGGGTGTGTGTGGAGCGAAAAATTTCAAATTTTACCGGTCGCGAACCAAAATAGAGGTTGGCCAGCGGTAGTAGACGAAATACTGCTGGCGAACCATACCACATGTTTGCCAGCGGTACAGTGCTTACCGCTGGCGAAGTTATCACCCTGTTCGCCAGCGGTATCTTGTGCTGCGCGGGGGTGGGGAGGCCACCGTTAGCGCTGGCGAACCCGGTTGCTGCTTCGCCAGCGGTACTAACTTAGCGCTGGCGAACACAGTTTCTGCTTCGCCAGCGGTAATAGCACTAGCCAACACCAAAACATGTTCACCAGCGCTAAGCTGGTGGCTATAAGCCTTTTCCTACTAGTGCTAAGGGAAACATCTAGTGACACAAGATCTTGGCTCTTCAGTCTTGAATCCTGAATAACTTGAAGTAGTCTGTGGACTTCAGCCGCTTCTTCAGAGGGGAGTGGTTTCTCGTCGAGCTCTCCTTGATGTCAGGATCCTCATTAGAAGATCTCTCAAACACCCGCTCCTCAGGTTCCTCCCCTTCCTCTTCTTCTGCAGCAGGTGCCTGATGATCAACAGGGGTTGGAGGGATTATGGGCTCATTCCCGCTCTCTGCCACTGTCAGCCGGGCTATTTCCCTCTACAGTTCCTCAACCTGATTCTTCAGCTGGTCTCTCTCCTGACTAACTTCATACATATCCTTGGAGTCCTTCACGAAGTATGCATTTTGTGCTCGGAGATAAGCAATTGTAGCATTCTTGAAATCCAGCTTGCCCTTCAAATCAGCGTTGATGTCATCAAGGTTCATTATTGCCTTCCCGAGCTACCCAAGCTTATCCCGCTGGGTATGAATCACCTCCATCTGATTACGCATCTCCCACCACATGTTTGAAGTTACGAACTCCATCTCCATGAAATGGTGACGTGTGGGAGTGAGGTGTTGGTGACTATGATCAATGGGCACTCCTGACTCAGTCCTTTCTCCAAAGAGTCAGAAGATGCTGCCGTGGGTGACGTGAGCTTGGTACTTATTGCAGATGCGGGCGATGGCATCATGCATGGCTGAACTCATCGAAGCTGCGAAGTCTGGGTAGTACCGGGCGTATTCCATGCCATGGTCGTTTGGGTCCGCCGTACGACCATGAATGAACGTTGAGATGCGCCACTTATGAGCTCCAGTATGGTCAATGAGCTGTGGCATGCCGTGGTAGTGAGGATCTGGCATTCGAATATCCATGGCCAATTCATATAAGGTCTTGCTCAGCCAGTACCGTGCATCTCCAGCAACAACAATCTCTCAAACGTAGTGCTCATCAGCAGGGTCCATCTAAATTTTTGGGAAATGAAAGGGTATGGTTAACGCAGGGTAGGGAGATACAAGAATAGAACAAAATGAAAGGACAAATGTAGCATAATAGTTTTCATAAATGTTTTGACATAATTTTATTCCTGTTTCAATCTTAGGGTCTCGATCCTACAGGCAACACTATGCTCTTATACCATTCTGTAGCAACCTACCTTTTTACAAAGGTAGAATACCTGTGTATCTGCTATTCCCGGGATCACTAATAGCATACACATGACAAAATGAAATATTCAGAACAATAGCATCATTCTACAACGTATGATCCATTGGGTACAAAATAAAATAGTCTTACATCTAGCATAGTTAACAAGGACTAGCCCCTAAATAATAGAGTTCAAAGCAATAACAACGGAAATCAAATCTTCAATGATCCTCCTTCTCTTCATGTGCCACAGGTAGACATGTTGGAATGCAGGCTCGAGATCCTAAACAGTTCCTCATCATCCGAATGACATGCACATTGGAATCTGCAGCCCCCATAGGGGATGTAGTCAGTACAAACAATGTACCGGCAAGTGACACTTGTTTGGTGGAATTTGCGTGGAATAACTAGCTAGATGATATTTGGTTGGTGGAGTTTACGCTATTTGCATAAAGCCAATTTTGTCCTATATTTGATAATTCCTTTAAACAAATGAAAACATTTGTACAATCCTTAATGGCTAAACCACCATAAAGTTGAACAAATCATCATGGCTAAACCACCATGAAGTTTGAAAGTCATCATGACTAAACCACCATGAAGTTTCATTGTGGCATGAAGGCTAAACCACCATGTGCCCTATAAAGGGTTTCTACCATGTTCTACTTCATTCAGAAAAGATGAGGAGATCCTTCGGCACCAAGTCTGTCTAGCTGCTCAACTGGCCCATAACCGGGGACACGGCTAAGATCTAAGTTTTTAACTATGCACATGTTGTGCACTTTCACCTTGAGACTCATCCTCCCCGAGGGAAGAATGAGACAAGATCTTTGGGACGAGGGATTCAACCATACCAGCATTGACTCGTTGCTCCTAAAATTCTACCACCCCTTGTCAATACAGTAAAGACCTACAAATCTCTTTAATCATGGGTGGCAGTCCACAAGTGTACTCTGAGGTGATAACCCCCACATTTATGGCTAAACCACCATGAACATGGTCCTGAGTAGCCACTCAACATAATACAAGCAAGGTTCAATCCACCCAGGTGTTTCATTGGGTTGTTAATTTTCAATTTTTAAAACATCACAACCCAACACTACTAGGGAAAAGCTAATGCGTGGCACACCGTTTTGGCTTATCTGTGACGCACCATGGTGCGCCACGGCTCTCACGCCGCGCCTATTGATTTAGCCGTGACGCACATGCTCGGTGCGCCACGCCTATCTGTACCTGTGGCGCACGGCCACGGTGCGCCGCAGCTATGGGTGGTGCGCCACGCCTAAGTGAGTTAGGTGTGTCACGCCTATGCTAATTGGTGCGCCACGCCTATATTTTTCCTCCACGGCTAAGTTGCCTGGTGCGCCACGCCTATTCTTCTAGGTGCGACACGGATATATTATCCTGTATTTTTTTAAATACGCAGTATCGTATTTATACAGGTATATACAGCTCAAATACAGAAGAGTATAAGTAGACAAAGTTGGTCAAAACAGTTATGTGACAAACAAATAATATATCATAGTCGATCATATTACTTAGAATTTTGAATAGCTACATCAAATAGTTGATTATCACTACAAAGTTTTCATCAGAGCCGAATAGATACATCAGACAGTTAATCATCGAGACCGATTACATCGATCGATGCTTCATCATCATTACAAGTGACCTATCTATTCGCCGATAACCTAATCATCTAGTTAGGAACCATAGCACCGCAAGCATGGTTAGCGAGCCGACTGCGACAGCAGCGGCGGCGAGGGTCTTCATCCACTTGTTCTTCTTCTTTTTCTTCTGTTCCTCGAGATGGATGAACCACCTAGTTTCCGCCGCCACTCTAGTGTTGTAGGATTTGTAGGCATTGCTCCTAAACTTGTTCACTTGCTCGAAGCAGTCTTCCCAGTGGTCATAGACTCCTGGAACCTGCCTCTGAACACCACGTAGAACCTCAGCATCTGTAATGACAAGAAAGAAAATCACAAACAATAGTTTTAAACATGTATGCAATAATCAGTAAAGGGAGAAATATGACAGAAATAAGCTGAAAGTTAAACACAAAGGAACACATTACTTCCGGCATTCTCTGAAATCAAGTTGGCCCTTTATATCTTGTACTTGTTATGAGGTAGTATACGTGATGGCGATGCGGCGAAGGATGAATATAAGGGTTTCTGAACTTCATTGAAACTAAACAAAATCATATACGTAAGTGTTTGTGAGATCCGAACAATGTTGGACCATTTCGGGCACATACATAATGGTTACATTCTTCATAACCCCGGACGGGGCTATGAAAAATATCACCATTATGTATACTTACAAACGGTGCAACTCAGTTCTAATCTCACTAACAATAATATTACATATGCGACGTTCCTTAGTTCCAACCGAAACCCTCATTTTCATCCTTTCCCTGGATAAACACGACCTGCAGTAACTCTTAAACGGCATAAGATGGTCATCGGGCCTTGATGTGAAGTTGGACTTTCACATTTTGTGCTTGTTACGAGGTAGTACACGTGATGGCGATGTGGGGGAAGGAAGGGTTTATGGGAATCTTTGAAACTAAACAAAATCATATATGTAATATAGTGAGATCCGAAAAAATTGGATCCTTTTGGGCATATCCATAACGGCGACATTCTTCATAACCCAGGACGGGATTTCTGAGGAATGTCACCATTACGAATGTGCACCAAAGGGTTCAACTTCGTTCGGATCTCACCAACCATATTACAAATGTGAAGTTATTTAGTTCCAAAGAAGTCTAGAAACCCTCGCATTCGTTCCTTTCCCCGGATCACCACCACCTGTAGTACCTCTTAACAGGAACAAGATGCTCATCGGTCTGTGTGCCTCATATTTAGGGTGGATACATACAGGCAGCCTTGGTGGACCTGGTGCGCCAAGTGGGATGCACAAGATCCTAATCTTGTGAAAATCACAAGGCGCAACAGACCACCAAGGCCATCTTAGTGTGAACCAACTCTTCTAATCATTGGCATTTATACAAAAGATCGAACGAACATCATAAGTAGGACCGCAATAATAAAAAGCAAGATAATCAAGCATTGACATAATTGAGCATCAGTTACACGATGGACGATTCATAACCGTAACGATGTGTGCATCATATTTAGGGTGGACACATACAAACAACCTTGGTGGACCTAGAGCGCCAAGTGGGATGCACAAGATCATAATTTTGTGAAAATCACAAGGCGCACTAGTCCACCAAGGTCATCTTAGTGTGAACCAACTCTTTTAATAATCGACATTTATTCAAAAGATCGAACGAACATCACAAGTAGTTCCGCAATAATAAAAATAAAGATAATCAAGCATTGACATAATTGAACATCGGTTACACGATGGACGATTCATAACCCTAACGATTGAGTTCAACTAATTTCGAAAAATGTAGCAAGCTTACAATAGTTCTCACTCCTTCTGACTCATTCGCCCAGGGATTACAACGGGACAGCCCTTCGGAGTGATGAAGGGTCTGTCGTCACATGCAGTTGCTAGGTAGGTATCTATGTCGCGGTTCGGTATGGCGAACCGGCAGTGAAATGTCTCACTCTTGTTCACCACTTCATGAACGATTTTCGTGGCAAAGCACTTCTGGATAACATATATCTCTTCTCTAACCTTGTCATCGCCGGCCATCGACAAGCGGGAGGCCCATTCTCGGACTTGACTAGGCAGGATAATGTACTGCTAATCCCGTACGTACGCCCGCATGTGATGGATGACATAGTAGGTGTCTCTGTTACTGCCTGTGTGGGTGAACACCCGAGCGCCCTGAACGACCTTCTCCCTAGTGAGTCTGCCCCCCTTTGCATGGTAGCCAGTGAGCGCATTATTCAGAACTTTCTTCATGTTGGAGTAGTCTTTCTTCACCGCACTCCCTGAGTCGAGATACGTGGCATGCGAATGACTGATACAAATGCACATGAGTGTGCATTGTGTATATCTGCGCAGAACAATCCAAACAAAGTGTTGGAAAGGAGCGATGAAAACCTAAAGAAAATCACTTTCGATTCGGCTAAGAATATTGACTTACGCGGCAAAATAAGGCACAAGGATTTAATCCTTGGTCTGGTTTGCCAGCATGAAGTCCTGGAGATATGTCGACACGACTACCTGGTTCCCAACGGAGCACAACACGTCATGGCGCATGTAGAAGGGGTCCACTATCGCGACGCCCGGTGTATTATCACTGATGGTCTGCACCGCCAGACTGAGCGAGTATAGGCGGACCATGGAGTAGTGCAGCGGATTGCTATGGAACATATCGAAGATGTCCGAAAACTGCAGGACTATTCTATCCGCGCCGGTTGAATCGACAAAGCCCAAGTCCTTGGGCACCAAGGCAATGAAAACCGGGTATGATGGATCCTTGGTATCAATAAGGCGCGATTCAAGACAAAGAACGTTGTCATGCAAACTCCGCATATCCCCACTTGCGGCATTGAGCTTGTTCTGGTGAAGCATAGGCTGGCCCATCACATGCACCTTCGGCGTATGCTTGGATGTAGGTGGCTCGTCCTGAACACGGAGCGACATCTTAGCAGGTTGGCTCGCGGACTTTGCGGCCTTGGATCTAGGTCCTTTTTTCCACTGCTTCGGCGCTTTCGGCAGACATTCCTTCTCAATCTCCTCATTAGCCGTCTTACGGATTGTGCCAGGGCTGAAAATAACTCATCCCTTCGCGCTTTTCTGAGTCTCGGTGCATGGAGCGACATCTGGAAGCGTGTCTTTCTGAGAACCGAACAGACGCTTGCAACTGGATTTATCCGCGGGAGGAGCCTCACCACGAGCCTCCGTGCTATGGAAGGGTTCTTCTGGGAGAGGAGGAATGTAATCTCTGCCATCAAAGTCATCGGCGATGAAATACAAGGCATTAAGATCGTCTTCCGCCTGGTCTTGTGCCATCTGCATGTCACGGGTAGGCGACAAAGATACGACGGTCTTGCCATGCCTCCGCTCCGGCGCTTCTAGAGGGGTTGTTTTCGAGGTGGTGCCTCGCGCCGGCAGTTCTAGAGGTGATGTCTGCGGGGTGGCCCCTCTTCCCCAGGCGAATCTGGCTCTTCGGCCATTCCATGTTCCAAGGTAGGCACTGGAGCAGCGTCAGGGTATCGGGGTCATCTTCTTCCTGGTAGGGTTGAATGGGAGGTAACAAGTCGTCGTAGCCCGTCAGCACCCGAAGCACTCGAACTCTATATACGTCATCTCACATCGGCCTATTGTGGAACCTGCGGGTTGTCGGTTGAACGATCATACCCACAGCCACATCCTTCAACACGCCGTCCACTTTGTGTAGGAATGTGCATGGAACGTCGGCATTCTACGGAAAACATGCAGGGCGGCAGAGATGTCAGTCTAAGGCAAAGGAAGATCGGCGCTCCAACGCTTAACTATTTACCTGGTTGGCGATGGCGTCGAGCTCCTCTAGTGGCGAGGGGCCAACGACGGCGGGCATGCTAGTGATAAATGGCGAGGGACCTCGGGCGGCGGGCATGCAACTGATGACCATGCGGTTGTTCGTTGGTGCACGCTCTTCCTTTGGCGGAGGACCGCCGACTGTGGGCGCGCAACGGATGGTCAGGCGGCTATCGGCGGGCGGAGTCACCATCGGTGCCGTGTTGTAGGCGGGCAGAGTCACCAGTGGGTCCACCACTATGGCGAGACTCTGGACAAGTCTCTTGAGTTGCTGCCCTGCATGCTAGGCACCAGGCACGGCCCCACTCGACCTCCCTGATCCCATTAAGTAACCACATCGTAGAGGGCAGGAAAAACGTTTCCCATGTGTTCTGCCAAAGCTTTATTTATAATATTCGGAATATCGTCAACTTTGGACTTGAGGTCTGCAATCTCGCGATCGCGGGCTTCCTCGCGTTGGATCTCTTCGATGGTCCTCCTTCTATCCCTTCTCGCCTCCTTGGGCTCCTTGTAGTACTCTTCGAGCTTCGTCGTCTTGTCCAAGCCACAAACTCGGCCACCTGACGGCCTTTTGTGCTTATCCTTACCCTACGTCACGTTCACCGCCCTGTTAAAAGGTCGTCCCAAGGGCCGTGCAGCGACGACATGGATGCCAAGGTTCCACCACTATTGATTTATGTGTTCTGCACAAGTAGCGTGAACCGTTTAGAATTCCCCTAGTACACTATGATGCAATCGACTTGATCGTTGAGAGAAAACTAATTAGGGTGGTGTATTTACTAACCAAGTTTTTAAACAACTCCTTCACCTTCTCATCATCGGTAGTATACTCATTAGCTACCGGGTCATATGTAAACCGGGCCCTGATGAAGTTTTTTGTTCGCGGCGAGTACCTTGCGAGGGGGTCAGGGATGCCCTGTGCTGCACGTGTGGCTTCCTCCTTCTCCCAATTGGGAATCGCCGCTCTGTATCTGCCGCATCCCAGTTTGTGGGAACCTATGTTCAACCCCCGCAGCTTCTGCCCCCATTCACTATGAGCCTTGGAGACTTCGCTCTCACAAATTAGCTTGAAGTCCTGGAGTTCAGCTTCGGTGATGTTCGGCTCACTCACTAAAACCTCCTCAATGCTTTTTTTGGGGTTCAAGAGCGCAACCTTCACCCGGTGTTTCCAAATGGACAAGGCGTTGTTCATCTTACCAATGGCGTTTTTCACTCCCTTTTTTTCACTCCCTTTTTTTTCACAATTTGTATTATTTGCTTAGTGTCTAACTAAGATTATCTCTAGTTAAATTAGTTACTCATGGTCAAACTTCCCGCTCGGTCACCCATCCTCCCACTACTCTAGCACTAGCACGCTTAACTTCCGACTTCCATCCCGTCCCGAATCCAAGTGTTTCTCACGCATGTATATGATAGTAGTATCATATCAATCTTATTAACATGTTGGCCGAAGCCACATTTCTTTATTGTTTGAATTTCAAATAAATCTTTTAATAAACAAAAGTAATGATGTAATTAATAATTTTGAATAAATAAATAAACATTAACTTTTAATTTGTATTATTTCTAAAAATACAAGTAATATATCCAAAAATTGAGAAAAATAGAACTAATTCATTTTAAAATCTTAAAAATACAAATAATATATCAAAAATGAAGAACAATAATACTAATTCATTTTAAAATCTTAAAATACAAAATATATATCAAAAATTAAGAACAATAATACTAATTCATTTTAAAATCTTAAAAATACAAATAATATATCAAAAAATGAAGAAAAATAATACTAATTCATTTTAAAATCTTAAAATGAAAAAATATATCAAAAATAAAGAACAATAATACAAACAATATTCATTACATGCATAGAGTCGATCACACATAACACAAACATAGAGTCGATCACACATAACACAAACATAGAGTCGATCACATTTCATAATTAACATATATATATATAGAGTCGATCACAAAAGATATCCATTACATATATATAGTACTAATTAGATACCCATTACATGCACATAGATATCGAACGCATGCATACATCATCTATGGCCCCGCCGAGTAGATGCGGAACAACTCGTACGCGACATATGCATCTATGGCCGCATACTTGAGGTTCGTCATGCGCAGTGGGGTCTCCTCCCAATAGAAGTGATTCTGCCGGGGGAAATCAGTCTTCATCCTTTCAGCGAGCAGTTGTTGACTGGATTCCCCTCCAGACTGTCGTTATTGTACTTAAGCGGCTCTTCTGGCGGATGCAGGTACAAGTATCGTCCGTGCAACTTTCTAAAGAGAACAACCCGATAATGGATATTCTCTTTTTTCCTTAGACCATCGGTGGTGATCTTGACAGTCTCCCGGACCATCCAACCAATTTTGTTTCCAAATCCTCTAACCACCGACTCGGGCGCGATAGGATACCAATTGGGATCCACTTTCGTGAACGCTTCACGGTAGGTGTGGAGACAGTTCCTTTTCCGTTTTATCGTTGTCATCTTCTTCTTGGCTTGGCTACCACCATCTGTCTGACCGCCGGCATCAGTGGTTTCATTCCCGCCGGCGGCGCCACTAGCCGTGGTGTCATCCTCCTCGCCGCCGCTAGTGGTGGCATCAGCCTCGGCATCCGCCGTCGGATCGTATTGCTCCTCTTCTTACTTGGATATTTGCCAGAACGGCTTAGAACCGCCGGCCTCGTTGATGTGTGCCATGTTCTGAAGGGGAAAATTATTTGTTATTCTAAAGGCAAAAAAATAGACATACTACTCGATCACGGGAAAACGGCTAAGTCCTAAATTCGCCGAAAAATCTGTCATGACCTTTGCTAATTTTCTAACACTAGAGTGCCCGATTTTCGCCGAAACGGAAATTAATCAACATTTCGGCGAAAATGGGCAGCTCATTTGAATTTCCTGCAAAGTTTTAAACGGCTCGATGGCCGGACAGATTCTTTAGGCCAGCACCAACACAATTTTTATTATCTACAAAATTTGTTCCCTCCAAAACACCAGCACAACAGATATTGTCAAGGCACCGGCAATTTTTGTACAGATAGCTCTGTCCTGGCGTTTGAAGCTGCTTCAACAGATATTGTCAAGGCACCGGCACATTGGACAGTCAGGCCACTAACTGCAACTATTAAAGCAAGCAATTTCTTCCAAACTAGCAGGATTACTCACCTTCACAGGAGCTACAATATTAAAGCCAGGCTAGATTAGCAACTAGAATTCAAACAGACCACATCTTGATGTCCACTGTAACTACAAACAAACAAAAGAAACTAGCAACAACAGGATATGATAAGTAATAACAGCAGGGCTAAGGACTGCATTAACAACAGCCTAGCAGCAACAACAGCCTAGCAGCAACAACAACAAACAACAGCCTAGCAGCAACATCCTAGCAGCACCAACAACAAACAACAGCCTAACAACATGGCAACAGAATCAACAGCAATTTCAAGACCTGAAAATTTGCTAAGTGTTTTCCTCCTAAAAATTTTAGGTCAAATGTTTTGCTCTGAGGTAAGATGCTGCTATGGTTCACGGGTAGTCACTTTCAGTAGTAGATCAAATGCTCTGACAGGGTGCTAGCTACATTTCACGACAGGCTACTTATGAATCACCTAGATATAATGGTCATTAAGTTGCAAGTCTCATCTGTGTGTAAAGAATGTTAGCAGAAGTTTTTGTTTGCAAATGAATTTTGTTTTTACCACTACAAATGGACACTGTCTTGGGTTCTGTTTTAAAAACTTTGCTTTTGCCACTGCAATAATGATATGAAAACAAAACAGGAGTGGCCAGAAAGAAGCACATGATTTTTCTGGTACAGGATCAAGATGACATACATTTGCAATCTATGTATTTCCTTTAGTTTGCCTCAATACACTCTAATAGCACCTATTTACCTTATTAATATTTAACATCCATTTAAATACAAACCATGTAACGAATCATTTCCTAATAATGTATTGGTTGGCTCTGGAGGGAACTTCAGTTTGAAATTTTCTGCTGGACTTGGCTGGGAGAGTATCTTGCATCCCTTTTCCATGGGCCTGCCTGCTTTTTTCATGCAGGCAACTGAACACCCAATTCTTTCACCCTTGGGCCAACCCTGAGGACTATTCCAGCAACTACTAGCCATGCCATAAGTTCTTGTTGCTCATACAGTGTGCCTGCAAATGCTAACCTTTTTCATATTAATGGTTGCTTGGTACATTAGCAATTCACATTAAGAAAATATCTGCTGATCTTCCCTATATATTTAGGTGTATGTACTTCATCCAAAGGAAGATTTGCATGGTTTAGGTTTTGACCCATTTAAGCATGCCCCAGAGTTTAAGGTACCATATTCTTACAGAGATAACCATTTAAGAAATTGCACATATTGAACTAAAATATATTCTTTCTGTAGATAGGAAAAGGTCTCAGAAGTCAGTAAACAGGGACAGAAACATAAGTGATGTTTCAGTGAGGGAAAATCTCCTGGTTTCTAACTGTACGACAGTCATGGTCCTTTATACCATTTCTATTTTCTTGATATTATTTAAGTATGTCTGGGGAAAAAATCTTAACTAGTCATTCAATCATCAGCAGGAAAATATGCTCCTGGCTTTGGAATTGGAGCACTCGAAGAGCTTGGTGTTGAAGATGAGGATATTTACGCATCACGTACCTGAATTTTGCTACCAACTAGGAGTACTACTTATAGATCACTTAGTTATAACAGTCATTCAGTTGGAAATCTCATCGATCTATAGGAGGATCTACCAAGTATTTCAAAAAAGATATTTGCATTACTACATAATCTTTGGTACAGTAAAACTTTAATTAACCAAAATGTATACTCATTAATTGTGGTGTAGCTAGATTCATGCATCATGCGTGTAGGTGTGCGCGTGTGCCTGTCATAAGTGTGGTCAGAGATCGAAGAAACACATATGCAGATTGAAATTCAGTAACTATGTGTGTAGGTGCGCGCGTGTGCCTGTCATAAGGTAAGACAGCAGCAGGAGTTCTACGTCCACTTCCATGGCCCCAACGATAGTATCTAGGCACTGCTGAACTCGATCGGTTTCACTGAATGTGGGACGAAATCCTACGACAGTTAAAGCTACAGAGCATGTTATAAACACTAGGTGATGCTAACAAGGAGCACACAAGGACAACGGCAGTACCTAGTAACGGTCTCCTACCTCTCGCTCTCGCTCACGAACATAATGGTTTCAGAGAAAGACAACGGAGAAACTGAAACTGAACCTAAAACTGAAACTTGAAACTGCAGAACAAGGGGAGGGAGAGGACTAGGGGAGGGCGACGGTGACCTTTCTCCTGTGGAGGCGCTTGTCGAGCAGACGTGAACTGGAGGTGAGGTCCTTGATGGCGGTGCGTGATCGATGGAGACGGGGCGGTGCGGCTCCTCCTCCTAGTCCTTGACGGCGGCGCGTCGTCGATGGAGACGGGGCAGTGCGGCTCCTCCTACTGGTCCTAGACGGCGGCGTGCCTAGACAGCGGCGCGCGGGAGGCTAGGGCACCGAGAGGGCGTCTACGGCGGGAGGCTAGGGACCGAGGGCAGCGCGCCAGAGGGCGACGAGAGGAAGGGGATCGAGGGTGCGTCCGTTCGTGTGGAGAGAAGGGGAACAAAAAGAAAGGGGACGGCGTGGCCTATCTGTACACCCCATAGCCGTGGCGCACCAAGCTACGGTGCGTCATGCCTATCTAAACCGTGGCGCACAAAGCCCCCGTGCGTCACGCCTATCTAAACCGTGGCGCACAAAGTCCCGGTGCATCACGCCTATTCATAATATCTATTCAAAAGAGAAGCGCGCGGGTATGTATCAACAATTGTGACATAGCCCAGTAGCTACACCCCCTACTGCCTTGGTGTCCACCCAGGTTCAAATCCTTCCTCTACCCCCCATTTTTTCACTTAATTTTTCTTACCAACTTAGTTTGTCCTTACCAAATTAACTATAGTAAATCAATATAAATGTAAAAATTATGTTGATTAATTAACTAAAACATCTCAAATAAACATCATCATAATTTTTGTTCATATATATAATACATCATCATAATTTTGTCGAATTCACTAGCGTTTCACAATTTTCGTTCCCTTCTTTGTCGCGGTTGAGTAATTTAGCCCCGGAACACCGTGACTTCTTCTGTGGAATGGGTGACCTGTAGGTAGCGTTGTCCTGCTTCTTCTTGTTGTGTATTTCGTTCCATCGTCGTTGTCATCTTCCATTTTTTGGGTCGCCGTACTGGTCAAAGTCTTGCTCGTTGGCTATTCCATCCATTCCGATGATGCTTCTTTTGCCTCTGCGCACGACAACACGGCTAGGCCTTGCCGGGTCGGTAATGAAGAAGCATTGGTACACTTGGTTAGCCAAGACCCATGGCTCATTTTTTGCGGTGACATTCGTGCCGGATTTGGCTTCAGGTATAACCATGGTGGTGAAATAGTGTCCTTCTTTCTTCACGCGCTTGGCCCATGTGACACGGAACATTGGCACCTTCTCTCCGCAGTAGTCAAGTTCCCATATCTCGTGGATCCTACCATAGTATATTTCCTTGACGTCACCTATTAATGATTCCATCGTTACCCCCGAGTTCTGGTATTCGCAATTCCGGTCCTTATTTGTCGTGTAGAATGTGTAACCATTGATATCGTATGCCTGATAGGTCATGAGGTTGTGTTCGGGGCTGTCGAATCTCAGACTCTACAAATCCCTTAGGTGACCCTATCGGGTTTCGACTAGGAGAACTCATGAGCGCTGGTGGAATCGTCGGCTAGACAGGGGGCGAGATTTACCCAGGTTCGGGGCCCTCGTAGAGGTAAAACCCTTACTCCTGCCTCTGTCGATCTGTATTGACGAGTAGATCGGTTACAATGGTGGTTGCTCGAATCGAGAGTATGATCTCGAGTTCAAGGCTTTTGTGATGCGGTGTTGCTTGGTCCTCCTCCGGTGGCTCTCCTGGCCTTATATAGGTGGCCAGGTCTCAAACCCTACCCGGAGAGGACTCGAATTCTAACCTTAAGTCGGTTACATATTTCTAAACTTAACCCGCAAGTTAGCGCGGGTGGGCTTCACATGGGCCTTCTGGAATACTCCAATGGCTCCTCTTCTTGGGCCTTAACCTTGGGCCTGAGATGGGGTGTCCTTACCCGCAGGGTCCAGGATCCATGCCTTCGTCAGTAGCCCCCGAGCGTTTGCTCGAGTGGGATTTCTCCAGTCGAGTAGACGGTCAAATCTTTCTTGGTTCTTCTTTCTTGTGGGTAACCAGTTTGGCTGTTTCCTGTTAAGAGGGCGTGTACCCTGTTATAATGAGTTTTCGTACTCGAGTATCGAGCAATGCAAGTGCCTGTTTTTATGGCTTTTTATCGCAGAAGGATGTGGCACAGTAGCTTGGCTCTCCCGAGAGATCAGGGCCAATTAATTGCGACTAGGGCAAAAACATTTCTGGCCTACACAGATTCGAGACCTCCGACTCGAAACCGATAAGGTGATTGTTGCGATTGGGCCGTTGTGGTCTTATCGAGTCGAACTTAACCTATGGGGGTACCCGGCGCGTCCGCTGGGATTTTTCTTCGTGTTGTTGACACGGAATCATACCGGAGGACGCAGCTTTGAGTGCGATTCCAGGCCCTCAAGAGAGATCTTTCGGGTCTTACCTTCATATTCGAAGAATATGGCATCCGGATGTGCCTAGTCGGCCGAACGATCCAGGCTTTTATGATGTCAAATATCATGCGAGTGATAAAGGATAAGTTCTGCCTACTCGTGTAATTTTTTACCGAGTAGTTCTTCTATCCATACGAAAGAGTTTTCGTGTTTAGGAGTTTTATGCCCATATGAAAGAGTTTTCATGTCTAGGAGATCGTACCCGTACGAAAGAGTTTTCGTGTGCAGGGTTTTTTCCTTCGTTTTTAAAGGAGTCTTGCCTCATGACTTGTTCATGAAAAAGTTGCTTCTATTCGAAGGAAATTTGTTCATACGAAGTTATTTTCGCGTTTGAACTTTTCATTCGAAGCTTTCTTCAGTTTGATGATGCACGCTATGACGTCATGGCGCACCTTTCTCCTCCCGATGGGACGTGACGGAGTGAGAGCAGAGAGCCTGGCCCACATAGTCAGCTTTTTGACCGGGAAACGAGACGTCGTTCTCGGTTTTTTCGCAAATCGTGCTGTAAATGGCCACGATCTTCTGTTAAGATCGTGGCAGGAAACAGCGCTCACCGCCTCCTCGTTTCATCTTCACACGTGGTGGCGGCGATGTATGTGCGACTCGTTCAGATCATGACTTCAAACAAATAAAAAAAATTCGGCGCCACGTGGCGCATCGAGTGGCCAGCATCGATTCGTTCCGTGTATAAGTACGGGTTTTTGCTGTGCGGTAAAACCTTCCCAGCCTTCGTCTTCCAATCCGTCTTCCTCCTCGCGCTCATCTTCTTTCTTCCTCCAAGCTCGTGCGCATCAGCGATGGCGGGGGGCAAAAGATGCAGCGCTGCCATTTCCGCATCCGGGGAAGCTTCCGTGCAACCTGCGCCGCGCTCGGGCGACTGGCGTTCGCCCAACACCACCGCGAAGAGCATCAAGGAGATGCAGCGGGAGTGGCTGCTGCCGGCAGAGTCCGAGAAGCGGGTGCGCCTCGGAAAGAAGGAAGAGGTACCCAACCCGCAAGCGAATGAGCGCGTGGTCTTCGCGGACCACGTGTCCCACGGTCTTTCCTTTCTCCTCCATCCGTTTCTTGTCGGGTTGCTGTATGTCTATGGCATACAGCTTCACGACCTTCCTCCGAACGCGGTGCAGCACATATCGTGCTTCATCGTGTTCTGTGAATGCTTCCTTGGCATTCGCCCACATTGGGCGCTCTGGAAGGCCCTCTTCAAAGTTCGGATCTTCCGCGAGAAATTGCGGGTAGACTCCGAGCCCGGCGAGCCACTGCGCACGGGTGGCTTTGGGATCCAAGCGAAATCGGAGACCAGCTACTTCAGTATGTACTTCATCGACTCCGCGCAGGGCTGGAGGAAAAAATGGTTCTACGTCATCGACAATAGCTCGGGTGGGATCGTGGAATTCCACCCGTTCGCTGTTTTGAAGAGGCGGAAATCCTGGGCGCACAAGTTGTCGACTGAAGAAACCCAGGTCGTCGCACCTCTACTCGCAAGGGTGACAGCTCACCGCGATCAAACTGCTGGAGTTGTACTCAACGGGCTGCATCTGGTGAGTATCTTTCTGAAGCGCAGGATCCAACCTCTACAGCACAGACCTTCCACGATGTGGGAGTACCATGGCTCTGAGGATCCTAGCCGAGTGAGTCGCGAGGAGCTCTCGAACGTCGAGTTCGAGAAGAAGATCGCTGCTATCACTAGCCTGAAGGTGGGAGAGAAATTCCCCGACTACGCAGTCGCAGCCTTCGACGCGTTGAAGCCTCCGTCAGCCGCGGTGAGTTTACTCTTCTTCTCTTCTTTTGCTTTCTTGTTTGTTCTGAGTTTCAGTCGATTGAATTTTTCCCTTGCTTTCTTCTGTCTTCCATAGAGTTTATCCATGGCCACCTGTTACCCTCCTGTATCCGGGGCGGAGGCCTCGGAGTTATTGGCGAGTAATCTGGATGCCCCGGCCGACACCAGTGTCGCGGACGCTTCTTCGAGCTCTGACCAAGATTCTTCGGATGACGTCGGGGACTCGGGTGGAGATTATCAGAAGTGCCGTCGGGTGGAAGGTGATGAGGCCACCTCCAAGGACAACTGCTTGGAAGAATCACCCAGGAAGGAGCCCATCAACGCTACCCCTCTGCGGACGCGCGCTCCTCCCTCCTCATTCCCAGTTATCCAGACCGCCTGGAATGCGGATATGCTGGATGAGGAGGACGCCGAAGATGAGTAAGTTTCTTTCTCCTCGTTCTTAGTCGAACGTTTTCCTTTGCATCTATGTTAACACTTTGTCTTTTGTTGCAGCCTGCAAACCATTAGTCCTCGCAGGTACGCCTCTTCCCTTCCTCCCGAAAGGAAGAGTAAGGCAGGAGCTGCGGATGAAGTTCCTACTGCTGGCACTGTCCAGAATTCGCCCAGCGTAGCCCCCAAAGTAGCGACTACGGAGCATGGAGTTCCTAGTTCAGCTGTCAGAGCTTCGGCTTCAAAGGAGGCGACGGGTAGCTCAGCAGATCCTCTTTCCCGCGCCAAGGGCCAGGTAAATTCTGTTACTTGCCTTTAGTTTGTTATCGGGTGCACGATAGTGCTCCCGATGGGAGTAGCCCCCGAGGCTGTAGTTGATCGCATGCGATCGGCTACAGGCTCAAAGTCTGTCTTTTGCTTCTTCTTGATTTTATCGGGTGCACGACAGTGCTCCCGATGGGAGTAGCCCCCGAGGCTTTACTCGAATGTTTACAATCGAGTATAGGCTCAAATTTTACTCTTCTGATTTCCACTTTCGTGTTGCCCGCAGACACTTATCGACTCCCTCACTGCGATTGGGCGTCGTGTTGTTCTTGCTGAGTCCGACTGCGCGTTCCTTCGAGCGGACCGCGGTCGACTCACCTCTAAAAATGAACTTCTTCGAGGTAAGCTCGGCCCTCTTCTTCTTTTTGTATTTTTCCCATCCGTTCTTCGATTCTGATAAAAGTTGTCGTGCAGCTCAACTTGAGTTTTCGAAGGCCGAAAAAGACAAAGCCTCCGCCCAGGCAGCAACTCTAGAGGCAGAACTGGCGACTGCCCGGCAGGAGCTCGAGTCTTCCCGCATGTTAAATGCCGATTACGAGGGAAAACTTGCGGCTGCCCAGGATGCCCTCAAGAATTTGGAGGATGCTGGCGCCAAGGCGGATGCCAATCTTGACAACTTTATTCGTCCCCTTGCTGAGCGCTTTGCGGGTAAGTTTGCACTTTTCTACGCTCCTCTTTTTGTCTTGGTAGATCTTTCGGACTGACACCCTTTTTTGTTCTTAGGTCTTCTGGGTGTCCCTCTGGAGCTTGCTGGGACTCCTCGAGTGGACGTATTGACAGATTGTTGCGCCCAGCTTAGGAGGCATGCTGCAGGGGTTTGCTCCTTAGTCGGCAACGCTACTGAAGTGCTGACGCAGCTGCATGGTCGCCTTCTCGTCAATGCTTCATCTCCACCCGCGCTAGGTGACCTGCTGAAGATCTTCTCGGAGAGAAATCTCCTTGATGCCTACGCGGTCGCTCAGTCGGAGTCTGGGGCAAAGACGGCCATCCAGTTTGCGCTGGCGCATGGAGTTAGCGGCCTGGAGGAGGCCTACTCGGATCTCCCAGTCGATCCTTCCACGGGAAAAAAGGTAGGGCTTCGTCGCTTTGGCGAGCCAGCCGCTGTCCTCGCTCGGAAGTTATCTGAGCTGTTTGCTCGACTTAAGGGAGGGGCGACTGCCGCGAGTGGGAGTACCACTGTAGCTTCTTAGTTTAGTTCGTTTGTATCTTGCAACTTCGATTGTAATGAATCCTGGGATGTGCTCCCGTTTCTTCAATATTTTAATCGAGATGCTTTTGCTGAAATGTTTCCCGCGATTGATCGTAAGCTCCCGATGGGAGTAGCCCCCGAGCACCTGTCGAATAGGTGGTAAATAAATCTCGAGTGGGGCACCTTATTCCTTTTAATCTTCTTTGTGCTTTTCAGGTATCCGGGGTGGCCGCAAAACCTTCATGTGGACCTGCTGCTCCAACAAATCCACTTGTCGCCGCTGTGGGGTCTTTGGCAGGTCTTCGTGATCGTGTAGCTGACGGTGAGCGCAGGTTCAAAGCGTTGCGCGGGGTAGCCGATGTGGCGAAGTCCAAGCAAAGACTGGCGACTGAACGCGAACAATTTCTGATGGACGAGTTGGCCTCCGTCGCTAGGGACTTGTTGTGTAAGTAATACAGCCCCCTAGTCTTCTTTGTCTTGTTTCCTTGACTAATCGTGCATATTTGCTCTTCAGTTGTTAAGCCGGATGATAGGGAGGAAAAACAGTGGGTAGAAAACCACATTCTTCAAGAAGCTGGCAGCTCGAAGCCTCATGCGAATAACTTTTGGTCTGATCGCAGTCGAGGTTTCGTGCTGGCTACTTTGAAGTTTCGTATCACCCAGGTAAAAGTTCTCGTGAGTTCTTTTCACGAGGTCTTGATCGCGATGAACGATGCGTTCTACCCGCTGGAAAGGGGTCCTGAAGTCTGGAGCCATCTCCTCAGGCTATTCGGGCAAGAGGGAGAGATTCGCGAGTGCGTGCGCAATCAAATGACTTGCAGCGCGGTGGTGGCCCTCTCCTTCGTCCGGATATGGCATCCTGAGATAAATTTTAACTCCATAGCTAGGCTTCCAGACGGTCCAATCGATGATATTTCGCCGCACTATGATGTTGTTCGTCCAGCAGCGGAGAAAATCATTCGGCTGACCTCTGAGGAAGTAGATAGAGTGTTGGCAACTAAGAATGCTTTTCGCCATGATTGATTGTTGGATGTGTACATCTTGTGATGTTGTATAGTTTGCAAAAACTGTTGTAAGGTGTATGACCTTGTATGTATAAATTTTCCTGTTATGCGTAGTTGTAGGCATAACCCCCGTGTGTTTATGGGATGTGTACCTGTAACTATTTTAGCATATAAGAATGAATAATCTTTCGAGTAAATATGGTTGAGAAACCATGTATTTTATTGCGATGACTGAGAAGTCATGTATTCGAGCTACAAGAGTGGCTAGTATAGCCTTATTTGTTTGCGAAAACAAGTAAATCTAGGGATAAAATTTTCGGAGGTGTGCGATATTCCAAGGATTGGAATAGATTCCTCCAGTCGATGGGTTCTTCAGCCTGTAGGCTCCACCTGGAATAACTTCGTGTATGACGAAGGGTCCTTCCCATGGTGGCTCGAGCTTGTGTCCCTCCTTCTGTTTGAGCCGCAGCACTAAGTCTCCTACCGCGAATGCTCTGTGGCGTATGCGGCGACTGTGATAGTTTCGCAGTGATTGTTGATATACTGCTGATCTTGCGAGCGCTATATCGCGCATCTCATCGAGTGCATCCATATCTTCCGCGAGTGCACTGTTAGAGGTTTCTTCGCTGTAAGCCACGACTCTTGGGGCGCTGAACCTAACATCCTAGGGAAGGACCGCTTCTGCCCCGTATACCATGAAAAATGGCGTGTAGTTTGTGGATCGATTTGGAGTTGTGCGGAGGCTCCATAGTACGGAGGGTAGCTCTTCGGCCCAATGTCCTGCTGCTGGTTGTAGACGATCGAGTAGACGTTTCTTGATGCCAGCTGAAACTAAGCCGTTGGATCTTTCGACTTGTCCGTTCGTTTGCGGGTGGGCAACTGAAGCAAACTTGAAGTTGATGCCCTTTTCCTCGCAGAACTGTTGTGTTTCCTTTGCCATGAAGTTTGTGCCATTGTCTGTAATGATATCGTGTGGTACCCCAAATCTGCATACGATGGAATCGAGGAACTTGACGGCGCATTGGGCGCTAGCAGAAGTTACTGGCATGGCCTCGATCCATTTGGTGAACTTGTCGACCGCGACCAGCAAGTGTGTATATCCACCCGGCGTGGACTTGCGTAGCGGTCCTACCATGTCTAGCCCCCACTGTGCAAAAGGCCAGGCGATGGGTATCATGTGCAATTCCGTAGCAGGTGCATGTGGTCTTGGTGCGAATCGCTGGCAAGCGTTGCATCGTTCGACTAGCTCCTTTGCATCCTTGGCTGCCGTTAGCCAGTAGAATCCTGCTCGGAATGCTTTTCCCATGATTGTTTTCCAACTAGCATGATGCCCACAGTCTCCTTGGTGGATGTCTTGAAGTAATTCTTTGCCATCTTCGGTGCGATGCAGCGCTGAAGTATACATGAGATGCTTTGCTTGTATAATTCTCCGTTGATTACCCGAAAGGATTTACTGCATTTGATTATCTGTCGAGCCTCGCGAGGATCGGCCGGGAGCTGTCAGGAGGACAGGTAGTCGAGGTATTTCTGCGTCCAGACTGGCTCGACCAGAAAAACCTGTCGTGAAATGTTATGAATAAGCTCGATGATGGCAACTTGCGGGCTGACCTCTGTTTCTAGTGCTGCGGGTGCTCCTGCAGCTTTTTTAACTTTGACTGAGCGCTTGATCATCCGTTCAAAATATATTCCTGGCGGTATGGGTGTGTTTGTGGAACCCATGTTTGCCAGTCTATCTGCTTCTTCGTTGCTGGATCTCGCAATGTGCTTCAGCTCGCATCCTTTGAAGCTCCCTTCGAGTAGGTTGTACATGTCGTGATATGCAATCATGTTCTCAGCAATTGCATCACATTCTTTCATTGTTTGCTGCACGATGAGATTGGAATCGCCGTAGATCATTAATCGGGTAGCTCCACAGGCGACTGCCATCTTCATCCCGTGCAACAGGGCTTCATATTCTGCGTCGTTGTTTGATGCTGGATCATCGGGTGGGAAGTCCAATCGTAGGACGTATTGCAGCTTATCTCCCCTAGGCGATATGAGGACGATTCCAGCTCCTGCTCCTTCGTTTCTTTTGGATCCGTCAAAGTACATTATCCAATTGCTCGTGTACTCAGGCGGTCCAGGGCGTTTGTAACTCTGTCCACTCGCTTAAGAATTCCACGAGTACCTGGGATTTGATTGCGTTGCGTCCTGCATAAGTGATGTCCCAAGCGCCCAGCTCGATGCTCCATTTGGCTATTCTTCCGGATGCCATAGGGTTGTTCATGATTGTCCCGAGTGACGCATCATTAACCACTGTGATGGCGTGTTTCTGGAAGTAGTGCTTGACCTTTCGGGCTGTAAGAACAACTCCATATGCGAGCTTCTGGTAATGAGGATATCGTTGCTTGCATGGCGAGAGCACTTCACAGATGTAATATATTGGTCGTTGGACTCCGTACGCCTTGCCCTCCTCAGGTCGTTCGATTACGATTGTTGTGCTGATGACCTGGTTTGTGGCGGCTAGGTATAAGTAGAGTGGCTCCCTTTCTTGCGGTGTTGCAAGGACGCGCCTGCTTTGCAATGATCGCTTCAAGTCTGTGAATGCTTGTTTAGCTTCTGGTGTCCACTCGAATTTGTCCGTCTTCTTCAACAGCTTGTAGAAGGGTAGCGCTTGGTCTCCCAATCGGGCGATGAACCTGCTCAGAGCGTCTAGTCGCCCTGCGAGCTGCTGGACTCCGCGTAGATTGGTTGGCTCCTTCATAGTCAAGATTGCTTGTATTTTCTCTGGGTTGGCTTTGATGCCTCTGGCGGATACCAGGTACCCGAGAAGTTTTCCTGCTGGGACGCCGAAGACGCATTTCGTCGGGTTGAGCTTGATCCTGTATGCGTTGAGGGCGTCGAATGTTTCTCTAACGTCTTCGAGGAGTGTGTCCTCAACTCGAGTCTTGATGACGATGTCGTCAACGTACACTTGTACGTTCTTGCCAATGAGCTTGGCGAGGCATTTTTGCATGCAGCGCTGGTATGTTGCGCCTGCGTTCTTGAGCCCGAAGGGCATTATCATGTAGCAATATACGCCGTGTGGCGTGATAAATGTTGTCTTTTCTTCGTCCTCCCGTTTCATCCGGATCTGATTGTAGCCTGAATAGGCGTCCAGGAAGGAGAGGCGTTGACAGCCTGCCGTAGAATCCACGATCTGGTCGATTCGCGGGAGGGGGAAGTTATCCTTGGGGCAATGCTTGTTTAACGACGTGTAGTCGATGCATACTCGAAGGATGTCCATGTTTTTCTTGGGGACCAGCACTAGATTTGCTAACCAGGTGGATATCTTGATCTCCCTGATGAAATTTGCTGCTAGCAGCCTGTTTACTTCTTCTCCGAGCGCCTTCTGCTTGGGTTCTGAAAATTGTCGAGTAGTTTGTTTGATGGGTTTGGCATATGGAAAGACTTCGAGTGAGTGCTCGGCAAACTCCCTGGGTATTCCCGGCATATCTGAGGGCTGCCAGGCGAAAATTTCCCAGTACTCACGGAGGAGTTTGATGAGCGCGCTTTCCTATGCTTGCGAGAGGGTGGTTGAGACCATCGCTGTCTTCGCAGAATCCGTCGGGTGCACTTGATGCTTTCGGGTATCACTGTTGGCGTTGAACTCCAGTTCAGGCGCGTTTTTCTTCGTGAGGGGCATGACGGAGTGATCCGTGGTTTTTGCCAGCTCTTGAAGTTCTTCTTGCATCCCGAAAGATTTTGCGATCTCGTTGAATTCAATGTCGCACTTGTTGGATTTCTGAACGTCTCCATCGATTGTGATCACACCATATTCTCCAGGTAACTTGAGCTTCAGGTAGGCGTAGTGTGGTACTGCCATGAATCTGGCGAACGCTGTTCGACCAAGAATGGCGTGGTACTGTGAAGGCCAGTCGACAACTTCGAAGTCGAGAAATCATCTTCTGTAGTTGCTTTTAGTGCCCAGCACAACTTCTAAGTTGATTGTTCCGAGTGGACGGATTGCCTTTCCCGGAACTATCCCGTGAAAGGATGTTTCTGATTCCACAAGGCCGTCCAGATTCCTATTCATCCGACGGAGTGTATCCGCGTAAATAATGTTAATGCCACTGCCACCATCCATGAATACGCGGGCCAAGTCGTAGTTGCCAATCTTTGCTTGGATGACGAGGGCGGCGTGTCCTGGTCGATGGACTCGTGGCGGGTGGTCGTTCATCGAAAATGTGATCGGTTGATCCGCCATCTTCAAGTACTCGGGCTTTGTTGGCGGAGTCTGCACAGCCATGCACACGGCCTTGTGTTAGTCTTTTGAGCTCTGCGGGATGGACATACCTTCTGGATCATCGCGAGTTGCCCTGCTGGATTCGGGTATGCATTGGCCCCGGAGTTTTGTGCAGGTGGTGCGGGTAGTGCGGCCAATGCCATGTTTGGATTTGCTGGTGGAGGTAGGGGTTGTGGCGGCTGGAATCCTTGGTGGCCTCCTATTGGAAGCGGTGGGTAATTTTGAGTGGCTGCGGATCTTTTTCTTGCGAGGGCTTCCGAGATATCAATGAACTTTCGGCAATCCTTAAGAAGGTGTGTTGCCTTAGTTTTGCCCGTGCGCTTATCTGTAAATAGATGTAGCGAGCAGTATCCATCGAGGTCTTCCTCGGGAGATTTTTCTTCAGCCTTCGGTCTCCACTCGCGATTCCCACGATGACCAGAGTCGCGGCTTCGTGTGAATTCCGCCGCTACCAGCTCCTCTCGATCCTCGTGATCGTAATATTTCCTCCTTTTCCTTCGGCCGTGGCAGTCTTCATCGTGCGCAGGTGATGATGCTCTCTCGTTGCGCACTGCGTCTTCTCCGTTAGCCCACTTTTCGGCTATGATCATTAGCTCCCCAATAGTTTTGGGTGCAGCCCTGCCTAGCTCTTCTCTGAAAGCAGTTCTTCGGGCGCCTTTCGCAAAGTCCTCAATCGCCACTTCTTCCGAGATGGTTCCCGCAGTGTTCCTGAGCGTGGTCCACCGCTGGATATATTCGCGGGTAGACTCACCGCTTTTCTGCTTGCATGCTCGCAGTTCTTCAATGGTGGCCGGCCTCTTGTAAGTCGACTAGAATTTTTTGCAAAAGTCGCGGTGTAAGTCATCCCATGATGCGTAACAAGATCTTGGTCTTCTTTCCAGCCAACTGCGGGCCGCGCCAACGAGATGCAAATTGAGATATTGCATAGCTGTGTTCTTGTTCCCACGTTGGCATTTTACTGCCGTGAGGTAATCGCTTAGCCATTGAGAAGGCTCGAGTGAGCCGTCGTACTTTGTCACTTCCGTGCTGAGCTTGAATCTTCTGGGTAAAGGTGCTTCGCGGATGCTGCGGGCAAAGCAGAGCGCACCGCAGGTTTCATCATCCGAGGAGCTGGACGAAGAGCGCCCGCGATATCGTGAAGCCCTTGCCTTATCTACCTTATTTTGTGCGATGTCCGATCGCGCGTCATGTCCTGGCCGGTCGTGGTCGGCGTCCTTCCTTGGCTCCTTGCTTCGCTTTCACGAGCGACTGCTGTGATGTCGCGAGCTTTTGTCTCTCGGACTGCCTTCGCTGCTGCTTCGACTGTCATCACGGCGCCCTGCTTCTTTTCCTCGGCCACGACGTGGCGATCTGTCCCTTCTTGGCGAAGTGCTCCTATGTTTGCGGGATGCTTCTCTCTCCTTCTCTTTCTCTTTCTCCTGTTCCTTCTCTAGCTGCTCTGTGGCTTTTCTTCGGTCATAGGTGGCGAGCCTTGCGGCTGCCAGTCCTAGTCCCTTGCGTACTTGTTTATACTGCTCCGCCCGAGGGTCACTTTCCGTCGGTTGATTCATCTGCATGTAAGTTGTTGCGGCTAGAACCGCGGCAGCGGGAGTTTGCGGGTAGACGTTGCCGTCGTCGTCGACTCGCATGAGAGAAGGAGTGATCGATCTGCTGGTCCCGGCTAGGGATTCATTGTTCCTGGATGTACATGCGTGCCCCTTCCTCGCGGGTCGGGTTCCGACCGAGGGTGTTATGGACAGCCCGGCTCGTCTTTGGCTCGACTCATCCGCCGCTCTTCTTCGGCGGGCCAGATCTATCCAAGCGTCTTTCATGGTCGTGGCTGCTCTCACTAGGTGATAGTGGTAGGCAACCATATCTTCGTGTGAGGCCCCGGCTGCGGGTGGCTTTCTCGTTCGCATAGCTTCCTTCGCTCGGTTCCAAGATTCCCGTGAGACACCGATTATGTTGCGCTCTGCTGCGCTATGTTCCGTTTCCGAGGCTTGTTCCGATCCTGCCATGCAGACTTGAGCCAGTCGAGGCTCGTGCGTCCTAGGCGTAGATCAAAAGTTCCTTTGAACTCTTGATGGTTCCTCTGTCGAGAGGGTATGGTAGTCATTGGCGTTGAAGCGGATGGACTCGCCACTTTTCTCCAGATGGCGGCGCGAGTCGACAGCTCCAGATTCAGTTTCCGATTCATCTGAGAAGTGGAGGATCCCGTCCCTGTTGGTCACGAATTTCAGGCTCCCGAACGTCAAGGTGACGCTCTTCTCCAGATCCTCGAATACCGGGCGTGATTCCGGCGAGTGAGGTCTGACCACGACAGATCCGATCCGTATAGGATTGTTCGGAGCCGTAGTCGATGGTTTCCAACGGGAGTTGGTTGTCGATGAAGCCAAAGATGCCGGTGATCCAGCGCCCGTCGTCCCCACGGTCAGCGCCAATTGTCGAATCTCTGACTCTACAAATCCCTTAGGTGACCCTATAGGGTTTCGACTAGGAGAACTCATGAGTGCTGGTGGAATCGTCGGCTAGACAATGGGCGAGATTTACCCAGGTTCGGGGCCCTCGTAGAGGTAAAACCCTTACTCCTGCCTCTGTCGATCTGTATTGATGAGTAGATCTGTTACAATGGTGGTTGCTCGAATCGAGAGTATGATCTCGAGTTCAGGCTTTGGCATTGCGATGTTGCTTGGTCCTCCTCCGGTGGCTCTCCTGGCCTTATATAGGTGGCCAGTTCTCAAACCCTACCCGGAGAGGACTCGAATTCTAACCTTAAGTCGGTTACATATTTCTAAACTTAACCCGCAAGTTAGCGCGGGTGGGATTCACATGGGCCTTCTGGAATACTCCAAGGGCTCCTCTTCTTGGGCCTTAACCTTGGGCCTGAGATGGGGTGTCCTTACCCGCAGGGTCCAGGATCCATTCCTTCGTCAGGGGCCTTGTGACAATGTGAGTATGAGTTTTTCTTCTTCAGAACAAGGCGTCTCCGGGGGATCGGCCATAATCTTCTCCCTGAACCACTGTGTGAAATTGATGTTGTGCTCTCTGATTAATTCTGCTTCAGTCCTCTATTGTCCCTGGTCATTGTAATACTTTGCGATTAACATTTTATGCTCTTCCAACCAAGGATCGACCACTGTTAGGTGTTGTAGAGCGACTAGGTTTGCTCTTTCAAAGTCGTTGCGTCGGCCCTGAAAGTCGACATCCATTTCGCGGTGGCCCTCGTGGTGTCCCCATCCAGCGAGCCTGCCAAAGTGCCTGTTTACGGGCAGACCAGGGTTCTCATCATTTTCCAGAAAATTCGTGCAGAAAGATAAGCACTCTTCTGTCAGAAAGCCCTTGGCAATGGTTGCATCTGGACGGGCCATGTTGCAGACGTATCCTTTGATGGAACCATTAATCCTTTCGAACGTCATCATGGAGTGTAAAAACGGAGGCCCGAGCTGGATGATATCATCAACGACATGGACAACGAGATGCACGATAACGTCGAAGAATGCGTGCGGGAAGTATATCTCAAGCTCGCATAGTATCACCACGATCTCTTCATGCAGCCTTGCGAGTTGCTTCACGCCAATCGACTTCCGAGATATGACGTCGAAAAAGTTGCAGAGTCCAAATAATGTTTCGCGGACGTGCTCGTCCATTAACCCTTGAATTGCTACTCGAAGTATATCTTTCATCATCACGTGACAGTCGTGAGACTTCATACCGCTGGACTTCTTCTTTGCTACGTGTAACATCCCTGTTTTGCTACAATAGGGTTGTGGTGTGTGGTGTTCATCTCTTACATGCATGAAAACTTTGGTCAAAACTTTGCATTTGAATATAACCAATGAAATGGATAAAATTCACTTAATTTTGCAACACATAAAGTTGTTCTATAAAGTTTTCCAAAATTATCAAAACAAAGTGTGGTGAGGTTTCCAAAACTTGTTTTTGCCAATTTTTCTGGTTGCAAAAAGGCCCCTAAACTTTCAAATTCTATCTGTTTTTAAAACCAGAAGAACCATTTCACAAAACTTGCAAATCCTGGGGTTTTTTGAAAGTCTCACTATCTCTCTATCCTCTCCCGCGCATGACAGAGCAGACAGCTCGCCGCCGGCGAGGCCACACAGGAAGCTGCGTCACTTCGCAGCGTGTAGAAGAGTCGTCGAGGTGTCATGTCCCTCCCCTTCTCCTCCTCACTCGTCCCTCGCGCCGTCCCTCCTCTTCTCTGTATTCCCTCCATGGGACGAAACCCTAGCTCGACGGTGATCCAGCGCCGCCGTCTCTCTGAGCACCACCTGCTCCCGCCAAGCTCATGGGGAGAAGTGCAGTCGCCTCGAGCACTCCTGTGAGCTGGGGTGGACGGAGCCGCGGGAATTCGACCCCGTCTTCCTCGGCTCCGGTGAAGCTCCGCCACGGAATGGCCGCCATCTCCGGCCTCCTCCACCCCATTTGACCATTCTCACGCGTCAAGGGTGAGCTCCTATACCTCTGGATGGCCCCCATTCTTCTTCTCATGTACCGGAACGTCGTCGCTGCCGTCTCCCGCGCCGCAGAAACCTCCATGCCGGCGAGCCCTCAGCAGCCATTAGAGAGCGGAGCCACCACAGTAGCGTTCTCCTCGATGAGACGCTTCCAACGCGCCTACCCGCGCTTGCTGGGGCACCGGGAAATGCCGTCGGCGTCCATCACCGGCCCTCTGCCGGCCATACCCTGGCGTCACGGTGACGACTTGGTGACTAAACCGTGGCCCCATCGCCAGCTGGCTTTTCTTTTTAGAAAAGAAATTGAAAAACGACTGACACGTGGGCCCTGTTTAATAATTACTGAAAATGAATTAAAATGCAATATTGAATATCTCCTGAAATATTAATCAGAAAAATAAAATAAAAAATCGAAATGTTCAGAAAATTAAACTCTATCTGTATATGTCACTTTCATACATGTTTGACAAAGTTAAAAAAATGAGCATTATTTAATGTTGTTTAATTCATTTAAAATAGAGAAAATATGTTGTTATTCAATAAAATCAGAAAATTAAAAGTTATATACCAAAATGCTCAAAATGACAAATGCAACCTGTTTATGATGTTTTCAAACCCATTTGAGCACTTCAACTTGTACTCGCTTTCAAAATTGCCCGAAGTGCCCTCCGGGGTTTATTTCGGGATAATTTCAGTACAAATGCATATTTGACTTACGGACCCTACCCATCGAACATGTTTAGGGATTTATTTAAGTGCATTAACTTGCTCATGCATACATATTGTGCATTGCATAGATGCCATGTGTTGATTGTTGTTCTTCTTTTCGGTGTTGTTCCCCCTCGGTAGAACGCGACTTCGAAGTGAAGGCCAGCAACTCCAATGGCGAATACTTGATCTTAACCGACAAGTCAAGCACTTATTCCAGAAGATCTTTATCTTGTTTTATTAACCAAGGCAAGCATAACCTCTTATCTGCTCATATATGTTTTTCAACGACTTTTGGTTCTCGTAGTTTGCATTCGGTTCCAAACTATTTGATGTCAGTAGATAGAGTTCTCCTATATACTGCATAGTCTACATATCCTGATCCACTCCTCCTAGCAGCTATAGGTTTGTTTGTGCACGCTCTGTTAAACCCTGTGAGTCTTGCTTAGCCATGCCTAGTTGTGATCTGATCCATCCGATTGATGAATATGGTGAATGCGTGAATCTACTATGTTAGGTTGTTGTGATTTGAATTATCTTTGATAACCTGACTAATCACGGCATGGATGTGAGACCACAGTGGGTTGTGGCTTTTTGTCCTATTCATGCCCCTAGGAGCGAGTTCTCGCCTTCGAGCCAAGACTGAGCGTACAGCCACACATGGGCCGATGAACCCCGCCCGGGTAACTAACTTGTTTAGCCTTATGCATGAGACACGTAGTTTGAGCTTTCCATCTGCGTGTGAGTGGGAAAATGTTTTGGAGAAAATTAGGTCGTGACCAGGACAAGTGATGGACGTACACGGATCTTGATCTCGACTCACATAACAGGCGCCGTCAGTAGGTGGCCAACTCCCTGTTGACGGGGTGGCCCTGTTTAGGTTAACTCATGGATATGGTTCGACAAGGTAAAGGCTGGGAATCGACTACCCTCTGCCGACACTCCCGGTCTAGTGCTAATCATGTGGCACTAAGAGTCGGTTGGTACGTGTGGGTAAAGTTGTACACCCCTGCAGGGTTAAATCTTTTCGAAATGCCGTGTCTACGGTTAAAGACGACTTGGTTACAGATTATGTGATCATAGTTAACTTGAACGGAATGACTAAAACTTGTTGATAACAAATGAAGGATGCCTCCTCGGAGATACCGAGAGGGGTTAGCTTGTAGCATGAGGTACCGGAACAATTTGAGGTGGTGATCTTTGAAGCACGAGGTGCTGAAATGTTTTGGTGGATTAAAAGATGATGATATCAGTAGTTGAGTAGCTTTCTCACCTGTTTTCAAAATAATCCATGAGACATGCTATTCCTTCCTCAACTTGGAAAACAAAGATGGCTTTACGCAAAATAACCTTCATAACTCTTTCTAAAAGAAGCAGATATATAATAGGTTAACTAAGTCTTGTTGAGTACTTCCCGTACTCAGGTTTGATTAACTTTGGTTCGGGTGAAGTCTACTCCAGTGGTGGTGGATTGAACATGGACATCGACGAGTAGTTTGGGGTTCCCAGGTAGCATCCTAGAATCTATGGGCTGGTACGTTGCCTTATGTTGCTGCCTCTTAGGCCTTTTTGGTTCTTGTTGTTTAGCAACATAATTTGCCTTCTGTTGTCTGATGTAGTATTGGGTCGTGTGACCTCTGTTTATATAGCTATATTCTAGTAATACATGTTTAATACAGCTTCCATGTCTCGAGTGCTGCTTTGATCGGTTGTTGGTTTCGAGCTCATTGTTATACAATTTTGGCTATGCCTGCATAGTTGTCGCAGTCGAGGGGTTGTGGAGTCGATGATCCATTTCCGAGCACGCCTGCCGATGTGATTCGGCCTGGGGCTTGGTAACCCCAGTAACCCTCGATTGTTGTTGCACTTTCTGGACACATAGCATCTCTGTATAGCTTTGGTCCCGTACTTTCAGTTTCATACGATTCGTGGATGCTTTGTTATGCATACATGGTTATGACTAGAATGGACACAAGGAGTAGTAGTACCGTGGTAATCCGGCCTGCGTGCCGATGAATCTGATCTGCCTGTCGTTGTTTGTTGCGGCTGGGGCTGGTAACCCTGAAGCCATTGTTGGTCCATGACTAGGAGCGCATAACAATATGTATACCTTTCGGTCCGGGGTCGTGACACTACGTCTAGGTATCTGCTTATCTTCCCCGCATAACCGTAAGGAAATTTGAATCCAAGGACGCACTAGAAGAATTGGTCGATCTCCTTCTCGCTTAGCGTGAAGCACGAAGGGGGACAGTAATATTACGTCTTCTTGGCCTTTTTGCCCTTGCGGCGACCTTTTGTCCCATCTAACACATCATCATCATCATCGTCATCATCATCCGGTTTTGCTCCATGGAGCTCGCCCCTGATATTCAAAAATCTCAAGTCGTTCCTTGCTTTAGGCCCATCTTCGGTCCTCTCCGGCATGTTGAGCAGGGTGCCAAGCAGACTCTAGCACACGTTTTTCGTGATATGCATGAGGTCAAGACAGTGAGGCGTGCGGAGAATCTTCCAGTACCTCAGGCCCCGGAGAACAGACCTTGTTTTCCATACACCCTCCAACGGCGACGGCGCCTTTCGCTTCTTTCCCGGCGCAGGGCACTCTTTCCAGTTCTTCAATAGCTCGTCGATTTCCTCGCCGCTCCTTTGACGTGGGGCTCTTCGCATCTCAACTTCATTGTTGAACAGATCTTTGTGTTTTCTCCACGGGCCATCCTTGCGAAGCCACCTTCGATGCCCCAAAAACACGGTTTTCAAAGACCCGGGGTTTCTCTCTAGCTGGAGATACGTAGTGTCATCCATGCACCTAACGCATTTACAGAATCCTTGTGTCACCTGCCCCGCGACATATCCGTAACCGAGGTAGTCATGCACCGCGTGATGAGCGCGGCTCTCATTTTTTTTTTGGAAATGGAAAGCCAGCCTCTGCATCAGATTGATGCACACGGCTTTTATATTAATAATAGGTCTCAACGTTACAAAACAAGTAAACAAAAAACAGCTCAATGATCTGCCAATGAGCGCGGCTCTCATTGGGAAAACGCTTCTCCATAGGCGTCCCACGTATTGGCTGGCTCATCCCATAACGTGGCTAGCTCCTCTTCCAACAACTGGACATACATATTGATGTCGTTACCTGGTTGTTTCGGCCTTGAATAAGCATACTCATTAGTATGTACTTCCCACTACTAGGGAAAAGGTCATCCGTGGCGCACCATATTGGCTTATCCGTGACGCACCATGGTGCGCCACGGCTCTCACGTCGCGCTTATTGGTTTAGCCGTGACGCACCGGCTCGGTGCGGCATGCCTATCTGTACCTGTGGAGCACGGCTACGGTGCGCCACGGCTATGAGTGGTGCGCCACGCCTAAGTTAGTTAGGTGTGTCACGCCTATGCTTATTGGTGCGCCACGCCTATTCCTCTAGGTGCGCCACGGCTATATTATCCTGTATTTTTTAAATACGCAGTATCGTATTTATACAGGTACATACAGCTCAAATACAGAAGAGTATAGACAAAGTTGATCAAAACAGTTATGTGACAAACAAATAATATATCATAGTCGACCATATTACTTAGATTCTGAATAGCTACATCAAATAGTTGATTATCACTACAAAGTGTTCATCAGAGCCGAATAGATACATCAGACAGTTAATCATGGAGACCGAGTACATCGATCGATGCTTCCTCATCATTACAAGTGACCTATCTAGTCGTCGATAACCTAATCATCTAGCTAGGAACCATAGCACCGCAAGCATGGCGAGCGAGGCGACGGCGACATCAGCGGCGGCGAGGATCTTCATCCACTTGTTGTTGTTCTTGTTCTTTTGTTCCTCGAGATGGATGAACCACCTAGCTTCCGCTGCCACTCTAGTATTGTAGGATTTGTCGGCATTGCCCCTAAACTTGTTCACTTGCTCGAAGCAGTCTTTCTAGTGGTCGTAGACTCCTGGAACCCTGCATCTAAACAACACGTAGCACCTTGGCATCTGTCATGACAAGAAAGAAAACCACAAACAATAGTTTTAAACATGTCTACAATAATCAGTAAATGGAGAAATATGACAGAAATAAGATGAAAGTTAAACACAAAGGAACACATTACTTCTGGCATTCTCCGAAATCAAGTTGGCCCTTCATATCCTGTGCTTGTTACGAGGTAGTATACGTGATGGCGATGCAGCGAAGGATGAAGACAAGGGTTTCTGAAATTCGTTGAAACTAACCAAAATCACATACGTAAGTGTTTGTGAGATCCTAACAAAGTTGGACCATTTCGTGCACATACATAATGGGGACATTCTTAATAACCCCGGACGGGGCTATGAAGAATATCACCATTACGTATATGTACCAAACGGTACAACTCAGTTCTGATCTCACTAACAATAATATTACATATGTGACGTTCCTTAGTTCCAACCGAAACCTCGTCTTCATCCTTTCCCGGGATCACCACTGCCTGCAGTACCTCTTAAACGGCACAAGATGGTCATCGGGCCTTGATGTGAAGTTGGACCTTCATATTTTTGTGCTTGTTACAAGGTACTACAGGTGATGGAGATGCGGGGGAATGAAGGGTTTCTGGAAATCTTTGAAACTAAACAAAATCATATATGTAATATAGTGCGATCCGAAAAAAATTGGACCCTTTTGTGCACATCCATAACGGCGACATTCTTCATAACCCCGGACGAGATTTCTGAGGAATGTCACCATTACGAATGTGCACCAAAGAGTTCAACTTCGTTCGGATCTCACCAGCCATATTACATATGTGACGTTATTTAGTTCCAAAAAAGTCCAGAAACCCTCGCATTCGTTCCTTTTCCCGGATCACCACCTGCTGTAATACCTCTTAGCAGGAACAAGATGCTCATCGGTCTGTGTGCCTTATATTTAGGGTGGACACATACAAGAAGCCTTGGTGGACCTGGTGCGCCAAGTGGGATTCACAAGATCCTAATTTTGTGAAAATCACAAGGCGCACCAGACCACCAAGTCATCTTAGTGTGAAACAACTCTTTCATTCATTGGTATTTATACAAAAGATCGAACAAACATCACAAGTAGGACCGCAATAATAAAAATCAAGATAATCAAGAATTGACATAATTGAGCATCGGTTACACGATGTACGACTCATAACAGTAACGATGTGTGCCTCATATTTAGGGTGGACACATACAAGCAGCCTTGGTGGACCTGGACACTACTAGGAAAAGGGGCATCAGTGGCGCACCACTTGGTGCGCCACTGATTCTCCATGGAATCAGTGGCGCACCAATGTCATGCGCCACTGATTCCTCAATGGTGCGCCACTGATTCTCTGGGAAATCAGTGGCGCATGAGTTTGGTGTGCCATTGATTCTCCAGAGTATACATGCACTCTAGGGAATCAGTGGCTCACCAGACTGATGCGCCACTGATGCTCTGCGCCACTGATTCCTTTTTGATGCGCCACTGATTCTCCAGAGTATGCATGCACTTTAGGGAATCAGTGGCTCACCAGACTGATACGCCACTGATGCTCTGTGCCACTTATTCCTTTGGGGATACGCCACTGATTCTTGCATACGTTTACACAGTTTTATTTGCACACGTATTTATACGGGTATCTATACATGTATACAGGTTATACAATTCAGATAGCAGATTGCAAAGTAGTATAAATAGACAAAGATGATCATAGTCACAATCTAGTTCATCATCTCACTCATAGCTAAAACCCGAAATAGTGACAAGTTTGGAAATATTACAAGTTTGGAAATATTACAAGTTCATCAACACATAATATAGTGAGATCCGAAAAAAATTGGATCCTTTTGGGCATATCCATAACGGCGACATTCTTCATAACCCAGGACGGGATTTCTGAGGAATGTCACCATTACGAATGTGCACCAAAGGGTTCAACTTCGTTCGGATCTCACCAACCATATTACAAATGTGAAGTTATTTAGTTCCAAATAAGTCTAGAAACCCTCGCATTCGTTCCTTTCCCCGGATCACCACCACCTGTAGTACCTCTTAACAGGAACAAGATGCTCATCGGTCTGTGTGCCTCATATTTAGGGTGGATACATACAGGCAGCCTTGGTGGACCTGGTGCGCCAAGTGGGATGCACAAGATCATAATTTTGTGAAAATCACAAGGCGCACCAGACCACCAAGGCCATCTTAGTGTGAACCAACTCTTTTAATCATCGGCATTTATTCAAAAGATCGAACGAACATCACAAGTAGGACCGCAATAATAAAAAGAAAGATAATGAAGCATTGACATAATTGAGCATCGGTTACACGATGGACGATTCATAACCCTAACGGTTGAGTTCAACTAATTTCGAAAAATGTAGCAAGACTTACAATAGTTCTCACTCCTTCTAACTCATCCGCCCAGGGATTACAACGGCTTCGGAGTGATGAAGGGCCTGTCGTCACATGCAGTTGATAGGTAGGTATCTATGTCGCGGTTTGGCATGGCGAACCGGCAGTGAAATGTCCCACTCTTGTTCACCACTTCATGAACGATTTGTGTGGAAAAGCACTTCTGGGTATCATATATCTCTTCTCTAACCTTGTCATCACCGACCATCGACAAGCGGGAGGCCCATTCTTGGACTTGACTAGGCAGGGTAAGGTACTGCTGATCCCGTACGGACGCCCGCATGTGATGGATGACATAGTAGGTGTCTCTGTTACTGCCTAATGGCTTCTTGACGCAGGCGAAATCCGTCGTGTGGGTGAACACCCGAGCGCCCTGAACGACCTTCTCCCTAGTGAGTCTTCCCCCCTTTGCGTGGTAGCCGGTGAGAGAATTATTCATAACTTTCTTCACGTTGGAGTAGTCTTTCTTCACCGCACTCCCTGAGTCGAGATACGTGGCATGCGAATGACTGATACAAATGCAGATGAGTGTGCATTGTGTATATCTACGCAGAACAATCCAAACAAAGTGTTGGAAAGGAGCGATGAAAACCTAAAGAAAACCACTTTCGATTCGTCTAAGAATATTGACTTATCCGACAAAATAAGGCACGAGGATGTAATCCTTGGTCTGGTTCGCGAGCATGAAGTCACCTGGTTCCCAACGGAGCACAGCACGTCATGGCGCATGTAGAAGGGGTCCACTATCGCGACGCCCGGTGTATTATCCCTGATGATCTGCACCGCCAGACTGAGCGGTTATAGGCGGACCATGGAGTAGTGCAGCGGATTTCTTTGGAACATATCGAAGATGTCCGAAAACCGCAGCACTATTCTATCCGCGTTGGTTGAATCGACGAAGCCCAAGTCCTTGGGAACCATGGAAATGAGAACCGGGTATGATGGTTCCTTGGTATCAATAAGCCGCGATTCGAGATAAAGAACGTTGTCATGCAAACTCCGCATATCCCCAATTGCGGCATTGAGCTTGTTCTGGTGAAGCATAGGCTGACCCATCACATGGACCTTTGGCGTATGCTTGGATGTAGGTGGCCCGTCCTGAACACGGAGCGGCATCTTAGATGCTGGCTCGCGGACTTTGCGGCCTTGGATCTAGGTCCTCTTTTCCACAGCTTTGGCGCTTTCGGAATACATTCCTTCTCAATCTCCTCATTAGTTGCCTTACGGATTGTGCCGGGGCTGAAAATAACTCCTCCCTTCGCGCTTTTCTGAGTCTCGGTGCAGGGGACGACATCTGGAGGCGTGTCTTCCTGAGAACCGAAAAGACGCTTGCAACTGGATTTATCCATGGGAGGAGCCTCACCACGAGACTATGTGCTATGGTAGGGTTCTTCTGGGAGAGGAGGAATGTAATCTCCGCCATCAATGTCATCGGCGATGAAATCCAAGGCATCAAGATCGTCTTCCGCCGGGTTTTGTGCCATCTGCATGTCAGGGGTAGGCGACGGAGCTACGATGGTCTTGCCATGGCTCTACGCCGGTGCTTCTAGAGGGGTTGTTTTTGAGGTGGTGCCTCGCGCCGGCAGTTCTAGAGGTGATGTCTGCGGGGTGGCGCCCCTCTTCCCCAGGTGAATCTGGCTCATCGGCCGTTCCATGTTCCAAGGTAGGCACTGCAGCAACGTCAGGGTATCAGGGTCATCTTCTTCCTCGTAGGGTTGAATGGGAGGTAACAAGTCGTCGTAGTCCGCCAGCACCCGAAGCACTTGAACTCTATATACGGCATCTCGTATCGGCCTATTGTGGAACCGGCGGGTTGCGGGTTGAACGATCATACCCACAGCCACATCCTTTAACACGCCGTCCGCTGTGTGTAGGGAGAGTGCATGGAACGTCGGCGTTCTGCGGAAAACATGCATGGCGTCAGAGATTCCAGTCTAAGGCAAAGGAAGATCGACGCTCCAATGCTTAACTATTTACCTGGCTGGCGATGGCGTCGAGCTCCTCTAGTGGCGAGTGGCCAACAACGGCGGGCATGCTAGTGATGACTGGCGAGGGGTCGCCGGCGGCGGGCGTGCAACTGATGACCATACGGTTGTTCGTTGGTGCACGCTTTTTATTTGGCGGAGGATCGCCGATTGTGGGCGTGACGGATGTTCAGGCGGCTATCGGCGGGCGGAGTCAACATCAGCGCCATGTTGTAGGCGGGCAGTGGGTCCGCCACCATGGTGTTGGCCGGCGAGACTCTCGACAAGTCCCTTGAGTTGCTGCCCTGCATGCTAGGCACCGGGCACGGCCCCACTCGACCTCCCCGATCCCATTGAGTAACCACATCGTAGAGGGCAGGCAAAATGTTGCCAATGTGTTCAGCCAAAGCTTTATTGACTATATTCAGAATATCTTCAACTTTGGACTTGAGGTCTGCAATCTCGCGATCGCGGGCTTCGTCACGTTGGATCTCTTCGATAGTCCTCCTTCTACCCCTTCTCGTCTCCTTGGGCTCCTTGTAGTACTCTCTGAGCTTCGTCGTCTTGCCCATGCCACAAACTCGGCCACCTGTCGGCCTTTTGTGCTTATCCTTCCCCTGCGTCACGTTCACCGCCTGTTAAAATGGTCGTCCCACGGGCCGTGCAGCGACGCCATGGATGCCGAGGTTCCACCACTATCGATTTATGTGTTCTGCACAAGTAGCGTGAACCGTTTAGAATTCCCCTAGTACACTATGATGCAATCGACTTAATCGTCGAGAGCAAACTAATTAGGGTGGTGTATTTACTTACCAAATTTTTGTACAACTCCTTCACCTTCTCATCATCGGTAGTGTACTCATTAGCTACCGGGTCATATATAAACCGGGCCCTGATGAAGTTTTTTGTCCACGACGAGTACCTTGCGAGGGAGTTAGGGATGCCCTGTGTTGCACGTGTGGCTTCCTCCTTCTCCCAATTGGGAATCGCCGCTCTGTACGTACCGCATCCCAGTTTGTGGGAACTTATGTTCAACCCCCGCAGCTTCTGCCCCCATTCACTATGAGCCTTGGCGACTTCGCTCTCGCAAATTAGTTTGAATTTTCAGAGTTCAGCTTCGGTGATGTTTGGCTCACTCGGTAAAACCTCCTCAAAGCTTTTTTTGGGTTTCAAGAGCGCAACCATCACCCGGTGTTTCCAGTTGGACAAGGCGTTGTTCATCTTACCAATGGCGGCATTGTTGAATGGATTCCCCTCGAGACTGTCGTTATTGTACTTAAGCGGCTCTTCTGGCGGATGCGGGTACAAGTATCATCTGTGCAGCTTTCTGAAGAGAACAACCCGATAATGGGTACTCTCTTTTTTTCCTTAGATCATCTGTGGTGATATTGACAGTCTCCCGGACCATGCAACCAATTTGGTTTCTGAATCCTCTGACCACAGACTTGGGCGCGATAGTATACCATTGGGATCCACTTCCGTGAACGCTTCACGGTAGGTGCGAAGACTGTTCCTTTTCCGTTTTCTCGTTGTCGTCTTCTTCTTGGCTTGGCTACCACCATCTGTCTGACCGCTGGCATCAGTGGTTCCATTCCCACTGGCGGCGCCACTAGTGTTATCACCGGCGCCACTAGCCGTGGCTTCATCATCCTCTCCACCGCTAGTGGTGGCGTCAGCCCCGACATCCGCCGTCGGATCGTATTGCTCCTCTTCTTCCTCGGAGATTTGCCAGAACGGCTTAGAACCACCGGCCTCGTCGTTGTGTGCCATGTTCTGAAGGGGGAAATTATTGGTTATTCTAAAGGAAAAAAAATCGACATACTACTCGATCACGGGAAAACGGCTAAGTCCTAAATTCACCAAAAAATCCGGCATGACCTTTCCTAATTTTCTAACACTAGAGTGCCCGATTTTCGCCGAAACATAAATGAATCAACATTTCGGCGTAGATGGGCAACTCCTTTGAGTTCCCTGCAAAGTTTTAAATGGCTCGATGGCCGGACATATTTCCAAATTTGTTCAAGTACCAAACTGCAACACCAAGATTTGTTCCCGGCAAATTTTGACACGTCCAACACCAGTAAGACCAGAAGTATTTCACAATCTTGCTATTTCATTTCACAATATTTGTCATTTCATATATAACACAGTTTTAAATAGGATAGCAGCAGCAACCATCCTAACAAGAACATCAGCCTAGAAGTAGCAGCAACAACCATCCGACTAAAAGCAGGCACATCAAATAGCAGCAGCAGAAATTTCATCCTAGCAGCAGCAGCATCCTAGCAGCATCATCCTACCAACAACAGCATTCTAGATAATCATAGTGCGAGGACTATAATTACATTATACAAGGGCATGAGTTTCAGTCCACCTGTAGACAGTACTGAGTGGTTTAGGCATACAGTACACCAAATCTTGAGTGGTTCAGGACAAACATATAGTACTCCTGTAGTTTGTGTCCACTACAACAACTAGGAGAACAATTTTTTATTTCTGTCCACTATAGCAACTAGGAGTAGTATGAACTATTTGCAGATAAACAAGTTTTAGTAAGCAACTTATTATCCTACCAAAAAATGGTCTAGAGTAAAGGTCAATGTTTTGTCTGCAGTGCATTGTGGCTGCAGTGCTCCCTTCTTTGTTGTCTCAAATAGGGCATTTTCTTTTTTGTGTCTAATCTACTCTTGTTCCTGATTAGTATAGAATTGCACTGTTTTTCTTTCTTTGTTCCTCAAATTCATGCGATGTGAACAGAAAGGTGGTTTCCTCGAAGAACAGGCAGTAAATTACTCCAATTATGCTTCTGTGATATGAGCATAAAGGTCATAGAAAGAAGAGGAAACAAAAAAAGGGGCTAATTTCCTCGAAAGACATGGAAGAGGCAGTATGTACTCCTATCAAAGGTTGCAGCTAACGAGGCTGAAGAAATGGCTCAGATTTCAGGGTTCTCAAGAACTTTTTTGTAGCAGGTGCAGACTGAAATTTTTTTCTTAAGGCTGAAGCAAGTATTATTAAGATTAATGCGAAAGCAAAAAAAAAAAAAACTCCAGACATGCAATGGCTTGTTTGCACAGAGCATCGCCGTGATTAATCAAGCTGCGTCTACAACACTCTTTCGATTGATCAAATTATCTTTCCTTGTTTCCTCCTCTTTCTCCTGCCAGGGTATATGGAACCATATGGACCGAGAACACACAAACTAATATCACAGCACGAAACGCGTTATAGGTAGGTACCCTTTCATGTGTCAAAGAAACAAATATAAATCTATAAATACCCTGCACCCATCATTGTCTCTCTAGTCAACATAAGTAGCAGATACAAACACTCCCATGACAAACATATTTCGTTCTATTTGGAAACCCGATTTGGAAATACAAAAGGAGATTGTAGACTTGGGCAGAATTCTCAAAATAAATGAGGTTCACAACAACCTTCATACCAAGCTTCTAAGCATTAAGGAACTCGCAGGCTACCCTTACTACTATTCTTGTAATGACCTGATTGCAAAAATAGGGGAGCAAGGCTCACATGTGTGCAAAAACAGGGGATCAAACAGCAAAGCATGTCAAACAAAAGCAGTTAACTATATCTGATAATTGCTAACAAGGCCAAATGTACTTCTGAATTTTCCAGTAGAGGCCCTATCAACACAGTAGCAAGCAGACATGGCCATCAAACCCATCTACCCCTGTCCCCTTTAACTGAATTTTCAACTGGATTTTTCTAAGTCATTTTAATTGAATTTATGTGTTTTGGAACTGGATTTTTAACTGGATTTTTAACTAGAATTATACTGTAGTTGTTTATTATTTGCATTTGGATTGGAAAACCATTTTTCCGCCAAAGAGTGGCTTACTTTGGTTTGGGCCATGGCTAAATATTTCCTATTTTCTCGTTTATTATGTGCCACATAGACTAAGCGTGTTGTTACAGATTGAGAGGTGGTGCCTACGGTGAAATATTGTGAGCGTACAAAGCGGACGGCCGCTTTAGCAGGCCTGGAGTATGTCAATGAACTTTCTCTTTCGCTTTCGCTTTAGCAGGCGTGTACGTGCTCACGTACGACTGTTTGCCTGTTATGATGGATCTCTGATCTACAAAACGATTAGGGCAGGCAGGGAGTAGGGCACACATGCCAAGGAACCCATGTTTACGTGCAAAACCCGACTTTGATCAAAAGTGCAAGATGGGAGTAATGTCATGCGTGGAGTACTAGCTAGCACACGATTTTGATGATGCCTCCAAAATTCTCACCCCCACACTACACACAACTCGGAATGTTAGTACAACTACTGGCTGTCTTGTTTAATTACCTACTGGAAAATTATCTTGCCACGAGCAAGCAAGATAGTAGCACAAGCATCCAAGAGAGACTCGTAGCTAGCCTCCTAGGGCAGAACCATCCAACGGAAAGGGCGATCGCGTCCAAGTGTTTAGTACTACTAGGAAACGTGCCCGTGCGTTGCTACGGGAAAGATAAATCTACATCACAAAGACGCACAAAGTAAGAACCAACTTCAACCTGTTCTAGGGTTAGGTGCGTCCCACTTTCCTCCACTCGTCGCTTCAGATCAGCCATGCATGTCATTACCACCTCTCACTCCGCAAATCGCCGCTTCAGATCAGCCATGTTGCCGCGAGCAGCTCTGGAGCAGCATGCTCGTAGCCAAGCCAGGGAGCGTAGGGCTATCGTATCAGACGCTGGAATTCACGAAGATGTTGATGTTGTTGGGTGACTTCCACCCCCCCCCCCCCCCCATCGGAGTTGGTTTATCGTTGGGATCTCTACCTGTGTGCAGTAGGATGTTTTGCTACTTTGACGCCCCACAGTGCTGCTTTGTGTGGCTTTGTGTTAGTACTATCGTAAAACCTTTGTTCGTTGTTCCTGTTGCGTGCTTGGGGGCTCCTCCCTTCCTCTATGAGGGGGGTTGCATGTTTCCAAGTATTGCTTAGATTCTCTTTTCTTTTCGTCCTTTTGTTGTAAATAAGACCTCTCGGTGTAACCCGGCCCTGGTCGTTTGGAAAAAAAGTGCTACCATGAGATGTTGATTTCTTACGACACTTTATATGAATCGAGAGTATTTACTTTTTCACACAATGGGAGCGGTGGAAATCAAATATGAGGAAAAAAAACTGAACTTTCGCGATAGGAAAATGAACGTATCTGAATCTATTATGAGTCTATACACTAAGCAGAATTAATCATTTGTTTAATTAATGTTTGATGCCATCCTTTTTTTCTTGCACCTATGTAATTATCAACAGAATGGAAGATTTCTCCATCAGCGCACCACCTGGGTTCTATGTATAAACTGGCCGGTTAATTGTAAAGGAGGGCAAAACGGAGTGCGCCATTCTATTTGGGTACAACATTCACGCAGTTGTAGGAGACGAAGAGCCTGCAGCTTGGAGCGGCTACAACGACCTCGCTGCCGGCTTATCACGGAAGTGGCGACACAACATCGTAAACCCAATCTATCTAACGATTTATTCTGAATAGGAATAATCTTTCCGTCTCTCTCTCAAATCAGCCTAGTCAAGCAGTGTCTGCAAGAAAAAAAAAGCAGCAGCGACTCATCTCCTTCGTTACAAGGACGCATCAACAGTCCAACAGTTCATCCATTCCATGACCAAAAGGCACCAGCAGTTAATCACCTCCCTGCCCAAAAAGGACAAAACGCAGCAGTGCCTCACCCCCTGCACAATCGTCCCCGTCTGTATCCTGCTCTTCCCGTATGCATCTCTCCGCCACCGACGCCCGCTCTGGCTACCTACTCAGCTTATTGCACCAGCTCGGCACTGGCCGTCTGGCATAACTGCAGCTCAGCAGCTCCTCCCCTCCACCACAGGCCACTTCGCCCCGGCCGCCTACCCAACTCATTGTTCCAAGAAGTGACCTGAAGGCCTATTCAGCTTCCATTCATGTGCGCACCTCATTTAGCCGGCGTGGAAACAGCTGGTAATGTCATGAGGTCTCTGGCCTCCACCTTGGTCCTCGTCGTTTGGGGCCACCTCAGGCCACCTGCGGGCACTCGCTGAGTAGCTCGGGCTGTCGTTTGTCTGCTCATGGTGGATCATGTCCAGGGCATGGCGGCGTACGGAGAAGCCGTGGAAATAAACAGGGACCCAATCGATCCCCAAATACTCTAGCTTTGCCGGAGGTTCTGTCCAGCCGGCGAGACATCGAGTAGCAGCGGACAACCTTCATCTATATCTGTGTGGCCTCCCACGGGAACTGCGATTGTCCCCGTCGAGGGTGGTACTGCACATGAGCCCATGAACTTTTGTGCAGCTGTTTATTAGTGTGTCGCGGGCTTGGTAGAGGACGATCCGTCGATCCGGGATTGATGATGAAATCTTGCTTTCAACCTTCCGTCAAAAGCTAACTCCGGCGAGATCGTGAGATCCATTTATTGGGAATCACACACGCAAAGGAGCATGGGATATATAGAGTTGGAAACCGGGCTGTCTTTTGATTCCGGAGGAATATGGGTTCACCAGGAACTCGTTGTAACTATCCATAGAGATCGGATGTGACACACCAAATTAGGAAAGCGACCTACAACAAAACGTGTCGCTGAACAAAAAACGGACGAAGGAGAAAACTGGACACGACGGGAAACGAGCCGGTACGTGATTTCGGGTGGCAGTGTGGGTAATTATTTTCAAGGTCAAGGACAAAAGAGTAATTTTCACGATGGACCGGAAGAAACCTTCCTCTCTTTATTATTAGGTAAAGACTAAAAAAACAACCAGTACTAATAACATCAACGCATCAACGCAGGCATGACAGGTTTAGGCATCACATTAACAATAACGATTATGGTACACGTTCTTCCCAGGCATAAATGAAACTCACTTGTAAATTAAAACTTCCGAAAGGGAGTGATAAGATGCGACTTGGTAGCACAAGACTATTATGCATACAATATCTCACAAACACATTACACACAAATTAACATACTCTCTCTCAAGTGATAAGATGGGGCCTGGCTCCTGAATGCCATAGCATCTACTCTCTCTGTTCCAAAATACATAACTTCGATTTTTCCAAATTATATATCCATTTTTAACTGAATCTCTCCAGAGATTGATGTGTGTGCCGATTCAGACAGGAGAAGGAGGAGGAGGGGGCTTACCTGTAGGTGGACGGCGTCGAGGAAGACGAAGTTGAGGAAGACCGTGTCGAGGAAGTAGGTAGAGGTGGAGGGCGTCGAGGAAGACGGCGCGCGATGCTCGTGGACGGCGTGCGATGCTCCTTGACATCACGCGAGGAAGACGGCGTGCGATGCTCCTGGGCTCCCTCCTACTTAGTCTCTCCTCCTCCTTCTCCTGGACGACACGGTGGTGGTGGCTCCCTTGTCACGGTCGATGCAGCGTCCATGTCTTGGTGGTGGTGGGAGGCGACGAGAGGGAGGGCAGAGGCTAGGGCTAGGCGGAGGCGATGAGAGGCTAGGCTTGGTGCTGGTCGGAGGCGATGAGAGGCTAGGCGGAGGCCGGAGGCGACGAAGGTGGAGGCGATGGTGGCTAGGGCTACAGAAAAGGGGATGGAATCTCGATCGCGATTTCAGAGAGAAAGGGATTGGAGAAGGAAATAGCTGGGCGCCTCTCTCTCTCTATATATACCACCTATAGCCGTGGCGCACCAAAGATTTGTGCGTCAAGCGTAACTAATCCGTGGCGCACCAGCGCTAGGTGCACCACGCCTATTATTTCTTTCTATTCAAAAGGGAAGAGCGAGGCTATCTATCACAACCCGCTCATCAGCCTAGTGGCTGGCCCCTCTCTCCCCAGCTCCATGGCATGGGTTTGAATCTTGCCACCCCCTTTTCATTTTTTTTGTTTTTTCTTACAGAATAATTCAGAATAATACAAAATAAATCAATATAAATTTAGGAAATGTGTTGATTAATATAAAATCAAGAAAATTGTTGATTATTGTTAACATCCTAGTTACTTCATATATATTACATCGTCATCACTTCCTTCAAAATATGAAGTCAAGAAATGTGTGTATTAATATATATTACATTGTCATCACTTCCTTGAATTCATGCAAACACACGACACATTGTTGTTCTTAGAGGTAGCCTTTCACAATTTTCTTTCCCTTCTTTGTCGCGGTTGAGTAATTTAGTCCCGGAACACCGTAACTTCTTCAGTGGAATGGGCGACCTGTAGGTAGTGTTGTCCTGCGTCTTCTTGTTGTTTATTTCGTTCCATCATCGTTGTCATCTTCCATTTTCGGGTCACCGTACTGGTCAAAGTCTTGCTCGTTGGCTACTCCATGCATTCCGATGATGCTTATTTTGCCTCTCCGCACGACAACACGGCTAGGCCTTTTCAGGTCGGTAATGAAGAAGCATTGGTCCACTTGGTTAGCCCAGACCCATGTCTCATTTTTTGCGGTGACATTCGTGCCGGATTTGGCTTCAGGTATAACCATGGTGGTTAAATATTGTCCTTCTTTCTTGATGCTCTTGGCCCATGTGACACGGAAAATTGGCACCTTTTCTCCGTAGTAGTCGATTTCCCATATCTCATCGGTCCTACCATAGTATCTTTCCTTGACGTCACCTGTTAATGATTCCATCGTTACCCCCGAGTTCTGGTATTCGCAATTCCGGTCCTTATTTGCCGTGTAGAATGTGTAACCATTGGTATCGTATGCCTGATAGGTCACGAGGTTATGTGCGGGGCCTTGTGACAATGTGAGTATGAGTTTTTATTCGTCAGAATAAGGCGTCTCCGGGGGTTCGGCCATAATCTTCTCCCTGAACCACTGTGTGAAATGGATGTTGTGCTCTCTAATTATTTCTGCTTCGGTCCTCTGTTGTCTCCGGTCACTGTAATACTTTGCGATTAACATTTTGTGCTCTTCCAACCAAGGGTTGACCACTGTTAGATGTTGTAGCGCGACTAGGTTTGCTCTGTCTAATTTGTTGTGTCGGCCCTGAAAGTCGACATTCATTTCGTGCTGGACATCGCGGTGTCCCCATCCAGCGAGCCTGCCTAAGTGCTTGTTTACGGGCAGACCAGGGTTCTTATATTTCTCTAGAAAATTCGTGCAGAAAGATATGCACTCTTCTGTCAAAAAGCCCTTGGCAATGCTTGCATCTGGACGGGCCCTGTTCCGGACGTATCCTTTGATGGAACTATTCATCCTTTCAATCGCCATCATGGAGTGTAAAAACGGCGGCCCGAGCTGGATGATATCATCCACGACATTGACAAGGAGATGCACCATAACGTCGAAGAATGCGGGCGGGAAGTATATCTCAAGCTCGCATAGTATCACCACGATATCTTCCTGTAGCCTTGCGAGTTGCTTCACGCCAATCGACTTCGAGAGATGACGTCGAGAAAGTTGCAGAGTCCAAACAGCGTTTCGCGGACGTGCTCGTCCATTATCCCTCGAATTGCAACTGGAAGTAGCTGCGTCATCATCACGTGACAGTCGTGAGACTTCATCCCGCTGAACTTCTGCTTTGCTACGTCTACATATCTACTTATGTTCCCTGCATAACCGTAAGGAAATTTGACTCCTAGGAGGCACTTGAAGAATTGGTCGATCTCCTTCTTGCTTAGCGTGAAGCACGAAGGGGGACAGTAATATTCCGTCTTCTTGGACTTTTTCCCTTGCGGCGACCTTCCGTCCCATCTAACACATCATCATCATCATTGTCATCATCATCCGATTTTCCTCCGTGGAGCTCGCCCCTGATATTCAAAAATCTCATGTCGTTCCTTGCTTTTGGCCCATCTTTGGTCCTCTCCGGCATGTTGAGCAGGGTGCCAAGCGGACTCTCGCACACGTTTTTCGTGATATGCATGAGGTCAAGGCAGTGAGGTGTGCGGAGAATCTTCCAGTACCTCAGGCCCCAGAGAACAGACCTTGTTTTCCATACACCCTCCAACGGCGCCGTCGCCTTTCGCTTCTTTCGCGGCGCAGGGCACTCTTTCGAGTTCTTCAACAGCTCATCGATTTCCTCGCCGCTCCTTTGACGTGGGGCTCTTCGCATCGCAACTTCATTGTTGAATAGATCTTTGCGTTTTCTCCACGGGTCATCCTTGCGAAGCCACCTTCGATGCCCCAAGAACACGGTTTTCGAAGACCCGGGGTTTCTCTCTAGCTGGAGATACGTAGTTTCATCCATACACCTAACGCATGCATAGAGTCCGTGCGTCACCTGCCCCGCGACATATCCGTAGCCGAGGTTGTCATGCACCGTCGTGATGAGCGCGACTCTCATTGGAAAAACGCTTCTCCATAGGCGTCCTATGTATTGGCTGGCTCTTCCCATAACGTGGCTAGCTCCTCTTCCAACAACTGGACATACAGATTGAGGTCGTTACCTAGTTGTTTCAGCCCTTGAATAAGCATACTCATCTGTATGTACTTCCTCTACAAACACAACCAGGGGGTTGGTTGTATATACATACAAACACGGGCCAGGTGCTATGGGTGCTGCTCTGGTTGCCAAAAGGATTTAGTCCGTCCGTACTCATGCACAACCTGATGTTCCTTGGATCGTCCCCGAATTCGGGGAATTCGATGTCTAGCGCCTTCCACTGGCTAGCATCTGAGGGGTGTGTCAGCATCGTGTCATCTTTCTCGAGATCAATTTCATCATCCTCTTCTAGCTTCTTCCTTTCTGCGTGCCATCGCATGAGCTTCGCCTGCGTGGGGTCTGCGAAATACCGCTACAGACGGGTAGTCCATCTGTGCTTTGTCTTCATCTCGAGGGTCATGAGCGTTACGTTCAGACGGGTATCCTCGCTCACGCATCCTTCATACAATGGAGTAACCGCGTCTATCTCCAGTTGTGACAGCCTCGATTTCTCTCTAGCAGCAGCTCTGGTGTTTCTAGTCTCCTTGAGAAGCAGAGCTTGAACATGAGGGTCCCGCACCCAGTCCGACGACGATGTCTCGTCTGCTCTGACATCTTCATCATGATGTCCTTCGTCTTCATCATGATCATGTCCTTCATCTTGGTCATGATGTCCTTCATCATGTTCGGGAGACTCTTCATCTTCTCGCCGGCCGCCATCGCCGTTATTATCCTGATCATGATGTCCTTCCTCATATCCGGCCGTCCCATTAGCGTCGTGTTCATCTTCTTAATCACTTGTCGGGTAAGGAGTGTAGCCATCCATGAAACCACGACGGATAAGGTGCGACTCCAAGTCACCGCAATCGTATCTGATCAAGAATTGCAGTTTGCATTTTCGACAAGGACAGCTTAGCTCCGTCATGTTATTTCGAAACATTTCGGTCGTCGCATGTTTCATAAATCTAGCCACGATGCATTGCTTATATGCATGGTTGTCTACATAGTAAAAAAATATCAACGGAAAAATTAATTAGAATCAAATTACGCAATATATGGATGATGCATGCATGGTCGTCGACGGAAAAATTCGGCATGACCTTTGCTAAAAATAGGACATTCTCAGAGTGCATGGTCGCCGAAATGGAATTGAATCAATATTTTGGCAACACATGGCAACTCATTTTTAAGACATCCACAATTTTCATCAAAGATATGCAACACAATTTCGCATATGTATATATGCAACCATATAAATCTTTTGTGACGAGGTACCGATCGATGAGAGCGAGAGAGACACACATACATACAACATATTCACACACACATATATATATACATGCAACCATATATATAAATATCCCTCCAACAACTCACCAACTATAGATCTTGTCGACACGAGACCGAGAGAGTGTGTGTGACTATAGGGAGTGAAAAAGATAGAAGAGAAAGTGGTAATTAAAGTGAGATGGGGTGGAGAGAGGAGTGTTTACTAGAGATTCCCCTCACATATATATCAAATAAAATAGGTTAAACAAGCTTAAAATGGTGGGAAAATGGGGGAAATGGGGTGGTGAGTAGGTGGGGGACGACCAGATCTAAAATGGGATAGAGAGGTGGGGGAATGGGAGGTGGGAGATCGTCCAAATCACTTAAAGGGCTCCCAGGCATACCCGTGACACACCGTGTTGTTGGTGCGTCACGGCTATTCAAATAGGCGTGGCACACATGGTGCTGGTGCGCCACGGCTATGCTTATTATAGGTGGAACACGTAGCCGTGACGCACCAGCCTCATGTGCGCCACGCCTATTTGAAATAGTGGTGACACACCAACAGAACGTTGCGTCAGGGCTAAGACTGGGAGCCTCGCCACCCCGGGCCCACACGTAGGCGCGACGCAGGTCCGGTTTGGTGCGCCACGACTAAGGGGATAGGCGTGACGCACCGAGATGGGGTGCGCCACGGCTTTTAGGCGTGACGCACCAAAGTGTTGGTGCGTCACGGCTATTGTTTCTGCTATAGTTGTTTTCCTAGTAGTGCAACAAGTAACATCAATAGTTGTGATAATATTCTAGCATATCTAAACTAGTACCTAGAAGAGGTTTCAGGTTGGCTACACACTAGTAGGTGTTTCTAAGCATAGCATATAGTTTGGAAAATAAATAAAATCACATATGATGCATACTACTGAAAACACTAATGCAAAGTAAAACAAAAGTGGGACATGAGTATCACTTTCCTTGATACAGCAACCAGCACACACACACCAATCACATGTGTTGTATTGGTCTTCTCCAAAATCTAAACAAGCAATAACAACACAAACATAGATATACCACTCAAACAGTACAATCATAAACATGTATGCATGCATGAATGCAAGATTTACACATGTTAGATGTAGTGTTGAGGTGTATTTGGCATTATATGAGGTTTATTTAGTTGATATAAGGCTTTGGTTATGATTTATTTCAATGCATTAATTTAATTAATCCAATTTAGTAGTCTGTTAATAGATCTTTATACTAATTAAATTTTAATCACACTTTTAAGTTTCTTTAAAAATTGGTCCATGTTGTCTGTAGCGCCCTCACATTTAATAATGTAAGAACTACTGTGTTAAGTGGTAGTCCCTAGATCAATGCTAGCACCACAGAACAAAATGTAAAGTATCATTGCATAAGTATCAAAATTATTACAAAGGATCCAGAATAGCCAAGTATAACTTTATAACAAAGTGCATAGTCTTGAAAGATTAGCAAAACTCAGAGTTCTAAACAACAGAAATAAGATAGCAATGAGCCTCTATCTTCAATCATGCGCCACAGGCATTACATGTTGGGTGTAGACTCGAGTCCAAGCACTTAATCAAACTTCATCCTCAGAATTTCCTGCACGTTGGAATATGCAGCCCCCGAAGGAGATTCAGTACAAACAATGTACTGGCAAATGACACTATGGTGGATATAAAATGGCAAGTCTAAACTACATGCATATCTGGCTTGGTGGAGTTTAGGCTATTTGCAGAAAGCAAGTTTTTCCCTAACACTTTTGAAAAAGAGTTTTCTTTCAAAGATAGGCACCATGGGACACACCCATGAGCACCAAAACTAATGTTTCCTTAGCCAAATTTTACTTCTTCAAAACGGTGTTGAGATTCTTCGAACCATCCTTGTCCAGCTGCTCGAAGTTGTCCATTTCCGGGAACACGGCTATGATCATAGTTTCTAACTCTGCAGAGGTTGTGCACTTTCACCCTTTGTCTTCAATTAGCCCAAACATCCTATACACCCGGAGTGCATCATGGAAAGGAGAGAATTGAGACGAGATCTTTCAGAAGCAAGAATTCAACCCAACCAGCAAGACCCGTTCCACCTATAATTCTGCTACATCTTCATGTCAAGCATGGGCTGAACTCTCACAACTTAGTTGATCAAGACAAAGCCCACATGTCAAAGGGCTGCACGGAAAGCTACTAAACCTAGAGGACTTAGTAATTTCTTTGTTTCCTGGGTGGCAATCACAAGTGAACACCCCTCGGGGCGACACTCAACTCTCATCAACCAAACAACCAAATCCACCCAGGTGGTTCATTGAAATTTATACTTAGAAATTTTCACAACATTGAGTAAAACAAATGTGTAGCAAGGCTAAGCATCAACTAAGTACAAGTCTCCAAAATAACAAGTCTAAAGGATGGCTACACACTACTTGGGATTTTGCATAGCATATAATAACTTAGTAAAATTCCCTATCATGCATACTACTCAAAAACACTAGTAATGCATAGTGAAAATATGAGAGATTTGATGGTGTGTCACTTGCCTTGGCAATAGGATGAACAATCACAGCAATAATAACAGCAACAAGAGTAGACTTGCTCCTCTTCACAATCTAACACAATCAAAACAAGCCACACATAAACATACAACACAAACATATCATAGAAAATAAAATAACAATACAAAAACATGTATGCATGCTATGCAATGATCAAATTAATGCACAAAGTTCATAACTAGCAATAATTACTAACAATGATGTTCTCTTATGTTAATAACATGGTTATGATGCATGAAAAACAAATTTATTATCAAATTATAATTATTAGCATTACTAGGGTTTTAATATAGTCTATATTGAAGATTAATAGAGTTTCTGTTACAAAGTTGTATAAATAATTTTTCCAACACATCTACTGGACAGAGGACATTAAAACAAAACCACAGCAATTGATTTCACCTAAAAAGATTTATAGATTAAAAGTTATACCCAAAATAGTGATTAATATAGATCTACAAATAACATGTGAGTGCACGTTACAAAATTGAAATTTGAATAGCCTATATTATTATAGACATTGTTCTGATTTCAAAAAGTCCAAAATCATCGAATTTGAGTAAAGAGATCTCAAGATATGATTTTTTGAAGTTTTGTTTCAAATCTGCTATTTTCTACTTTTATTAAAAACGTGATCGATCCGGAGGGAACTCAACGAAGCGCTCTGATTGGTCGGGGGGTTTCTAAGCGGATCGGCGCTGCCAGCCGTTGGATCTAGAGGGGTTCGGGCGGCTAGGATCTAAAAAAAATTGTTCGCGGTCGGCTTCTATCGCGGCCTTCCGATCTCGATCTGACGACGGAGATTGATCCCCTGCTTCGGGGCCGCCGGAACCTCGCCGGAATACTGGGCGCTCGGTGGCCGGGGCGTGAGCGCGCACGGCGCGGCTATTCTAGGGTCCTAGGGACTACGAGAAACGTACCTCGAGGTGCAGGGAGACAAGGCAAGCTCGATGGGGCGCGGGATGACGATGAAGTGGTACTCTTCTCCGGGGATTCCTCGTCGTTGTTGCTCGGGGCGGTGGGAGCTCTCGGGCACGGACGGTGGCATTGTTCTGCGGGATAAAAAGAGGCAGCGCCTTGTCAGAACGGTTCTTGGCGAAAAGGGGTAAGCGAGGGGAGGTAGAGAGGGAGTCAGAGGTGGTCGTCTGTCACCGAAATCGACGAACTACGACGGCGGCAGAGGCGGAGCAAAACCGAGATGGCTGCACTGGTTTAGGGTTTTTGGAGAGGGGAAGCACGGACATCGAGGAGGGCGCACATATGTAGGGGAAGATGCTTGGGCGAGGGGGCAAGGAAACCGCGAGGACGAGTTGGAATCGATCGGGTTTCTTCCGTCATTCTGTCGAACACGCTTAGGGCAGGGAGTCCGCGTCGGGGTCGGGGATGACAGGTGGGCCATGGTGTCCCCACTTGACAGTGAGAGGGGGAGAGAATAGAGGACGGGGCGGGCTGGTGCATGTTTTTTTTTCTGCCGGGCCTTTTGATGGGCTCAGCTACTGCGCGCGCGGCGGGAAGGAGTGAGAGGAGATGGGCTGGGCCCGAGGGGAGAGGAGAGGTGGGCTGCGCTGGGTTTCTTTCTCTTTTTTTCTGTTTCTTTTTTTTCCTTTAATCAAATGATTCAAAAACCTTTCAAAGCCCAACCAAAACAAAACTAAAAAATTCATAAAAATATCTTTTGAAAAGCTTAGGAAATAAGGAACCTTTTGGTACTATTCTTTCCCAAAATAAAATAATTTACTTTAGAAAAAGATTTAAATCCAAAATGTGGTTTAATAGGTAATATCACCTAAAATTTTGTCTTTAGCAAATTAGAAACAAATTTTTATGCAAACAAAAATGCAAGTATGCTATGATGATCATGAATGCATGAAGGTTTTAAATTTTTCAAAATTTTCAAAATCCTGGGATGTTACAGACTACCCCTCTTAAAAGGAATCTCGTCCCGAGATTCGAGAAGGCTAGCAATTAGGTTAGAAAATGTTTATGAGGTGGGCTATCCCCCTTAAAAGGAATCCTTGAGATTGTTCTTCCACCATGCAATTGAGGTAATGGAACATGTGATGGAAGAAAATGAGTTAGGGGTTACCATTCACAAAATCCATGTTGATATGATTCACATGCCCCTTCTTGAATGGGTTGGGTTTGGCAGCTTCTGCAGTCTTCTGCTCTGGGCAATCAGTTGCATAATGTCCCTTGTTTCTGCACTTGAAACACATCACTTGACTAAGATCCCTCTTCTTCTCATGATTGTGGTTGTGGTGTCCATTGCCATTTGAGTGACCATTGCTGCTACCATTGTTTTCCTTGAGTCCTTCAATATGATTTTGATCATTATGAGTGTGTCCATTCCCACCATTGTGATGGTCCTCATTTTTGTGGAAATTGTGTCCTCCATTCGATGTGTGCCTCTTACATGAGGGTCCAGAGTGGTATTTTCCACCATTACTGTACTTCCTCTTCCTATTTTCCTCCTTTGTCATGTTGTTGTCCAAAGTAATGGCTTGATCCAACAGAGTTTGATAATTTGGGGCATAGGCTACAGCCAGAGGTATCTTCAGTTCTCCTTTAAGTCCATTGAGAAATTTCTCCTTCCTCTTGGCATCAGTGTCAATGTCCTCTGGTGCATACCTTGATAAAGAATGGAAATCATCCATATACTTCTTTAGGGTTCTACCTCCTTGCTCCAGACTACGAAACTCCTCCTTCTTTAGGTTCATTATTCCAGATGAGATATGTGCATTGCGGAATCCCTCCTTGAAATCATCCCAAGTCATGCCTTCCAGTGGATGAGTCACTTGGTAAGTTTCCCACCACATTGCAGCAGGTCCTTCTAACAGATGTGCGGTGAATCTCACCTTCTCCGCATGTGTGCACTCACAAGTTACTAAGTCCTTGTTGATTGAATGAAGCCAGTCGTCTGTCTCAATAGGATCAGTAGCATATGAGAACTTGTTAGGCCTAAGTCTCAGAAATCTAGTAAGTCTGTCCATTGGGGGTGGTGGTGGAGGATTGTTGTTGTTGTTCATTGCTGCTACAAACTGAGTCATCATCTGTAGAAGTTGGGATTGGGAAGCGAGCATCTGCTGCAGGGGATCATTATTGTTGTCCTCATTGTTGTTGTTGGGGTCACGACGAGGAGGCATCTGTGGGTTTTCAGTATAGATGAGGAAAAGATAGATAGAGCTATGAGGAGAAAATTTTCCTACCCATGCACAATACAACAAGACAAACAATCAATGGAAAACAACAACTTAAAATATTTTATCTCTTAGGCAAATTTCGAAATTTGGACTTAATTTTCGAAAAACTTAAGCAAAACAACTTAGTTGCAAACCCAAAACACTCTAGCATTGCCATATCACAAGTTGATAGGTCAATACTCAAACAAAATCTCTAGCTAACACATTCTGCCATGGTGGTCAACTACTGGGATGGATCATAACTCTTCACAATGATTTCTATGTTCTTATACATCTTCAACTCCTTTTCAAGGGCGTTGATCTCTTCTTCAGCTTCTTGGAGATTCTTCTGAGTGTGATAAAGTCTCCATGTAAGTCTTTTTCCAAGTTCTGTGATTGCCTCCCATGCAGCGCATCTAGCTGACTCGAAGAATGATGTGTATTGTTGTGGGTTGGTGAAGATGTAGTCCCCTCCTCTCTTGTGGTCATACTCCTTGCTTCTGTATAGGTGAAGTTGCACCCACCAATACTCTTGGCCATCTTCAATGAAGGGAAAACCTTTGTAGAGTGCCGCTCCTCCAAATCCTAATCTTATCATTAGGTTCTTCAATGCCTTTGGAAATTCAGTCTCACAATCCAGAGTCATGGTCATCAATGGGCCCTTCTTGATTGATTCAAAGAGGTTGGTCATCTATCAAGGAGATAAGATATTAGAAGATTGCACAATAGGTAGAAATACTAGAAGAAGAGTTGTTCTAGCTACATTAGAGTAGAATAGATGGTCAATCCTAGGGTCCTTGGTGGTGGTAAAGTTGCAGCTCTTCATCTTTAAGTTGGATGTCCTTGGCAGTTGCGAAGTTGAAGTTCCATCATCTTTGAGTTTTGAAGTGTAGGAGAAAACATAAGTCATAAGAGCATAAGGTAAGGAGGTACTAGATACGAGACAAGTAAAGGTACTTAGAAAATATTGAGTCCTTTCCATGGTGATCATTAGATCATTAACAACTTATTGAAATTTGGATATTCACCATAGTGAGAGATACTGGCACCCGCTAGCCAATCAGGGAACCGGTCTCATGTACGTGGACATGTAATATTGGTCCGGGCCGCTTCATCTCACTATGCTGCTAGGATCCAAAATACTCAAGGAGTTAATAAATTTGATCAGAAAGGGTTTTCCAAACCTAAGGGCTCAAACCTACAGGCAACACTTTGCTCTGATACCATTTTGTAGCGCCCTCACATTTAATAATGTAAGAAATACTGTGTTAAGTGCTAGTCCCTGGATCAATGCTAGCACCACAGAACAAAATGTAAAGTATCATTGCATAAGTATCAAAATTATTACAAAGGATCCAGAATAGCCAAGTATAGATTTATTACAAAGTGCATAGTCTTGAAAGACTAGCAAAACTCAGAGTTCTAAACAGCAGAAATAAGATAGCAATGAGCCTCCATCTTCAATCATGCGCCACAGGCATTACATGTTGGGTGTAGACTCGAGTCCAAGCACTTAATCAAACTTCATCCTCAGAATTTCCTGCACGTTGGAATATGCAGCCCCCGAAGGAGATTCAGTACAAACAATGTACTGGCAAATGACACTATGGTGGATCTAAAATGGCAAGTCTAAACTAGATGCATATCTGGCTTGGTGGAGTTTAGGCTATTTGCAGAAAGCAAGTTTTTCCCTAACACTTTTGAAAAAGAGTTTTCTTTCAAAGATAGGCACCATGGGACACACCCATGAGCACCACAACTAATGTTTCCTTAGCCAAATTTTACTTCTTCACAACGGTGTTGAGATTCTTCCATCCATCCTTGTCCAGTTGCTCGAAGTTGTCCATTTCCGGGAACACGGCTATGATCATAGTTTCTAACTCTGCAGAGGTTGTGCACTTTCACCCTTTGTCTTCAATTAGCCCAAACATCCTATACACCCGGAGTGCATCATGGAAAGGAGAGAATTGAGACGAGATCTTTCAGAAGCAAGAATTCAACCCAACCAGCAAGACCCGTTCCACCTATAATTCTGCTACATCTTCATGTCAAGCATGGGCTGAACTCTCACAACTTAGTTGATCAAGACAGAGCCCATATGTCAAAGGGTTGCACGGAAATCTACTAAACCTAGAGGACTTGGTAATCTCTTTGTTTCCTGGGTGGCAATCCACAAGTGAACACCCCTCGGGGCGACACTCAACTCTCATCAACCAAACAACCAAATCCACCCAGGTGGTTCATTGAAATTTATACTTAGAATTTTTCACAACATTGAGTAAAACAAATGTGTAGCAAGGCTAAGCATCAACTAAGTACAAGTCTCCACAATAACAAGTCTAAAGGATGGCTACACACTACTTGGGATTTTGCATAGCATATAATAACTTATTAAAATTCCCTATCGTGCATACTACTCAAAAACACTAGTAATGCATAGTGAAAATATGGGAGATTTGATGGTGTGTCACTTGCCTTGGCAATAAGATGAACAATCACAGCAATAATAACAGCAACAAGAGTATACTTGCTCCTCTTCACAATCTAACACAATCAAAACAAGCCACACATAAACATACAACACAAACATATCATAGAAAACAAAATAACAATACAAAAACATGTATGCATGCTATGCAATGATCAAATTAATGCACAAAGTTCATAACTAGCAATAATTACTAACAATGATGTTCTCTTATGTTAATAACATGGTTATGATGCATGAAAAACAAATTTATTATCAAATTATAATTATTAGCATTACTAGGGTTTTAATATAGGCTAAATTGAAGATTAATAGAGTTTCTGTTACAAAGTTGTATAAATAATTTTTCCAACGCATCTACTGTACAGAGGACATTAAAACAAAACCATAGCAATTGATTTCACCTAAAAAGGATTTATAGACTAAAAGTTATACCCAAAATAGTTATTAATATAGGTCTACAAATAACATGTGAGTGCACGTTACAAAATTGAAATTTGAATAGCCTATATTATTCTAGACATTGTGCTGATTTCAAAAAGTCCAATATCATCGAATTTGGATAAAGAGATCTCAAAATATGATTTTTTGAAGTTTTGTTTCAAATCTGCTATTTTTCTATTTTTATTAAAAACATGATCGATCCGGAGGGAACTCAACGAAGCGCTCTGATTGCCCGGGGGGTTTCGAAGCGGATCGGCGCTGCCAGCCGTTGGATCTAGAGGGGTTCGGGCGGCCAGGATCTAAAAAAAATTGTTCGCGGTCGGCTTCTGTCGCGGCCTTCCGATCTCGATCTGACGGCGGATATTGATCCCCTGCTTCAGGGCCGCCGGAACCTCGCCGGAATACTGGGCCCGCGGTGGCCGGGGAGTGAGCGCGCACGGCGCGGCTATTCTGGGGTCCTAGGGACTACGAGAAACGTACCTCGAGGTGCAGGGAGACGAGGCGAGCTCGATGGCGCGCGGGATGACGATGAAGTGGTACTCTTCTCCGGGGATTCCTCGTCGTTGTTGCTCGGGGCGGTGGGAGCTCTTGGGCGCGGACGGTGGCGTTTTTCTGCGGGATAAAAAGAGGCAGCGCCTTGTCAGAACGGTTCTTGGCAAAAAGGGGTAAGCGAGGGGAGGTAGAGAGGGAGTCAGAGGTGGTCGTCTGTCACCGAAATCGACGAACTACGACGGCGGCAGAGGCGGAGCAAAACCGAGATGGCGGCGCTGGTTTAGGGTTTTTGGAGAGGGGAAGCACGGACGTCGAGGAGGGCACACATATGTAGGGGGAGAGGCGTGGGCGAGGGGGCAAGGAAACCGCGAGGACGAGTTGGAATCGATCAGGTTTGTTCCGTCATTCTGTCAAACACGCTTAGGGCAGGGAGTCCGCGTCGGGGTCGGGGATGACCGGTGGGCCATGGTGTCCCCACGTGACAGTGAGAGTGAGAGAGAAGAGAGGACGGGGCGGGCTGGTGCGCGTTTTTTTTCTTCTGCCGGGCCTTTTGATGGGCTCAGCTACTACGCGCGCGGCGGGAAGGAGTGAGAGGAGATGGGCTGGGCCCGAGGGGAGAGGAGAGGTGGGTTGCGCTGGGTTTCTTTCTCTTTTTTTCTGTTTCTTTTTTTTCCTTTAATCAAATGATTCAAAAACCTTTCAAACCCAACCAAAACAAAACAGAAAAATACATAAAAATATGTTTTGATAAGCTTAGGAAATAAGGAACCTTTTGGTACTATTCTTTCCCAAAATAAAATAATTTACTTTAGAAAAATATTTAAATCCAAAATGTGGTTTAATAGGTAATATCACCCAAAATTTTGTCTTTAGCAAATTAGAAACAAATTTTTATGCAAACAAAAATGCAAGTATGCTATGATGATCATGAATGCATGAAGGTTTTAAATTTTTCAAAATTTTCAAAATCCTGGGATGTTACATTGTCTCTGGACAGAGGACACTAATACCAAGGCAACCCAATCAGTTTCAATGACAAATACATTTTAGAATTTAAATTATGGACATATTACTGACTTGACAAAATTTGAAATAGAAAGTGTGTGCATGACACAATTTTGGTTTTCTTTGGTTCCATGATGTTCTACAAGTTCTAAGGAATCCAGAGACTACAACTTTAACAAAATTGGAATTGTAGAACTCAAACTATGAATTAATTGGTGTTTATGAGTGGTTTTGGCAATTTTAAAACTACTCTAAAATTTACTACAGAGACCACCTGATATTTTTTATTTCGGTACGGAATTTAATTAGCTTTCTTAATGTTCAAGTCTCGCCATTTTTGGATCACTACTTAATTTTCTATCGAATTTATAATGGGAAAACAGTTCCTGTTTTTAAATTAGATTCAAATCAATTTAAACCGGGGGGGGGGGGGGCGTGCTGACTGGCGCTGACGGGGCTATGCCACGCGGCGCAATCCCACTGGAGGATACCGGTTCGCTTAATGAATCTAATCGCGGTCATTGAGATTGAAACGGACGGTAGGGATCGGAGGAGGAGCTCACCGGCGGGGCGTGGCCGGAGAGTGGCGTTGTGGTGGCCGGTGTCGCAGATGGTTGAAGGAGTTGGCATCTCCGGGGGTTCTAGGTCACGGGAAGGTGACGACGAGGGATGGAGCGATGCGCCGTGGATGATGGAGATGCTGGCGCAGACGCTCGCTTCCGGGAACGGCAGGGAGCGGCGGACGGAGGTGTGGTGATCTCTGACGAGCTCAAAGCGCACGGCGTGGCCTTAGTGCAGCGCCAAAAAAATCGAGGTGATGGCTTAGTCGGTGCGCATGGCAAAGAGGAGGAGGAATAGGACGAGAGCGACGGCTGGGGGTACCTTACCTTTGCCGGAAACAGGCGAGAGCGACGGCGACCATGAAAACTCCGGCGTGCAATTTCTGCAGCCGGGGGGCATGGTTTCGGGAACGGTTTTGGCGAAAGAGAGAGAGGGGCGAGGGGTTTTAACGGGGCGCTCTCGGGTAGTAGAGGAACGGCAAGGGAGGTGTCGAACGTGGGGGTTCATGCGGGCGTGCGTTGCGGTGAAAACGGAGGGAGGTTGGGGACGGACGTCATGCTGTCGTCACCATGGGCCCGCATGGCAGAGACAGAGAGGGGAGCGCGGGATGGGGCTGGCCTGCTGTTTCCTTGCGCACGTGCGGTAGATAATATGTTGGGACCGCGGGTTGCTGCGTGGGGGAGAGTGGAGGGGAGAGAGAAACGGATTGGGCTGTTGGGTGGTCTTTTTCCCTTTTTTTTGTTCTGTTTTATTTTTCCTTTTTCTGTTTTCTTTTGTTAAACAAAGGAAACCCCAAACAATTAATAGAATGAGTCAATTCAATTAGAAAGTTTTGTAAAATTTATATATTGCAAGGTTTAAACATTAAAAATGTTTTGGAAATTTTGAAAAATCAAAATAAACTTTATTATAGAGAATTTAGCATGGGGTCATTAAGGTCTTATTTTTGGAGATGAATTCATATAGGGTTTTTGTTTTTTGATGTTAAATGCACCTTTGTATAACCATGTCATGATGATATGTATGCATGCTAGTTTAATCTTTTTGAAAAGTTCTAGGATGTTACATCCATCCCGGTGAAATAAGACCCAGATCTCGATCTGGATCTAGGATCTTGCATCCATGCCCCTGTTCTTTCCTGGGTTGAACCAGAGCCCTCCCTTCTTTAGTTTCCATCACGATCTAGTCCCAGTTTTTACATAAAACACCCCTAACTTCAAATTCTTTTAACTTTTGTTCTACTAATCCAAATAACACAAACTTTATGTCTGTTTTTATCAAAAAATGCATAGAATATTAATTTTTCATCCATACTAATGTTTGCATATTTTATCTTGATCATTAGTTGCATTATGCATGTCACCAAAATAACTCTCTATGGAATGCGATGGGGGTATCAATTAAATATTGCCCTGTTCCATTTAATTTTTCTTAGCTCACCCAATTTCGCGTTTGATAATGTTAATCAACTTTTAATTTGATGGTTAGATAAATAAATTGAACCCATAAATAAATTTCTCGGACTCTGCTTCCGCTTAAATTGATTAGTTGCATCTTCCTTTGCATCCCGCATGTCATGCATCCATATCTTGATCATGCTGGATCTTTTATCGTAGTAGTAACTGTTGCATCTCGTTGTTTCGTTTAGTGCTTTGCTTCTTCGCGGATAGGACATTGAGATGATGTGAGAAACGACAAGTTCTTCTTTCTCTACTAGATGGAACAACAGGCAAGATTTATTCACTTGCTATCGATGTTTAAAGATTCCTCATTGCTACCTATGCTTGTCGTTGTCTATTATGTTAGCCTTATATTACGATTCTTGGTTACGATCCCATCCACATATTTATCTTGCCGACACGATATAACCTTCCCTCCACAACCTATTACCTTGTTGTTTGTTTATCGTGTTGCCTTGCGAGTCGTAGTGCATGCTTAACTTTCTTGGCGAGTTTGGTTCTTGTCACCTGACTAGTATGATAGGTTGGTTCAACTTAATTAAAATGATCTTAATGCTTGGGGTAATAATAAATTTGAATCCGAGTTAAGACACCGGCGGGAGGCCCCTAAAGGTTTTTGGTCCCTCTGGTCGACTTAGGAAAAGGTTCTTGTCCGCTGATCCAATAATGAGTGCGCCAACCACATTGTGGGAGGTATGGGACTCCCCGAAATCTATTAGCCCGCCTGCACTCTTGTCCAGGATGCCAAGACATAGTTCAGACTTTCCATTTGGGTACGCACATTACCAGTTCTGCAGGTATGATGGCAAAAACGTTGAGGATGATGATGGTATGTTACCGATGTGCGTACAATTATATAGGTTTCCGCAGTATGACGTGAATCAGATAGTTCCGGTCAGGTTTGATCCGCTTCGCGCGTAGACGCAAATGGCTGGGTCCGCTTCGAAGCATCAGCCGGACTCTCGATGCGATTCCAACCTAGCTAGGTGGCCCCCTGGACTTGTTTGTGGTGAGGTGAAGTGTTGTGCCGACAGTCTCGTGACATTTTGGTGCGTGTGGCTATAGTAGTGCATTTCTGCAGGGTTAAATTTTTTCAAAAAGGTCTATCGTCGCGCTTATTTCACGATCTTGGATAAAGTGCTGGCTAACAAGAGTCAGACAACTTACACCTAATGATAGTTGTTAACCTGTGCGATAACGAGATTACTGTTTGAACACGTGTGAGTTTTCCTCGGGTTACCTCCTGGCATTGGTTGAGGGGGGTAAATCCTGGATGGGTATTGTTTTTGGTGAGTAGTTGTAGTTGGTTTTGTCGCGCTCTGTCATCCCTTTCTAATAGATGGAACTTTTAGCGTGTCTCTATAAGTTGTTAGTGCTACTTGCCGCTTCAACCACTAACCCCATTTTCCGGAATTCAAAGCATTGAAAGCTTGTGAAGTGTTTGGCATACTTACTAGTAGTTAATATCTTGCCATTACTTTACCGTACTAATCCCTTCGGGGCTGCATATTCCAAAATGCACTCAACAGGTCTGGACTCTAACGGCGTTAGCATGGGAATCCATCCAGCTTGGCATCAGCAGGGATTGGACGCCGCCGTTTACCTTCAGGACTCTTAGTCCAATTTGTATCTTATCTGTAGTCGGATACTATTTCGTTTTCCGTTCTTATTTGAATCTTTCTATTGTATAAGTTGTATTCTTGACTCGTTGGAGTCGTGTTGTATATGTATCTTCTGCTATTGTTGCAAATTATTCGTGAAATGTTGTAATGATTACCAAAATTTGACAACCTGTGATCAGTATTATGTAGATTCTGGCAGGAACGCTGAAGTCCCCATAGTACCCGATCAAGGGACGTCACACGACTCTTCTCTTCCTCCATGTGCTGCCTCCCTCCCCTCTGATGAGGACATCCCTAGTTATTAACCACATAATGAGGTTGTTATCCAAGAGAAGCATGATGAAGTGAGATTTGGACCAATAACAAGATCAAGGGCCAAGCTAATAGAACAACATGTGAACTCACTCCTAATTTAATATGATGTTTATGATTATGAGAACTTAATACTACCTAAGTCTATGCATTTATGTATGATCGGGGTTATTAATAACACAAGCATGAAGGCAGAAAACAACATGGAGGACTGATACGTCATAAACATATCCTTAATTTCTTATGTTTCATGTTGTTTCCCACATGTTTGCTATATACTTTATGTCATTTTTATCGATTTCCCGGGACGAACCTATTGACAAGATGCCATAGAGCCAGTTCCTTTTTTCTTCTGTTTTTAGTTTCAGAAAAGTTGTTCTGGAAATATTCTCGGAATTGGAAAATTCGAAAGCCAGAAGACTTAGAAGTCCCGGAGGGTCCACGGAGTCCCGAAGAGACCCGGAGGCGTGCCCGGGAGCCACCACACCACAGGGGGGCACGGTTCCCCCTTTGGCCGCGCCAAGGGGTGGTGGCCCCCCTGTCCTCCCCCTGCATCGCCCTTTCGCCTGTATAAGCCCCGCGATGCATAAACCCTAAATCAATCAGCCTTTTTCCACGAAAAGTTCCATAGCTCCACCGCCGGGACAAAAATCTCTCTTCCAGGGGACAGAAATCTCTCTTCCGGCACCCTGCCGGGACGGGGAAGTGCCCACGGAGCCATCTCCATTGACTCCACCGCCATCTTCATCGCTGTTTCTTTCTCCTATGATGAGTAGGGAGTAGTTCTCCCCCGGGGCTGAGGGCTCTTCCGGGAGCTATGTGTTTCATCTCTCTCTCCCATGGTGTGATCTTTTTGTGATCGTGAGCTTTGTCATCTAGTTGAATTAGTAGATGTTACTCTTCATCTGTTATGCTATTCGAGTGGTTTTATTATGAGATCTCCGTAAACACTTTGATCACGGTGTAAAGGTGACAGTGTGTGGATCGTGTCGTTTAGGGCGCTCATGAGATATTCTGGACAAGGAACTCATATGATGCCATGTTGGCATCCAATGCGTCCCAAGTACCAGAATCTTGTTGAACCACTAAGTCTGAATCACCATAGCATGTTATTCGGCGAATACCGATCTCCTTGGCCACTTTCAGTCCGTGGACTAAGGCCTCATACGCGGCCACATTATTGGTTGCTGCAAAATGGATCTGCATGACATACTTGAGCTGATCATTCTTGGGTGAGGTGAGCACAACACCAGCACCGAGACCTTCTTTTACCTTGGAGCCATCGAAATGCATTCGCCAGTAATTGGTTTCCGGCAGTGGAGGCTCATATTGCACCTCGGCTCAATCAACAAAGAAATCCGCCAGCGCCTGAGACTTGATGGCTTCTCTTCTAGCATACATTGGGGTGTAAGAAGCCAACTCAGTGGCCCATTTGGCTACTCGTCCACTTGCATCCTTGTTGCCCATGATCTCCGAGATGGGGGCAGTACTCACCACTGTCATTGGATGCTCTTGGAAATAGTGCTTGAGCTTCTGGCCAGCCATATAGACTTCACATGTCATCTTCTGGTAGTGGGGGTAATTTTGCTTCAAGTTGGAGATCACCTTACTAAGATAATACACTGGCTTCTGCACACATTTTCCTTCCTCTTCTCGCTCCACCACTACCACCACACTGACAACTCGGTTGGTGGCTGGAATATAGAGCAACATGGGCTCCTTGGGCGGCGGAGATGCCAAGATGGGAGTAGTACCCAACATGGTTTTCAGATCTCGGAAAGTCGCATCAGCTTGCGGGGTCCAGACGAATTTGTCACTTTTCTTCATCAGCTGGTACAGAGGTAAGGCCTTCTCCCCCATTCTCCCAATGAACCGACTAAGGGATGCCAAGCAACCAGTGAATTTCTGAAAGTGCATTTCGTTTTCCCAGTGTTTTGTGTGTTAGTTAACAATACTAAGTACATTATTTATCGAGGTGTTAGTGTGCAGGTGTTATACTTAACATCGGCATCGTTCACCAAAAAGTCGGTGAAGTTTGGCCTGAAAGTTTTGGGACAGAACTCAACTGGATTATTCGGACCGGATTATTCATCCTGGACCGGATATTCCGGTTGCTGTTGGAGGAGCACAAAAATGGCTAAGGACTGAGAGTTTCGCATACAGAAGTGAACCGGATTATTTGGTCCGGAATATTCATCCCGGACCGGATATTCCGGTTGCTGCGAAAAACTGCTAAGGACTGGAAGTTTTGCTCTCAGAAGTGAACCGGATTATTCGGACCGGATTATTCATCCTGGACCGGATATTCCGGTTGTTGCGAAAAACTGCTAAGGACTGAAAGTGTTGCTCACAGAAGTGAACCGGATTATTCGGACCGGATTATTCATCCTGGACCGGATATTCCGGTTGCTGCGAAAAATGGCTAAGGACTGGAAGCTTGGAGCTCCTGGAGTCAACCGGATTATTTGTACCGGATATTTCATATCTATACCGGATATTCCGGTTGTAGTTGAAGAAGTGGAAAAATGGCTAAGGACTAGAAGATTTGCGTACTGGCATCTACCGGATTATTTGTACCGGATTATTCCAGATCAACCGGATAAGCCGGCCCAGAACTGCAGATCTGCGTGGAGCTAGCTGACCGGATATTCCGGTACCTTTTTTCCTGCACAACGACTAGTTGTGAGGAGGGACTATAAATACCCCTCCTCTTCTTCCTCAAGATCTAGTTCTTCCCCTTAGCATTTATGAGCATTTAAGAACTCACCAAATCCCTCATAACTCCCAATCCCTCCACCCAATCTTGAAGATCTTTGGAGGATTGAAGGAGAAGGCCCCGATCTACATCTTCACCGAGCCGTTCTTCATTTCCCCCTCTCTAGCTAGAGGGATCTTGCCTAGGGTTTCCTCTTGTGGAGAACCTAGGCATCCTGTTTCTTGTTGGTGATTCAAGAAGAGTTGGGAGCCCCCAATTAAGTTGTGGGTGTGTGCCCCAAGTTGTTTGTAAAGGATTTGATCCCCACCTCAAAGGGGTTCTATAGTGGAAGGTGAACTAGGCCTTTGTGGCGAAGTTCATCGGAGAATAGGGTGAAGCCTTAGTGGCGTTGAGTAGGCCTTTGTGGCGAGCTCACACCCCTCCAACGAGACGTACTCCCCTAAAAAGGAGGAACTCGGAAATACATCGTGTCTCCGTGTGCTTCCATCGGTTACCTCGTTCCTCCCTCTCTTTACTTACTTGTACTTGTTGCATTAATTGCTTGTCTTGTCATATAGGTAAATTCACCACTAGTTGCACTATCTAGAGAATTTACCTTTCTTGTCAAGCCTAAACTTTGAGAAAAATTAAAATTTGCCGTAGCACCTATTCACCCCCCCTCTAGGTGCTTATACTTTACTTTCAATTGGTATCAGAGCCTCGGCTCTTCTATCGGGCTTAACCGCCTAAGAGTTTAAGTATGGGTGATTAGGTAGATGACGCTCCGTCCGATGGAAATGTGTCCATGAATGATCTCAATGCTTTGAGAGAATCATTGACCTCATCCATAGACACTAAATTTGAGGAGTTGCGTCAACTCATGACAACACTCCTCAAAGCCAAAGAACCGGAGGTGGTCGACTCATCCCCTCCGGAAATGGAGGGTGCCAAGAAAGGGGTTGATGGTGAACCACTTAAAACTGCTTCCGCCGAACAATCCGCTAAGAAGGGTGCGAGTGGAAAGGAAGGATATCATGCCGTTGAAGGCCAATATTCTCCCGATCCTCCCATCCCTTTTCCTCATATAATTCCTAGGGGAGATCCACCTAAAATTGATGCATACTCTTTTCGTGAATGGCAATACTACATGGAGACTCACTTGAACTCTTCTTGTATAGATCTTTGGAGAATCACTCGTGATGGATACAAGCCATATGATCCCAAGAATCTCACAAGAAGAGAGTTTGTAGATTGCCAACTCAATTACACCGCTTTATCCATCCTTCATCAAGCCGTGGGCCCCAATCACATGCCGCATCTTCAACACTTCTCCACCGCCAAAGAGACATGGGATGCACTTGTCCTCATGTTTTTTGGGAATGAAAGCATGCAAAGAAATCGCTATGACACCTTGACCAATGAGGCCGAAGGATTTTTCATGCGTGATGGAGAAGATCACGTTGACATGTATCGAAGACTCAAATCTCTTGCCACCGCTTTCTCTAATGCGGGTGCAACACATATTGATGATGCTTGGATCAAGAGGAAGTTCATAATTGCCGTGATGCCTTTTGAGGGCACGGATATGAAGAGCATTCAAGGGAGACATGATTTCTCTACCATGACCTCTACCCAAGTCATGCAAGAATTGAGCTCCTACAAAGTGCAAACCAAGAATGCTCTTGACAACCGTGCTAGGGCCATTGGGATGCATCAAGGAGCTTCCGTTGCTTTGAAGGCCAAGGTGTTGGCAAGAGAAGTTGAGAATGATGAAGATGGTGAAGAAGCATTGCCTCCATTGAAGGAACAAGAATATGATCCCGTTCTAAAGAATCTAATAGCTCTCACCGTGCAAAAGTTTTGGAACAATCCCCCAAAAGGCAAGAAATTTGTTGAGGAGAAGACCAAGTCTCGTTATGGTAATGATGGGGCTCAAAAAGTGAGATCTTGCTTCAATTGCCAAGACAAGTACCATTTCATTGCGGAGTGCCCCTATGAGAATAGAGAGAACCATAGCGGCAAGCTCATCCGCAAGGACAAGTCCAAGGTTGAATACAAGAAACCTCATTTCAAGAAGAAACCTTTCAACAAGAAGACCCCCACCAAGTTTGTGCTCTTGACTCAAGAGGAGTATGATTCCGGGAGTGATGAAGAAGAAGAAACCACAAGTGAAGTGGCCGCTCTAGCTATTGCTTCCACTCCATCTTCGTCATCTCTCTTTGAATCCCCCAATGAAAATCTTCCTCAACGCGATGCCAAGTGCTTCATGGCTAAGGCCACGGAGGTATAATCTTCTCCTAACTCTAAGACCCCTAGTGAACTAGAACATATTGCTAGTCTTAGAGAAGAAGAGGAAAGAGCCTCCTTGGACCGTTTTATGTCTAACATGCAAGGGGAGACCAAGAAGTACTTTGAGCATCTCATGAGGCAATTGGGAGAGGCCCAAGAGGCCCTTGAGAAGAAAGGTGAAGTTGAGAGAAGGGATGCGGATGAAATTGCATCTCTCTCAATGACTCTTGAAGAAGAGCATGATGGTAGAGTTTCTCTAGAGGATGAACTTGAAACTATTGAAACTACTCATAATGAACTTGTCTCTAAAATCATTAAGGAACGTGATCTTGCTATTGCTAAATATAGAAAGGCTAAAAAGGATAAAGTAGAGTTTGGGGTTGGTCATGGTAAACTAACCGAGGAGTTTTAAAAGCTAACCATTGCTCACAAAGCTTTGGAAAGCCAACACTCATCCCTCAAAGAGTTGCATGAACAACTTCAAACTCAACTTACTCAATCTAACCATTCTAGCACTTCTACTTCTTCTTGTGATCATGCAAATATTATTGAAGAAAATGCTAGGTTGAAGGATGAGCTAGCAAGGCTCAAGGGCAAAAGCACTCAAGTTGAAAAGGTGGTGCTTGCCACCCCACAAGTGGTTGCCCCAAGCTCTAATGCGGTCATTTCTAGACCACAATTGAGTGCTCCAAGGCAACAAGTGGGCAAGCAAGGTCTTGGCTATGTAGCCAAGAAAAGGAACAAGAAGAAGAAGAACAAGAAGAAGAACAAACATGGTGCTTCGGGTGGTATTGTCATTAGGGACAACACTACTCGTAGCTCCTCCGCGGGAACTAACAACCCACACCATTTCTTATATGTTGATTATTATGGTGTTGTGCAAGCTAAATATGTTGGTCCTATTGAGGGTTTCATTGACTACACTATTTGGGTTCCCAAGACCCTTGTTGCTAACATGAAGGGACCCAACTCGGGTCCTAACTCTAGTCAATGATCTCTTGCAGGACTATGCTTCCGGTGGGACTAAATGGATTCTTGATAGTGGATGCACTAATCATATGACCGGAAGCAAAGAACTTGTGACGGAGTTGCGACCAAATGACATCCAAGCAACCGTCACTTATGGGGACTCGTCCAAGTCTAAGGTATCCGGGTTTGGCAAGGTTGTGGTGGATCCCGATATCACTATCGTGAACGTCATGCTTGTCGAATCCCTTGGTTACAATTTACTTCCCGTCCGCTCTCTTAGTAAGATGGGGTTCTCCGTCTTCTTTGATGGTGATATTGTGGTCCTTTTGAGGAGCAAGACTCTTGACGTCGCTCACGTGGGGCATGTTGAAAATGAGTTGTATGTGGTAGACTTTTCGAAGCCAACCAACACTCAAGCAATGTGTCTTTTCGGGAAGGTGGACTTGGGATGGTTATGGCATCGCCGGCTATCCCATGTCAACATGAGAACTTTGCAAAGTCTTCACAAAAGTGGCCTTATTGTTGGACTAAAAGAAAATGTTTCCTTTGCAAAGGATCGCGTTTGTAGGTCGTGTGTTGAAGGGAAGATGCATGACATTGTGCACAAGGCCAAGACTATTATCTCATCAAAGAGGATCTTGGAGATTCTCCATGTTGATCTCTTTGGTGCCGTGCCTGAGGCAAGTCTTGGCGGCAAGAAGTATTGCTTGGTGATTGTCGATGATTATTCAAGATACACTTGGGTTTATTTCTTCAAGTGCAAGAGTGAGACTCAACAAACCATCATCGACTTCTCCAACGAAGTGCAACGTCAACACAATGTGCAAATCATGGCTATTAGGAGTGATAATGGATCGGAGTTCAAGAACTATACATTGAATGAATTTCTTAGTGAAGAAGGCATTCGTCACCAATACTCCGCCACTTACACTCCTCAACAAAATGGTGTTGCCGAAAGGAAGAATCGCACTCTCTTGGATATGGCAAGGACCATGTTGGCGGAGTACTCTTCTCCCCAATACTTATGGGCCGAGGCCGTATCCACCGCATGCCACTCCTCCAACCGCCTCTACATCCGCAAAGGCTTGAGCAAGACCCCATATGAGATCCTCACCGGCAACAAGCCCAACGTATCCTACTTCCGTGTATTCGGTTGTAAGTGCTTTTATTTGATCAAGGGTATTAGGTTGTCGAAATTTCAATCCAAAACTATTGAGGGTATTTTTGTTGGTTACGGTGCCGAATCCCACACTTATAGTGTCTATGACAAAGCCTCACGGATTGTCATAGAATCTTGTAGTGTGGTTTTCGAGGAAAATGACGGCTCCCAAGTGGCGCAATTTCATGTTTCAAATGTAGATGTTGAAATGCCTCAAGAAGCCATAGGAAGGATGGGTGTGGGATTCTTCCGCCCCATCGAGGGACACCTTATGGCGACTCGAGAAGGACTATGCTCTACCCAAGTGGAGCCCTCCTCTACATTTGAAGATCAAGCCAAGGAGCCAACTACTACACCTAACCGAGAACATATTCAAGACCCTCCTCTCATTGATCAAGTGACTCCGCAAGTCGTACCCACTCCTCTCACTAATGCGAGTCAAGATCAAGGCCAAGATCAATCATCCTCTTCATCCTCTTCTCAAGTTGAAGCTAGTATTGAAGATATTGTTGATGACGATGTTGATGATCAAGGCCATGTTGGTCAAGATGGGGACCCAAATGATCAAGATGATCAAGTGATTCCTCCTCGCAATAATGAGGAGATCGAAGCCCGTCGCATCAAAAGGATAAGAAGAGCTTTGAAGCAAATTGATGCCCAAGATGACAAGGTCTTGGAGGATGTTCAAACTAGAAGATCCACTAGGAGGCAATTGGCTCATTTTTGTGAGCATCAAGCTCATATCTCTATGGTGGAGCCTAAGAAAGTGTATGAAGCTCTTGAGGACTCCGATTGGGTTGAAGCTATGCATGATGAGCTCAATAACTTTGAGCGCAACAAAGTTTGGAGATTGGTTGAGAAACCCAAGGATTGCCACAATGTTATTGGCACCAAGTGGATTTTCAAGAACAAGCAAGATGAGAATGGCATTGTCATTAGGAACAAGACAAGATTGGTCGCTCAAGGTTACACCCAAGTTGAAGGAATTGACTTTGATGAAACCTACGCGCCCGTGGCTCGCCTTGAGTCCATCCGTATCCTCCTTGCTTATGCATCCTCACATAATTTCAAATTGCAACAAATGGATGTGAAAAGTGCTTTCTTGAATGGTCCACTAAAATAGGAGGTATATGTTAAGCAACCTCCGGGGTTCGAGAATCTCAACTTTCCCAACCACGTTTACAAACTTGACAAGGCTCTCTATGGTCTCAAACAAGCACCTCGTGCTTGGTATGAGCACCTTAGGGAGTTGTTAGATGATCGTGGTTTCGAAGTTGGGAAGATTGACCCCACTCTCTTCACCAAGAGAGTAAAGGGAGAGCTTTTCATATGCCAACTCTATGTGGACGATATCATCTTTGGCTCAACTAACCAAGCTTTCAATAATGAGTTCTCTAAGCTTATGACTGACAGGTTCGAGATGTCTATGATGGGTGAGCTTAAATTCTTCCTTGGCTTTGAGATCAAGCAATTGGCTCGTGGGACTTTCATTTCTCAAGCCAAGTATACCCAAGATATGATCAAGAGGTTTAACTTCCAAGATGCTAAGATCAAGACATCTCCTATGCAAGTCAAGTGTCATCTCTCTCGTAATCCAAAAGGGAGTAAGGATGTGGACCAAAAGCTTTATCGTTCTATGATTGGTTCTTTGCTCTATCTTTGTGCATCTAGGCCCGATATCGTTTTGAGTGTAGGTGTGTGTGCAAGGTATCAAGCGGCTCCTAAGGATTGCCATCTAATGGCGGTTCATAGGATCTTTCGTTATTTGGTTCATACCTCAAGATTTGGTTTGTGGTACCCAAAGGGGGCACAATTTTCTCTCAATGGATATACGGATTCGGCAAGATGATAGGAAGTCAACTTCCGGGGCTTGCCAATTTCTTGGTAGGTCCCTTGTAAGTTGGTCCTCGAAGAAACAAAATTGCATTTCTCTCTCCACCGCCGAAGCCGAATATGTTGCCGCCGCAAGTGCATGCACCCAATTGCTATGGATGAGGCAAACTCTCAAGGAATATGGAGTTCATTTGGACAAAGTACCTCTTCTATGTGACAATGAAAGTGCTATCAAGATTGCATACAATCCGGTGCAACACACAAGGACGAAGCACATTGAGATTCGCCACCACTTCATCCGTGATCACGTGGCGAGAGGAGACATTGCACTAGGTTATGTGCCCACCAAGGACAATCTTGCGGATATTTTCACGAAGCCACTTGATGATGCAAGGTTCTTGTTCTTGAGGAATGAGCTAAATGTGATTGATTCAAGGCGCTTGACTTGACTATCTTGCACACACCCCTATAGATGAAACGTATTCGAGTTTAGATGTAGGCATGGACATAGGGGGAGTGTTATCCTAATACATTGGATTCTCCCTCCCCCCATTATGCCCAAAGCAAAAATTCATTATGATCTCTCTTTTTCTAATGTTGAATTGTGAGCTCAAATGTTGAGAAATGGCAATGCACCCAAGATACATCTTCGCGGTTACATACCATGATCTCTTACATGGTGGCCTAGGCCACCAACCTCTTCATTTCGAAGAGTTGGATCTTAGTTGGGTTTCTCTACTTGTCATTTCATTGCATTTCGTGTGTTTTTCCCGTCTAAGTGGTTCTTCCTAGGAAAATCCCACTCAATTGGTTTTTAGTTGGTTGTTTCTTGCTCTTGAGAGGGATAAGTACTAGTCTCAGTTTGTTAAATCTATCCTAAGCCTTTCTCTCAAAAAGCCTTTCTTTTCTAAGCACTAGTGTCGTCCGTTGAAAACAAGGAAATTTCGAATCAGGAGACAGTCGGAATTTCCGGTTCAGTTTTGAACCGGAATATCCGGCTGTACCGGAATATCCGGTTCAAGTATGAACCGGAATATCCGGTTCGGCGCACATCATAAAACCTGGAGCCGACGGGGAGGGGCAGTTCTTGCCCTTTTCCCATCTGCTCCTCTCCACCAAAACGCCGCCGCCGCGATTCTTGGCCTCCCGGGCTGTTTCCTCCGCGGGATCTTAGAGCTTTGGCCCGGATCTCGTTCTCCTCGCGATTTGGAACGATTCTACCCAAGCTTTTTTCTCCATGGACCCCGGTAACGTTCAAATCTCTTGAATCTTGGTGCTATAACCCTACCTTCCATGGATTTGCGTTTTTGTTGGCTAAGCTTGGTAGATTTCGTTCCGGAGAGGTCCCCTTGCAGGCTAGAAACAATAGATTAGAATCCTTGAGTACTATCTTTGTAGAAATCTGAGATTTAGATTGTTTTGGTGCTGTTCCGCAACCTACCGGAATATCCGGTCCACGACTGAACCGGAATATCCGGGTAACCGGAATATCCGGTTCAGTTTTGAACCGGAATATCCGGCTATGTCCAGTACTGTTTTAGGGCAGCCCCAAATTGATCTTTCCCAGATTTCTACCTCGATTGTTTCCTGGAATATCCTCTATAGTTTTTATGCTTGTTTGTATCCGTTGTGTGACACTAGTGTACTCATCTTGTGCTATTCCTCTACTATCTTGTTTCACAGATGGTGACCATGACAGGAGCGTTCCGAAGCGCAGGAAGCAGGTTTCTGTCAAAAACAAGAGGAAGCCTCGGCTCAACTATAAGACCGACATTCCTGTTGCGGACTTCAATGAGCTCAGGAAGAAGGATGTCTATCTTGCTCCGCGTATTGCAAACATTGACCCTCGGTTTTGGAATCTGGAGCAGTCATATATCTATGCTGACATCTATTGTGACTACCGCTTTCCTTGCCGTGCTATGCATCCATATGACCATGCCGCCCTCAAGGCCAAGGAGGAATTTGCTGATGCAGCCAGTATTGTTGAGCGTTTTGGACTAGTGAAGCTTATGGAGACTCAGTGCAACTACAACACGCAGCTTGTGATGCAGTTTATGTCCACTCTAGTGTTCACCACTCAGGATATTGTGACCCGTCTCAAGTGGATGTCTGAGACCACACCTTGTGAAGCATCTTTTGAGAGGTTTGCCCGCCGCCTTGGTTACTCTTACAGCGAGCACCCTCCTCTTGGTCGCCGCGTCCATGAGGTTGATAGGCCGAGGAGGGAGGTGGCCATGGCTGAGCTGTATGCCCCCGGTTTCACCGTTGGGGGACTTGAGGGACTTCTTCCACTTTATGATCAGCTGGTCCGCATCTTCAGAGCCTTCCTTGTGCCGAGTGGAGGTAACAACGATGCCCTCACCACTCCTTTGTGCAACCTTCTGATTCTGGCTAAGGAGTGCATGGAGGAAGTGGACCCGTCTGTCTCCTATACTGTGGATGTGATGGACATCATCTTTCACGAGCTTTATGCTGCTATGATTGGTGGCTACACCATTCCCTATGCTCCCTATATCATGATGCTCATCAAGTATGAGATGAGGAAGGAGTACACCGAGTTACCCATGGTTGAGCACAAGGTCAAGAAGTTGTATGTCAAGAGGAAGCTGAAGACTGCGGCTGCTTCTCAGAGTGCTCCATTTGAGGGTGGTTCCTCTATGGGTGGTCCTTCTGGCTCTCAGTCTGCTCCCAGGGCGCCTGTGTCTGATATTACCACCTTGCGCCACGTCAGGAAGCTCTCCTGGTTTCAGCGCGACGTGCTCTGCATGAAGGTGGACATTCACAAGGAACAGTACAGGGCGTATCGCAGGGACACTGACTTGGCTAGCTCTCAGCGACAGATTATCCACCACATGAGTGGTGGCACTGGTTATGTACCTGCTCCTATTGCTGCTCAGTCCTTCTCTGCTTGGTCTGCTGGGGATTTCACTCCTTGGGAGAGCATTGAGGCGGCTCTCCGGTCTACTCAGGATACTGCTACACGAGCTCATGATGCGGATGCGGATGAGGAGGAGTCTGATGCTGAGCAGGAGTCTGGAGGCGAGTCGGATGCTTAGACCGTGTCTGGGACGTTAGATTAGCTATTTCCCTCCTTTTTGGTGTCTCGATGCCAAAGGGGGAGAAGTAGCTATTATAGACTACGGGATTTGCATGGGTTCGGGCACAAGCATTTGCTTTTATCTTTCTTTGAGAGCTTGTGTCCATTTTATCTTCGTTTGTCGTGCTTGTGAAACTTATGTCGTTTATTGTCTCGTTTAAAACTATGTGTGCTATTATGTGTGAGACTATGTTGGTTATCTGGATATTATCATGGTTTATCTATTTATGATGTGATGGTTATCTATCGTATATGTTGAGGAGATTATCTATGGTTGTGCTTGGTTATTCCTGGATATATCATTTTCGCACAAGGTATATACTTCTTTCCACTCAACATATTGGTGATATTGACTCATTGGCATGTTTGCTACTTGTTGGAAATTTCTCCCTATATATCATTGCATCCATTTGCGGTTGAGGCAAACAAAAGATATGCATAGAGATAGGGGGAGAGATTTCCATCTTGTCTCAAACATGATTCCTGTCTAGGTTAATTGCAAATCTTAGTATTGTCATCTAACACCAAAAAGGGGGAGATTGAAAGTGCATTTCGTTTTCCCTGTGTTTTGTGTGTTAGTTAACAATACTAAGTACATTATTTATCGAGGTGTTAGTGTGCAGGTGTTATACTTAACATCGGCATCGTTCACCAAAAAGTCGGTGAAGTTTGGCCTGAAAGTTTTGGGACAGAACTCAACCGGATTATTCGGACCGGATTATTCATCCTGGACCGGATATTCCGGTTGCTGTTGGAGGAGCACAAAAATGGCTAAGGACTGAGAGTTTCGCATACAGAAGTGAACCGGATTATTTGGTCCGGAATATTCATCCCAGACCGGATATTCCGGTTGCTGCGAAAAACTGCTAAGGACTGGAAGTTTTGCTCTCAGAAGTGAACCGGATTATTCGGACCGGATTATTCATCCTGGACCGGATATTCCGGTTGTTGCGAAAAACTGCTAAGGACTGAAAGTGTTGCTCACAGAAGTGAACCGGATTATTCGGACCGGATTATTCATCCTGGACCGGATATTCCGGTTGCTGCGAAAAATGGCTAAGGACTGGAAGCTTGGAGCTCCTGGAGTCAACCGGATTATTTGTACCGGATATTTCATATCTATACCGGATATTCCGGTTGCAGTTGAAGAAGTGGAAAAATGGCTAAGGACTAGAAGATTTGCGTACTGGCATCTACCGGATTATTTGTACCGGATTATTCCAGATCAACCGGATAATCCGGCCCAGAACTGCAGATCTGCGTGGAGCTAGCTGACCGGATATTCCGGTCCAAACTTGGACCGGATATTCCGGTACCTTTTTTCCTGCACAACGACTAGTTGTGAGGAGGGACTATAAATACCCCTCCTCTTCTTCCTCAAGATCTAGTTCTTCCCCTTAGCATTTATGAGCATTTAAGAACTCACCAAATCCCTCATAACTCCAAATCCCTCCACCCAATCTTGAAGATCTTTGGAGTATTGAAGGAGAAGGCCCCGATGTACATCTTCACCGAGCCGTTCTTCATTTCCCCCTCTCTAGCTAGAGGGATCTTTCCTAGGGTTTCCTCTTGTGGAGAACCTAGGCATCTTGTTTCTTGTTGGTGATTCAAGAAGAGTTGGGAGCCCCCAATTAAGTTGTGGGTGTGTGCCCCAAGTTGTTTGTAAGGATTTGATCCCCGCCTCAAAGGGGTTCTATAGTGGAAGGTGAACTAGGCCTTTGTGGCGAAGTTCATCGGAGAATAGGGTGAAGCCTTAGTGGCGTTGAGTAGGCCTTTGTGGCGAGCTCACACCCCTCCAACGAGACGTACTCCCCTAAAAAGGAGGAACTCGGAAATACATCGTGTCTCCGTGTGCTTCCATCGGTTACCTCGTTCCTCCCTCTCTTTACTTACTTGTACTTGTTGCATTAATTGCTTGTCTTGTCATATAGGTAAATTCACCACTAGTTGCACTATCTAGAGAATTTACCTTTCTTGTCAAGCCTAAACTTTGAGAAAAATTAAAATTTGCCGTAGCACCTATTCACCCCCCTCTAGGTGCTTATACTTTACTTTCAATTTCTGCACATCCTTTAGGGATCTCGGTAGAGACATGTTCTCAATTGCTCTTATCTTGGAGGGGTTGGCCTCGACACCTCGGCTAGATACGAGGAAACCGAGTAACTTTCCTGTCGGGACACCAAAGGTGCACTTGGTCGGGTTCAATTTCATCCGTTACTTTGATAGATTTTTGAATCTTTCTCGGATATCATCTAGTTGCGTGTGTTTCTCCTTGGTCTTGATGACTATATGATCCACATACACCTGCACATTTTTACGAATTTGCTCGTGCAAGCATTTCTGCATGCATCTCTGGTATGTGGCACCACCATTTCTCAAACCAAAACACATGACACGATAGCAATAAGCCCCGTACGGGGTAATAAAGGCAGTCTTTATTTGATCAGCTGGGTTCAAAGGGATCTGGTGAAAACCAGAGTAAGAATCTATGAATGACAACAGCTCATGCCCGGCTGTGGAATCGTTCACTTGATCTATCCGGGGCAACGGGGATGGATCTTTCGGACATGCCTTGTTCAGGTCGGTGTAGTCCACACACATACACCACACCACAGCAACCATCGGGTCATCCTTCTTCTTCTCTACCAGGACCGGGTTAGCCAACCAGTCCTGTCGTGGGATAATCACGGCAGACGTTACCTGGGGTAACTTACTTTGGGGCAAATCGACTCTGGTGTTTGGGAGAGGGTTTAGCTCAGGGGAAAACATGTTTTCAGGTGATCTGGTAGCTCGGACTGCAATGTCGCCGAGTCTCCGATCTAGGGTTACAACTATCAGCTCTCGTATTATAAGGATACTCGACTATCAGGTAAAAAACTCTTCTGCCCTCTCTTTGTCCCAGGAGCCGGTTTATATCTTAGTCGGCTCTCTGGCTTCCTATACAAGACATAGCCGAAATCCTACCCGGAAACCTCACACAACCCTAAGTTTCCTAATCGTGACCCCCAAGATAAGGGTTACAAGACCTACGTTCTCCCTTGGGTCTTCTAGAAACATCTTCTCCTTGGGCCGGGTCTTGTGCGATTCCCTTTGGGCCGGGTTTCACCTTGGCATGAGCCTACCGGGTTACCATTCCCACATCAGTAGTCCCCAGGATAGCTTGTGCTTCTCGGGATCAACCATGAAGCGCATGCTATTCCCTGCAAAACAATAAACATTTAAATTACATTACATAGTTACATAGTTAAAAGGCGCAGCCTTACCCGGCCAGGGAGAGCGTCCTCGAGGCTGGAATCAACCGCCTACACACGATGCGTCGGCACAGTGAATTCCCAGCACGCGCTTTTCATCCTGGCCGTTTACGTGGTTATTTTCCCGTCTACTTCTTCCGTTCCTGGAAGGGGCAGTGACGGGTGGCCCTATTTATCGTCTGGGACCGCCTGGCGGTGAGGAGGGCGCAGGTGAGAGTGCCTCAGTGGCAGCGGCTGTGGTTCTGCGGTTGGACCGGGGCAGTTTCGTGATTTCGTCTCTAGATCAGAGCGACGCGATGGGGTCCGGACGTGCGTGGCGGCAGGGTGGTCGCCGCCGGGTACGAGCGCTACAGCGGCAGGTCTGCTTCGCCCCTGGCCGGCCTCGACGGCGGCCGAGCTTATCTGCTCCTTTGGCCTCCATGCTCATCCACACGAACTCGATCTAGGGTTTCTCATTTCTTTCGAGCCTGTAGCCGCTGAGCCCGTCCCCCCGCCGGCGCTGCTCCTTCTCCACAACCACACCGTGTGCTTCCTTGCCTCCTCTGCATGTGCTGTTTCTTCCTCTCTTGTTTCCATCTTTTGCTGGATCGTTCGTGATGCTCTTGCTTTTGCAGTGAAGTTGAAGATCCACGCAGCACCGCCGTTCATAGCCGTGATGAGGACCGCCATCTGCTCCGGAGGTTAAGGTGAGAAAGCTACTATTTTGGATCTATTTAGGCATGGATCGGTGGTAGTTTAGAAAGCTGGATAGTTTAGTTAGGTTCACATGCTGAGTTCTTTTGGGTCTACTATTTTGGGCCGCTTGGATAAGTGGTAGTTGAGAAAGCTGGGTTCTTTTGAGTCGATTTAGCATCTGTCAAGGTTCAGAAACTGAGTTCTTTTGGGTTGGATTAGCTATTTACCTTGGATGGCTAGGAAGCTGAAACTGAGAGTGCCAAGGTTAATCTAGGTTCCTCTTCTTTTAGGTGGTGCCTACCATTTTTTCCCTTTTCTTTGGGGTGCCTACCAAGAGCCTGCGTTTTGCTCTTATCTCTTATTGCCTATTTGTCCTTTTACAGGAGAAATTGAGTTCTTTTGGGTTGGGTTAGTTTTGTAATTTTTTCCTTTTACAGAAGAAACTGAGTTCTTTTGGGTTGGGTTAGTTATTTTGCTTGGATTTGGGTCGATTTCGGCCTCTGGATTAGTTTACGCTCGCTTTGGGCAGGAAGTTGAGAGTGCAAAGGTTAGTCTAGGTTCAGAAACTGAGTTCATTTGGGTAGGTTCGCAGTTGGTGGTCATTTAGCTCCTGTTGTTTTCCTGTGTATTTAGGTCCTGTCAAGAGATTTTAGACTGTTTTGCTCTCGTCTCTTATTACCTGTTTGTCCTTTTACAAGAAAGCTTGGATATTTGGCGGGATTTGCCCTTTGCGCTGATGTCCTCCCTGTCCATCTCAAGGTGTTGGCTTGTTTCTTGAATACTATGGTTGTCGCAATGTCCTTTTACAAGAAAGCTTGGATATTTGGCGGGATTTGCCCTTTGCGCTGATGTCCTCCCTGTCCATCTCAAGGTGTTGGCTTGTTTCTTGAATACTATGGTTGTCGCTATAATTGAACTTGCTTGGGTCTGGTTTTAGGTGGTGCCTAGCAAGCGGTTTTTTCCCCTTGCTCTCGTGTTTGATGTGCTTACTTTTTTCTTCCGCAGGCAGCCTTGAGTATTTGCCAGTGTTGACCCTTCCCCATGATGTCATGCTCGTAGCGCTAAGGTTTGTTTCCTTTCTCCTGGTGTACATATGATGCTACTGCTATATAGAAAGCGGGTTCCTTTGTGTGCGTCTGGTTTTAGGTGGTGCCTAGCAAGAGTTTTTTCCCCGCTCTCATGTCTGATGTGCTTTCTTTTCCCTTCTGCAGGCAGTCTTGGATACTTGGCAGGATTGATCCTTCCTCGTGCTGTCCTGCTCGTGCGGTACCAGAGTGTGGTAAAGCCCTCTCCTTTTGTAGGCTGTTTGGTTTCGGCAAGGAATATCCAAAGGTCATTGTGGTGGCGTCGTCTACCTCACATCCTCCGCTACTCTCTCAGGTGCAGTCCCCAATTTTGAGTTGGTTCATTTTGTTATTATTGAGGTGCAGTCCCCAATTTTGAGGTGAAGACGGCACAAGCGGCAGGAGAAGCACGCAAGGTCAGCAGGCCGTCCTCATCTGAGGGGCATCACTCCTGTACCAATTGGCGTCCCCAAGCTGAGCTGCTCTTCCTCATGGCAGAGCTTAGTAGTAGCAGCGGCAGGTAATCAACATTTTTCTTCTCTCTTTGGATTCATCTTGATCTAACAAGTTACTTTCTGCTTTTCTTCTTTCTTTTTGATCCTAGGTTACGCTTCTTTTTACTAAGAATGAAATTTCTGTGCATAGTTCTTAAATCTGTCATTTAAAAGAGGCTAATGGAAGCTATATAAATGATGAAATGTTCTTTATACAAATAATAAACTATGCAACTTTAGGTTCAATTTTCTAATTGAATTTGCTCTTACACATGCAAGCCCATGTTTTCCAGTAAATTCATTTGTTTCAATTTTATAGGTCATGCAATATGTGTAGTATGGCGCCACGACTCTGCGACTTTGCTCTTTCTTAGGAGGCGCACCGCGTCCCTCCTCAAACGCCAAATTGAACAGGCTTAGGCTCGGCGTTGCCGCTCGGTGGCGGGCAGAGCTGAGCAGGTGATTATCTTCTCAATTTGTTAGCTTCGTGTTGAGAATTCTTGTATGTTCTGCTGTAGAATGCACATCACAATTGGTCAATGCATTTCTTTGTATAGATATGCCGGTGTTCTGCTTTGAATATATCCCAGTAAGAAAATATATACAACTAACCGTGAGCGAGGTTTATATTTTTTTTAGCATGTATCGTATTGGGCTATTGTTGTTCTAATACAGTTTGTGTTTTTAGATATATCTTGCATATATTTTTTTAGGCTTCTGTCCTCTGATATCGAATATGCTTGATTTTTTTCTCTGATGTACATGCATATTCACCTGTTAATTATATGTAATTCTCTTATCCCTTCAAGAATTAATGTTGTAATTATACCGTGACAACCCCTATAGTTTAGTGTTTCCTTAGAGAATAATTAAGGAATATTGATTTACGATATATAGTATATAGTAACATGGAATTTTTAGCACTTCAAATTTTGTCGTCATTTCTCAATTGCGCTTTATTTTGTTTATTATAAAGTGGCGATTCATTATCTGCATTTCTGCTCTTCAACCTGACAACTAACTTTCTGTACTTTTTTCTTGCAGTTTATTTGTATTCTTCATGGTGGTTGGATGTGAATTCTGTAAGAACCTAGCATTAATGTTCATTTGTTGCAGCCACAGTGAAAAGTTAGCTGTAACAGATGATAATGTTATTGAAAAGAGAAATATATGTCGCCAGTTTCTTTTTCGTGACTGGAACATTGGGCTGCCAAGTCCACATATTTTGGCTATTGTGCCCTCTGCGACCCCCCAGCCTGTTGGAATTTTGTATGGGCTATGTATATGGGCTCACATGTCTAGCCCACTAAGCCCACTAAAATCCTGAAATTGTCATGGCCCATTCATGAATAATATGTGGAGTGAGTGGGACTAAAGTTTAGTCCCACATTGCTAGTTTGGAGAGAGTGGAAGCACCTTATAAGGTGAGCCATTCTAGCTCATGTATGAGTAGGCAAGGCAAGAGTAGAGGTGTGCCACACGCGCGCTCCTCCTCCTCCGCCGCCCGCCTCGCCACGCCTCGCCTCGTCACGACACGCCGCGCCGCGGGTTGCGGGAATGAGCCGAGAGCGTTTATTTTGTCGATTGGGAAAACTTAATGAGTCATTAGCCTCTTGTGATCCTGTACGGGAGAGGGGCGATCAGGTTTTTGGGGAGCGCACTCGCGCGACTGCTGACGGCGACTACTTCCCCAACGACGATTTCTTCCCCGACCTCGGCAACCTCTTCATCAACGACATGGCCGACGTGGACAACAACAACGGCGGTGCCGCTACCGCTCCATCGTACGTAACTCTATTCCATCTGTATGAGATATTTCTGGAATTCTTATGTCTAGTTCTAGCTATAGATTGGATCAGTCTGTCTACTGTACTAGATCTAGATATTTGCATGATTACTGTATTTGCTACTGTCGCAATTCATCTGCTGCTATTTTGAATTAAATCATGTGCTAAATTGCTAATATATTCAACAATCCAAAAACCTGATTATAGGTAATTTGTTGCACCTGCGCCGTCTGTCATTGCGGCGACAAGGCCAAACCCTTTCAAGGGTGTGGACTATAAGAGGTGGCACACGAGAGCAGTGCTATGGTTTCAAACCTTGCGCTGCTATGCGGCCACCAAGGGCAAGCCTGAGGGCTATCTCAATCCAGCACAGCTGGAGGCCTTTGAGAATATGGACACTATGTTTAAAAGTGCCCTCCTCGGTATAATTGATGATTCTATTGTGGATCCATACATGTCGTTTGATAACGGCAAGGATATGTGGGCTGCACTCGAGGCCAAATTTGGGGCCTCGGATGCTGGCAGCGAGTTGTATGTCATGGAGCAATTCTATGACTACAGGATGACTGATGAGCGCTCTGTTGTTCAACAGGCTCATGAGATACAGTCACTCGCTAAAGAACTTGAGCACTTTAAGTGTATGTTACCGGACAAGTTTGTGGCCGGAGGCATTATTGCCAAGCTTCCATCTTCATGGAGCACCTTTGCTACTTCTCTAAAACACAAGAGACAGGAGTTTTCCGTTATGGACCTCATCGGATCTCTTGATGTGGAAGAGAAGGCGAGAGCAAAGGATACACGTGCTCGGGTTGCTGAGGTAGGTTCTTCTGCTCATGTGGTACAGAAGAAACATTACCCGCCCAACAAGCCTAAATATAACAAGAAGAAATCCGAGGGTAAAGGCAAGCCCGATGGCAAGTTTAAGCCGTCGCACTCTACCAACTTCAAGAAGAGAAAGGGGTCATGTCACGTTTGCGGTGAACTGACCCATTGGGCTCCAAAGTGCCCTAAGCGTTATGAGCTGCAGCAGCAGGAGAACAGCGGCAAGACCGCTAATGTTGTCATGGCTGACATTGAGATGAAGGACTCTGGGTACGGTATAGTTCCCACTATTCTTTCAGTTTGTCATTCACCTGAATGGTTAATTGACACAGGTGCCAATGTACATGTTTGTGCTGATGCTTCTATGTTCTCTTCTTATCAGGTCACAGGGACTTCCCCCGTGCTGATGGGGAACGGGTCACATGCTACTGTTCGTGGTGTTGGTACGGTCGATCTGAAGTTTACTTCGGGGAAGATCATGCAACTGAAGAACGTTCATCATGTGCCCTCCATCAATAAAAATCTCGTCAGCGGCTCACGTTTATGTCGAGATGGTTTTAAGTTGGTTTTCGAGTCTAATAAAGTTGTAATTTCCAAGTATGGACAATTTATTGGTAAAGGCTATGAGTGCGGAGGCTTGTTCTGCTTATCCTTGTCAGATATTTGCACCAAAGTTATTAATAATGTTTGCCACGATAATGATTGTGATGTTTGGCATTCACGACTTTGTCACATTAATTTTGGTTGCATGACGCGGTTAGCAAATATGAGTTTAATTCCGAAATTCAGTACTATTAAAGGTTCCAAATGTCAAGTGTGTGTTCAAGCTAAGCAACCTCGCAAATCTCATAAGACTGCGGAGGCGAGAGACTTGGCACCACTAGAACTTATACATTCTGATCTTTGTGAGATGAATGGCGTATTGACAAAAGGTGGAAAGAAATATTTTATGACACTTATTGATGACTCCACTAGATATTGTTATGTGTATCTTCTGAAATCTAAAGATGAAGCTTTAACTTATTTCAAGAACTATAAGGCCGAAGCAGAGAACCAACTTGATCGTAAAATTAAACGGCTTAGGTCTGATCGTGGTGGAGAGTATTTTTCCAACGAGTTTAATTCTTTTTGTGCTGAACACGGTATTATTCATGAGAGGACGCCTCCCTACTCACCTCAGTCAAATGGGGTGGCTGAAAGAAAGAACCGAACGCTGTCTGATTTGGTTAACGCCATGTTAGACACTTCGGGTCTCTCCAAGGCATGGTGGGGGGAGGCGCTAATGACTGCATGTCATGTCCTAAACCGAGTTCCCACAAAGAATAAAACCATTACTCCATTTGAGGAATGGGAAAGGAAAAGGTTGAAACTCTCCTACCTACGTACTTGGGGTTGTTTGGCGAAAGTCAATATACCAATTCCCAAGAAGCGCAAGCTTGGACCTAAAACCGTAGATTGTGTTCTTCTGGGCTATGCTTTTAATAGCATTGGTTATAGATTCTTGATAGTAAAATCTGAGGTATCCGACATGCATGTTGGTACGATTATGGAGTCGAATGATGCGACTTTCTTTGAGAACATATTTCCTATGAAGGATATGTCTAGCTCATCAAATCAGGAGAAACCTGTTTCATCTAGTCAGGAATTAGCTGAGATTCCTGAATCCACCATTCCGATAGAACACGTTGAGAATCCCGAGGAGGATGACAATGAAGTTCCTGTAAGGAGCAAGAGACAGAGGACTGCAAAGTCCTTTGGTAATGATTTCATTGTGTACCTCGTGGATGACACACCCAAGACTATTTCAGAAGCCTATGCGTCTCTTGATGCTGACTACTGGAAGGAGGCTGTTCGTTGCGAGATGGATTCCATCTTGGCTAACGGAACCTGGGAAATCACTGATCGTCCTTATGGGTGTAAACCTGTAGGATGTAAGTGGGTGTTCAAGAAAAAGCTTAGGCCTGATGGTACAATTGAAAAGTACAAGGCAAGGCTTGTGGCCAAGGGTTATACCCAGAAAGAAGGTGAAGACTTCTTTGATACTTACTCACCTGTGGCTAGACTGACCACCATTCGTGTGCTACTCTCACTGGCTGCCTCGCACGGTCTTCTCGTTCATCAAATGGACGTTAAGACGGCTTTCCTTAATGGAGAGTTGGACGAGGAAATTTACATGGAGCAGCCAGATGGTTTCGTAGTACCCGGTCAGGAAGGCAAAGTGTGTAAGTTATTGAAGTCATTATACGGCCTCAAGCAAGCACCTAAGCAATGGCACGAGAAGTTTGAAAGGACTTTGACTGCTGAAGGCTTTGTTGTAAACGAAGCTGATAAATGTGTGTACTATCGCCATGGTGGGGGCGAGGGAGTTATTCTATGTCTATACGTTGATGACATATTGATCTTTGGGACCAATCTTGATTTAATCAAGGAAGTTAAGGATTTCTTATCTCGCTGTTTTGAGATGAAGGATCTAGGAGTAGCTGATGTTATCTTGAACATCAAGCTGTTGAGAGATGATAATGGTGGGATCACACTGCTTCAATCTCACTATGTGGAAAAGGTCTTGAGTCGCTTCGGGTATAGTGACTGCAAGCCTTCTTCAACTCCATATGATGCTAGTTTGTTGCTTCGAAAGAATCAACGGATTACTAGAGATCAACTGAGATATTCTCAGATTATAGGCTCGCTTATGTATTTGGCGAGTGCCACGAGGCCTGACATCTCTTTTGCTGTGAGCAAATTGAGCCGGTTTGTTTCCAATCCGGGAGATGATCATTGGCGTGCGCTTGAGAGAGTTATGCGCTATTTAAAAGGCACTGCGAGCTATGGAATTCACTATACCGGAAACCCGAGGGTTCTGGAAGGATATAGTGATTCTAATTGGATATCTGATGCTGATGAGCTTAAGGCCACTAGTGGTTATGTTTTTACTCTTGGTGGTGGCGCTGTTTCCTGGAAGTCTTGCAAGCAGACCATTTTAACGAGGTCAACTATGGAAGCAGAACTCGCAGCACTAGACACAGCCACTGTTGAGGCAGAGTGGCTTCGTGAGCTCTTGATGGACTTGCCTATGGTTGAAAAGCCAATACCCGCAATCCTAATGAACTGTGATAATCAAACTGTGATCGTCAAAGTGAACAGTTCTAAGGATAATGCAAAGTCATCAAGACATGTGAAGAGGAGATTAAAATCTGTCAGGAAATTGAAGAACTCCGGAGTTATTGCGTTGGATTATATCCAAACGTCTATGAACTTGGCAGATCCCTTCACAAAGGGTTTATCACGGAATGTGATAGATAATGCATCGAGGGAGATGGGTTTGAGGCCCACGTTATGAGTTGACCATAGTGGTAACCCACTCTATGTGATCGGAGATCCCGTGAATTAGAAGTGGACAAGCTGTTGGTCAGCTGAGAGGAGAGTATCCTTATATTTTATTCCACTCCATAAAAGATGCAATACTCTCCTGATCTGTATGGTAGGTTGACATTTGTCTTAATGTGTTCCAAGTGGCTTATATATATAAGCAGAGATGTGTCCTACAGAACATGTCCTGAGGAACTCACCTATATGAGTCTGACTGTTAAACGTCGCAGTCTATGAGAATCGGGTGCTCTCTAATAAACTCATGAAAGGCCTTCGGAGTATGACGCATACGCTCCAAACCGCGGGGAAGCCTTGCGGCAGCCTAGTATCGGTTCAGACGTTGTGTGAAACTAGTATCACAGCAAACTTGTAGTTCAAGGCGTAGTCCACTATTCAAGTTGTGAACTAGTGTAGCATGATGTTCTAAGTGGAAGTTCAACTTAACAGTCTCCACTAACACCGGTATATAAACAATGTTTTGGAACAGAGTTTATGAAATGTGCTAATGACACTTTGTGGGGGATTGTTGGAATTTTGTATGGGCTATGTATATGGGCTCACATGTCTAGCCCACTAAGCCCACTAAAATCCTGAAATTGTCATGGCCCATTCATGAATAATAAGTGGAGTGAGTGGGACTAAAGTTTAGTCCCACATTGCTAGTTTGGAGAGAGTGGAAGCACCTTATAAGGTGAGCCATTCTAGCTCATGTATGAGTAGGCAAGGCAAGAGTAGAGGTGTGCCACATGCGCGCTCCTCCTCCTCCGCCGCCCGCCTCGCCACGTCTCGCCTCGTCACGACACGTCACGACGCGCCGCGCCGCGCCGCGGGTTGCGGGAATGAGCCGAGCCGAGAGCGTTTATTTTGTCGATTGGGAAAACTTAATGAGTCATTAATTTGGTAATTAACAGACGCGTTAATTCCAAAACCGTTTCCGTTTCCTTTCTGGATCGTGGAGCCGAACCGACTCAGACGTGGAGTTACGCCCACGTCTCTCCCAGCCCGCATATAAATACGCGCATACGGTAAACCCTAGCCGCCACTTCGTCATATGGTTTCGCACCACCGTTCCAAAACACTGCGCCGCCAATCAAGTCTTCTCCATCCCTCCTTCCGGCGTGCACCGCGAGAAGGGACAACAGGCCTCCGGAACCCTGCCTCTTGTGATCCTGTACGGGAGAGGGGCGATCAGGTTTTTGGGGAGCGCACTCGCGCGACTGCTGACGACGACTACTTCCCCAACGACGATTTCTTCCCCGACCTCGGCAACCTCTTCATCGACGACATGGCCGACGTGGACAACAACAACGGAGGTGCCGCTACCGCTCCATCGTACGTAACTCTATTCCATCTGTATGAGATATTTCTGGAATTCTTATGTCTAGTTCTAGATATAGATTGGATCAGTCTGTCTACTGTACTAGATCTAGATATTTGCATGATTACTGTATTTGCTACTGTCGCAATTCATCTGCTGCTATTTCGAATTAAATCATGTGCTAAATTGCTAATATATTCAACACAGCCTACCATGTTTTTGGCTATTGAGCCCGCTGCGATGAATGTTGGCAATCATTTAAGGACGCGTTCCATCATAACAACGTCATTGTTAGCATTTGGAATTTTTCACCTGATAGCTCTACAAGGCAGACATAAAGTTGGGGTAAAGCGGATTTTGGCTACACAAAAGGAGAGGTCAGCGTCATATATGAATACTTTCATAAAGGAATCTTACAAGACATGATATGCGCGCCAAAATTCACACGGGATGTAATGACAGGCTAAAGGTTGCATTGGGAGTAGCTCAAGGACTGGCATATCTTCACCATGATTATACTCCTTGCGTGCTGCATCCTGATCTGAAGTCGAGCAATATGCTACTTGCTGATGAGTTTGATCCCAGGGTTGCAGGATTTGGGATTCATTGTGTTGTCGGGGGAAGGCGTACCGATCTCTTGGATTTGGATCCGAATCAGAGTTGAGTCTGTCAGTAGTTCGGCACCGTCTATGTGTTTGCAATGTGTTCTTACTACATTGCTTTAGTACTAACCTCACTGCTCCTTGCATATCAGAAAATGCAGAGTTGCTATCCAGTAGATTCATGGCTACAATATATTAACTAAAGTTATCTTATATTTTTAGAAACCAGAGCAGAACTTCACCAAGAAGCAATGATATACTGGTGAAGTTCTGCTCTGGTTTATGAAAATATAAGAACTTCACCAAGAAGCAGTGATATATTGGTGAAGTTCTGCTCGAGTCCAGTATCTTTGACGACTTTGTCAGCAGCTGGATATGGAGGCGAATCAACTTGATCGACGACACATCAAAGATACTTGACCCGAGCCTATCTCACACCGCTTGCAGTGCGGTGCACGTCGGTGAAGCCTGAACACAGACCGGCCATGTATGATGTTGCGTGCTCGCTGCAGGCATTGTAGTTTATGGTTCATCCATGGAAACCGTCATATACTGCAATGAAGTTGATATGGGATCTTGACTGGAGAAGCACTTCGCTCTTAGTTAGGCTGTGTGATGTTGTAATTTAGACTATCTGTTACCATGTAATTCATGCATCATGCGTATATTGTGGGATCGTGATAACATTTATAGAATAAAGGGCCTACCCATAAAAGGTATATTGTGGGATTGTGAAAACATTGACATGGCTTGTGATAATATTGACATAATTAAGAGACTAAGACATCACACGTATATTGTGGGATTGGGATAAGTGATAACATTGACATTATTAAGAACACCACTATTTTTTTGGGACAGAAATAAGAACACCACTATTGATTTGCATGTTCGTTCAGCAAGCAGTTTTCAAGTACAAAATGAACATCAATAGTGGTAGAAGAATCGTGGCAAACAAACATGAGTTAAACATATAAAGATTATATCTAAACTATAGTTTTGATATCGTCATTTGCGCCAGCGGCGCAACGGGTTATCTAGTACATAATATATCGGGTTAGAGTGCTTTGATCGTAGCTAGGCCTGCTCTTTGGGCAGTCCATATAACAACCCGGTTTTTCCCGAGTCGGTGCATCATTTCCCGGGTCAACACTCCGAAGAAACGTGACAAGACCAGGCATTCGTATCGCTACCAGCTAATCCGAATAACACGCCCGTAATCTATCTCAGTCTCCATCCGGATATCTCACAACGAATATTTTGATACTTATCCCTAAATATCCGGGCCGGATCATTTTCTTCCGAAATTTTTTCACTTACCGCCCAAACCTAGGGCTTTTTCCCCCCGCACCTATAAATAGGCCCCCAGGGGTCAACCCTAATCCCAACGGCCATTTCCCCTTCTTCTTCCTCTTCTCACTCCGCCTCGGCGCCCGCGAGCTCAAAACCAGGCCCGCACGTGCCAAAGCTGCACCAACTCCCATGTGGTCGCCGCCGGTCGCCGCCGTCAGCGCCCGCATCCGCGCCTCCATCCGCGTGTAACATCCCAAGTCTGAAAAATAACCTTTAGAATGTTTTGCTCTCTGTTATTTTATGTTTTGCATCATGGCATCATGTTGATTGCATCTGTTTTGTTTGTTTTCCATTTGTTTTCCTCTGTTTTCATTTGTTTTCCTTTGTTTTCTATTTGAATTTCAACTCAAATTTCAAACCTTTTGTTTCATCCTTGTGATGTTACAATTTCTAAAAAGATATTTCAAAATAAAACAATTGTTTGTTTCCATTAAAGTGTGATTTCAAAACTGTTGTTTTGTTTCTATAAAAATGCATCCAATAACAAAACATTTTCAGATTCAAATAATTCTCCAAACAATGCTCAACCTTGTTTTCATACTTGTCATGTTACCATATTTTCAAATCAAAATTTCAATCCAAAGTCTCATTTTGTTTCCTCTTATTCCATATTGATCAACTACTAAAATGGTGTTTTTATTTCAATTAATTAATACCAATGTGGTTTCAAATTCAAAGCAAATCATCAACAGCACCAATTTCCAACTCATTAAAACTACCAATCTATTCTAATAATTTTAACCACTTTAATCAATAGGGTTCACCCTATTAAAAACCTTTGTTTTCAATACTATTTTATTTAATAACAAAATACCTCTAAATTTGGTTTATTTCCAAAAAGCACAAAAACTTAAATAATTTTGAAGTCCAAACTTGGTAGTTGGTTGTAGTTGACCTAACCCACTCCCATGAATTTTTCCAAGATTTTATCAACTCCAAAAACTATCTAATTCTTCCATTTTCTCTCTTGCTACAAAAAAAAACAGGAAAGCAAATAATAAAAAGAGAAAAAAAAAAACAGTTCAAGGGGGGTAGAAACGCAGCCCAGCCCACCAAAACCGTGGCCCGTACCCCTTCATCCCCTTCCTCCGTACGCAGTGACGTCCTCCATGGACAGCGACCTGCGCTGTCACCTCCTCCACCCGATTCTCCCTCCCCCTCCTATATCTATCCCCAAATCCGTGGAGAAACCCTAGCCTACCCTAACCCTAGCCCCAGCCGCCGCCAACCTTTCCTCCTCCCTCTCGGAAACCACTCCCTTCTGCTTTTTTTTTCTCTGTATCTTCTGCAACCACACCGTGGCCGGCATTCGTAGCGGGTGGAGCGGCGGGTGTGGTCGACGAGAGAGTCCCGCGGGGGCGGGAATGGAACCGGCTCTCCTCCCGCTCCAAGGTTGCTGTAGACGTCGCCGGCCGTGGATGCCCGAGGCGGCGCCGCCGTCAAGGTTTTCTCCACCGGCCGCCTCCCTTCTGCGACCTGCCCACGTACGCCTCCTCCCTCCTGTCCGCTCGAGGGCACCCAGGTGAGCAGCCACCGATCGCATCTCCCTTCCTCCCCTCCGCACCGGGCAACCGCCACGAGCACCCACCACCCCGCGGCACCCCACGGCCGCTCGCCCCACCCTTAGACCGCCGCCAGTCGCTGCCATCGAACCTCCAACAGGTTCAGTTAGCAGGTGCGGTACCTGTTCGGTTCAGTTAGAAATTCAGATTCATCCCGCAAACAGCAACACATACCCCCCGAGGCCCCCCTCCCTAACACAACAGCCGCACCAGCCCAGTGGTTCTGCCCCTTTGCGCGTCCAGGAGGTGGGGGGATCGAATCCCACCCCCTGCAGAATAAAACCACATTTTGTTTTGCAATGTTTTGGTACAGGAACTTCCAGCAAATCACACATAGGCCCCTGGTAAATAATTATAGCCCCTGCAAATTATTTTCCAAGTCCCTGTTTCACTAAAAAATGGCAGATTGCACCTCAATTTTGTAAATTGCATAATAAAATCATTTTAACTCCAAATCCAACATTTTTGATATGTTTTCAATACCAAATTAAATGTTCTACCCAAATATAAAATTTGTTTACTGTTTTGAATATTTTAAATTTGTGCAATATTTGAAAACTTGTCAAATTCACTTAAAATTGCAAAATTCATAACTTGGGCATAAAAAATCCAAATTCAACAAACTAAATATGTTTTCCAATCAACTTTTCATGTACTTTCCAAATATAAATTTTGTTTGCTGTTTTGAATAATTTAAATTGCTGAAAACAACTGTTTCTTGTTTATTGCATTTAATATTGCCAAAATAATAACTTGCTCATTTTAAATCCAATTTCAACAAATGAAATATGTTTTCCATGCAAAATTAAACCGCCTTTTTAAATATAAAATTTGTTTCATGTTTTGACTAATTAAAATTGGTTGAATAATTTAAACCTTGTTTAATTCATTTAAAATTGGTAATTTCATAACTTGATCAAAACAAATTCTTTTGGGACATATAAAATATGTTTTCCAACCCTAAAAGTATAAACTTTTCAAATATGAATTTGGTTTAATGCTTTGAACAAATAAAAATTCAACTAAGTTCATGTTTGAATTAAATTCATTTAATTCTTGCTTAAACTTGTTTAATTCATAAATAATTTATTTGAAATCCTTTTTCAACAAGTGAAACATGTAATCCACCCAAAATCTTGTGTTCTTTCCAAATATAAACTTTGTTATCTATTTTGAACCATTAAAATTGGTGAAAACAACAAATGCTTGTGTGACACCTTTAAGTAACCAAAATTCCATAACTTAATAAATGAATTTCCAAACTTGTTAAACCTTATTTCCAATTGCTTCTATTGTTGTTATTTTTCTGTTTTCCTCATCCATGCATCATGCTCCTAGCATTAATGTTCATTTGTTGCAGCCACAGTGAAAAGTTAGCTGTAACAGATGATAATGTTATTGAAAAGAGAAACATCTGTCGCCAGTTTTTTTTTCGTGACTGGAACATTGGGCTGCCAAGTCCACATATTTTGGCTATTGTGCCCTCTGCGACCCCCCAGCCTACCATGTTTTTGGCTATTGAGCCCGCTGCGATGAATGTTGGCAATCATTTAAGGACGCGTTCCATCATAACAACATCATTGTTAGCATTTGGAATTTTTCACCTGATAGCTCTACAAGGCAGACATAAAGTTGGGGTAAAGCGGATTTTGGCTACACAAAAGGAGAGGTCAGCTTCATATATGAATACTTTCATAAAGGAATCTTACAAGACATGATATGCGCGCCAAAATTCACACGGATGTAATGACAGGCTAAAGGTTGCATTGGGAGTAGCTCAAGGACTGGCATATCTTCACCATGATTATACGCCTTGCGTGCTGCATCCTGATCTGGAAGTCGAGCAATATGCTACTTGCTGATGAGTTTGATCCCAGGGTTGCAGGATTTTGGATTCATTGTGTTGTCGGGGGAAGGCGTACCGATCTCTTGGATTTGGATCCGAATCAGAGTTGAGTCTGTCAGTAGTTCGGCACCGTCTATGTGTTTGCAATGTGTTCTTACTACATTGCTTTAGTACTAACCTCACTGCTCCTTGCATATCAGAAAATGCAGAGTTGCTATCCAGTAGATTCATGGCTACAATATATTAACTAAAGTTATCTTATATTTTTAGAAACCAGAGCAGAACTTCACCAAGAAGCAATGATTGGTGAAGTTCTGCTCTGGTTTCTGAAAATATAAGAACTCACCAAGAAGCAGGTGATATATTGGTGAAGTTCTGCTCGGGTCCAGTATCTTTGACGACTTTGTCAGCAGCTGGATATGGAGGCGAATCAACTTGATCGACGACACATCAAAGATACTTGACCCGAGCCTATCTCACACCGCTTGCAGTGCGGTGCACGTCGGTGAAGCCTGAACACAGACCGGCCATGTATGATGTTGCGTGCTCGCTGCAGGCATTGTAGTTTATGGTTCATCCATGGAAACCGTCATATACTGCAATGAAGTTGATATGGGATCTTGACTGGAGAAGCACTTCGCTCTTAGTTAGGCTGTGTGATGTTGTAATTTAGACTATCTGTTACCATGTAATTCATGCATCATGCGTATATTGTGGGATCGTGATAACATTTATAGAATAAAGGGCCTACCCATAAAAGGTATATTGTGGGATTGTGAAAACATTGACATGGCTTGTGATAATATTGACATAATTAAGAGACTAAGACATCACACGTATATTGTGGGATTGGGATAAGTGAAAACATTGACATAATTAAGAACACTATTTTTTTGGGACAGAAATAAGAACACCACTATTGATTTGCATGTTCGTTCAGCAAGCAGTTTTCAAGTACAAAATGAACATCAATAGTGGTAGAAGAATCGTGGCAAACAAACATGAGTTAAACATATAAAGATTATATCTAAACTATAGTCTTCATATCGTCATTTGCGCCAGCGGCGCAACGGGTTATCTAGTACATAATATATCGGGTTAGAGTGCTTTGATCGTAGCTAGGCCTGCTCTTTGGGCAGTCCATATAACAACCCGGTTTTTCCCGAGTCAGTGCATCATTTCCCGGGTCAACACTCCGAAGAAACGTGACAAGACCCGGCATTCGTATCGCTACCAGCTAATCCGAATAACACGCCCGTAATCTATCTCAGTCTCCATCCGGATATCTCACAACGAATATTTTGATACTTATCCCTAAATATCCGGGCCGGATCATTTTCTTCCGAAATTTTTTCACTTACCGCCCAAACCTAGGGCTTTTTTCCCCCGCACCTATAAATAGGCCCCCAGGGGTCAACCCTAATCCCAACGGCCATTTCCCCTTCTTCTTCCTCTTCTCACTCCGCCTCTGCGCCCGCGAGCTCAAAACCAGGCCCGCACGTGCCAAAGCTGCACCAACTCCCATGTGGTCGCCGCCGGTCGCCGCCGTCAGCGCCCGCATCCGCGCCTCCATCCGCGCCACCGGAGTCCTCGAAACACGCCGCCGCCGCCAGCGAATCGCCGTCGCCGCGCTCGCCGTCGTCCAGGATCTCCGCCGCCGCGGACCTCCACCAGCAAGCCATTCCGGTAAGTCCTTCCGTCCGCGAGATCTAGATCCCTCCTTGCCTCAATCTCGCGCTAGTTTTTTAGATCCAATCTCATTCCCCAATCATCCGCCATTTCTCCATTAGCTAGGCACACTTTTGCAACTTCCAATCTCGTATTTTTTCCACTATTTTTCTTAGCTAGATCCATTTCCCGGTTTCTCGAAAACACTTAGCCGCTTTACTTTTTTCCCTTTTCCTGCTGTATCAGATAGCTACACTCCTCACATTTCCAAATTTTTACTCACTCGTATTTTACTTCCTTTTAGACCTACACTCCATGGCTCCTAAGGCTGGTGCCAAGTCGAAGGGAAAAAACCCGGCTGGGAAGCAAAAGCCGGGTCCGTCGATTTCCGCCAATTGGGCGAAATCAACTGTCACCAAGGCCAAGCTAGACGAGCTGGCCGAGTCTGGTGTCCTGCCTGCTCAGCCAGAAATCCACTGGAGGACACCGGCGAGGAGACCCGGCCTTCACCAGGCCCGGACGAAGTAGTTGTCTTCGTCGAGCACGTGATCCAGGGTTTCCGCCCCCCGGGTCACCCTTTCTTCCGGGATCTCCTAGATCATTACAAGCTCCGGGTATTCGATATCGGCCCAAACTCCATGTTAAACATTTGCCATTTCATAGTACTCTGTGAGGCTTACCTATGCATTCCTCCAAACTTGGCTTTATTCTTAGAGTTATTCCAATGCAAACCCTGTCGGGAGAGCACGGACGGGCCCCTCTTAGTTTGTGGGGGGGTCTCGATCCAGCGACGTAAAACTCTCTGATGCCGACTCTCATTCTTCACTCTCATGTGAAGCACTGGCAGAAAACCTTCTTCTATTGCCGAGACACATCTTTACCCGGCGAAAAGCGTTTGCCGGGTTTCTCTGATAACACACTTTCTCTCTCTGATTACCTAAACTCCTTCGCATCCGAGGCTGATAGGCAATCTATCCAGCCTCTTCTCCACAATCTTGCTGTACTTTCGGCCCAAGGTCTCATTGGGCTTAACCTGATAAAAACCGGGGTTAGCTGCCGGATCCAGCCAAACAGCATCCGGCCCAAGCTCATGTGCGATTACTCCGGGCACGTCACCGACTCTCTCCGATACTCGGAGAAAAACTATCCAGCCGCGGACATAAATAAAACCATGAAGAACTTCTTGGGAGAAAAGCTTAACGTCATCAAGAGCATATCCGGGCTTAGCCCCTTTACTCGCTCTAACCCGGCTCCTCCAGTAAGAATCGACTAATACTCCTTTATCCGACTGATATTTCTTATGCACACATACTAACTTTTGTCTTTGTGCTTTTTTACTCAGGAAAGTGACTCATTCTGGAAGATTGTCACCCCTCCCCCTTCCGAAAACTCGGAGGAAGACGAGGATCCGGCTGACAGCGATGAAGGTAAATCCGGGTCTTCTTTTATTCTTACTTTGATAACTTGTTAGACCAAAATTTCCCTCTTCCGACAGTGCTCCTTGTTCACCAGAGCTAGAGGACGAGGACGACACTCAGTCGGAAGAAAGCGAGGCTGAGCCGGAAGCTAAGGTTGGAGCCAAAAGGAAGACCAGGAAAGTCGTTTTCAAGGTGCCCTATTCTTCCATGACCTCCAAGCCATACTCCCACGCCAATATGTGTGAACTTAACAAGCATCTAACCAGTTCATCATGTCTGAAGGAATCAACTCCGGCCAAACGACGGGCAACCCGGACATCTCCGGGTGACGATCCCCTTCACTCGGGTATCCCTATGTCACCCGCTGGACGAGCCGGTACTCCCCCAACTTATAAATCCCATACACCTCGAAACTTTCCCTCTCCAAATCATCCCTTAGCCAGGCAACTCCGGGTATCACTTTCTGATTCTTTATCAGCATCTTCCGGATCCAGCAACTATCTCCCAACCGACTTCGTCGTGAATACCGGGTAACTCGCTACCCTTATTTGACCAATATACCTTTATTTTCCTTGTCTTCCGTCTTATTACTCACTAACTTTTTCCTTTTCTTTTTCAGAGCCAAGGTCACACTTAGTGACCCGGAGGATATGCATGTCGATAACCCGGCTATGGAAAACCCGGAGAACGTTGAGGAGCCCGCAGCTGGCGGTGAAGAAGAAGAAAAGCTGGAAGACCCTGTTGACCAAGAAGCCGAGTTTCCCCTACCAACGCATCAGTCGGCTGACGCTGATGTCGAGTTTCTGGGAACACAGAGGGGATCCCCTGCTCCCAACACTCAGGCAACCAGAGTCGACTCGCTGAAGCAGGAAAGGACCCCGCCACCGGGTAACCAGAACCCTAGCTCCTCCAGGCCAAATCTGAGTGGCCTTGACTTTGAGGGGATGCTAGATGAACTTTTCTCCCTGAAGACCAATGAAAGAGACATCCTCGAGTCCCTAGCTGCTGAGCATCAGGTATCTTCACCGATATTGCTTACATACTCATCTAGTCCCCATGTTCCGGGTGAACTATACATAGTTTACTCGGTACTTCCATAGCTATATATCCATCCATACTCGGTTATTATGCTGCAATCGACTAATACCTCCTTGTCTATTTTTCAGGCTTATGTGACCCGGTCGGAGGAGATTTTGGCGAACACCAACGAACTCCTCCGAGTTGAAACCAAACTTCGAGAAGAGCTGGAGGTCGAGGTGAAGGACCTTTCCAAGGATTGTAAGAAATACAAGAAAAAGCTCCACCATGCTGAGGGTTTGCTGAAGAAATTATCAACCGCTGTCGTCGATACATACAGCTCTATACTTGGTAAAGGGGCTTTGACTTCATGACTAAGACTCGGATTTCTCATTTGATAAGGTCTATGACCCGGACCTTACCACTTTTCTTTTCTCCTTATTCTACAGGTCCGGGTGACAAGGTTGATGATGAAGATGATATAGAAAAATTGAAGACCTTGAAGGCCATTATCCGGCAATTTTCTGCGGGACCAAGTGGACCCTTGAAGTCATTAGGTGGCCTGGTGGTTATGGCGGTGTATCCCACATGCTCGATGCGTGCTCCACGGTCCCTGCTTGGATCGACCACTAAAAGCGCTCGGCGTGCCGGGTTGGGGTGATCTGTGGCCTTGCGTTGGCCAAAGCCTACTTTCCCAAGCTTGAGCCGGCCACGCTGGTAAATGGGTTCCCCGAATTCAACACAGATGGTTCTCGATTCTCGGCTAAGGACTTCAAGGCTATCCATACTCAGATACGTCACTCGGCAACCTTGATAGCCGATAAACTTGACGTGACCAAGCTGACCCCTCCGTACAACACTGAAGATAAGCCGGTACCTTCTGATTTCCCTGTTCCCTTTGATATGCTAGCCCGGTGGAAGGAGGAAGTTGCCAAGAGGAAGGCCGAGGCCGGCTCTGTGCCAGCGTCATCTACTCCAGTGATGCCTCCTCCGGCTCGTGCTGATACAGTGGTTGATCCGGATACGGAGGCAGGGAAGGCTACAGAAGAAAATACTGAAGACCCGGCTACCAAGACTGCTGCTGAAGACTCGGCTATGGATGCCGAGTGAAGTTTTATGATTTTTCGCTCACAAACACTTATTCGGCGAATAGGCATGGTTGTAATATGCCTGATACAATTATTTGTTTAATAGTGCGCCTGTGCACTTTTGATACTATTTCCTCGGTTTGTAACACGCTTAAACTTTAATGGCTTTGATGGCCCTTTTGGCCATCCACTTGATATGCTTTCTCCAGTCTTAATCTTTTTGCCGCTTTTCTGATTTTTCCTCTTTTTCCACATCTATGAGACTCGGTTTCCGGGTCTCAGAATTTTTGACTGATTGAACCTTTTGCTTCTCGAACCCCGAAGTCCCAGGATTTGCCTGGCTAAAACTTCATGTGGTGGTAACTCACCCCGTGACAGGTAGGCCAGAAATGGCTCCGTCCACTCGGGAATAGCGCGTACAGCGGCTACGAGCTCCAAATCCGGGTCTTGGTTGGCCACCTCTTCTTCAGACTCGGTTTTGACGGAAGGCCGCCATAACTCGTCCATAAAAACGTTAGGCGGGACCGGCTCTCGGCGCGAACCGAGTCTTGCGAGCGCATCTGCTGCCTCGTTCTTTCGCCTATCAATGTGTTCCACCTCATACCCGGAAAAAGACCTGGCCACCCTGTCTACCTCTCTGCAATATGCTGCCATTGTTGCATCCTTTCTGTCCCAGGTTCCAGAGACCTGCTGTACCACAAGATCCGAGTCTCCATAGCACCTTATTCGCCTGATATTCATCTCCTTTGCTACTCGCAGTCCGTGTAATAGGGCCTCATACTCGGCCACATTGTTGGAGCAATCAAAGTGAATTTGCAACACATAACTCAACTTATCTCCTTTTGGTGATGTAAGTACCACCCTAGCTCCTGATCCCTCGTATTGTTTAGAACCATCAAAGTGCATCACCCAAGACTCGGAACTTGGCATCATTGTGGGCATGCTTGTGTGAGTCCAATCATTGATAAAATCAGCTAAAGCCTGGGACTTGATTGCAGACCGAGGCTCGTAGTTGATGTGATAATCTCCCATCTCAATGGCCCACTTGGCTATTCTACCTGTCGCATATGAATTTCTGATAATATCTGCCATGGGTATAGAGCTAACCACCGTTATGGGGTGTTCCTGAAAGTACGGCTTCAATTTCCGGCTGGCCATGAAGACTCCAAAAACTAGCTTTTGCCAATGCGGGTAACGCTGCTTTGCTTCCGATAAGACCTCACTCACGTAATAAACCGGCCTTTGTACCGGATGATCCTTTCCATCCTCCTTGCGCTCAACCACAACTACTGCGCTAACCACCCGAGGCCCGGCCGCGATGTATAATAATATGGGCTCTTTGGGACCCGGCGCTGCCAGAATCGGTGCCTCGGATAACTGCTTTTTCAGAGCTTCAAATGCCTCGTCCGCCTCTTGGTAATTTGTCGGTTTTTCTCAAGAGTCGGTATAGAGGTATTGCTTTTTCTCCGAGCCTAGATATAAACCGGCTCAATGCTGCCACACATCTCGTGAGCTTCTGAACGTGCTTCAGGCCTTCCGGCTTTTTCAGGCTCTGGATGGCCTTGATTTTTTCCGGGTTTGCCTCAATTCCTCTCTCGGAAACAATAAAGCCGAGTAACTTTCCCGCAGGCACTCTGAACACGCACTTAGCCGGGTTAAGCTTCATCTGGTATCTCCTCAGGTTCTTGAAGGTCTCCTTTAGGTCGTCTATGAAAGTTTCAGCTTTCCTTGTTTTAATCACCACATCGTCCACATAGGCATGAACGTTGCGTCCAATTTGATCCTCAAAACACTTCTGGATGCACCGCTGATACGTTGCGCCGGCGTTTTTCATCCCAAAGGTCATGGTCTTATAACAAAAAGCACCAAAGGGGGTTATGAATGAAGTTTTCTCCCAATCCTCCTCTTTGAGCTTTATTTGGTGATACCCGGAATAAGCATCCAGGAAACATAATAGGTCACAACCTGCCACTGCATCAATGATCTGGTCTATTCTCGGAAGGGCAAATGGATACTTTGGGCAATGCTTGTTGAGACTTGTATAGTCTATGCACATTCTCCACTCATTGTTCTTTTTCAGCACTAGAATCGGATTTGCCAACCATTCCGGGTGAAAAACCTCCATAATAAAGCCGGCTGCAAGGAGCCGAGCTATCTCCAATCCTATAGCCTTTCTCCTTTCCTCGTTCATTTTTCTCAGGCCCTGCTTCACAGGCCGGGACCTGGGATCAACATGCAAACTGTGCTCAACTAACTCGGTCGGGATACCCGGCATGTCGCTGGGTGTCCAAGCGAAAACGTCCTGATTCTCGCGAATAAACTCGATAAGTGCTTCTTCCTGCTCGTTGTCTAGGTTAGAACCTATGGAAAATTGTTTGGAGGGATCACCCTCGACAAAAGCCACCATCTTGCTGTCCTGGGCCGCTTTAAACTTTGCTCTCTCATCCTCCATATTCTGTCTCTTCAAAGCAGTTCTATCTTCCGGGTCTACTTGAGACCGGTAATACTTGAGCTCTTCCTTCTTGCAAGCCCGTTCCGCCATTGCCGCATCTCCTTCATCACACTCCGTTGCCACAGCCCGGTTCCCATGTATAGTGATGGTCTGCTTGGGACCCGGGATCTTTAGCTGCAAGTATACGTAGCACGGCCTGGCCATAAACTTGGCGTAAGCCGGCCTTCCGAACAGCGCGTGATAAGTGTCGTGGTGGTATCACGGCAGATGCCATAGGATGGCTAATTGTCTGGGGTCGATGGACGCTGGAGGTGCTCGGGGAGGGATCACGCAGCGAGTAGCCGCGTGTGGGATGAATCAAGCACTGCAAACAACAAGATCTACCCAGGTTCAGGGCCCTCGTGTGGAGGTAAAACCCCTACTCCTGCCTTTCTCTCTTTGTATTTGTGTGTCACCGAGTAGCCACAGTACAAGTTTGGCCTACAGCCGAGTAGCCACTCTTCCCTCTACATGATGATCTAGGTCAAGAATGTGAACTCATGCAACGTCTCCTAACGTCCGTGAACCTAGTGAGTCGACCCTCTCACAGGAGGGGGTAGGGCACCTTATATACTGGTGCCCAGCCGGATACAGCCAAGAGGGAAAAGTACAAACAGATGTCGACATCGTGTGCACACTGCACACATCCAGCTTCTCGCTGACAGCTTTGGCTTCCTAGTTTGTCTTGTGTGGAAAGTCGTTATGCAAAACCAAGATGACGATCTGTTATCACTGTCACGGCCACAGGGTAGGCCCCCTAACCTGCACCGCCCTGCTGACACCCTAGCGCGGATAAGCACGCGCTCTGCAGATGAACAGTGCACCAGTACGGACCCAGGATACGCAGGATCCTGTGTCAGAACGGCTCCTTTGACTTCTGGCCCGAGTAGGAGACCACTCCCTCTACTCGGACCACTTCCTCTACTCGGAGGAGAATAACTTCCTTGATTCTTTCTCCTGGCCATCAGCGTGTATGGCCGAATAGCAGTCGACCGGGTAGCGTGTACCGGGTAGCCAGCTACTCAGCCAAACCTCTCCTTTGATCTTGCCTTTAGCACTTGCCTTTACCCTACTCGGGGGTAACCCCACGACATTAGTCCCCGAAGCTGGTAGAGTCCTGCGAACCTGTTCACTGGGCTCTTCCAGCTTAAAACAAATCTTGCCTTCGAACCATAAGATGCCGAGTAGCACCTCTGAGTAGCCTCCACTTCTTGCTTGAGTCTCTTCTTTTCCGAGTAGCAGCATTTCTCTTCTCCCTCGCCGAGTAAAATGACTTTGTGAAATCCTGAACAGAATCTCGGCGTGGCAGAGCAAATCCATCTCTCCGCATCACAACTGGGCACGTGTCACGCCCTCGTACCCCCGATGCCTCGGTGCCTGGGATATGACAGGCCACGCGCCCATCACTACGACCTGGGCCCACCGGCCCGATAGGTCACTTCAACTGCAGTTATTAGCCTACGATCTCGACGTGGGATCAATTGCGCCCGTTACGCGTGCAACCTGCGCTGTGTGCGTTTGTATCCGGCTCGCATCCCACATCGCACGATCTCCACGCACAACTGGTCCCACTAACTCCCCTGGTAACGGCAACCCGAGGGGAGAGATAAATACCCCATCGGTAACTCCTCCTTCTATTTCCTGTTCACATTCACCTCTTGCCTCTTCGCCTTTCCGCCGCCGCAGAGCACTCCACCGCCGCGCACCTTTGCCGTCCCGCTGCTCCGTGCGACGCCGGAAAGCTAGCAATTCCTCCACCAAATCTCCACGAACCTTCCACCAAATCATCTCTTTCCCATGGCTCGCGACGACGATGCCCGCGCCGGATGGGCAGGATCTGAGGTCACGACGGAGGATTGCCAATGGTTGGTAAACACCCGCCGTGTTCCTCCCGGCGTGCGGTGTAGGCCCGCGGACGGCGAACTCGTCCCCACACCGGAGGCGGATGAGTTCGTCGTGTTCCTCGCCCACTTCAAGCGAGGATTCGGCCTGCCCGTTTCGGATTTCTTCAAAGAATTCCTGAACGACTTCGGGCTGCAGCCGCAACACCTGCCTCCTAACGCCATGGTGATGCTCGCGTACCACGCCGTGGTCTGCGAGGAGTTCCTGGGTGTGCGCCCACCGGTGCATACCTGGGCGCGCTACTTCTTCTTCCGGAAGCAGAGCGTCCCCAAGCCCGGAAGCACGGAGAGCTCCCGCAGCATGACGAATACGGGAAGCGCAATGATGCTGCAGCGCGGCTGCATCAACCACCCGCGCATCAAGGGGCTCGATACGGTGCGCAAGTGGCAGCGCGCCTTCTTCTACGTCAAGAACGTTCCTGCCGAAGAAGGAGCGCCGGTCACGGACCGGATAGGGCTCCCCAAGTGGACGAACACGCCGCCCACCCAGCAAAATTGGGGATACAAGCCGAAGATGGAAGGCGATATCCTTCAGGTCGAGAAGCGCCTCGCCGAGCTGAGGGAGTTGGGATTCAAACGCGATGATCCCATCGCGTGTTGGATCTCAAGGCGGGTTCTCCCGCTTCAGCACCGCTCCCACCTCATGTGCTACATGGGAGGCAGCAGGGACTGCACGAGGACCACCACATTCGATCTGAGTACAGCGGACGTAGCCGTCTGGGCGCGCTCCATCATGAAGACCAGCCTCACCGACAACTGGCAATACGGCTTCGTGCCGTATAGCCGTGACAAGCCAATCGAACAGGTTAGCACCTTACACTTTATCTTTGCATTCTGATACCGAGTAGGTGGCTTTTCAGCTTAGTATGCTTAATCTTTGCATGCTGCGCCGAGTAGGACACCACTAGCATCCCATTGGCTCCATGTGCTTTGTGTTTGCACGCCATGCTGAGTAGAGAACCTTAGCCAAATATGCCAAATATGCTTTGTGTTTGCATGCTACTCCGAATAGGACACCACTAGCATCTCATTGGCTTTATGTGCTTTGTTGCACGCCATGCTGAGTAGAGAACCTTAGCCAAATATGCCAAATAAGCTTTGTGTTTGCATGCTACTCCGAATAGGAGCTTCTGGACTCATATTCTTTGTGTTTGCATTCCGTACCGGGTAGGATCCCTTAGCCTTTTTCTCAACTGACTTGTATTGCCTGCCTTTCTTTCCAGCACATTGACCGCCAGCTCGCTGAGAATGAGGAGCGCTTAGTGGGCAACTGGAGCAAAGACCGGGAAGAGGATGTCGAGACCGCCTACGACACCCAGGCCACCCTCTGTGTTCCTCACTCCGAACAGCAGGGTAAGCACCAAGTTGATGCGTCCATTCGGGATTGGTCCGAGGACGACGAAGAAGGTGACTGAGTTTGCCTCTCTAGTTGCGAGTAGCGCAATCCCATTTCCTTTCCGCTTCTCAACTCCTTCTTCTCCTCTACTCTGCAGATGACCCCGATGCGGACGAGGATGTCCTCGACGTCGATCCCGTCGTTGTGGCTGCTCCTACCACTCGGAAGCGGGCAGGTAGCGGTGCCCAAGAGCCCGCTACCAAGAAGGCCAAGAAACCCGAGAAGAAGAAGAAGGTTTCAAGCAGAAGGCCACTCCCTACCCGCAAAGGGTAAGTAATTTCCTTCTACGTTATACTCTGCTGCTGCTTCTCGGTGTTCTCTTCCCCTCCTCTTTTTCTGAACTCCCTTTCTCCTTCAGTGATCCTTTGATGCCGATGCTGCTGCGGCTCCCGCCACCTCCAAGAGAAAATCAGCCATCGACCTCGAGGCTCTCATTGATCTTTCCGAGGACGAGGATGAGCCAGCAGCACGGGATAGGACACGTGCGCCTTCTCTCGTGAAGGAAGAAGAAGAAGGCACCAACACCGAGGACATGGGCGCTGGTGACCAAGATATGGACTAGGAGCAGTAGGCCCGCGCAGAACAGAGTGCGCAGGATGCTGCTCAAGACGAACCCCCCTTCTCCCCCAGCTGCCTCAGCTGGCGAGAACATCGCACAAGATGCCGAGTACCAAGACCATGCCGCCCTTGAGAGGCAAGATGAGAATTTCGAGCAGCCAAAAGACGAAGTTGCTGTTCAGGAAGACCCCGCGGCCCAGACGCGGGTAGAAGAACCAGAAGATGTACAACCCGATCCCGCTGCCGAGCAGCGGGTTGAGATGACCACGGTGGAGCAAGACCTGCAGGGCCAAGCGTAGGCGGATGCTGCGCCGGGTAGCCGGCCCTCCGTGCCGCCTACCCAGCAGGTTACTCCTCCTACTGCACCAAGCCCTCCACGACCAGTGAACAAGACCAAGACTGCACCAAGCCCTCCAGCTAAGCAGAGCACACAGAAGACCGCGTCGAGCCCTCCTCCCAAGCAAGGTGCTAAGAAGACTGCTTCTCAGACGGATGCTGCCAGCAAGAAGGCCATCCAGTCTGACGCCCCAGTTCGCAGGAATCCACCGCGCAACGCTGCGCAGGATGCTGCTATGATGCCGCCGCCGAAATCAACCGTGAAGGCTGTTGCGCAGAGCGCGCAGCTTACGATTGGCGCTTCTGGCAGTTCCGCTGGCGCAGGCGAGGGATCGAGCGCTCAACAGCCGCAACCCAGCTTCCTGCCTTACATGTTGCAGATGGCCAAGCAGCATGGTATCAAGTTGAACAAGACCGAGCAGCGGGTCGCCCTTACGAAGGGCGCCCAGGCCAAAGCGGTAGATTCCAAGTTGCCGGATAAGAAGAAAGCACTTTCGATCTACTCACGGGAGGTCCAGGAGACTGAGATGCAATCCGAGGGGCTCGAGCAGATTATTGACCGAGTAGGCTTCATCGACCAGGTGTGGGAAAGCGCCGTCTATGGCAACAAAACTTGGGATGGCATGACCGTGGGCCCACTGGACCACTGGCGCATTGACTGGAACAAAGCTGACATGGGCTACAATCCCATGACCATCTCCTCCACTACAAGCACACTGGCCGCGAAGCTATTCGTTCACCGCAAGGCTGCCGAAGACCTCGAACAGACATACGCTGTAAGTTTCATTTGCTTGTTCCGAGTTGTTGCTTGCTCCGAGTTGCAACTTTTCTTCTCTTCTAGTCTTCTTTTTCTCCTTATCCATTACCCAGTCCCCGAGATTCAGGCCGAGTAGACGAGTACTCAACCGAGTTGCCGTCTTCTCGGGCCAAATCTTCAAAAAACCATCTAACTCCTTTTCTTTCTTTTTCACAGAATAGCCTCATGAAGAGGAAAAATCTGTTCCGGCGGCTGCTCTCGAATCATAGCATCGCAAGGAGGCGCATTGAGGCCCTGGAGAAGGAGCGCAAGACTGACGCTGAGACGGAGCAGGCTGCGGTTGATCGTGCCCTCCAAATTTCCGAACTTGAGAGTAAGCATCTAGCTATTCGGTTAATGTGTTTTGTGTTTACGCCCGTGTTTGCTCTTTGCTCTAACTCCTTCTACTCTGCAGGCAAGTTTCAGGCGATGGTAGAGGTACACAAACATTGCCATGTCTTCGTTGCTAATGCTGAGACCACCATTAAGAAAATGGAAGGTGAGTTGCCGCCTGCCCTGCTTGTTTTCCTCCTTTTCCTTTGTTAGTCTGCTCACCGTTCTATTCCTTTCACAGAAGAGAACAAGAAGTTCCGGGAAGAGCATCTTGACTGTCTGATGCCTGCCGAGGTGCAGCAGCAGCTGGCTACCCGAGAGGCAGAGCTACAGAAAGAACGCGACGCAGAGCGCGCCGAGTTCGAGGAGATGCAGGTCAAGCTGAAAGACACTCTCCAAGATGCCCTAAACCAGGCTGCCGAGAAGGACCGAGTGAAGGCCGCAGCCAAAGCTAAGGAGAGGGCCCTCGAGTTGGAAATCGAGGTGCTGAAGAAAAGCAACGCGGACCTCATGCTCCAGCTGGCCAACTGCCGTAAAATTGAAGAGAGGCATGTTGCGGATGAGGAGGCTTGGAGTAGAAAGCTGGAAGCGCTACTCTGCGAACTTAACAGTAAGTTCGCGCTTCTCTGCACATGCCTATTTCCTTCTCTTCTTCTGTTTGGCTTGATTTGCATCTCTTCTCTGCCTCCGTTTCTAATCCATTCTGATAGCATTCTCAGAAATCTTCCCTGATCTCTACGCGGCTTGCACACCTGCCCTGGCTAAGGCGCAAGAAATTCGAGCTGAGAAAGGACTGCCCACGAACACCAAATCTACAATTGAGGACAATCTCACGAGCATGCAGTCACAGCTCCGCCATCTTAGGGGCTTGGGCACCGACATGGTGTCCACATCCTTCAAGCTTCACGCTCTGTTCTGGCCTCAAGACTCTGCGCCAAAGACCATTCGCGCGCTCTCCGAGAAGCTCAATGGTGTCAAGGCCGAGTTGAAGAAATGGCGTCCGTCCGCAGCTCGGGCAGGCGCCGATCTGCTGCTTCTCTTCATCTGCAGCTGGTACGAGAACCTGAACCTCGATACCATCCTTGAGGTGCGCCAGAACTCGAAGTGGCAGGAGGATCCCGACTGCGTGACTCATCGCCAGGCAGTTGCGTACGAGATTGCCTCCTATGCGGACACCGCCCTCTTCATCGACGGCCCCACCGAGCCTGACACCGAGGTGGAAGGCGAGGACGAGGACGAGGATGAAGACGAGGACACCGATTCAGAGGATTTCCGTGTCTTCGAAAACACTGGTGTTGAGGAGGGATCCGGGAAGGGGAAGGGCAAGGTCGTTGCGGATAGCGACGAGGAGCCGGAAGCCGGGGGCCAAGACGCCACCATCACTACCGAGATGGTGTTCCAGGATGCGGCTCCTGAGCTGGGCTCGTCTTCTGGCGCGGCCCTTGACGATGTGGCGCTACTCCGCACGCAGTCCACTGCCTCCACTTCAGCTACCGACCCCATCTCGGTGGCCAGTGCCACCTCTGAGCAAGCTGCTGCCAACACTGAAGCTGATGCTGCTAACGCCAACTTGGAGAACACTGCTACTTCCAATTAGTTACCTCCTGAAAACATTTATGCTGCAAAACTTTTTATCAAATCCCCGGGATGCTGGGTGCATATGTATCAAACAATTATCTTTCCGTTGCTACTCAGTTTTTATTCCATTTTGATGTTTTATACTTAGTATTTGAGCAATTATGGCTTGATGTCGGGTTGCGTTATCATGCAAGTCCCCGAGTTGCATTTTTTATCCACTCTTCCTTTTTATCTCAGCTCTTACCTGCAACTTGTTGCTTTTTTGGTAGTCGAGTCACAAGAGTTTAAAGTTGGAGTTTCAAATACTTAGCCACTTAGAAACAGTCATAGTAATCCTACCCATCACTTAGCCGAAAAAAGTTAACAGAAAAGCAGTAAAGAACGCTCTACTCGGTTCCTGCGCTCCTCTTTTCCTTAGTCATTTTTCTTGTGCTCATTGACCTCTAGCTTGTTCTCTTGCTTGCCATGAAGCCGGGTTTCGGACAGCAGCTGAGTCGAAGAGTTGGCTTTTAGGTTTAAACACAGTACTAAATGTACCTCTGAAATTTTGAGCAGAGCAACCGAGTAGAAAAAGGTAAAGCAGAATAGAAACACGACAGAGCAAGTTTGGACGAGGGCAGTCCCCGAGTTCAATTTCAGATTGCAGAGTAGAGGTTTAACTCGGATAAGAGGGTACATACACATTTTTGCTCACGAATGAAAGCGAAGGAGTAGAGCTACATTCCTGGGGCGCTTAGATTCCTCTCCAGCTTTATCCGGCCTGTTCTTCTGTGATGGCTGTGCGTCCACAAGATAATAGGAATCATTGTGTAGAGCCTTGCTCACAACGAATGGCCCTTCCCATGGAGGAGATAGCTTGTGCATCCCGGCCGTGCGCTGCACGAGCCTAAGCACCATGTCTCCTTCCCGGAAAACCCTTGGGTTCACTTTCCGGCTATGATAACGCCTCAAGTTTTGCTGGTAAACAGCTGATCGTGACAGAGTAAGCTCTCTTGCTTCTTCTAGCAGGTCAACGTCATCTTCTCGAGCTTCTCTCGCCTCCGCCTCAGTGTAGAGGGTTACTCGGGGGAGTCATGCTCTAGGTCAATTGGCAACACGGCCTCAGCCCCATAAACCAAGAAGAATGGTGTGTAGCCGGTTGACCGGTTAGGGGTAGTCCTTAGACTCCACAACACCGCTGGCAACTCGTCTAACCAACACCCCGGTGTTTTCAGCAGCGGCTCAATCAGCCTTGGCTTTATGCCTGAAAGCACCTTGCCATTTGCTCTTTCCACCTGCCCATTGGAGGCGGGATGCGCGACAGACGCGACATCTAGTCGGATGTGCTTATCTCTGCAGAATCTCACCATGGCACCCTCAGCAAAATTCGTGCCGTTATCCGTGATGATGCTGTGCGGGTAGCCGTATCTCAGGATCACATCCTTCAGGAAACTCACAGCAGTGGCTCCATCACATTTCCGAATAGGCTTCACCTCAATCCACTTGGTGAACTTATCAACCATGACCAAGATGTGGGTCATGTTGCCTCTAGCCGGCTTGAAGGGACCAACCATATCCAGACACCAAACAACAAATGGCCAAGTAATGGGAATGGTTTTCAACTCGGAAGCAGGCATGTGTCTGGCAGCCGTTGCACTTCCTCACAATATCTTCAGCTTGCTTCAAAGCAGTGAGCCAGAAGAAGCCATGCCGAAAAGCCTTCTTGACTAGAGCTCGAGAAGAGGCGTGATGCCCGTATTCTCCTTGATGTATCTCCACCAGAATTTCTTCTCCTTCTTCCGGTTCCACACAGCGTTGCAACATGGCAGTGGGACTTCTTTTATGCAGCACTTCTCTGAAGATGGTGTAGCCCTTGGATCTTCTCTGAATTTGCCTTGCGGTAACCTCATCATCTGGCAGGATACCATCCTTTATAAAGGATAATATGGGCATAGCCAAACTCGGCGTTTCCCGTGCGTGAAACACTAGTTCGTCCACTTCCATCGGAACAACCACCACTGCGTCTTTTTCTGAGTTGGGGTTGATTCTCTGCAGCCCCGAACGGTTTGCAAGGACTTCCTCAATGAACGCGACAGTCCCCGAGTTGCGAGGGGCAGTCCCCGAGTAAGGAGGGGCAGTCCCCGGGTTGCAGGCGCCAGTCCCCGGGATGGAGACTGCAGTCCCCGGGTCCTCTTTGGCACCTTCCCAGTCAATCTCCATTGGAACTGCTTCTTCACTAGGCAGAGAAGGAACGAAAATGGACTCCGAGTTGGGGGATGGCTTGATGGATGGCTTTCTCAAATGCTCCAAGGCAATCCCAGCCGGGATGTACTGCCAAGAAGACCCCAACTTGGACAGCTCATCAGCTGCCTCGTTCTCTGCTCGGTGGATGTGTTGGAACTCGCAGCCTTCAAAGAATCCCGTCATGGTTTGGACCAGGAAGCGGTATGACGCCATGTTGGCATCCAGAGCATCCCAAGTACCAGAAACTTGCTGCACCACCAGATCCAAGTCGCGATAGCATATGATGCGTTGCACACCAACTTCCTTGGCTACCCGCAAGCCGTGCACCACGGCCTCATACTCTGCAACATTGTTGGACGCCTTGAAGTGGATTTGCAGCACATATTTGAGTTGATCTCGCTTAGGTGACGTAAGCACTACGCCAGCGCCAAGGCCTTCCTTCACTTTGGAGCCATCAAAATGCATCTTCCAGTAATTGGTTGCGGGAGAAGGAGGCTCGTACTGCACCTCAGCCCAATCCACAAGAAATTCCGCCAGAATATGAGACTTGATGGCTTCTCTTCTCGCATACGCGGGAGCGTACACGGCCAGCTCGATTGCCCACTTGGCTACTATGCCACTTGCTTCCTTGTTGCCCATGATATCCGAGATGGGAGCTGAACTCACCACGGTGATGGGATGTTCTTGGAAATAGTGCTTCAGCTTCTTGGCGCCCAGCACGCCGTAATTCATCTTCTGGTAGTGTGGGTAGTTCTGCTTGGAGCTGGACAGCACCTCACTGAGATAATACACTGGCCGCTGCACACTTTTACCTTCCTCTTCTCGCTCCACCACAATCACCACGCTGACTACCCGGTTGGTAGCGGCAATATATAGCAGCATTGGCTCTTTGGGTAGCGGACTAGCTAAGATGGGAGCGCTACCCAGCATCGCTTTCAGCTCATTGAATGCCACATCAGCTTGCGGTGTCCAGACGAACTTGTCGCTTTTCTTCATCAACTGATACAAAGGCAGAGCCTTCTCGCCCATTCTGCCCAAGAAACGACTCAGAGATGCCAAGCAACCGGTGAATTTTTGCACATCCTTCAGGGATCTCGGCAAAGACATGCTCTCAATAGCTTTTATCTTTGAAGGATTGGCCTCAATGCCCCGACTGGATACCAAGAAGCCGAGCAGCTTGCCAGCCGGGACGCCAAAGGTGCACTTACTCGGGTTCAGCTTCATCTTATATTTGCGCAAATTGGAAAAAGTTTCCTCAAGGTCACTAAGCAGAGTATGTGTTTTATTCGTTTTGATGACAATGTCATCTACGTACACCTGCACATTTTTGCCGAGTTGATCATGCAAGCATTTCTGCATGCATCTCTGATAAGTAGCACCCGCATTCCGCAACCCAAAGCACATGACACGATAGCAATAAGCCCCGTACGGGGTAATGAAAGCAGTCTTTATTTGATCAGCAGGGTTGAGAGCTATCTGATGAAAACCAGAGTAGGCATCTATGAAAGACAAAAGCTCACAACCAGCAGTGGAATCAATCATCTGATCGATGCGGGGTAGCGGAAAGGGATCCTTGGGGCAGGCCTTGTTCAAGTCGGTGTAGTCGACGCACATGCGCCATGCGGTAGCGGCCTTGGGGTCCTTCTTCTTCTTCTCAACCATGACCGGGTTGGCTAGCTAATCCGGATGCAACACCTCCATGATGAAATTGCTTATCAGCATCTTGGTGATCTTATCACCGATAGCCTTCCTTCTGTCATCTCCGAAGCGGCGCATAGCCTGCTTCACTGGTTTGGCGTCGGGGCGCACATGTAACGAGTGCTCAACCAACTCCCTCGGGACACCTGGTAGATCCTCATTGGACCAGGCGAACACGTCCCGATTCTCACGGAGGAAGTGGATGAGCTCTCTTTCCTATTTCTCCCCCAACCCTCAGCCAATGATGGCAACACGGTCGGGGAACTCAGGGTCGACCTGGATCTTCTTCGTCTCTTGGGATGCCTCGAATGCCGTCCCGTACTGGGAACCCGGCATGCTTGGCGCACCACCTTGCGCTGCTTGCGCCATAGCCACTACATCATGTATCTTCTTCTTCTCGGCAGCAATCACCATAGACTCCACCAACTGAGAACCAGCAGAGGCACACTCCATAGACTTCTTGTAATCACCAGAGATGGTGATCACGCCATTGGGACCAGGGAACTTCATCTTCAAATATGCAGCATTAGTAGAGGCCATGAACTTGCTCATAGTAGGCCTACCGAGAAGGGCGTGATAGGGGCTCTGGTGATCAACTACCTCGAACTGCAGGCTCTCTGTGCGGCAGTTTTCCTGGTACCGAATAGCACGTCTATCCACACTCGGCCAATTGGAGAACAAGAAACCCCTGGCACAATTCCGTGGAAAGTGGTCTTGCTGGGTAGCAGCATGTTTTCGGCCATACCGAGCTTCGCAAGCGTGTCTCTGTACACAATGTTGATGCTGCTGCCGTTGTCGATCAGTACCTTGCTGAACCTCACGTTCTTCTGAGTACCCAAGAAGGTGGGATCCACCACCAACGCATAGCTACCCGGGTTGGGCATCACCTTAGGATGATCCGCTCTGGACCACGTGATCTCTTGGTTGCACCAGTGTAGGTACTGAGGAACAGCAGGGATCACAGCATTGACCTCCATGGCACGCCTGTGCTGAGACTGCTTGTCGACGGGCTCAGAGGTGAAGATCATGTAGCTCTCGTGATGCTCCTGGTACTGGTTGCGGCCTCCATCGCCATTGTTACCATTGTTGTTGTTACCTCTGTTGTTGTTGCGGTTGCGGTCGTTGTTGTTGTTGTTGCGGTAGCCATCGTTGTTGAAGTAGCGGTTGGCTCCTAAAGCCACCTGGTTCACGTTCTCTCTTCTCGGGAATGCTGGAGGCCATGCAGCGGGTGCGCGAGCAGGCTGCACGTTGGCATTCGCAGCTGGCAGAGGAGGAGGAGGAGGCAGGCCCTCATTCTTGATCTCTTCCCACCAACTGCACTGCCGAGTAGTGTGGTTGGCGGGTCTAGCGGGATGCCGAGTATGGAAGCTGCATGGGCCATCCTTCATGTCCTTGAAGACGAAGTTCTGAACAGGACCCGAGTTGCCGCTACCCTGCTGGGGAGCGTTGTACGGCTTCTTGATGCCTTGGCCCTGATTCTGGTTCTGCCCGTACTGGGCTCCAGCAGTTTTTGGCCTCTGGCTACTCCCAGCTCCGGTAGCCACAGCATTCACCTCCTCAGGATCGTACCGGGTATCAATCCGGTCACCTCTGCGCTTGTTGCGGAACTCATTGCGCTTGTTGTTGTAGTTCCTTCTCGGCTCAGCAGCATCAAGAAGAGGCTAAGTTGGGTCACCGAGTGCGTACTGATCCGCAATCCGAATGGTCTCAGCGAGAGTACTCGGCATCTCTCTCTGCAACCTTTGCCACAACATGCTGCCATGCCTGCAGCCCTGCACAAACCAAGTGATGGCCTAGGCCTCGTTCACACCTTCACAGGTGTTCCTCAGAGTACTCCACCGAGTAAGATACCCTCGGTCCGTCTCCTCTTCCCGCTGCCTGCAAGCGGATAGCTGTTGCGGCCTATTCGGCCTCTGGTAGGTGCTGGTGAAGTTGCTGACAAAGGCCTCCGTGAATTCAAGCCAGCAGTTGATGCTGTGCTTGGGCAGGTTGTTGAGCCAAGTTCTTGCTGGTCCTTCTAGCATCTGCGGGATGTACCGCACGGCCCATCTCCGGTTGCCGCCTGCAATGTGCACGGCTGTGACATAGTCATTAAGCCAGTCTTCCGGCTTGGTGCTGCCGTTGTAGCACTTGGTCCCCCTAGCGAGCTGGAACTACTTCACGGATGGCTCTGTCATGACGCGTGGGCCAAAGCATTCTGGGCCAGGCGGCCCCTTGCTCTCGAGTTGCGTGGATAGGTTAATCCGGTCCAGCTTGTGCCTGGCATCACTAGGCTCCAGCACACGCTCACCCACGCGATGCATGATATCATAGCCAGCCAACCCCATAGCCGAGTAGCCATCATCATATCTGTCCACCTGCACGACTGCAGGTTGCTCCACCGGGTTGGCGGCTGGCGCGATCGCACGCGGCTGCGGTCTCTGCCGAGTAGGCTGAGCAACCTGATGCTGAGAAGGGCCTGGGCGATCTCCATTTCGCGTCTGGCTATGAGCTTTATGGGCTTGATAGCCTGCTCCTGCAGTGTTGTGTTTTTTACCGGACTGTCGCGGCACAGCGTGCTGTTTTGCGGCGACAGCCGGGTCGTACACCTGCATCTGCCTGTGTCTGCCAGAGTACCCACTCCGGTCCTTCTCACGGCTGGGATGCGGTGATGAGGCCTGATCGTTAGATCTGGCCGCATGCGAATGCACCACCTGAGAAGCTCCAGCACCCGGATTGGCTTTCCGGAACTCCTCGTTCTGCCTAGCAGCCTCTAGCACTAGCTCATTGAGCCTATTCTGCTGCCTAACGCGCGCGTCGCCGGCGAGATGCGGCAACTCAGCAGCTACAGCCTCAGCAGCTCTAAGGGTTTTGGCGGGGGTGCTGTATTTGGGTCTGGTGGTGGCGGTGTTTTGGCTATCAGCTTGGCTAGCAGTTTCACCAACTGCTGCCATCTCGGTGCCTAGGTTGCGGCGCGTAGCGCCTGCCTTGGCAGGCCTCCTAACTACAGGCGTAAAGCAGTGAGCTCTGGTGTACTCGTTCTGGTCCAGGTTAAGCTCGAGCCTAACCTTTTCCAACTCCAGCTGCTCGGCGAGCAGCGCCTGGTGCTGCTGGTCGATCTGCGCCCTCATGGCCATAAGCTCGAGCTCGGTGGGAGGCGGCATGCCTACTCGCACGGCGGATGCCGGTATCGTCGATCTCGTGGAAGGAGGGATGTAGCCTGGGAGGTTCTGAGTCAGCTCGTAGGGCTTGTGCATTCTCAGGAGCTCGCTCGGGCCAGCAAGCTCCTCAACGACTGCCGCGGATGCAGCTGCGCCCTTCCCGGCAGCGATAGCCGGGCCGGTCATCAGCACTTCCACGCTGTCCGCAGAACAACCAGTTGGCTTTCCACGGGCAGCGATGACAGCAGGGGGATCTTCCGCGACGTGCACCTGCTCGGGGTACTCACGGACGATGGTGGTGGCGACGTAGACGAGGTGCGAGCCGAAGGAGAGCACCGTGCCGCCCTCTGGCATGGCCCTGCCGCCGAAATCGCCGGCGTTGTCGATGACGAAGTCGAAGGAGCCGAATCTGTGGACAAGGCCACAGACCACGCGCTCCCCAGTAGCAGAAAAGGATCCCGTCCGAACGTGAACTCCAGCCAGCGCTGCTGGTTGCCCCACGGTGGGTGCCAACTGTCGTGGTGGTATCACGACAGATGCCATAGGATGGCTAATTGTTTGGGGTCGATGGACGCTGGAGGTGCTCGGGGAGGGATCACGCAGCGAGTAGCCGCGTGTGGGATGAATCAAGCACTGCAAACAACAAGATCTACCCAGGTTCAGGGCCCTCGTGTGGAGGTAAAACCCCTACTCCTGCCTTTCTCTCTTTGTATTTGTGTGTCACCGAGTAGCCACAATACAAGTTTGGCCTACAGTCGAGTAGCCACTCTTCCCTCTACGTGATGATCTAGGTCAAGAATGTGAACTCATGCAACGTCTCCTAACGTCCGTGAACCTAGTGAGTCGACCCTCTCACAGGAGGGGGTAGGGCACCTTATATACTGGTGCCCAGCCGGATACAGCCAAGAGGGAAAAGTACAAACAGATGTCGACATAGTGTGCACACTGCACACTTCCAGCTTCTCGCTGACAGCTTTGGCTTCCTAGTTTGTCTTGTGTGGAAAGTCGTTGTGCAAAACCAAGATGACGATCTGTTATCACTGTCACGGCCACAGGGTAGGCCCCCTAACCTGCACCGCCCTGCTGACACCCTGGCGCGGATAAGCATGCGCTCTGCAGATGAACAGTGCACCAGTACGGACCCAGGATACGCGGGATCCTGTGTCAGAACGGCTCCTTTGACTTCTGGCCCGAGTAGGTGACCACTCCCTCTACTCGGACCACTTCCTCTACTCGGAGGAGAATAACTTCCTTGATTCTTTCTCCTGGCCATCAGCGTGTATGGCCGAATAGCAGTCGACCGGGTAGCGTGTACCGGGTAGCCAGCTACTCAGCCAAACCTCTCCTTTGATCTTGCCTTTAGCACTTGCCTTTACCCTACTCGGGGGTAACCCCCCGACAATAAGGACTGCGCAATTTTACCACCTCGAATGTGAGCCATTCCACTCAGAAATTGTCCTTGGATTCTCCAAAAGCGACTTCTAGTGTTATCTTTCCTTCAGGGCACGCCGAGTGACCCGGCACGATACCATGGAAAACTGTGGAACTTTTCTGCAGCTGAGACTCCTTGAGCCCCATGCGCAGAAAGGTTTCCCAATATAAAATATTGATGCTACTTCCACCATCCATCAAAACCTTTTTCAGGTCGTAACCATTGACCTGTGGTGCAACCACCAATGCTAACACACCCGGATGTTCTATTGTTTCCGGTTGATCCCTTCTACTCCATGTTACCTCTTGATCTGACCATCTCAAATATCTCGGAACACTTGAAGAGACCGATTTTACGGCCCTTTAAAGTATTCTTCTATCCTTTTTAGAAGTCCCGGTAGTGTGAACATGGTACTGTCCTAACTGTTTTGGGTTGGCTTGGAAACCCCCAGCGCCTCCTTGATTATTACCCGGATTGCCACCTCCTGCGTTGCCAGCGGGGGGTGGCCCGTTGCCCGGGTTTCCACCCGGACCCGGTCCTCCTCCCCGGCCTGCACCTCGCAGGGCCTTATGTATTTCCTCGTTCTTCCATCTCTGTAAATCCACGCACTGCTCCAATGAATGATTAGCCGGCCTGCCATTCCTGCTATGACGCGAATAGGGCATCCTGAAGGCCTCTATATGGTTAGCCGGCCTCGGTGGTCCTTGGTAGTTTCCTCCATTGAAGTTTCCTCCGTTGAAATTTCCCTCTGCCCTGGGTCTTGCAAACCCGGCTTCTGTATTGGCAACAAACTCAGAATTTCCTTCGTATGGGCGCTTGTGCTGGTTATTTCCATTACTTCCTCCGTTATTACCCGGTGCAGCCCCATTGCCGGGTCTTCCATTGTTGTTTGCGTTTGCTTTCGCTTTTTTGTCATCAACATCCTCCTCTGTTGTGTATGTGGCAGCGTGCTTATTGCAAGCATCCATCAATTCTCCCATTGTAACCTCCGAAGGGTCCCGACTAGATTTCATGCGTGTCAGCTTTTGCACCAAGGGTAAGTATTTGCACGTTTTCGCCATAGCTTGCAATGCATCTTTTGGCTAGATATCAGTGGAAGAGTGGAGAATTTCCATGACCCGGCGCACCCAGCTGCGCGTCGGCTCTCCCTTCTTCTGGACGCATCGCTCTAAATCATCAATCGTGAATAACTTTCGGCACGTCCTATGAAAATGTTTGATGAAGGCAGTTTTCAGCTCACTCCATGAATTGGTGGATCTTTCTGGCAGGTTATTGAACCACAACTTTCCTGCTCCTTCGGACATCATAAGGTACATAAACTTGGCTTGGAGATTCTCGGATGCATTGCGAATCGACATAGCCATCTCGTAACTGCTCAACCAGGTCTCTGGGTCCATGGTCGGCTCGTAATTAACCACTTTACCCGGTTCCTTGAATTTATCCGGGTAAGGCTCAGCCCTGATGGCATCCGATAAACACTTAGGCCCAGCGAGGTTTGCCGGTACTGGCCTCACTCGGGAAACGTGCGATCCTACAGCTGGCGCGGCGGGGGGTGCAACCGCTACCGACCCTCTTATCGCAGATCCGGCTGCTGCACGCCTGGCTCGAGAACTATCCACGATGGCTTGCGCCGCTGATGCTGCAGGCGTTGCCGGTCTATGGGGAGGAGGCGGCATTTGCTGCTGCTCTGCCCTCCGCCGTGCCGAATTTGACTGAATATAACCGGTATTCCCATTCTGTCGACTAACATATGGTGTCCCATGCATGCCACTCCTATTATCCGGGTAATTGGCCTGTTGAGCTACTGCGGTGCGTAGCATCTCTATGGCCTGCCGAGTTTCGATTTCTCGAGGCGTCTCTCCCAGTGGGATACGGTCGAGCGCTAGAGTCGCAGCGTACACGTTATCCATGGGATTGTTGAAGTGACCCGGTGGAGTGTGAAATCGCGGTGGTGGTGGTGGTGGAGCGGCATTGCCAACAGTGTTCCCAGTTTGCAACGTGGGTAACCCGGCTCGCACGTTTGCCGGCTGTCCTCTCAGGGTTGCAGCTTGATATCCGATTTCTTGATTCACAACCGGGATTGGTTGATCCTGAGGGGTAACAAACAATGTCGCTGGCTGTAAATTCCCACCGGCTGCTGGTAATCTCGGCTGGTGCCTCTGATTGTAAATCCTGGTCGACTGAGTTTGAAGGCGATTCTCCAGTTCTTCCAACTCGCGCTGGCGCACGGCCATCTCTTGTTTCTCGGCTTCGATATCTCTCCTCTGTTGATCCAATGCTCGGCGAGCCACGTCCAGATCTCGGGCACGTGCCGCCGCGTTTTCTGGGGTTATCACCGTCGCTAACACTGTGGGATCTAAGATTAGGTTATTGTTGAACAGAGCCGGATTTCGCGGAACCGAGGCTCCCGCACCCGGTGTTCTGTTTGATGTGAACCCAAACATGTTCCTTTGTCGTTCGCTTTCTCCGGTATGACTGGTAACGGAGGCCGACTCTCCATCGACCCGGGCTATAACCGGGTTTCCGTCAATCAGTGCCTGCTGTTGGGCCAGCGCTCGCGCCGCTCCGACCGCGGCCGTCGACACATCCCCCTGATTAAGATTGATTGCCGCGATGCCTGGTGAAGATTCGTATTCCTCTTCGTCACAGTTATCTTCCTCATACCGGTCTTCAAGCACGTGCAGGATAGACTCGGTATCATCTTCTCTTGTGACCCGACCATGCGGGGTCCATGCCGGATCCTCCGGCTGTTCCCTCTTCGTGGTGGGCTCTTCTTCTGGATCGGCTGTCCCGGCCGATTCTTCTCCATCCGACTGAACGCAGGTTGCTTCCCCTGACACAGAATTATATTCAATATCATCAGGAACAGAACCAGATGCACGTACCATACCGATGAAGACGTTGACCCAGCCGATCGTGACGACAGATCCGGTTTCTAGCAGATCCGACTCTGGTCCCCAACCAAAGTCTTCCACCATCTTCTCTCCTTCAGGGTTGGTGATGATCTCGCCGATGACAAGGTTCTTCATGCTTTCCTGAGCTTCTCCCGTGATGTAAACACCCTTGGATGTAGGCCCCACGGTGGGCGCCAACTGTCGTGGGATAATCACGGCAGACGTTACCTGGGGTAACTTACTTTGGGGAAAATCGACTCTGGTGTTTGGGAGAGGGTTTAGCTCAGGGGAAATCATGTTTTCAGGTGATCTGGTAGCTCGGACAGCAATGTCGCCGAGTCTCCGATCTAGGGTTACAACTATCAACTCTCGTATTACAAGGATACTTGACTATCAGGTAAAAAACTCTTCTGCCCTCTCTTTGTCCCAGGAGCCGGTTTATATCTTACCTGGCTCTATGGCTTCCTATACAAGACATACCCGGAATCCTACCCGGAAACCGCACACAACCCTAAGTTTCCTAATCGTGACCCCCAAGATACGGGTTACAAGACCTACGTTCTCCCTTGGTTCTTCTAGAAACATCTTCTCCTTGGGCCGGGTCTTGTGCGATTCCCTTTGGGCCGGGTTTCACCTTGGCATGAGCCTACCGGGTTACCATTCCCCCATCAAGTCCGGGTGCAGTACCTCCATGACGAATCCACTTGCTAACAGCCTCGTGATCTCGTCACCTATGGATTTTCTTTTCTCCGCAACAAAGCGCCGCAGAACTTGCTTCACCGGCTTAGCATCCGGTCTCACATGTCAACAGTGGTCAACCAACTCCCTCGGGACACCTGGCAGGTCCTTATTGGACCATGCAAAGACATCCCGATTCTCACGGAGGAAGTGGATGAGCTCACTTTCCTATTTGTCCTCCAACCCGGCACCAATGATGGCCTCACGCTCAGGGAACATGGGGTCAATCTATACCTTCCTGATCTCCTTGGATGCTTGGAATGTGGTTCTATGCTGAGGGTTGGTCATCTCGGGCATACCGAGTTGAGTTGCTTGGGCCATGGCCACCACCTTGAGTATCTTCTTATTCTCGGCAGCAATGATTAGGGACTCGGCCAACCGAGATCCAGCTGATGCACATTCCAAAGAGCGCGTGTAATCACCCGAGATGGTGATGATGCCATTGGGACCCGGGAGCTTCATCTTCAGATAGGACGCATGAGTTGAGGCCATGAACTTGGACAAGGTCTCTGAAGATCAACCACCTCAAACTGCAAGCACTCGGTACGACAGTTCTCTCGGGTACCGAAAAGCACATCAATCCATATCCTGCCCATAGGGGCACAAGATAATCCGGCACAATACCGTGAAAGGTAGTCCGACTGGATTGAACCATGTTCTCGGAGATGCCTAGCTTCACCATTGCATCTTGGTACAGAATGTTTATGCTGCTTCCATTGTCAATGAGCACCCTGGTGAACTTCACGTTGATCTCAGGCCCAATGAAGGTTGGGTCTAGCACCTGAGCATAACTGCCTGGGTTAGGCATGATCTTGGGGTGATCCGCCCAAGACCAGATAATCTCTTCGTCACAATAGTACATGTATTCTGGCACAACCGACATCACTGCATTGACCTCCATCGCGAGCCTGCGCAGGCTCTGCTTGTCATCCGGTTTGGTGATGAAGACCATATAGCCTTGGTGGTGCTCCTGGTAATCATTTTGGCCTCTTCCGCCAGCATTGTTGTTGTAGTTGTTGTTGGCTTCCTGAGTTACTCGATTCACGTTCTCGGGCCCCCTCTGGTTCTCTGCAGGTCTTGGGGCTGCTCCCATAGGTTGAACATTTGCACCCGAGAGTGGCAGAGGTGGGGGAGGAGGCAATTGGCCAAAGCCTTCGCTCTTGATCTGGTCCCACCAACTGCACTGCCTGGTAGTTTGGTTGGTCAGCCTACTCGGATGCCGAGTCTGGTGGCTGCACGGTCCATCCCTCAATGCCTCGAAGGTGAACCTGTCATCCCCCTGCTTCCATTTGTCAATTGCCTCTTGTTGTTCTGGTTCTTCCCATACTGGGGCCCAGTGTTCTTCTGCCTCTGGCTGCTGCCTGCATCAGGTTGATCCGGATCAACCATGGCTACATGGTTTGACACATAGCGGATATCCAGCCTTTCATCTCTTCTCTTGTTCCGGAAGTCCAGGCGATCATGCCTCCTGGAGGATCCGGCACCATCATTGCCGTGATGCCTTCTACTCGGCTCAACCAAGTATAGTAAGGGTTGTGTCGGATCTCCCAATGCATACATGTCGGCGATCTTGATGGTCTCAGCCAAAGTATTTGGCATTTTCCTCTGCAGCTTCTGCCAAAGCATGCTACCATGTCTGCATCCTTGGGTAAACCAGGCAATGGCCTGGGACTCATTCACCCCTTCACAGGTGTTTCTCACTGTGCTCCACCGAGTAAGATAATCTCGGTCAGTCTCCTCTTCTCTCTGCTTGCACGCGGAGAGTTGCTGTGGACGGTTTGGCCTCCGGTAGGTGCTGGTGAATTTTCTGATGAAGGCGTCCGAGAAGTCCAGACATCAATTGATGCTGTCTCTCGGCAAGTTGTTCAGCCAGATCCTGGCCGGGCCCTCCAAAATTTGAGGCACATATCCCACCGCCCACCGGTGGTTACCACCGGCAATGTAACATCAGTGACGTAATCATTCAACCAATCTTACGGCCTGGTGCTGTCGTCATAAGTTTTTGTTCCCCTAGCTAGCTCATTCATGATCCGGGGACCGACACAAAGTGGTCCGGGAGGGCCTTGCTCTTCCATCTCCACCAACAAATAGATTCTGTCGAGCTTGTATCGTGCATCATTCAGCTGCAGTACTCGTGGCCCCAATCGAGCAGCGAGTACTCCAGCGTCCACCAGGTGATCGTATCTCGGATAGCCGGCCTTCTCCATTGCCGAGTATCCATCATTGTATTGGTCTTGATGTCCAGAACCGGGTTGCTGCTGAGCCGTGTTGACCACTGGCTGCCGAGATGGACCTTCTCGGTTGCGATCGTTCCCGACTACCTGAACTTGGTTGGCAGCATGCCCACCTTGACCGACATGTCCTTGCCCGGGCTGGCGCTGGACAACTAATTGTTTTCCAACGCCAGCCGGGGCGTATACTTGCATCTGCTTGTTCTTTCCGGAATTTACACTCCGGGCTCGCCCATCACCGACATGGGGTGACGAGGCACGTCCACTAGATCTCCTACCATTGGAGTCGATCATTTGAGAAACACCTGCCCCCGGATTTGCCTTCCGGAAAGCCTCATTTGGCATGTTAGCCTCCAAAACAAGCTCATTAAGACGATCTTGCTGCCTAGCGCGAGCTTCATTGGTCAAATGCGGCAACTCGGCAGCAACTGCCTCAGCAGCCCTAAGGTTCTTAGCAGGAGAACTATATTTGGGGCGACCAGCCGAGGTGACACTGGCAGATTTACTAGCAGCTCTACCATCTCTGGCCATGTCGGCACCGAGATCATGACCTCGGTTCCGCACAACACCTAACCGACTAGGATTGTTCCAATAGGAGTAAAACCATGAGCCTTGTTGTACTAGGTCATGTCGAGATTGAATTCTTGCCTGTCTTTGGACATCTTGACAACCTCGACGAGGATGCCTGGCGCTGCTCCTCTAGCTGGTCCCGCTCCACTGCCAGATCAGCATCAGCAGCAATTGGTACATTCAGCTTTTCGATGATGTTGGCGAATGGTGGTGGCCTTGGGATCGGTGCAGTGGGTGCCACATATCCCGGTTGATTCTCCTTTCTCTCCAACGGCTTGCGCGCCGCCCGACGTTGCTCAGCACCGATCTCGGCATCACCGGTCGCACCCTTTCCCACATCAGCAGCGGTTGAGATCACCATCACCTCCACACGGTCCACGAGGCGATCGATACGCTGGTCGTAGACCGCGCAGACCGCGGGAGGATCGGCAACAACGAGCACCCCCTCCGGGTACCCGCAGATGATCTCAGTGGTGACGTACATAAGGTGAGAGCCGAAATCGATGACGGAGCCGCCAATGGAAAACACCCTGCCGCCAAATTCACCGACGTTGTCGACGACGAAGTCGAACGAGCCAAATCTGTGGACAAGACCACAGACCATGCGCTCGCCCAAAGGGAGCAGAGATCTCGTCCAGATAGAAACTCCAGCGAGCGCCGCTGCTGGCCCCATGGTGGGCGCCAACTGTCGTGGTGGTGTAAAGACAGATGCCATGGTATGGCTTGAGTTGGGGCCGATGGACACTGTCGCGACACCGGACACAGAGGTATACATACTGATATGCGCTCCTAGTCATTGACCCACAAGGGCTTCGGGGTTACCAGCCTCGGCCGCAACAAACAACAGGTGGACCGAATTCATCGGCACGCAGGCCGGATAACATCGATACTACTACTCCTTGTGTCCATGCTAGTCATAACCAACTATGAATATCAAAGCGTCCGCGATTCGTATGAAAGTGAAGGAACGGAACCAGAGCTATATAGAGATGCTATGTGTCCAGGAAGTGCAACAACAATGGAGGGTTACTGGGGTTACCAAGCCCAGGCTGAATCACATCAGTAGGCGTGATCGGAAATGGATCATCGGCTCCACAACCCCTCGACTGCGACAACAACGCAGACATAGCCAAAACTGTATAACAATAAGCTCGAAACCAACAACCGATCAAAGCAGTAACTCTAGACATGAAGTTGTATGAAGAAAGTCTTACTAGAGTATAACTATACAAACAGAGGCCACATGACCCAACATTACATCAGACAACGGAAGGCAAGTTACCATTGGAGTCGATCATTTGAGAAACACCTGCCCCCAGATTCGCCTTCCGGAAAGCCTCATTTTGCATGTTAGCCTCCAAAACAAGCTCATTAAGCCGATCTTGCTGCCTAGTACGAGCTTCATCGGTCAAATGCGGCAACTCGGCAGCAACTGCCTCAGTAGCCCTAAGGTTCTTAGCAGGAGAACTATATTTGGGGCCACCAGCCGAGGTGACACTGGAAGATTTACTAGAAGCTCTGCCATCTATGGCCATGTCGGCACCGAGATCACGACCTCGGTTCCGCACAACACCTAACCGACTAGGATTGTTTCCAATAGGAGTAAAACCATGAGCCTTGCTGTACTAGGTCATGTCGAGATTGAATTCTTGCCTGGCTTTGGACATCTCGACAACCTCGATGAGGATGGCCTGGCACTGCTCCTCTAGCTGGTCTCGCTCCACTGCCAGATCAGCATCAGCAGCTACTGGTACATTCAGCTTTTCGATAATGTTAGCGAATGGCGGTGGCCTTGGGATCGGTGCAGAGGGTGCCACATATCCCGGTTCATTCTCCTTTCTCTCCAACGGCTTGCGCGCTGCCCGACATTGCTCAGCACCGGTCTCGGCATCACCGGCCGCACCCTTTCCCACATCAGCATCGGTTGAGATCACCATCACCTTCACATGGTCCACGAGTGATCGATACGCTGGTCGCAGACCGCGCAGACCGCGGGAGGATCCGCAACAACTAGCACCCCCTCCGGGTACCCGCGGATGATCTCAGTAGCGATGTACATAAGGTGAGAGCCGAAATCGATGACGGAGCCGCCAACGGAAAACACCCTACCACCAAAATCACCGACGTTGTCGACGACAAATTCGAACGAGCCAAATCTGTGGACAAGACCATAGACCACGCGCTTGCCCGAAGGAAGCAGAGATCTCGTCCAGATAGAAACTCCAGCCAGCGCTGCTGCTGGGCCCATGGTGGGCGCCAACTGTCGTGGTGGTGTAAAGACAGATGCCATGGTATGACTTGAGTTGGGGCCGATGGACACTGTCGCGACCCCGAACACAGAGGTATACATACTGTTATGTGCTCTTAGTCATTGACCCACAAGGGCTTCGGGGTTACTAGCCCCGGCCGCAACAAACAACAGGTAGACCGAATTCATCGTCACGCAGGCCGGATAACATCGGTACTACTACTCCTTGTGTCCATGCTAGTCATAACCAACTATGCATATCAAAGCATCCACGAGTCGTATGAAACTGAAGGAACGGGACCAGAGCTATATAGAGATGCTATGTGTCCAGGAAGTGCAACAACAATCGAGGGTTACTGGGGTTACCAAGCCCAGGCAGAATCGCATCAGCATGCGTGCTCGGAAATGGATCATCGGCTCCACAACACCTCGACTGCGACAACAACGCAGGCATAGCCAAAACTGTAAAACAATAAGCTCGAAACCAACAACCGATCAAAGCAGTAACTCTAGACATGAAGTTGTATAAAGAAAGTCTTACTAGAGTATAACTTTACAAACAGAGGTCACATGACCCAACATTACATCAGACAACGGAAGGCAAGTTATCTTGCTAATCAACAAGAACTAAAAAGACCTAAGAGGCCACAACATAATGCGACGTCCCTGCCCATAGATTCCAGGCTGCTACCTGGGGACCCCAAACTACTCGTCGTTGTCCATGTTGAATCACCACCGATGTGAGTAACTTCACCTGAACCAAAATCAAGAGAGCTACTCAACAAGACTTAGTTAACCTATTATATATCTGCTATTTTCAGAAAGGTTTTATGAAGGCTATATTGCGTGAAGCAATCTTTGTTTTCCAAAACGAGGAAGAATAGCACGTCTCATGGAGTATTTTCAAAACAGATGAGAAACGACTCAACTACGATAATCATCATCTTTTCAATCCACCATCATCACTTCCCAGCACCTTACATGATACAAGGATCACCCTCTCGACATCTCTGAGGAGGCACCCTTCATTCATTTCCAACATGTTTTAGTCGCTCGTTCATGTTATCTATGATCTCGTGTCTTCCACCAAGTCGTCCTTAACCGTGGACACGGCTTTTCGAAAAGATTGCCCTGCAGGGATGTACACTTTACCCACACGTACCATCCGACTATTAGCTCCACATGTATGCTCTTCCATGGAACGCGGCAGAGGGTGGCTGGCCACGACGTTTACCTTACCCGGCCCTATCCATGAGTCAACCCAAGAAAGGGCCACCCCGTCAACAGGGAGTTGGCCATCCTCCTTACGGCCCCTGTCTCTGTGAGGCGGGGTCAAGATCCATGTACATTCATCACTTGGCCCCGGTCACGCCCTAGGCGGAGCATTTTTTCAAAACGTTTAAAATGTTTTATTTGCGTTGCCGAATGGAACTCTCGAACTACGTGACTCATGGATCTGGCCAAACAAGTTAGTTGGTCGAGCGCAGTTAGACCCCGCGTGTGGTTGCACGCTCAGTCTTGGTTTATTCGGCGAGACCTTACTCCTATGGTTGGAAAGTACAGGACAAACAACCACTTCCCAAGTGGCCTCCCATCCAAGCCTTAATCAGGCCACACATAGCTCAACTTTCCACATCATCCATTCATACTAGGTTCTCGCAGCACTGATTCATCAGCCCGATGGAGCAGAGGTGAACAACCATGTAAAGTTAAGCGAAGAAGATATGAGGCTCTGGCGATGCACACAAGAAAATCTATGGCGGCTAGGAGCAGTGGATCAGGATTTTGAGGCAATGCAGTATATAGGAGAACTCTACCTACTGATATCAAATAATTTGGAATCGAATGCAAAGTACAAGAATCAAAAGTCGTTGGAAAACATATATGAGCACATAAGAGGTTATGCTTTCCTTGCTTATAAGAAAACCAATAGACGTATCTTCTGGAATAAGTGCTTGACTTGTCGGTTAAGATCAAGTATTCGCCATTGGAGTTGTTGATCTTCACTTCGGGATCGCATTCTACCGATAAGAAGCAAACACCGAAAAGCGAATAACAATCAACACATGGCATCGATGCAATGCGCAATATGTATGCGTGAGCAAATTAATGCACTAAAATAAAGCCCTAAACATGAAGATAGGGTTGCTAGGGTTCGTATGACAGTTATGCAGTTTAACAGAATTTAGCCCGAAATGGACCTATTTATGAAGTTTTAATTACTCAAATGGGTTTGAAAACATCATAAATAGGTTGCATTTGTCATTTTGAGCATTTTGGTATATAACTTGAGATTTTCCGATTTTATTGAATAAAACTTATTTTCTCTATTTTTAAATGAATTAAACAATTCAAAATAACACCTATTTATGAAGTTTCTCAAACATGTATGAAAGTGACATTTTTGGGTTGGAAATAATTTTCTGAACATTTTGGTATATTATTTATATTTCTCATATACAAAAATAAAGATATTAATTTTACAATTTTAATTAGTTTTTCTGGAATTTTTAAACAGTGGGGCCCACCTGTCACTGTATTTTTCTTTTATCAAATCATTTTCAAAAATAATAAACGGCTGGCGGCTGGGGCCCGCGTGACATCACCGCGACATCAGGATGACGTCAGCAGCGGCCACAACAGCTTTGTAGCGCACGCCGACGGCAAACCAGGCCAAGTAGGGCCACGCACGCGTGCAGATTGGACGAGGCAGGTGACGACGAGCCATCTACGGGTGGCGTCGCCCGTTTTTTGTCGCCGGAGGCTCGCCGACGTGAAGGTTCTGCGGCGGCCGACGGTGGTGATCGACGACGGCCACGAATTCAAACCCCATTTGCAAATCAAAACACACCTGCGCTCTTGTGGGCTCACCGTGGTTGTAAGGAAGGAGACGCGGAGGCGGGGGGTCGCCGTAATCGACGGCGACGGATGGCAGAGGCCGACGGTTGGGGAGGAAGGGGACAGCGCGATTCGCACGTCCTATGGCATACCTGCCCGCGCGAATGCTCGAGGACGGAGAGGGAGGCGAGGCGGTCCTCGTGGTATGCTCGGTGAAGCTCGGGAGCGGCCGGAACGGCAACGACGGCCGGAGGTAGCGGCGGCTAGGGTTAGGTGTCCCGTGGAACGGAGAGCAAGAGAGAAGGGAGAAGATGGTTGCGAGGGGGAGGGTGAGGGGTAGGCGGGATGCAAACGCCTCCCTTGCGTCTTACCCGCGCCGGGGGAGTGAAGCAGGAGGTGGCAAGGCGTCGGCGGCGACCTTCTCGTCTACTGGCCGGAGGAGGAAGAAACTAAACAGCGTTTTACGGAAACCCCCCGGAAAAACTAGAAACTACAGAGAGGTCCTTTTCTCTTTAAAAACAGAACAGAAAACAAGTTTTTTAGGGCCTTTTGTAAATATAAAAATTGGAAAAACTAATTTTTGGAAACCTCGCAAAACTTCCAACCTCAACATATTTTGCTTTGGTGAAATTGAAATATTTTTCACTTCAAAATTTTGAAAACCATTTTAAGTCCTTTTTATGGATTTTCTCCATTTCAAAATTCAAACATGATTAAATTTTTTTTTCATGCATGTATGAGATGCCAACAAAACACAACACCACCTTATACACAAAGTTGGTATGGTACAAATCTACCCCCCCCCCTACAAGAATCTTGTCCCGAGATTCCTGAAGGAGAACGAAAGAAGGAACTCCGGTTTCTAAACGATCTTCTCGAACGTGATGAGGTCTCTTATTGAAGAGGTTGATCCGTAGCACTTGCGAACATATCCATAGGGTCCACCTTAGGTAAGGGTAAAGAACTCTAGACGGTTTGATCTTCACGAAGAAGAAGAAGCTCTCTCTTGCTATTTGTCTATATCAGTGGTTAACCGAGTACAAAGTGGTTCCTCTAGCTCACAGAGCTAGAGGAAGAAGAAGCTCTCTCTTGCTCTCTTTTTCTCTAAGGGGGAAATGTCTACTGATAAGGGGTGGCCCAATCTTCTCGATGAACTCACTGATAACTTTGTTGGATAACTCGTGCCTCACTGAAAACTCTCCGGCTGATCCCTGATGCCAATGCAACAGTTTCCAACCCAATGGATATTCTCAACTCCACATGCTTGCACAACGTAGCCACCGACTACGAGGTGATCCTGTACCGTCTTATTCCCAGTGGAACAGTAGGTAACGCGCAATTTTGCAAGAGGAACAATACTTTCAGATGAATGCTTACAAGCAGTTCTATCCATAGGTTCTATGGTTTATGTTTAATGTAGTCTAACTATCTAATCCGCAGCCTAGGGTATATATGAGGTGGTATGGGTGAGGCCACAAGCCTCCTTGCGTAAGAACCCCTACTCCAACTCGGTTTGGACTCAATAGTTTGGGTTGGACTCAACCAAACCAACTAGACTTGATACAAACCGACCCCAAAGGGGTTCGGCCACCTTTGGACATGCATGCCCACCTAACTAAGGCGTAATAACATTGTGTTATGCGCCACAACACCCTCCATGTGCTACCTCCCTCTCGTCCCTCAAGCACATGTTGTTTTCCACAAGTGTAGACTTGTTTTCCAGCAGCTCCTCTCTTGTTTTCAACTTGTACATGTTGTTTTCTCCAAGTATGATCTCGTTTTCCAGCTTCTCCTCCTTGTTTGCCAGCTCCTCTTGATGTTCTCCTCCCAGCATGTTTGTGTTATCAATAAACCTGATCATACATAGATGCATAGATTTATGTAGTATAAAGTTCTCACAATTATAAACATCATATTCAAGTAGGAGTGAATTCACCCATTGTTCTAATAGTTTGGTCCTTGATCTTGTCATTGGTCCAAGCCTCACACCATTATTTTGAGTAGCAACATTATCTTGTGTGAAAATAGGTGAAGAGCTAGGGATGTCCACATCATCCTCCCCACCCTTGAAAAGGCTCCATCCTCGAGCATCAAGGTCATCTCCATAGTATGTTGTCAAATCAGCCACATTAAAAGAATTGCTAACACCAAACTCATCAGTTGGAAGGTCTATCTTGTATGCATTATCATTGATCCTCGAAATCACTCTATATGGACCAACACCTCTAGGAATCAACTTGGAATTGCGCAATGTGGGGAACCTATCCTTGCGAAAATGAACCCACACCATGTCTCATGGCCGAAATATCACCTCCTTCCTCTTCTTGTTCATTCTTTCAGCCACATGTCTTCCTCTCTTCTCCATAGCTTCTTTTGTTTTCTCATGGATTTTCCTCACAAAATCAGCTCTTTTTTATGCCTCCGTGTTAACTCTTTCTTGTATAGGAAGTGGCAGCAAATCAAGTGGTGTTATTGGTTTGAAACCATACACCACCTCAAGCGGGCATAACTGAGTAGCAGAGTGCACATCCCTATTATAAGCAAACTCAACATGAGGCAAGCACTCTTCCCACTCCCGACAATTTTTCTTGATCATGGCTCGCAACAATGTAGATAATGTGCAATTCACCACCTTCGTTTGTCCATCAGTTTGGGGGTGACAGGTAGTAGAAAACAACAACTTTGTCCCCAGCTTCCCGCATAGCGTCTTCCATAAATAGCTCATAAACTTCACATCACGATAAAAAACAATAGTCTTGGGTACTCCATGCAATCTCACTATGTCCCTGAAAAACATATTAGCAATATGCGACGCATCGTCGCTCTTGTGGCATGCAATAAAGTGTAACATTTTAGAAACCTATCCACTACCAGAAATATAGAATCATGTCATGTTTTAGCCCTTGGCAATCCTAACACAAAATCCATACTAATATCTTCCCAAGGTGTAGTAGGTGTAGGAAGAGGAGTATGCAAACCATGAGGTTTCAATTTTGATTTAGCCTGGTTGCAAGTGATGCAACGTTGCACAAACCTATACACATCACGCCTCATGTGTGTCCAATAAAAATTGTCCGCTAACATAAGCAATGTTTTCTCTCGTCCAAAGTGTCCCGTCAATCCTCCACTATGAGATTCCTGCAATAAGAACAAACTCAAAGAACACTCGGGAATACCCAATTTTTTTGCTCGAAACAAAAACCCATCATGTATGTGATATTTTTCCCATGCCTTCACATTAGTACACTTAGCAAATGGCATAGAAAATTCACTATCTTCAGCATATAAATCCTTAATACCCTCCAAACCCGAAACTTGCACTTCTAATTTGGTGAGTAACATATTCTTCTTTGACAAAGCATCAACAACTATGTTATCAAAACCCTTTTTTTGTTTAATGATGTATGAAAAAGATTCTATAAATTCAACCCATTTAGCATGTCTTTTATTCAAATTAGATTGGCTCTTTAAGAATTTTAAAGCTTCATGATCAGAATGTATAATGAATTCTTTAGTCCACAAATAATGTTTCCACACTTCTAAAACTCTCACAAGGGAATATAATTCCTTATCATAGACTGAATAATTCAGTTGAGCACCATGCAATTTTTCAGAAAAGTAAGCAATATGTTGTTGTTCTTGCAATAAAACACCTCCAATACCTATGCCACTAGCATCACATTCAATCGCAAATTGCTTATTAAAATTTGGAAGTATTAACAATGGTGCTGAAATCAATTTACTTTTCATTGTATCAAAATCAATATCTTGGGCTACTCCCCACTCAAAATCTACTCCCTTTTTGGTTAAATCATTCAATGGTGCTGCAATTGTACTAAAGTTCTTAACAAATCTTCTATAAAACCCAGCAAGCCCGTTGAAACTTCTTACTTGACACACATTAGTAGGGGTAGGCCAGTTTCGGATTGCTTCAATTTTAGATGAATCTACCTCAATTCCATTTTTTGAAACTACATATCCAAAAAATATGACCTTGTCTTTGCAAAAAGTGCACTTCTCAAGATTACCATACAATGTATTTTCTCTTAACACATGCAAGACTTGTATAATATGATCAACATGTTCATGTTCATTGTGGCTATATATATGAGAATATCATCAAAATAAACTACCACAAATCTGCCAATAAACTCTCTCAAAACATGGTTCATTAATCTCATGAAAGTACTAGGTGCATTAGTTAAACCAAAAGGCATCACTAACCATTCATATAAACCAAATTTTGTTTTAAATGTAGTTTTCCATTCATCTCCCTCTTTCATCCTAATTTGATGGTAACCACTACGCGAATCAATTTTAGAGAAAACAGCAGCACCACTTAATTCATCTAACATGTCTTCCAAACGTGGTATAGGATGACGATAACGGATAGTGATGTTGTTAATTGCTCTACAATCTACACACATGCGCCAAGTACCATCTTTCTTAGGAACTAAAATAACAGGAACATCACAAGGAGAAAGACAGATTCAAATATACCCTTTGTCTAGTAGCTCTTGTACTTGTTTCTGTATCTCCTTTGTTTCTTGGGAATTGGTTCTATAAGGAGATAGGTTTGGCAAAGATGATCTAGGAATTAAATCAATTTGGTGCTCTATCCCTCTCAATGGTGGCAGCCCTGAAGGAATTTCTTCTGGAAAAACATCATCAAACTACTGTAAAACATGAGAAACATCAAGAGAAATAGGGGTCATGTCATTAGAGACCAATGTCTCTCCCTTGTGAATAAGCACAATAGGGACTAGTGTAGGATCCTCTCTAAACTCTCTCAAATCCTCTTTAGTGGCTAACATGCATAATAGGCTCTCTCTCCTTTTATTTTTACCACTCGAAATAGTTTGGCTACTACTACCCACAGCTTGTGTATTTTGTTTTCTCTCATCCTTCTCACTCTCTTTTTCAAGATTCACTTCAATTTTTTGACGAGACTCGTTTACAATTTGATGTGGTGTCACTGGCCTCAAAATAATAGTCCTCCCATGGTAATTCAACTCATATGTATTTTCTCTCCCATCATGCTTCACACTTCTATCAAATTTCCATGGTCTTCCCAACAATAAGTGGCAAACAGTCATAGGAACCACATCAAACTCAATAGTATCCTTGTATGGACCAATCTGAAATTCCACATGCACCATATAACTCACTTTCATCTCCCAGTACTACTCAACCACTGGATATAATAGGATTGGGATGTGGTAAATATTTCATATTCATCTTTGCACATAGCTCTTTGCTAGCTAAATTCCTGCAACTCCCTCCATCAATAATAACCTTGCAAGCCATATTAGGACCAATAATAGCTTTAGTTTCAAATAAGTTGCAGCATTGAGTTTCTGGACTTGGAATCACACTCAAAGATTTCTGTGTGCACACAATAGATGGCATAGAAGTAGCATAAGCATCCAATGGAGTATCACTAATATAACTATCATAATCATTATTAGGATGAACATCATCTCATGTCTCATACTCATTGTTTTCATTCACAATCATAATTTCTGTAGTAGGGCAAACCCTCTTAAAATGGCCTTTACCTCCACATGTATGACATGACATATCCTTGTTTCTTGCTGTAGAGGCACTAGAACCCATGGTACTTGTTGCTGGTTGTGGTGTTCTCCTTGCATTGGATGCACTAGGCTCGGCCTTGGAATATTTACTACCACGAATTGATGATTGTGTAGGTGGGGTACTAGAAACAGAAGGTGTTCTCAGTGGAAAACGGCTCCTTGCACGTGCTGTAATTTTGGCCTCATCATTCAAATGTGCTTCGGCCTCTCTAGCATGGTGTAATAACTCATGCATATCATGGTATTGATGATGCCTAAAAATGCCCTTAATCTTGTAATTCGAACCTGAAAGAAAACGTTGCATTGTTTGCTCCAATTGCTCTCTCACACGTGCCATTTGCATGATCAGTTCCATCTCCTGATAATAAGCATCAACAGTCATGGTACCTTGTATCAGTTGTTGCAATTGATCATATTGAGAACGAATATAATTGGGAGGCACAAATCTGTCCCTCATAACTCTCTTCATAGTAGCCCAAGTGATAATGGGTAATTCACCAATTTTAGCCCTTGTTCTCACAGTGTTATCCCACCAATGAAGAGCATATCCGTCAAACTCAGAAGAAGCAAGCTTTATTTTTTTGTCCTCGGTATACTCATGCAAACGCCACAATTTCTCAATCTTGATCTCCCATAGAAAATACTCCTCAACGTCCATGGTGTCAAAACTGAATGGTGGTATAGAAAATTTTGATTTTCCCAAAGCATCGCCATCTCTATTTTTTTCAGGAGGTACAATATGCAGTACACGTATTGCACCCATGTGGATGTTGGCTTGGCCTTTGTCGGGGGGATACCCCCGAGTAGGGTAAAGGCAAGTGCTAAAGGGCAAGATCAGAAGAGACACTTGGCAGAGTAGCGGCTACCCGGTACACGCTACCTGGTCGTCCGCTATTCGGCCGTACGCACTGAAGGCCAGGAGGAAGAATCAGGGAAGTTATTCTCCTCCGGGTAGAGGAAGTGGTCCGAGTAGAAATGGTGGTCTCCTACTCGGGCCAGAAGTCAAAGGAGCCGTTCTGACACAGGATCCCGCGTATCCCGGGTCCGTACTTTCGCACTGTTCACGGCACTGTTCATCTGCAGAGCGCGTGCCTGACCGCGACAGTGTGTCAGCATGGTGTCGCAGGATAGGGGGAACCTACCCTATGTTCGTGGCAGTGATAACAGATCAGCTCCTCGGTTCTGCGGAACGACTTTGCACATGAAGACAATCCAGGAAGCCAAAAGATGTAAGGTTGTCAGCGGGAACCCGGAAGTACACAGTGTGCACATAGTGTCGACATCTTGGCTGTATCCGGCTGGGCACCAGTATATAAGGTGCCCTGCCCCCTCCTGCGCGAGGGATCCCAGAACCGGTTCGCATGCTTGACCTAGTTCTTCATGTAGAGAGAAGAGTGGCTACTCGGTAGTGAGAAACACTTGTACTGTGGCTACTCGGTGAGACTCGAATATAAAGAGAGAAAGGCAGGAGTAGGGGTTTTACCTCCACACGAGGGCCCTGAACCTGGGTACATCTTGTTGTTTGCAGTGCTAGCTTCACACTCACGCGGCTACTCGCTGCGTGATCCCTCCCCGAGTGCCTCCAGCGTCCATCGTCCCCACAACTTTAGCCATCCTATGGCATCTGCCGTGACACCACCACGACAGTTGGCGCCCACCGTGGGGAAACCAGCGGCGCTGGCTGGAGTTTCTGTTCGGACGGGATCGATTTCTGCTACCGGAGAGCGCGTGGTCTGTGGCCTTGTCCACAGATTCGGCTCCTTCGACTTCGTCACCGACACCGCCGGCGATTTCGGCGGCAGGGCCATGCCGGAGGGAGGCTCGGTGCTTTCTTTCGGCGCGCACCTCGTCTACGTCGCCACCGTCATAGACCGCGAGTACCCCGAGCTGGTGCATGTCGCGGAAGATCCACCTGCTGTCATCGCTGCACGCGGGAGGCCGTTGGGCCACTCGGCGGACATCGCGGAGGTGATGATGACCGGCCCTGCTGCTGACGCCGGGAAGGGCGCGGCTGTTGCCACTGCGGGCGTCATCGAGGATCTCGCTGGCCCGAGTGCTGGCGGGAAGACGCACAAGCCCTACGAGAAGGACTGCAACCTTGCTCCCTCCACTACTCCGACAATACCCGCGTCCGCCGTGCGGACGGGTATGCCGCCTCCCACTGATCTTGAGCTCTTGTCCATGAAGGCCCAGCTCGATCGGCAGCGCCAGGAGCTGCTCGCCGAGCAGGCGGAGTTGGAGAAGATTAGGCTAGAGCTTAGTCTAGATCAGAACGAGTACAACAAGGCTCACGGTTTTACACCAGTTGTTAGGAGAGCTAGCAAGGTAGGTGCTACGCGTCGCAACTTAGGCGCCGAGATGGCAACGGTTGTAGAGGCTCCCAGTCAGTCCGCCACCGCAAACACCTCCACCAGACCCAGATACAGTACCCCCGCCAAAACCCTTAGAGCTGCTGAGGCTGTAGCCGCAGAGTTGCCGCACCTCGACGGTGACGCGCGCGCTAGGCAGCAGGAGAGGCTCAATGAGCTGGTGCTAGAGGCTGCTAGGCAGAACGAGGAGTTCCGGAAAGCCAATCCGGGTGCTGGAGCTTCTCAGGTGGTGCACTCGCATGCGGCTAGATCTAACGATCAGGCTTCATCTCCGCATCCTAGTCGCGAGAGGGACCGAAGTGGGCACTCCGGCAGAGACAGGCAGATGCAGGTGTACGACCCGGCTGTCGCCGCGAAACAGCTCGCTGTGCCGCAACAGTCCGGTCAAAAACACAACACTGCAGGAGCAGGCTGTCAAGCCCAAAAAGCTCACAGCCAGCCGCGAGATGGAGAGCACCCAGGACCTTCTCGGCATCAGGCTGCTCAGCCTACTCGGCAGAGGCCACAGCCGCGCGCAGTCGCGCCAGCCGCCAACCCGGTGGAGCAACCTGCAGTCGTGCAGGTGGATAGATATGATGATGGATACTCGGCCATGGGGTTGGCTGGCTATGACATTCTGGATCGCGTAGGTGAGCGCATGCTGGAGCCCAGTGACGCCAGGCACAAGCTGGACCGGATTTCTCTATCCGCGCAACTGGAAAGCAAGGGGCCGCCTGGCCCAGAGTGCTTTGGTCCCCGCATTATGACGGAGCCATCCGTGAAGCAGTTCCATCTCGCAAGGGGGACCAAGTGCTATGACGGCAGCACCAAACCGGAAGATTGGCTCAATGACTATGTCACAGCCGTGCACATTGCAGGCGGCAACCGGAGATGAGCCGTGCGGTACATCCCGCAGATGCTCGAGGGACCGGCAAGAACCTGGCTCAACAACTTGCGCAAGCACAACATCAACTGCTGGCTTGACTTCGCGGAGGCGTTCGTCAGCAACTTCACCAGCACCTACCGGAGGCCGAATAGGCCGCAGCAGCTATCCGCTTGCAGGCAGCGGGGAGAGGAGACAGACCGCGAGTATCTTACTCGGTGGAGCACTCTGAGGAATACCTGCGAGGGTGTGAATGAGGCCCAGGCCATCACTTGGTTTGCGCAGGGTTGCAGACATGGCAGCATGTTGTGGCAAAGGCTCCAGAGGGAGATGCCGAGTACTCTTGTCGAGACCATCCAGATTGCGGATCAGTACGCACTCGGCGACCCAACGCAGCCCCTTCTTGATGCTCCTGAACTGAGAAGGAACTACAACATCAACAGCAGTAAGCGCAATGAGTTCCGCAACAAGCGCAGAGGTGACTGGATCGACACCCGGTATGACCCAGAGGAGGTGAATGCAGTGGCTACCGGAGCCGGGAGTAGCCAGAGGCCGAAAACTGCTGGAGCCGCATACGGGCAGAACCAGAATCAGGGCCAAGGCAACAAGAAGCAAGGTAGCGGCAGCTCGGGTTCTGCTCCAAACTTCGTGTTCAAGGACATGAAGGATGGCCCATGCAGCTTCCACACTCGGCATCCCGCAAGACCCGCCAACCACACTACTCGGCAGTGCAGTTGGTGGGAAGAAATCAAGAACGAGGGCTTGCCTCCTCCTCCTCCTCTGCCTATTGCGAATGCCGCTGTACAGCCTGCCCGCGCACCTGCCGCTCGGCCTCCAGCCTTCCCGAGAAGAGAGAATGTGAACCAGGTGGCTTTAGGAGCCAACCGCTACTTCAACAACGACGGCTACCGCAATAACAACAACAACTACTACACCCGCAACAACAACAGAGGCAACAACAACCACAACAACAACCAAGGTAACAACAACAATGGCAACAATGGTGGCGGAAACCGCAATCGGTATCAGGAGCACCACGAGAACTACATGATCTTCACCTCTGAGCCTGTCGACAAGAAATCCCAGCACATGCGTGCCATGGAAGTCAATGTTGTGATCCCTGCTGTTCCTCACTATATGCATTGGTGCAACCAAGAGATCACGTGGTCCCGAGTAGATCATCCCAAGGTGATGCCCAACCCGGGTAGCTACGCCTTGGTGCTGGATCCTACCTTCTTGGGTCCCGAGAAGAATGTGAGGTTCAGCAAGGTACTGATCGACAATGGCAGCAGCATCAACATCGTGTACAGAGACACACTCGAGAAGCTCGGTATGGCCGAGAACATGCTGCTACCCAGCAAGACCACTTTCCATGGCATTGTGCCCGGAGTCTCTTGCAATCCGATTGGCCGAGTATGGATAGATGTGCTATTCGGCACCAGGGAGAACTGCCGCACAGAGAGTCTGCAGTTCGAAGTGGTTGATCACCAGAGCCCCTACCATGCCCTACTCGGCAGGGCCGCTCTGAGCAAGTTCATGGCCTCTACCCACACTGCATATCTGAAGATGAAGATCCCTGGTCCCAATGGCGTGATTACCATCACTGGTGATTACAAGAAGTCCATGGAGTGTGCCTCTGCTGGCTCTCAGCTGGCGGAATCCATGGTGATTGCTGCCGAGAAGAAGAAGATGTATAAGGTGGTAGATATGGCGCAATCCGCGCAAGCTGGTGCGCAGGGCGTGCCGAGTTCCCAGAACGGGATGGCGTTCCAGGCATCTCAGGAGACAAAGAAGACCCAGGTTGACCCTGAGTTCCCCGACCGTGTTGCCATCATTGGCTCCGGGTTGGGGGAGAAATAGGAAAGCGAGCTCATCCACTTCCTCCGTGAGAATCGGGACGTGTTCGCCTGGTCCAATGAGGATTTACCAGGTGTCCCGAGGGAGTTGGTTGAGCACTCGCTACATGTGCGTCCTGACGCCAAACCAGTGAAACAGGCTATGCGCCGTTCCGGAGATGAGAGAAGGAAGGCCATAGGTGACCAGATCACCAAGTTGCTGATAAGCAATTTCATCATGGAGGTGCTGCATCCGGACTGGCTAGCCAACCCGGTCATGGTCGAGAAGAAGAAGGAGGATCCCAAGGCTGCTACCGCATGGCGTATGTGCATCGACTACACCGACTTGAACAAGGCATGCCCCAAGGATCCTTTTCCGCTACCTCGCATCGATCAGGTGATCGATTCCACTGCTGGTTGTGAACTGCTGTCTTTCATAGATGCCTACTCTGGTTTTCACCAGATAGCTCTCAATCCTGCTGATCAAATAAAGACTGCTTTCATTACCCCGTACGGGGCTTATTGCTATCGTGTCATGTGTTTCGGGTTGCGGAATGCGGGTGCTACCTATCAGAGATGCATGCAGAGATGCCTGCATGATCAGCTAAGCAAAAATGTGCAGGTGTACGTAGATGACATTGTCATCAAAACGAATAAAACACATACTCTGCTTAGTGATCTTGAGGAAACTTTCGCTAACTTGCGCAAGTATAAGATGAAGCTGAACCCGAGTAAATGCACCTTTGGCGTCCCGGCTGGCAAGCTACTCGGCTTCTTGGTATCCAGTCGGGGCATTGAGGCCAATCCTTCAAAGATAAAAGCTATTGAGAGCATGTCTTTGCCGAGATCCCTGAAGGATGTGCAAAAATTCACTGGGTGCTTGGCATCTCTAAGCCGTTTCCTGGGCAGAATGGGCGAGAAGGCCCTGCCTTTGTACCAATTGATGAAGAAAAGCGACAAGTTTGTCTGGACACCGCAAGCGGATGTGGCATTCAAAGAGCTAAAGGCAATGCTGGGTAGCGCTCCCATCTTGGCTAGTCCGCTACCCAAGGAGCCAATGCTGCTATATATTGCTGCTACTAACCGGGTAGTCAGCGTGGTGATTGTGGTGGAACGAGAAGAGGAAGGCAAGAGTGTGCAACGGCCTGTATATTATCTCAGTGAGGTGCTGTCTAGCTCCAAACAGAACTACCCACACTACCAGAAGATGACGTACGGTGTGTACTTGGGCGCCAAGAAGCTGAAGCATTACTTCCAAGAGCACCCCATCACAGTGGTGAGCTCAGCTTCCATCTCGGATATCATGGGCAACAAAGAAGCGAGTGGCAGAGTAGCCAAGTGGTCAATCGAGCTAGCCGCGTACGCTCCCGCGTATGCGAGAAGAGAAGCCATCAAGTCTCAGATCCTAGCATAATTTCTGGTGGATTGGGCTGAAGTGCAGTATGAGCCTCCTACTCCGGTATCCAACTATTGGAAGATGCACTTTGATGGCTCCAAGATGAAAGAAGGCTTGGGTGCTGGCGTAGTGCTTACGTCACCCAAACGGGATCAACTCAAGTATGTGCTGCAAATTCACTTCAAGGCATCCAACAATGTTGCAGAGTACGAGGCCGTGGTGCACGGCTTGAAGGTAGCAAAGGAAGTTGGTGTGCAGCGCATCATATGCCACGGAGACTCGGATCTAGTCGTGCAGCAGGTTTCTGGCACTTGGGATGCTCTGGATGCCAACATGGCGTCATACCGCTTCCTGGTTCAAACCATGACAGGATTCTTTGAAGGTTGCGAGTTCCAGCACGTCCACCGAGCAGAGAATGAAGCAGCTGATGAGCTATCCATGTTGGGATCTTCTCGGCAGTACATCTCGGCTGGGATTGCCTTGGAGCATTTGAGAAAGCCATCCATCAAGCCATCCCCCAACTCGGAGTCCATCTTTGTTCCTTCCTTGCCTGATGAAGAAGCAGTTCCAATGGAGATTGACTGGGAAGGTGCAAAAGGAGACCCGGGACTGCCGTCTTCATCCCGGGGACTGGCGCCTGCAACCCGGGGACTGCCCCTCTCTACTCGGGGACTGCTCCTCCTTACTCGGGGACTGCCCCTCTCAGCTCGGGGACTGTCGCATTCCTTGAAGAAGTCCTTTCCAACCGCTCGGGGCTGCAGAGAGTCAACCCCAACCCAGAAAATGATGCAACAGTGCCCGTTCCAATGGAAGTGGACGAACCAGCATTTCCCGCATGGGAGACGCCGAGTTGGGCCATGCCCATACTATCCTTTCTAAGGGACGGTACCCTGCCAGAAGATGAGGTGACTGCAAGGCAGATTCAGAGAAGATCCAAGGGCTACACCATATTCAGAGATGTGCTGCACAAGAGAAGTGCCACTGGCGTGCTGCAACGCTGCGTGGACCTGGAAGAAGGAGAGGAAATTCTGGTGGAGATACACCAAGGAGAATGTGGGCATCACGCCTCTTCTCGGGCTCTTGTCAAGAATGCTTTTCGGCATGGTTTCTACTGGCTCACCGCTCTGCAGCAAGCTGAAGACATCGTGAGAAAGTGCAACGGTTGCCAGAGATTCGCAAGTAAGATCCACATGCCTTCTTCCGAGTTGAAAACCATTCCCATCACTTAGCCGTTTGTTGTTTGGTGTTTGGATATGGTTGGCCCCTTCAAGCCGGCTAGAGGAAACATGACACACATCTTAGTCATGGTGGACAAGTTCACCAAGTGGATTGAAGTGAAGCCTATTCGGAAGTGCGATGGAGCTACAGCCGTGAAATTCTTAAAGGATGTGATCTTGAGATACGGCTACCCGCACAGCATCATCACAGATAACGGCACCAACTTTGCTGAGGGAGCCATGGTGAGATTCTGCAGAGATAAGCACATCCGACTAGATGTCGCGTCTCTCGCGCATCCCGCGTCCAATGGGCAGGTGGAAAGAGCAAATGGCATGCTGCTTGCAGGCATAAAGCCAAGGCTGATTGAGCCACTGCTGAAAACACCAGGGTGTTGGCTAGACGAGTTGCCAGCGGTGTTGTGGAGTCTAAGGACTACCCCTAACCGGTCAACCGGCTACACGCCATTCTTCTTGGTTTACGGGGCTGAAGCCATGTTGCCAATCGACCTAGAACATGACTCCCCCCGAGTAACCCTCTACACTGAGGCGGAGGCGAGAGAAGCTCGAGAAGACGACGTTGACCTGCTAGAAGAAGCAAGAGAGCTCACTCTGTCATGTTCGGCTGCTTACCAGCAAAACTTGAGGCGTTATCACAGCCGAAAAGTGAACCCAAGGGTTTTCCGAGAAGGAGACATGGTCCTGAGGCTTGTGCAACGCATAGCCGGGATGCACAAGCTGTCCCCTCCGTGGGAAGGGCCGTTCATTGTGAGTAAGGCTTTGCACAATGATGCCTATTACCTCGTCGACGTGCGTCCATCACAGGAGAACAGGGCGGATAAAGCTGGAGAGGAGTCTAAGCGTCCCTGGAATGTGGCTCTACTTCGTCGCTTTCATTCGTGAGCAAAAGTGTGTATGTACTCTCTTATCCGAGTAAAACCTCCTACTCTGCAATCTGAAATTGAACTCAGGGACTGCCCTCGTCCAAAATTGCTCTAAGTGTTTCTACTCTGTTGTTTCTTTGTCTACTCGTTTGCTACGCTTAGAATTTCAAAAGCATACGAAGTAGTGTGTTTATACTCACCGGACACTCTGCGACTCTGCTGCTGTCCGCAAACCGGCTTCATGGCAAGCCAGAGAACAAGCCAAAGAGTCAATGAACACATGAAAAATTGCAAAGGGAAGGAAGCGTGTGGCAACCGAGTAGAGTATTTTTTGCTGTCTGTTGTTATCCTTTTCGGCTATGTGGTGGGTAGCGTTACTATGACTGTTTCCTAAGTGGCTAAGTATTTGAAACCTCAACTTTGAACTCTTGTGACTCGAATACCAAAAAAGCAACAAGTTGCAGGTAAGAGCTGAGATGAAAAGGAAAGGTGGATGAAAAATGCAACTCGGGGACTCGCATGATAACGCAACCCGACATCAAGCCAAAGCTGCTCAAATTACTAAGTATAAAAACTTCAGATGAAATAAAACTGAGTAGCAACGGAAAGATAAATGGTTCAGTACATCTGCACCCGGCATTCCGGGGATTTGATAAGAGTTTCGAGCATAAGTATTGCAGGACACAATCAGTTGGAGGCAGCAGCATTTTCAGTGTTGGCCTTGGCGGCGTCAGCTTTGGGGGTGGCCTTGGCAGCATCAGCTTCCGGGTTGGCGACATCCGCTTCCGGGTTGGTGGCAGCCTGATCAGAACTGGCTGTGGCCACCGAGATGGGATCCGTCACTGAAGTGGAGGCAGCAGATTGAGCGCGGAGTCGCGCCATGTCATCGAGGGATGCGCCTGATGAAGTGCCGAACTCAAGGGCTGCGGTGTCGATGGTCATCTCCACGCTTTCGGCTTCTTCGTCGCTATCCGCGACGGTCGCGGCCTTGCCCTTCTCGGACTTCTCATCGGTGCTGGCAAAGAAGCTCAGCCAGTCTGACACCGTGGCCTCCTCGTCATCATCTTCATCCTCGTCGTCACCCTCGCCTTCCACATCCGTGTCCGGCTCGGGGAGGCCTTCAATGTAGTGCGCGGTATCCGCGTAGGAGGCGATCTCCCACGCGACTGCCTGACGGCGAGCCACGCACTCGGGTTCCTTCTCCCACTTGGAGTCGCGGCGCATCTCGAGGATGGTATTGAGATTGAGGTTCTCATACCAGCTGCAGATGAAGAGGAGCAGCATATCCGCGCCTGCCCGAGCTCCGGATGCTCGCCACTTCTTCAGCTCGGCTTTGACGCCATTCAGCTTCTCGGCGAGCCCGCGGATGGTTGCTGGCGCAGAATCTCGAGGCCAAAACAAGTCATGGAGTTTGAAGGCAGTGCACACCAGATCGGTTCCCACGCCCCTTAGACGCTGGAGCTGCCCTTGCATGTTTGTGAGGCTGTCTTCGATCGAGGCTTTGGTGTCCATGGGCTCGCCCTTCTCGGTGCGAGCTGCCTGGGCCTTTGACAGAGCAGGTTTGCAAGCCGAGCTGAGGTCGGGGAAAATTTCTGAAAAAGCTATCAAAAAGGTTAGAAACAGAGGCAGAGAAGAGAAGCGAATCAAGCAGCAGAGAAGCAAAAGAAGACAGCGAAGCGCAGAGAAGCGGGTACTTACTGTTCAGCTCGCAAAGTAGCGACTGCAAGCCTCTTCTCCCATGACTCCTCGTCAGCAACGTGCCTTTCTTCCACCCTCCGGAACTGGGCCAGCTGGAGCATGAGATCTGAATTGCTCTTCCTCAGCGTATCGCACTCCAGCTCAAGAGCCCTTTTCTCAGCCTTGGCAGCTGCTGCCGCACCTCCAGTTGCTGCCGCACCTCGGCGGGTTTGAGGCAGTCAAGATGCTCCTCAACAAATTTCTTGTGATCTTCTGCGGAGAGAGGAACAAGGTCAACAGGGAAGCAAAGGAGCTAAGGAAGGAAGACAAGCCGAGAAGACAGCAATTCACCTTCCAGTTTCTTGATGGTGGTCTCAGCGCTCTCAACAAACACATGGCAGAGCTTGTGCTCTTCTTCCAGCGCCTTAAACTTGCCTGCAGGGTAAAATCAGTTAAAGCAGAAAGCATAAGCGGGCGTAAACACGAAACGCATGAACCGCGTAGCTAAAAGCGTACTCTCGATCTCGGAAATCTTGAGAGTACGGTCCACGGCCTCCTTCTCTGTCGCAGCATCGCTTTTGCGTTCTGCTTCTAGGGCCTCAAGGCGCCTTCTTGCAATGCTGTGATTCCAGAGCAGCGACCGGTACAGATTTGTTCTCTTCAAGAGGCTATTCTGAGAGGCAGAAAGAAAAAGGAATCAGACAAAATTTTTGAAGATTCAACCCGAGAAGACGGCAACTCGGTTGAGTATCCGTCTACTCGGCCCGAATCTGGGGACTAGGTGGTGGATAAGAAGAAGGAGAAGAAGAGTAGAAGGAAGAAAAAAGCAACTCGGAACAGACAAGCAAAACTTAACGCGTAGGTTTGCTCGATGTCTTCTGCATTTTTGCGGTGGACGAACAGCTTCGCGGCAAGCGTACTGGTGGAGGACGAGATGGTCATGGGGTTGTAGCCCATGTCCGCCTTGTTCCAGTCAATGCGCTAGTGGTTCAGCTTGCCCAAGGCAAGGCCGTGCCAGGGCTCGTTGCCAAGGACGTTGCTGTCCCAGTCAGCTTCAATGAAGCCTACCCGGTCGATCATCTGCTCAAGCCCCTTGGACGTCACCTCGGTCTCTTGGACCTCGCGCGAGGAAATTGAAAGGGCCCTGTCCTTATTCTTGGCTGGCGGCTTGGAGTCACAGCATGGGCCTGTTTGCCTCTGGTAATAGCAAGTTTCTTCTCGGCCGCGCTCAGCGGGATGCTGTACTGCTTGCTCGTCTGCAACATGTAAGGCGGGTAGGCAGGCGGACCGCGAAGGCTTGATCCAGCAGGAATGCCTTCAGCGCTGCCGGAAGCCCCAATAGTGAGCTGCCCACCCTTCACGGCAGGCTTCGCCTTTGGTTTGGGTGGCGGCATCGCGGCAGAATCCTGTGCAGCGCCACGAGGAGGATTCCTGTGGACAGCAGCGTCTGGCTGAGCAGCTGGGTTCTCGGCGGCTTTCTTCTCGGTGGCTTCCTTCTCGGCGGCTGGCTTCTCGACAGCCTTCTTCTTGACAAGTTTCTTCTCGGCAGCTTTCTTATCGGCCGCATCTTTCTTAGCTGGAGGGCTGGCTGTGATCTTGGTCTTCTTCACCGGCGGGGAGCTCGGTACGGTGGATGAGGTGCCCTGCTGGGTAGGCGGCACCAAGGGCCCGCTACCCGGCGCAGCGTCCGGCTGCGCGTGGCTCTGCAGGTCTTGCTCCATGTCAACTGTCTCAACCTGCTTCTCGGCAGCAGGATCTGGTTGTGCTTCTTCTTGTCCTTCTACCCACGGCTGGGCCGCGGGGTCGTCTTGGGCAGCAGCGTCAGTGTCCCGCTGCTCCTGGTTTTCTTCCTGCCGCTCAAGGGCGGCATGATCTTGTTGCTCGGGGCCTTGCTCGGTTTCCTCCCCGGCAGCGGCAGCTGGGGGAGAAAGTGGTCTATCGTCGTGAGCAGCATCCTGCGCTTCCTGCTCTGCGCAGGCCTGCTGCTCCTGGTTGGCGTCATGGGCACCAACATCCATGTCCTGGCGTCGTCCTCGTCTTCTCCTTTCACAGGAGAGGGCGCACGCACCCTGTCCCGTGCTGCGACCTCGTCCTCTTCAGAGAGATCGATGAGCGCATCGACGTCGATGGCGGATCTCTTCTTGGACTTGGATTTGGTGGGTGCGGCAGCAGCATTAGCATCCAAGGGGGCGCTGAAGAGAAGAAGGAAGTTCGTAAGAAGAGTGTGAGAAACAGAAGAAATCGAGGAACAGTAGCAGAATAAGGAGTTCCGAGAAAGCAGCAACAGCGAATCACAACTTGGAAGAAAATCGCTTACCCAGCACGAGAAGGGGGTAGCCGTCTCCCCTGCTTTACCTTCTTCACGGCCTTCTTGGCTTTCTTCGCGGTGGGCTCTTGAGCACCACTACCCGCCCTCTTGCGAGTGGCAGGAGCAGCAACTGCAAGCGGATCGGCGTCAAGGGCGTCCTCGTCCTCGTCCTCGCCCTCCTCTTCAGCATCAGCATCAGCGTCAGCATCTTCTGTAGAGTTGAGAAGAAGAAAACAGTTAGGAAACAGGAGGAAATTGGGTTCCGCTACTCGCAACCATAAAGGTGAACGCAATTACCTTCGTCGTCGTCTTCGGACCAATCTCGAACGGACGCGTCGACATGATGCTTATCCGTCTGGGCGGCGTGAGGGATGCTGAGAGTGTCCGCGGTGTCGTACGAGACCTCGTCGTCCTCTGTCCGATCTGCGTGCCAATTGGCCTCGAAGCGCTCTTCGCTCTCAGCGAGCTGGCGAGAAAGGCGCTGGAGAAATAAGCAGGAAGCATAAATCAGTTGGGCAGCATAAGGGATCCTACCCGGAGCGGGATGCTAGCACGAAGCATAATACTGCTAAGTGTCCTACGCGGTGTGGCGTGCAAACATAAAGCACATAAAGCCAAAGCGATACTGCTAAGTGCCCTACTCGGCGTGGCGTGCAAACATAGAGCACATGAAGCCTAAGCAATACGGCTAAGTGTCCTACTCGGCACAGAGTGCGGATACTAAGCACCCTAAGCTAAGAAGGCCGTCTACTCGAAATCGATATGCAGAAAGCGGGAAGAGAAGTACTAACCCGCTTGATGGGCTTCGTGCGGCTGTACGGCACGAAGCCGTACTGCCAGTTGTCCCTGAGGCCGATGCTCATGATGGAGCGCGCCTAGACGGCCACATCCGCGTTGCTGAGCTCGAATGTGGTCGTCCGAGTGCAGTCTCGGTTGCCGCCCATGTAGCACATGAGTTGTGCTCAGCGCTGGAGCGGGAGCACTCGCCTGGAGATCCAGCAGGCGATAGGGTCGTCGTCCTTGAGCCCGCTCTCCTTCAGCTTGGCGAGGCGCGCGTTGATCTGCTTGATGTCGCCATCTAGCGGGGGCTTGAATCCCCAATTCTGCCCGGTAGGAGGCGAATTGGTCCAACGGGGAAGATTGATCTGGTCTACCACGGGCTCGTCCTTCTTGACGGGGATGTTCTTCACATAGAAGAACGTCCTCTGCCATTTGCGCACCGAGTCAAGCCCCTTGATGCGCGGGTGGTTGGTCCCGCTGCGCTGCACCATCATGGCGCTGCCGGTCTCGGTCACGCCGCGGCTGCTCTCCGCGCTACCCGGCTTGGCCTTGCTCTGCTTCCTGAAGAAGAAGAAGCGCGCCCAAGTCATCGGCGTGGGGAGCACGCCCAGAAATGCCTCGCACACCACGGCGTGGTATGCGAGCATCACCATCGCATTCGGCCGCAGGTGGTGCGGCAGGATCCCGAAGTGGTCGAGGAAGCCGCGGAAGAAATCCGATGCCGGAAGCCCGAATCCCCGCGCGAAGTGCGCGAGGAAGACCACGTGCTCGTCCTCCTCCGGAGCGGGGACGAGCTCGCTAGCGGGAGGCCGGCAGCGGACGCCGGCAGGAACTCGCCGCGTGTTCACGAGCCACTGGCACTCCTCTGCAGTGACGGTGGATCCAGACCACCCGGCGCGGGCGCCGTCGTCACGAGTCATCGAGCAAGGGAGGAGATTTGGACGAGATTTGGTGGAACTCGGTGGAAAAGATCAGCCTTTCGGCGCTACGAGGGGCACGGCGGCGAAGAGCTCGACGGCGGCCGGAGAAACGAAGAGACGAGGGGAAAGTGAAGGCTGGAAGAGGAGAAGGGAGTTACCGAGGGGGTATTTATACCTCCCCTCGGGTTGCCATTACGATTGGAATTAGTGGGATCAGTTATGCCCGAAGATCGTTCGGCGTGGGGTGTGTGGACCGGTTAGAAACGCACACAGCGCAGAACGCGCGCGTAACGGACACAATTGATCCCACGACGCGATCGTGGGTAATAACTGCGCTTGATGGGACATAACGGGCTAGTGGACCCGGGCCGTGAAAACTGGGCGCGTGGCCTGTCAGATCCCGGGCACCGAGGCGTCGAGAGTACGGGAACGTGACACGTGCCCAGTTGCGCTGCCGAAAGCCGGATTTCGCTCTGCCACGCAGAGATTCTGTTCGGAAAATTCGCCAAGTCATTTTACTCGGTGACAGGGAAGAGGAGTGGCCCTATTCGGAAAAGAAGAAACTTGAGACAGAATAAAGAGCTACTCGGAGGTTCTACTCAGCAACCTAGGGCTCAAAGGGAAGATTGGTTTTTAAGCTGGCAGAGCCCAGTGAACAAGTTCGCAGGACTCTACCAGCTTCGGGGACTAATGTCGGGGGGATACCCCCGAGTAGGGTAAAGGCAAGTGCTAAAGGGCAAGATCAGAAGAGACACTTGGCAGAGTAGCGGCTACCCGGTACACGCTACCTGGTCGTCCGCTATTCGGCCGTACGCAGTGAAGGCCAGGAGGAAGAATCAGGGAAGTTATTCTCCTCCGGGTAGAGGAAGTGGTCCGAGTAGAAATGGCGGTCTCCTACTCGGGCCAGAAGTCAAAGGAGCCGTTCTGACACAGGATCCCGCATATCCCGGGTCCGTACTTTGGCACTGTTCACGGCACTGTTCATCTGCAGAGCGTGTGCCTGACCGCGACAGTGTGTCAGCAGGGCGTCGCAGGATAGGGGGGACCTATCCCGTGTTCGTGGCAGTGATAACAGATCAGCTCCTCGGTTCTGCGGAACGACTTTGCACATGAAGACAATCCAGGAAGCCAAAAGGTGTAAGGTTGTCAGCGGGAACCCGGAAGTACACAGTGTGCACATAGTGTCGACATCTTGGCTGTATCCGGCTGGGCACCAGTATATAAGGTGCCCTGCCCCCTCCTGCGCGAGGGATCCCAGAACCGGTTCGCATGCTTGACCTAGTTCTTCACGTAGAGAGAAGAGTGGCTACTCGGTAGTGGGAAACACTTGTACTGTGGCTACTCGGTGAGACTCGAATATAAAGAGAGAAAGGCAAGAGTAGGGGTTTTACCTCCACACGAGGGCCCTGAACCTGGGTAGATCATGTTGTTTGCAGTGCTAGCTTCACACTGACGCGGCTACTCGCTGCGTGATCCCTCCCCGAGCGCCTCCAGCGTCCATCGACCCCACAACTTTAGCCATCCTATGGCATCTGCCGTGACACCACCACGACAGCCTTGGAATCCACCTCGACCCCTCTCTCCTCTAACTCCATGGCCTACATTATTTTCCACTCCCTCATTAGCTTGAAAACCATAATTAGCATCAATATGCACACTAGCATTATCATCATCAATAGCAGGAATTCTTTGATCAAGAAAAGTCTTGAAATCAGCAAGTTGAGTAGTCAATGTAGCAATAGAGTCTTGAATAGTGGTCACTTGTGTTTGGTTGGCCGTGGACAATTTAGATATATCCCCCACTTTAGTATCAAGGGCATGCATCTCTACATAAAGAGGATCACAAGCATCAGTCACAAAAGTCCTCAATTCCTTGTGATTTGTTTCCATTTCATTTGTCAACACATCACGCAATGCCTCATACTCCCTCCAATTCACATCTTTAGGGCCACTTTGGATCGAAGCATGTTCAAAGGAATTTCGGAGGATTCCAATCCATAGGATTCCTTCCTAAGGAATGCCTTTGGATCAAAGGAATGACACCTACAAAATTCCTATGGATTGTATTCCTACACCCCAATTCCATAGGAATTCCAACATCCACTCTAACCTATTTTTTACACTCATTCACGTAGGATCGAAGCCACTTTACTGTGCTTCCAACCTAATGACTGTTTGCACAGTTTCCTCTGTTTTGTAATCCTATGTTTTGCAACTACAATCCTGTCCAATTCCTATGTTTTCTCAGCTCCTCTGTTTTGTAATCCTGTGATCCAAAGAAGCCCTCACCATGGTCCTTCTTTTGCTGCACAAGATCATCACTAGAAGGATCCATTAGTAGGTTAGTGAAAACAAAAAGCAAGTATCTATATGTGTTGTTCTCTCACAACTCACTCAAAACCAACAAGAAAAGGTGTACCTTACCGTTCCAAAGTGAATAGAAATACTTAACAACAAGTAGAGGAAACTAGTGTGCTTGATATGAAGAAGAGAATACCCGGGGTTTTAACTATCACAAAGAAAAACAAGGTATATGGTGGAGCTTGGTTGGCAGTCCTAACAACACCAAATAAACACCTCCTATATGCTATCAAATGTGATGTAAAAACACAGGAAAAACTCACACCAATGGAGACAAATGTGGCTTAACAACTATATGGATGAATTTTTGCAAGCACTAGAAAGTCACTAGCTATGGATCAATGTAGACAGGCACAAGATTGCTCAATAGTAGAAACCAAGTGTCACAATTTGGATATAGCAAGCTCCACTAGTAAGCAATGATAACAATTTGGCCTCTTTTCAAAAAAAAAAAATTACTTGTACTCTTTTTCTATTTTTGCTGTGGCTAGGTTCACAAGGCTCGGATATGGAGATCCTAAGAAAAAATAAAGGAAAAAACAAATAAAAACGGACTAAAACTAGCAAGCAGCACACGGCAGGAAAACGAGCTAATTCGTACCGCGGCGGCAGCGAAAACAACTGAAAACGCTGCCTCGCAGGAGCTCTCGTGCTGCTACGGCAGCAAGGTGATGCGCGGCAGCAAAATGATGCGTTTTGTGCCGCCGCAGAATGGACAGCAGCATGCGTGTGTTGTGGAAACGAGGCCACAACAAGGACGGCAGAGAAACGTTGCCGTGGGTACGAGCTTGCGCCCGCACGGCAGCACTTAAGGGCGCGGCAGCAATTGGCGCGATACCGTGCCGCGGTGCGATTCCGACTAGTGTTAGGGCTTGGTACACGGAAGCAAAATGCGTGAGCAACGGATCGATTCCGAGATGAACTAGAACACACGTACGTGGTAGAAAAATTGGTGATTCGATGCTTGGAAGAACTCGGATATGAATCCGATTGTGACTAGGAGCTCCCGGATTGAAATCCGAGTAGGGCTAGACTAGGATGATCAAAGCAACTCGCAACAAAACAAAAAATTGATGCAATTTTTTTGGTAGCAACTCGAAACAGAAATAGGCTCTAAGAACCCTAAACCTAGATATTCTCAAGACACAAAAAGAAAAAGGAAACGCAAAATCAATAAATAACAACAAACAAGAGATGCAATTACGTGTTGATCTATGGCTAGGCAATGATCTAACAACTATTTTTGTGGCTTTTTCTCTATAGGAAATTAAAAAACTCAGAACTAGGGGTAGAAAAACAGCTCACCGAGGCAACCTGTAAATCTGATACCAAGATGATAAGTGTAACACCCGGGGTTTCCCCAATTAGAATTTCTTGTTGTTTTTCTTTTGCATCACATGGCATCATGCATCATATGCATCGCACCTCTGTTTCCTGTTGTTTTCAAACCAATTAGAACTTTAAACTAATTTTAAAATTCAAACAATGCACCTTGTTTTCAAATCAAATTGTTTCAATAAAAAAATTGAATTGGAATTAACAATTGGCTTGGTTAATAAATTTTCTTTTAAAAACCCCAATTTGAATTTCAAATTTAAATTCAAACAACAAACAAATAATTCAAATTTTGAAAAAAGAAAAGTTGGTGCACCTGGGCATTTCAGTTGCCAAGTGCAAAGAAAATTGGTTTCATAATTTTTGGAGTTTCAAAACCCCTCAAAATAACCTTTCTTCTCTCCCTTTTCTCTCTAAAAAAAAAAGAAGTGGGGAGGCAGCCGAACTGGGCCAACAAGGCCCAGTCAGCCACCTACAACCCACCAGGCCAGCCCAACCTCCTTTTCTTCTTCGTCCGTACCAGCACGAGCAGAACGTGACTGCAGGTCGCTTTCTCCTCCACGCCCCCACCATGGTCCCCACCTCCACCTGCTCCCTTCCCTCCTCTTAAGCAGCCCCCTCCCCTCCAAACCCTAACCCTAGCCTCCCTCTCCCTCTCCTTCCCTTCTTCCAGCCGCCGCCCCCTTCCTCCTCTTCTCTGTTTCTCTTTTCTTCACCCACCACCCCACCTCCATGACCGGAGTTGGAAGCTCAAGGAGGCGAGGACATGGTCGCCGGCAAGGGCGTCCGAGGATGGGAATGGAATCGCCTCGCCGTCCTCATCCTCCACGCGGAAGATCGGCGCCCGAGGATGTTCCGATCTCCCCCGCCATGGCCTTCTTCCTCCTCCGTCCACAAGCACGTCATGGCCACGGTCGCCGTCGTCTTCCTCATCTACAGCGCCTCCGTTCGTCCCCGAGCCTGTACGACGACACCAGCACCCTCCCGGTGAGCATCCCGTCCGCCTGGACCTCCTTCCCCTCTCCTCCCCTTGCTCTCTGTGCCTCGCCATCGAGCGGCGCACCGTTCTGATCGTGGTGGTCGCATGTCCCCGCTGTCCCATCGTTGTTTTGCCTGGAGTCTGAATCGTTCAGATTCGAAATTCAGTTAAGGCCGCGAAGTAGACATCTTCTGCTGTCAGATCCGTATAGTATCACCAACGCAGCAACAGCCCAGTGGCCAAGGCCCTCCGTCCGCACCCTGGAGACCGGGGTTCGAATCCCCCTTGCGACGAATAAAACCCACCTTTTCTTTCCCTGTTTCTTTTCCACCGCACTGTCACACTTCATGACGGTTCAGATATGTTTGCTATCACCATCAGAGCTTCAACCCAGTGGTTCCGTCCCTGTTGATCCATCTAGCAGGTCCCGAGTTCGAATCCCACCCGTGGCAAAGCCACCCCTTTTTTTTCTCCATTTTCTTTTTATTTCTCGAACTCCAGAAAAAACAGAACTAAATCTTTATTTGAAAAATCAATAACAAATTGAAAAATGCACCAATTTCAATGATTCAAATTTCTATGGATTCAGAATCTTGTGCTCTTTCTGTTAGTAACAAAGTTGCAACATGTTTCTGTAATAAATTTTGCACTAAATAATTAAATACAGAAATGGCTATTAAAATTTGAAACTTTGGAAATTCATAACTTGAGTTCTGTTCACCCAAATTGAGAAAACTTGGGCTCTAAAATTTTGTCTTAACAAACTCTACACAGTGGAATTTTATTTGGTTATAATTGAATTAAATTTGAACATGTTTCCTTCTGTTTACTAAAAGGGGCAGAATAAAAATGGTTATGGAAAAATGCATAATAAATTCAATAATGATCCAAAAATTATGTTTAATAGCTCAAAATGTTCAGTGAAACATTTGCTACATGTTTTCAACCTTTTCAATACAATTTTTTTACTGTTTTTCCTAATTAAAAATGGTGCAATAATTCAATGCTTTAATTAAACCTTTTAAATTGCAAAAATTCATAATTAAATATTTAAAATTCCAAATTTGGCAAATGAGGTATCAAATTGAAGCTAATGTTGTTTACCTTCTGTTTTCATCAATTATGTTGCATTTAATCCACTTTAACTCAATGTTTATTTGTAGTTCAATTAATCAACTATTAATGCATATGGGATTTTTCAAATGCAATTCAAATTGCATATGGGCCCATTTAAATTGTTCCTTGTGTCCTTTAGTTTATTTTGATGCACCCTTTAACTTGTCATGCATATAAAATAGGATCATGCTGGATCTTTTGCCGTAGAAGTAATTTGTTGCATCCGGTGTTTGTTCTAGTTCGTTGCTTCTTCCCGGATAGGACGTTGAGATGATGTGAGCAACGACAAGTTCTGCGGATGTACCTCTACTTGCTGGATTCCAGGCAAGTATACTCACTTGCTACCTATGGCTTCCTTTCGTCACTTGTTACCGATTCTTTCCGTTGTCCTTATGCTAGCCTTATGATTCGATGCTTGTGTCTCGATCCTATCATATGTTTACCTTGCAGCCATGATATAGCCTTCCTTCCACTTCCTATTAACTGTTGTTTGTTTACCTTGTTGGCCCTCGTGTCGTAGTTGCATGCTTAGAGTTGTTTGTGCTCGAGTCTTGTTGTCCTTTGTCGTATCACCTGTTTAGTTGATAGTTGGGTTTCAATTTAATCAACAACATGTTAATGTTTGGGGTAATAATAATTTGATGATAAGGCACCGGCAGGAGGCCCGGCGTGGTTTTGGAGCCTGCTAGTGTCGAACTTAGGAAAAGAGTCTTGTCCATTGATCCATGATGAGCACGCTAACCGCATCCGGGAGGTAGTATGGGACCCCCCTCGACTTAGACCTGATTTGCAGCTTGTCCGAAGAGCCACACTTAGTTCGGGTGTTCCATTTGCTCATATGCACGAATGGGTGGGCCCCCATGGTTACTGTTAATGATGATGATGATGCATATAGGGCGAGGCATGTGGTTCCGGGGGGTGTGGTTTTCACCCTTGCGCTTAGGTTAGGTCGGATTGGCCGGGACCTTATAGCTCCGTGGCTCCTAGGACAGATTGTAGAGACGGTTTGGGTCGTGTCGAGCCAACCCGAGTTTTAGTTGGTGGCTCGAGTGTGTACGGGTACTGTAGCGCATCCTGCAGGGATAAATCTTCTCGAGAAGCCATGTTGTCCGCGGTTATGTGACGACTTGGTGAAAGTGCTGGCTAACAAGTACTCAGACAACTTACACCTAATGATAATAACCTGACTAGTAATATAGTATTACTTTCACCATAACAATGAATGTCACCTTAATCAACAGCGTGAGTTTCCTTGGGTTGCTTCCTTAGTAGGGGGTAACACTGGATGGGTATTGTTTGGTGAGTAGTCATAGTTGGTTTTGTCGCGCTATCTTATCCCTTTCTTTTAGCCGGAAGTTGTAGCGCGTCTCTTTAGTTTGTTAGTGCTGCCCGCTGTCGCTTCTTTGCAATAAACCCTTCCTTCCGGTGTACCCAAAGTATTTGTATCTTGTCATGATTTATTACGCTAGAATGTTGTGAGTATGGTTTATCCACTTGCCAGTACTTAATAGTACTGACCCACGAATCCATTTCGTGGCTGCATATTCCACATTGCAGTCAACAGGTTTGAAGTCTGACAACGTTAGCTTGGGAATCCCTCCGGATTGGCCTGGGCAGGGATTGGACGCCATCGGTTATCTTCAGGACTCTTAGTCCAATTTGTATCTTGTCCGTAGTCGGACACTATGTTGTTTCTTCCGCTGTTATTTGGATCTTTGTATTGTATCAGTTGTATCCTTGACTCGTTGAGTCGTCTTGTATATATATTTTCTGTTGTTGTTGCGGAATATTCGTGAACTGTTGTAATGTTATCACAAGTGGCAGCCTGAAATCGGTTATTATGTGGATTTTGGCGGAAATGCTGAAATCTGCATAGTGCCCGATCCCGGGGCGTCACAAATGGTATCAGAGCCAGGTTTCCGATTCCCAATGTTGTTTCGATACGAATGGTTATCGAAGCAACGGGTCCGCAAAGCCTGTAGGATAACCTCGCTAACGGTCGTTGTTTCTAGAGTGTCAAAAAAACTA